>JBBMJY010000011.1:10430332-10467669 GCA_037833715.1 Toxotes lorentzi
TGTGTGTGTGTGTGTGTGTGTGTGTGTGTGTGTGTGTGTGTGTGTGTGTGTGTGTGTGTGTGTGTGTGTGTCTGAGCTGATGGTCAGGGCCTTTGGATGCTTGTGCAGAGCACATGGAAGGCCAGCGGGGCTGCTGTCCTCTGGCTTCAACCTTTGCCAGTTGTTAGAAATCACCTGCTGCTTTGTGCACAAGTTGCAAGAAAATGTTGACACATACACACATAGACCCACAGACTCATAAGGCATATGCACACATGCCAGCAGACACTTCCGGAATAGAAGATTATTATTTAGTATTTAAAACGTTGGAAGGGTAATGTTATTTGTATAAAACCGTAAGGAAAACCTTAAAAATCTACCTTTTGTACAAAGTTTAAATCCATTCTTAAGTTGTCTGCTCTTTATACATCTCCTTTGTGAATGATTTGTTAAGATAAATCATTAAAAAAAATCAGTGGCTGTCGAGATAATGTAGAGAAAACTGAATGAATTTTATAAAAGGTATTAAGTGGTTTGTGAGGTAGTGAACTTGACTTTTGACCTTTGACCATCAAAATCTAATCAGTTCATCCTTGAGCCCAGGTGAATGTTTGTGCCAAATTTGAAATTCCCTGAAGGAGTTCTTGAGATATCACGTTCATGAGAATGGGATGGACGTACAACCCGAAAACGTAATGCTTTCAGCCACGGCCAGCACAGAGCCATGATAATAAAACTGTAGTCATGGGATGTGTTTAGCATAATCAGATGTGCTTCACTACAACAGAGTGCAGTAGGCATCGTAGCAGGGTGCACAAAATCCCCACACGCCTTCTCTATGGTACTAGAAGTAATGATTAGGCCATTAAACTGATTTGATGGTAGTGTAGGTGGAGAAAGCCAGCGGGGCCTCTAACCAATCCACACAGGTGCAGACAATGTGACTGCTGCTGTATCTTGAATCCAGAGCTTACCGAAGAAATTTAATGATTTGATGACTTTGTTTTGGCTGCAGTGAAAGTCACACTGAGTAAATACAAGAGTTTCTCAGGGGGAAAATGGCAAGGAAGGTTTTCCAAAGATGAGAAAATAAATCCCGCAGTAACATAAAAGAAAAAAAAGATGGTGCTACAGTATGTTCCAGCTTTGAAATACAAGCAGGCATAATCTTAAGACTCATCGACGTATGGAGAAAAACTTGTCGGCACAGTCAGACACAGTAATATTGCAGGACAGATGCAATAAAAAGTGGGGAAGCTTAAGGCTCTGCATACAGCAAACTTGATGGAGTCAGAGAAATCTGTTTGGGATAAGAAAGATGGCCATGAAAAAAAATCAGATCAGCAGGTATGGAGAAACAGCAGGATGTGCCAAGCTTGTTTTACAAGCAAAGCAGGGTCAGTGCATGACCTGAGAAAGTATGGAAAGGAGGAAACACGGTAAAAAAAAAACGTGTGGAGTATACAGCAAAATCACATTTTATTAATTACACGTGCAGTCAATGATGTGCTATGAGTAAAAGAAGGATTTGTGATGTATGGGAAGCTGGGCTAAGAGATTCTGTAGTGAATGCACACTTATACCTGCAGTGATAGGTCTAAAATTTATATATGTGTATATTGCAACAAATCTAAATAATAATAATAATAATAATAATAATATATAGGGTTAGGGTTACATATATATATATATATAGTTTGAATTAAGTAAAACACAAGCATCTCTGCCAACCAAGCGAACATCAAGGCCATGGAGGAAGGCCAGGGAACAACTGCTGATGCCTTGTTACAAAAACTGGTGAGTACCATGGTGCCATCAGTTGAGATGTGTCAGACTCTGGTACTTTTCCAGATGGAGGAAGCAACATAAAGCCTTGCAGCGACGCTATTCACCATCCAGCACGCTGAAAAGAACAGATGTCAAACAATTGACCAGTGCACAATTGCCTTTTCCCCTGCAGATCAGTTTTCTCCAAATCCTCTGAGAATTTGCCATATTTAAGTTCTTTCAAAAGTCTCTTTTAAAAATTGCAACCATTTGCATGGATTTGAGATGAATAAGGACAAAAAAAATCATACCAAACATGACATAACAGTTCAAGGGCTGCTGTTAATGTTTAAACAGGCAGGAACCATGTCTCAGTTTTTACACGTATCGAGAGCATTTTAACTGTATAGTGAAAGTATTTTGAGGCTGCATATTTTGAGTTAACAGACAGGTAGATTTTTGGCCTAAAGCTGATAATCCCACAGGAAATAGTGAGCACCACCTTGAAGCCAGACTTGTTGTTGTTGTGGTCAGAAGTGCAGCAGACTGTGCATTTTGTGGAGCTCACAGTACCATGAAGGGAAGCTATATGAAAGGAAATTCTTAGCACCATTGAGTCTGCAGTAAAGCTGGAACAGCAGGGTCTGAAAGCTAAAGTGTTGCTTGGTGAGATTGGATTGTTGCAAAATCATCTACAGGAGCAGATAAAGCAGTGATGGGAGATAATGAGACGCTTGTGAAGAAGCCCACTGAAGCACTGAAGACTTGGTGCTCTTGCGTACAGGTAAGTTATCAACCTGGAATGTGAGCTTGTTAGATAAGATGGGGAATGTATGCCGATATATTGATTTGTCTGCACATTAATGGCAATTGCATGTTGAGTATGTAATGTTTGATGCTGTTTAAGGTTGTTTAATGGTGTCATTTAAATTGCGGACAGTTAGCTTGGTAACGTAAAAGGGAAGGTGAAAGCTTTTGTCGGACTTAGAGTGAGGACATAAGGCTATTTCCTGGAGGAAGTAAGTACCAATGTAAACTTGAGACGTATTGAAGTTCCAAAACATCCTAGTAAAAAAACCTTTGTTCATTGTTGGCCAGCAATAACACAGATCTCCCTACGACCATCATCAAAACACCAAATGAGTACATTTTTTGGAAGACTGGTGTTAATCCCATAGACTTCCAGAGACTCTGATAATCCCTGGTAAGCAGGCTTGGATCTGTTCTGGGGGCTCACGGTGGAACGCCACCTTTACCAAGTTTTTCCTTTAATTCACCACCCATCTGCAAATTACTGACAGCTGACAGCTTTTAGTTAAGCTCTGTTTCCTGATAGATTTGGGTTTTCAAACAGCTGAGTTGGCTTTTTCAATCAGCAGGGTCAGCCATCCAATTAGCCTGTTGTCAAGACCAATAGTGAGTTAAGAAATTATTGAGTTTTGTGTGAACAAGCCATAAGTCAAAGTGTAGGGCAGTGAATGTGATTACTGAAGAGGGGGGTGTTTCTGGGACGTATTAACAGAGCCTGCTGTTGGTGTCATTGGTTTATCTCTGTGAAATATTGGTGAGCGAATGTGCCTACTTGATAAAACCACTGACAAATGCACACTTTCAGCCAGCATTTTTAGATTAGGTGGTAAGTGAATGGTGCTGTTCGCCACATGGTCTTGTAGATCTGTATCAACATAGCCTGATGTCTTCTACCATAACCATAATACCTAGGGCAGTACATCATCCTGAAAACAGTTCTGTGTTGCTGCTATGTGTGTTATTGTGCCAGGGACTGTTACATGATGCTGCCATAAAAGAAATATAATGAAAAAGAGTATAAAAATGAAAAAAAAAAAGATAATGTAAGAATGAAATTAATCATTTCTGTCTCCTTGCTCTTCTTCCCCTTTGTGCTCTGCAAGTCATTTGCAATCCGAACCGCACAGATCATTCACGGAATCCATGACAATAAACATGTACACGTGTCTCAGAGTCCCCCTGCAATCACGGCAACAACAGATAAAGCAGCATGCCCATAGGCTAATAGTGTTTTACGTTGGTGACTCACTTCCAAAATGAACAGATGTGCCTAGTTTTCCTGCTCACACTGCAGAACGGATAGCGCGAATCATAAAGGTAATAAACGACCATGTCAAACATATTTCTACACTCAGGATTACTATTGCGCACTGGGTGTGTTCTCTCTAAAAGCCATTACATCCACATAGATGTACGTTACTTACTTTGAGGGGACACATTATTCATGTGCGTGAGATAGTTGTACACAAGTGTGAAAATTGGATTCACATTTAATGGAACATGAAAAAGAAGTGATGGAGAAATGGCATAGGTCCAAACACTGATATTGGATACATATCATTGACTGAGACATGCTATGTTACATTATGATAACCCAAGTTGTAGAGATACACACTTTACACAGTTACATACCCATATAGACCATACTTTCTGCCCTATAGTTTGCTTTCATTGGAATTAAAGTAGCAGAAAAGGATGCACAGGGATGAGACAGGAAATCTACCTGAGGTACACAGTAAAAGTCAATCAGAATTTACAGGCCGCAGTTATAAGCATTCATTTGCTATAATTTAAAATGGCATGAATGATATGAATAATATATAATACATAATATATAGTATATATAATAAGTATACAACTTTTCTCTTAAGGCTGGTTCAGCTACTCTGATGAATCAGTCAGATTTGTTATGTGACCTGAATGATAATACCTTCGGACTCTGAGTGACTAGACAGCCAGCAGAACGTCAGCTTCATGCTTTGCCATGAAAGATCTTATCACCCCTGGATTCCGCCTGGCACAAATCCATAACGTCTGTAACACATGGCTTCATAGGAGCTTTTCAGAAGTGGAGATTTCTGCCTGTCCTCGCTCATTTGGTCATTTTTCCTCGATGTTTGTTCTCTTACCATGTGTCCATGGTGAAAATCCTCTTGCCAGTTGACTTCCAGCCTGGTGCCGCCAGTTGTGATGTTGATGTAGTGCTAAGATATACGACGAGGAGTCTGCACAGGGCGTTTTATTTTGAGAACTGACTGGATGCTCTATGCTGTTCCTGGGTCTGACTTCCTGTCTGACTCGATCTGCTCTATACAGCTTGATGTGGCTTCCTAGGCCCATATTTTTAGCTAGACCTGCTCAGTCACACAATAAAGGCAGAAGTGAATTTGTTCCCGTGATAGAATGATCCCTCTCAAACTGATAGTATCCTGTGTATCATTTCACAAGCGATGAAAGATAAGAGATGGAATTATATTTTATTAATGTTACTGTTTTAGTAGTTGTAGTGGTAGCAATACCATATCATAGCTACCACTAAGGACACTGATGTCATGTCTTTTCTACTGGTATGTTTGCAAATTAGATATGACTCAAATATATACCGATACCTGCTGCCTCTGGGGAATAGCCGTTTGCTGCACTCTTATGTTGCACGTTTGCTGTGTGGCAATATTTAGCTTGCTTGGAGTCTCATCTTGTTTGTGGTCTAACGAAGGTGCATACCACGTAACTGCAACGTCCATTTTTCAACTCCTAGATGAGGATCTTTGTTGCATGGCATACCCCCCTTTCTCTCTCTTGTCATTGCCCTTGTCTCCTGTCTGTCTCTAGACTGACAAATAAAAAAAACATCTTATGTTTTTCTGGGGATTTAGCTTGCATTTTACTGGATAGTGCCAGAATGATTTTGGTGTTACAGACTTCACATTTTAGAGCAATTACTGTTTTAGTTCCATATTTAATTTTTAAATTTAAACCATGACTGTAGCCGAGTCTGAGGGTAGCAGTTAACACACAGTTAGGAAGCTTCACTAAAGCAACATCTTATGTCTTGCAGCACATTTGTTCCAACCACGATGGTTCTGTAAACAGAAGCAGCAACACAGCGTCCATACAAACACGCTCATTGTCTAAACTTGCAAACTTCTCTTGACACCCCCTATTTTCCTCCCTCTCTGCTTGCTCTGCTGTCCTTTAACTACGGGCTTCAGCGGATGGGGTGGTGCTGGCTCCCTGTTAGAGGGCCAGCGAGAGCACAGAGAATTGGGACTGATTGCATTTCAAACACAGCGAAGTCACAGCTGAGCACTGAACAACTCTTGCCCCAGAGACTCACTGCTCAGACAGAGACAGAAAGAAGGATGGGTGAGGTTGAAGAGGCCACTGACGGGTGAGGGAACAGTGTGTGCTGCAAAGTCTTTTCGTTGTCTGACCCCATTTTGTTTTAATTTAACTGGCTGCTCCTGGAAATACATTTCTGTTTGTGTATAAGAAGTTTGCAAGGAAAGATGGAGGAGAAAGAATTTGTTCACTTGAGAAATGCATGCATCTGTGATTATATATGAGTGTGTGCATGCTTTAAAACAAGATACATTAGCTTCTATGTGTGTGCTTTAAAAAAAAAACAAACAAACAATATGAGTGTTTCCCATCTCTTAAATTGGTTGAGACAGATTCAGCCGCCATGCATCAAAATATCGAATCTCACCATCGGCGTCCTTCTCTCCCTCACCTCCTCCTCCGTTCACCCCATCCAATGTGCTGTCAGTACACAAGCACAACTCAATCTGCTTCTAATGATTGCTTTATTGGTGAGGCGAGGGTCTATTCACTCACGCAGGCCCGCAACAACTACAGGCCAAATCAGTTGGAGAGAGGGGAAAAAGCCAGCGATGGAGGGGCCAGTGGGAGAGGATCTGAGCTATATTTACTCTGGACTAAATAATACTCTGGACTAAATAATGGTGAACTTGGCAGAGTTTCAATCCCAAGTGCTGTGCAGCCAAAATACAAAAAAAAAGTCTTCCATTTGAATACTGTATACCGCATGTCGATACATTTCTGAGGAAGTGCACAGAAGTTTCAGCATTGCCTGCAGCTTAACTAGGCACAGCACAACCACTTAATGCAGAAGTATAAATGTAGTTTTAGCCTTGTTCATTTCAAGATCACTTTGTCATCTTTGGAGCCATATTTTGGTTTTAGTACTAGGTGAGTGCACATAGTACTACTATGAGTGCACATATATGTCATTAAAGTCCATGATAGACCATTTCTTAGACCTCGCTCAGGTTCTGAGACATTTCTCTGTGAGCGGTGTGCTGTACATTTCATTTCTTTATGACATCTTTATTTTCCTGATGGAATCCCCTGAGACAATTCCTGAGCTTGGACCATTTCTCATGAGGATATAAATCTCTCTCTTTTTTTTATTCTCATATAAACTTTCAGTGTGAGCCTGCAGTGATTATCATATCTAAGAATAATTCTTGACAGCCAGCCTCAGCCACCATAACAAGATTAAATCTCCATGTGATGCTGGTTAAATTGAGCTCAGAAACAAAGTAAAGCTACCATTGCCCACCCACTTGGATTACACTTAAGTATTATCTCCTAACAAGCATTACAATATCTTGTAAGATGAACATACTGTATACACGCTATGACAAAAGTTATTGCTTCCTTTCTGTTGAGGCACAGACACTCTAGACCTTACAACATGACAGTTGTGAGGTCTTAAAGAACTTTGTGTTTAATTTGTGTTGACTGTTCCCATATCAAATATATTCAATGCATTCTGCTAAACAATACTGTTTGAATCACAAATTACATTTGTCCAGAGGACTTTTATTTTGGCACCGGGAGCATGTTACATAAATATTGCGTAACAGAGATGTTACTATAAACACAGATTATTTATTCACAGATGCCTCTTGAAACATGTCTTGAACCTTTTAAGAAAGTGCTATGCAAACTCATTTCAAAGAAAGTGATTCAATCTTTCATTTCAAAAGAGACTGTGGTAATCCCACAACTGGAAACCGAAATGAAGCTCAGACACAAAAAAAGAAAATCTCAAACCATCTGATCCCTGTATCTGTGAGAGCTGCAAAGATCAGACAGAAGCTCACGCTTGGCCACAGAGATGAAAATGTGGTGGAGAAATCAAAACAGTTTTTATTTATCAGTTCTGTGTATCCACAAGATAAATGAGCACTGTTTGACTTTTCTGTTGAGGAAAACGCCTAGCTCCTCATGTCACACTGAGAAGTTTCTGAATTAATGAAACATGTTCGAGAAGTTCTTTATTAACATCTGTTTATTGCAGCTGGAGGACAATCCGCAATGCAGTGAATTTAAATATACATTCTTGTTGTTTTGTACTGCGAGTGAAGTGGTAAAGGTCAACATGCAGATAAAATCGACAAACTAGTTTGTCACGGATCAAGAGATGTAATTGTTGCGGTGAATGTTTCAACCAATCTGTGCCCACATTGTGCATCCACCCTCAGCTTGCACATTTGAATAATGACTAAGCATCAGAAAATCACTTGGTATCATTTCTCTGCTCCCGCAGATGCCTCTCCGAACACATCCCCATGTCCTCTCTGTGTAATATAGAGAACGAGAAAAGTGATTTCTGACAGAAACCTGGAGCCAAGACTCTACAGATTGTTTCTTTACATCTGAGAAAAAGAAATTAAAGTACGTGTGTGTGACAGAGAACGATAGAGAATGTGTGTGTGTGTGTGTGTGTGTGTGTGTGTGTGTGTGTGTGCGTGTGTGCGTGTGTGTGCGCGCGCAAGCATGTGTCACTGCTGTAGAGCATCACTGAGGCTGGAGAGAATGAAGTTGCTGACTGGTGCTGGAACAGGCCTTGTAAATCTGCTTTTATTCCCCTCCTCCACCTCCACTTCCTCTTTGTCTCATTTCAGATGCGTGAGCCATTCCAAGAGAGGATCGCTGATTACTGGTGTGCGTATCAGTACCCTGTATACATGTGTTTATGTGCGTGAGACAGAGAGAGGCTGGGAAATAGATGTGCTTTTGCCTGCGTGTGTCTGTGCGATTGTAAGCGGCGTTCGGCTTGAGCAAATAAAGCCCTCATACACGCTGTTGTCTGTGTGTGTTTGCGTGGGTATTTGTGGTGTTTTGTAAGAGCAAGAGGATCACAAATTCCTCTCAAAAGCTTCCCTCCCTCTTTCCCTTTGCCGTCTCATTTTGATGCCGAGTGCCAGCGCTGCCAACAGATCCTCTTTGTACTGTATGTCTTTGTGTAGAACGCGCACACCCTGCCTTTGCCCATTACACTGCAACTTCAGTGCGCTACATGTGCACAACACATTTGTCCAAATTTAATAAATAAGGAAGGATGGTGGGAGCTACTAACACTCATTTAAATAACTGATTCAAATGGGTGACAAAAGGAAAGACCAACATAAAGAGTCTTCTTCAGGCAGGGGCCACCACGAGCTGCAGGAACGTCTTTTATGTCCTTGTCATTGATTCTCCAAGTCCTCTAAAAGATCTTCCCTCAATTTGAGTTTTGATGATGGTGTCTGAGAGCGCCATGTAACACTTTGGTCAAGAATCTCCCATAGGTGTTTAGCTCAGATGAGATCTGTAACTGTGTAGGCTATAGCATGTTATTTAAATCATTTTCATACTCATCAAACCAGTCAGTGACCCCCGTGCCCTCTATGGAAGCATCTGCATTCATTTATTCATATTTTTCCTTCAATTTGTCACCCGTTGACTCATAAGGTAGTCAAGGAGACTGTTCCATAAGAGTGAGGCAGCAAGCACATGAGGCTGCAGTAGAAAGAACTGTGAGGATCACTCACCCTAAGGAGCTGACAGGAACTTACTTTTTGACAAATTCATGCCGGGCTCTGGTCCTGTCTGCATGCTGTGATGTGATAGATGTTAAAATTAAACATTAGGTTTGAGATATCTGTCTTAAAGAGCCCTATAAGACCAAACAATTCTAGGAAACTGGCAACTTAGAGGTTCCTTTGCTTGCATTCCTTTTTCTATTTGTGGTGCATCCAAAGAACCATTAAGATCAGACTGTTGACAAATAAAAAAAAAAACAAAACAACTGCATTTCGCACACATTTTTCACACATGAAAAAAGTCATAATGTTGTTCTTTGTAAGATGTGGCTCTGACGTTTGAACGGATGTAATGAATTAATGAAAAGGTGACATCACTCCCTCAGAATATCTGTCTCCAGAGTGGATGTTCTGCTAAGTATTTGATGGTTACTCATTTCTCCACTAAAATGTAACCACAATGAAACTATAAGCAATGAAATATAAAAACATAATTTCCTAATTTTTTCCCTAAAAACTAAAGTACAACAAGCAGGTACCTAAATACCACAATCTTTTCAGGGAATTATGAGGAAAGTTTCTTGGAAATTAGCTGAAAAATATGGGAATATGGGGGAAAATGTAACTTTTAATTAGTCCTCAGCATCAAACATTTTCTAATCCCCTGTCCTGACTGTTGACTATGAGCTGGATTGTTTTTCTTGGAGACCACTGCCCATGTTATTTGTCTCTGGATTTATTGAAGAGTGGTGAGGATTTGACGAACATTTGTCAGCTTGCCTTTTGTCACCATGCTTTCTCACATCAAGGTAAAGTGGTCAGTCACTTTTGATTTACGCAGCTCTGGCTCACTCGTTCACCATTATGATTGTTTAAGGGCGCACTTTATTAGCGCAGAGAGGATTAAACATCTTGTATGTCTGTGTGTGCGATGGCTGGCCAGCTAATATTTGGTGAGAGTTACATGACCACTGTTTATGTCTTTATATTTACACCCTGACTAGTCTCTTCATCATGATAGATAGGCAGATACAGCAGTAGAACAGACACCGTTTTTATAGAGCTGTTACACCGAATGCATTTTTACAAGTCTACCCTGCACCTTTTGTGTATGTACTATGTGTGTCTAAGAAGGTATGGTGGGAAGGGGAGAGAATTCTAACACTGGCTTTGTGCTTCAGTTCAGGTTCAGTCTTGGCCAAGCTTGGCCCCATATGAATTGGGAGAGCCTGGCCTAGAGCTGAAATTTCATGTCTGAGCCGGCCTCTTGTGTGGGTACATGAAGACTAATGAGGTGTCAGAGGCATGTTGGTTGTGCACTGGCTGCTAAGGATTGTGCATGAAGGAATGTGATGTGTGATGTTTGTGTTGTGTAGATTACAGCTGGGCTGATAGATAAGTGTGTGTACACGCGTGTACGTACAGTAGAAGCCTGTACAGTACATAAAAGCACAGCATAAGCAATCCCATCCCCTCCTATTTGTTTAACGTAGCTTATCGGATCGGCCTTGCTGCAGCACCGCTGAGAGGCTGACTTTGTTCAGTGGGAATGACAGCATGCATTTATCACAAGTCTCTGCAAATTAGCATGTTAGCGTGCACAGAGCAGCTAGCACTTGCTCCTGGGGCACCTGAGTTGTTATTGTGCATTGAGTGAAGGCATTATCACTGCCCTGACTTGGCTCTCTGACACAGGTTAGGGCTAATCATCCCCTGCGGGAGAATCAATAGCCAGCAAAATTCACTGGGAGGGGGCAGGAAGGAGAGAAGAAAGCAAAGAGAGGAGAGGAGGATAAAGAGGATTTAGAACAAGGTGTTATGAAAGCCACATACAGGTTTTTTTTGATGTTTTAGCCCATTACAGTATGCAGCAAAACTGAGTACACCCCTGGTCAATATCACTTAAATGTTAAGTAATTACAAATCCTCCTCGTTTCGTTTGGTTTTGTTTATTTTTAGCCAAAACCTCAGAAGAATGAAGCCAATTAAACTGGAAAACGGAAATGTTTGACTAATTAAACTGTAATTAAAGGTCCCTATAATTAAAGAACCAACTGTAACAAAAGTCAGTACATTTTTCATTAGTGAGATTTATTCTTTTGTATTTTAATATTTTACAATACTCCAAGCGTGTTCTGTTGGATTCAAGTCAGGGACATGTGTAGCCAAGTCATAGTTTTCCATTTTTACTTCATTATAAACTGCTGTGCGATTTTAGCAGTGTGTCTAGGATCATTGTTATGTTGGAAAATTCCTGGGAGTCATCTTTTCATTCAGTATTTGGGTATACAAACTTTCATTCATAGTGCCATCTAAAAATGTCATCTCCACTCCCATCAATCCCATCTCCATGTTTCACGGCCGGCACTGTGCAGTCAGCTTTTCATGTTCTTTGGCAAAGTTCATCCTTGAAATTTCATGCTGTTTTGTAGTAGTGTTTTTTTTCCTTGAAGCCGTCGATCGAGGCTGACTTCATGTCCTTTGCACTGTCTGATCAGTCACTGAAACACCAATTTTCACAGTTTATCCTTGAGTCGAGTCAGAAGCACTTCCCCGTCTGTTTTTCAATTCAAGGTTGCATAAATAGCAAATTGTGAGAGGCATAATTTTTTGAGGACAGCCCCGGCAGCCACTGCATCCTCTGTTATCGGTACTATGGCTCTTGGTACTGTACCTCCACTGCTGCTGCAACAATGTTTCGCTTTATGTTGCAAAAAAAGAAAAGAAAATCAACTTGCAGAGAAACATTGTTTTCATTGTTGTTGTTTTCATTGTTTCACACCCAAAATTAGATTAGATCAGATTCAACTTTATTGTCATTACACATGTACAAGTACAGGGTAACGAAATGCAGTAAAGGAAAAAACGTTGTCGGCAGGATTCGAACCTGCGCGGGGAGACCCCAATGGATTTCTAGTCCATCGCCTTAACCACTCGGCCACGACAACTGCTACAAAATGCTGGAGAATGCAGCAAAACAGGATACATGAATTTGGCCATCATTCAGGTTTCAGTAGAAAGGGAGATGGAGCAAATATTTGAAAAGCAGAAATGTAATGTGCCTTAAGTTAAAATCCGCCGTGACGAAGTCCTGTCAGAGTACACCTTCAAACAGAATGCTCTTTTACCTGGTTTCTGTAGAGGTTCTGTTACTACACTGAGGCGAAGGGCTGTAGAAATAGCTTCAAGTGAACAGGGTATTTAAAATGATTCAGAGCCTCATGAATGCCACAAAACTGACACTTAGAAACTGACATTTACAAATGTATCTGCACAAGCTGTTACACATTAAGATAAACAATACTGGCATAATTCAACAAAGGCAGTAAGAGCTGAGTTTTTTTGTGACGTTAAAGGTAAAACAATGTTTTCTACAACGTCATCCAGACAAAAGAAAGCAAAGATCCATTGATAGGATGTTACTGTTGTCCCCTCCTGCACAGGTGTGTCGCATCAGCGGCTAAGTAACAGTCAGATTTACCCATGTGTGATGTCAGCTCTGACACTGCTCTGCATACCATACGTCCTAATATGTCAAAACACTTGGCATGTTACTAATCCTAATACTCAGAAATTACATATTATAGTTGATGGCAATTCTGCTTGTAAGAAAGCTGAGAGGATTTTCTGTTCTATTAAATAAACAGATTTTATACACTAAGGCGTATTGCACTGACCACACTCAGTGTGGACTTGAGATTCTGTTCATTTTGGTGAGTACTGCTGCTAAATGATTTATTCAGGTGCTGGGAACCACGACACTAAATTCCCAACCTCTGCCTGCAGGGGTAGGCTAACTAGAACTTTGTGGCTTCATTACTGGGTTGCATTTTGTACATTTGGGTGTAGCCTCCATTTAGCTCTCGTTTCTGCATCTCTCACATGCTGCAGCTGATTTTTTTCATACTACTTTGGTTCAGACTTCCTGGTTCTACTGCATACATGCTGTAAATGGTTTATAGCTTTTATTCAGCATAGTATTCATCACCCATTCATACCCAAATGGGCCACAATTAATGCTGCTTAAAATGCAATCTTTGTGTTGCCCCTAAAGTAAGTGACTTCCTTTCACACTGTGTCCTTTCAGAAAAGCAATTAGGAGAGTTTACATTGGTTTTTGGCATCATTTGGTTTTAATCTAGTTAAGCCTGGCCTTTGATATTCTCTTCCAGTCATTTTTTTTTTAAAGAATTTGGATCCTGAACCTGTTTCAATCAAACAGAAACAATCAACACGTTCTCAAAGAATCAAGCAGCGTAAACCCAGAAGGAGCACTCACTGAGGCGTAGCTTCAGTGTGTATGTGTGTGTGTGTGTGTTGTTTTTTTCTTCTTCAATAAAGCAAACTAAAGTCTGGACCAAAGTCTGAAAAATTATTTATCGATGAATCCATGTATTTTATTGTCAGTGAATTATGAGACCAGAAGGAAAACCCGCTGGACTCGCCAAAGTACAAACACAACCACACACAGACACACATGCCCGAACACTAAAAAACAGACAAGAAAGCCAAGACAGTAGTCCCTCTCTCTGTCTCTCTCTGTCTATCTAACTGCATTTGGGCAAAGTGCCTGAACCAAAGCAAATTAATTAGGCAAACAAACTGCATACTGGGGGAAAATTAGACCTCCACTTATGTGGTGCATTCATCATTTTCGCCTTTGTCTGTCTTTTTTGGGTACTGCTCTGGTGCTTGATGTTGCAGGCAGCACCCCCCCCCCCCCCGACCACCACCACCACCCCCCACCACTTCCAGGGAGAAGAATAGTCCGCTGTGTGTTGGTGAATATTTTGTTCTGCCTCATCAGTAAAGTCTGTCAGTGGAAAGTTGAAAAGACCCTATTGAAATATTGGTTATTTTAGGAATAAAATACTCCAAATATTCAAACAGTAAAACTATTGTTTGGAACTGTTTGATGATGATGGACCGGGGAATGAAAACAATTTAAATTTAACGATTTTATCATTCAAAACAAATGTCTTTTACAATAAATTTACATAATTCGTCCATTTAAAACTGCAGCAATGCCTGGAACTGTTAAAGGCTATTCAGGTTGAGGCTAGGGACAAAGCAGAGAAGTAAAAAAGCTGTAAACAGAGGATCTTATGTCTCACATTTTCACTGCTCATGCCTCCTTGCATTCTTGCCTCCAAACACACATGCACCCATACGCACACATGCTGGTGGCAGTGTTATGACAGAGTAAACAGCCTGAATGTGACAGCTAATAGAAGGCTCACGTATTAGAGTGAAGACATCCTGCAAATCCTGGTTTGGAAGCCTCAGAGCAAACCAATCTGACCATGGCAGGGCCGGCCTATATGCTCATGTCAATACGGAAATAGAAATGTAAAAGTGAACATGTGATAAGGGGTACACTAAGCCATGTAATTACCATGCATAACTCCATGCAGCACTCTCTCACGAAATCCCAGTGGGCACTCGTATTTGATGTGCTCACATATCAGCTCTGTGTGTGTATGTCCGGGTGTATGTGTGTGATATCAACAGTATGACAGTTCCTCTTCTTACTCACGCTCAGCGAATGATGCTATTTGTGATTACCCTTTTCAGTAAGTCCTCCGCCAACTCAGAGCACAAATCAATATAACAAACACCGCACGAAAAGACAAAAACAAGCCGATTATGGATTCAGTGGATTAAGTTGCAAATACCACAATCATGCAAACTGATAAATCAACAGCTGAGAAAGTGTGAGGTGAGTAAAATGCAGTGGTGTGCAGTGACTTCTACAGATGAGCGAGCAGAGCCAAAAAACCAACTGCATGCTTTTCCTGCCTCAATATGCTGTGTAAAACTTCACAAACACTGCAGATTTTTCTCAGAAAACCCTAGACCTCCTACACATGTTGACCAAGGGGATCAGTAGGACACCTTGTACTGATCTGAGATGATAAATCACAAAGTAATTTACTCGTTTACTTGCCACTTCTTAATGCTTAGGAAGAAAAGACTGTTGAAGTAATCTTCTAATGTGCTAGTTTAGTTTCCACATGTATCTGTGCATGTGTTTAATAATGTGTGCAAAATCATAACCGATCTCCAAACTGTGCAAGCTTAAAGCTGTACCTAGCTATAGCTAGTCAGCCATCAAAGATCCCAGGATTATACACAATGCACATGTGTAAACAACACTAATATGACAGAAATGATATGACACAACATTGTTCTGATGGCTGGTCTGACAGTAATAATTCCAGTAGGCTATCTGGTAAGCTAAAGTTAGCATGAAAACTGGAAATGGGAAAACAAGTATCCTAGTTCTGAACAGTTTCTAAAACAGAACCTACATCACTTTTTAGATGTCCAAGCTGCATGAATGTTTAACTCACACCCAAGATGTTTTTGGCTTTGAAACTATCTTGTCAAAACAGCAGTGTTTCCATGGCTTGGGATTGAACTTAGTACAGTTTCAATAAAACTTTTATAGGAGCCCTTAAACCTCAAGAATCAGTCAATTGGCTTTCATATTGATTGCATCTCATAAATTACTGTCCATGACTGTGGTATATGTATGTGGAAATATATGATGGAGATCAGCAGTGTGTGAATTAGAGGCTCTCAAGTTTGTCCCATTAAAGTTATAGCACACTTACGAAAATTAAGGACATTAAAACAGATTTCAATCATGGGAATATCCTAAGATATTTGACACGCTTTGAGTTGACATACATACACAGGTAATTAAACTTATCCGGCTTCTGTGGAAATTGAGGCTCTTTACCAGTGTTTACCTCTTTGACCATAACTTTAAAACAAGAGACTAACACTTTTTTTCTTTTATCACTAGAGCATTTCCCTTTCCCCAGACACTAAAAACTGAAGGTTAACTGAAAAACTCCATCATGCAAACATCCTCTAAGGATCTGTATATAATCGATGTGCCTTATAAAAGACTTATCAGGATCTAATGGGCCCACGCTGCCATGCAGCATAATGAAAGTGGTATCACTTGCTAATTTCATGTAAAATATATAACGACCAAATTAATTTAGATAATGGTGACTGGAAGAGAACGTCAACAGATTACTGATGTGCTCAACATGAAGAGACAGCTCCACTTATCTCAGCCTAACACCTTTAAGCTCCTTGAGCGAGGAGACAAACAAAATGTCTGTTGCTCAAGTGACAGTATTGATAAGCATGCCTAAGCTCACCTACTCGCTTACAAAAATCAGGACAAACTGTAATAGCCTGCGATATTAAGCAGAGTGATACAGCCTTAACTTTAGGGAGTTTTCCTGAGAGACGATGTTTGGAGGAGCTCTGGCACATCATCTGTCTTCATTTGATTATCCAGACAGCCAGAAAGACACTTGTATTGTTGGGACATGAAGGACCGAGGCTTGCAGACTTTTCAGGCACTATAGCAGGAGGATGTGTCACTTGCTGAAGTAATGCTGTGCCATATCAAAGCTGAAACATCAGGAAGCTAATGCAATCCAAGTAACAAGCGGCCTTTGATGCCACATTTGATGGCAAGCAGATGTTCTGCAGATGATATAGAGTGTGTGTGTGTGTGTGTGTGTGTGTGTGTGTGTGTGTGTGTGTGTGTGTGTGTGTGTGTACAGAAGTCGTGTATGTGCCTCTGTGTGCATGTGTCTACAATTTTCCAGTAAAAGCCTAACACTTTCTCTTTTCCCTCTTTGTCTACAGGTGTAAGTGCTGCAACAGAACAGGATTGCGGAGTCAGAAATGTAAGATCAAAGGTAAAGGAAAGAGGGACAGAAGATGAAAGAGGCCAATAAGGCTGGCCACAACTGAAATGAGTGGGTTTCTGCGTCGCTTTCTGCCTTTGCAGGGGGGCATTATCAACTTTTGGCTTCAGCATTCATCATCCAGCAATAGAGCTGTGACGGCAACTATCAGAAATTTTGCAAAACACCATTAAGAGTTCTGAATTGTTCATCTGTTACAAAAGCCAGAGTGGGTGCAAAGTGTGTTCATCCTCCTGACAAACAGAATATTATCTGAGTGTGATTACACATTTGATTAAACTGCTACTCATATTTGAGGATAAATGATCAAAGCTGATTATGATCAACCTTTTATCTCTTCAAAATAGGTTGCCCTCAAGGTCCAAGTTGAGATTGTTTTAGCTTTACAGACTGCCTAAATTAAGGAAACGTATTTGAGGGATGTCACCTGTGAATGCCTGAATGCTGGGCCAGGTAATCACTGAAGGGATACCAAATGATTTTTATTAGGTTGACAATATTTATCACTCTCTCAAATGTATCCTTGGTTAAAGTCATTTTTGTCTAATTCCCTATTAAGCAGAACTGAAAGTGTGTTATTTCATTACAATCAGGACCATCAGAGGGCTTACCACGTGAAGTGGGTTGGGGAGGGAAAATACCTTTTTAAAGGTTGATTAAATCGTTAAACAAAGGCCTGATTAAACTGTCAGTACTGTGGTGAAAACAGAGAGCAATAAAAAGAAGGAGCTGAATGCCAAAATCCATTTATTTACCCAGAGGCTCATTAATTCCATTTTCCCCTTCTATATGCACCACTGACCCAACTAAATGGTGACAAAAACTGGCAAGACAAAACGAGACAATGGGATGCAGAGGGTAGATATTAAAACTGAAATTAAAGGAGTAGAGAGCAATGGTAAAATTGTGCATCTGGTAGAAATGTAGATTGTTAAACAAAATTATTTTAGTGAGAGGTGATTTAGGTGATTTTATTCTAAAGTTTGGTGAATAATAAACCTCTCCTTACTAAAGTTCAACTGAAAAATAAGAAAATGCCAAACTAACATTTCTTACAACTTAGCAACCTATTTTGTTCTTTGTTAGCATTACTCAAGGCAAACAACGTTTTGATCTATCATTTCATGTAGCACATACAGACTAGAAAAACAGACCCTGTCACTGCAGAAGAACTGGGACCAATCCTCCCATTCACTTCCAATTTATGTAAGGAAAACCATTTGAGTAATCTTTACATGACACGATTTAAAAAGCATCTGAAAACATCAGATTGATATCAATAGCTTCTCAAAACTGCGAAAATTAAAAGCATCCGAAATTATGGTAATGATTTTAAAAGCATCAGGAAACGGAGCAGAAGTTTTAATTTCGCCTCTACAGTTTGGGGACTGCGCATTGGTTGACATTAAGGCGCCAGGTTAGAAATAGACCAATCAGAGCACTGTATCTGACTCCCGTCTATTAACCTGGGACTTCGCGTCACCAGCTCACCTGGATATTCAAACTTCCACCGTTAAAGTGCACCGTCTTTAACGGAGGAGCTACAGCGGACCAGCAATTTGCTTCAGCCAGAAGTTGAAGCTGTCTTCAGTTACCTCGGTAAGCACCGTAAACCAAAGGCTTTGTTTGAAGTGGGTTTATTCAGCTCATGAAGGGGAAGGCATTCGTGAACACTGCTTTAATGTCCCCATAGCTTTACATCTAACTTGGCTACATTATACTTTAGAACAGCCTTGAAACGTATAATACACGAGGCGAGTGTATATTCAGCATTAGCTTCACTAACCTAGTTTGTTTCGGAGGCAGTCTGAGTGCTGAAGCCTCTGGTTAGCTAACCGCGCTGCTAACCGCGGTGTATTTGACTATTGAAGACGTACTGTTGTAATGTATGTGGGGAAAACGTTCAGTCTGTAAAAGCATATGTTTTACATTGTAAACTGCATCGCAACGAATCCCGGCATGCTTTTAAATGTGTTGGAACACGTTGTAAGCAGGTGTTTTCAGGTAATGCAGCTCGAAAGGCGCTTTTTTTTTTTTTTTACTTTTTTCTTTGAACAGATGAACTACACTTCAGATGTTGTGAAAGAATTAATCAAGTCCACCTATTTCACGCAGCATAAACACATCGATAATGGCACAAGCATCCAGAAATTAAGGCAGGAATGGACATTTTTGTTTGAGGAAGTTGCTATGGCAGCACACTTCCAGGAACTGACTGACGTGAGTTTGATTGAGTCCTTCCTTGCCAATGTGGACAAAAAGGGGACCCGTCTCTTAAACTTCTTCAAACGTGCTGATGCACATAAACACGTTAAAATGTCTTTGTTTATAATACTAGAAAATGCAAGCCATGTGATACACTACCTGAGGTTGATCTCTCTCTTTCTCTCTTTCATACAGGTGTTTCTTCTCAAATCTGGAGAAAGGCACCAAAGTTGAGTGGAAGGAAAAGAGAAAAGTGTACTCAGTCAATCCCAGAGCCTTCACTTCGATCTCAGACCTTGCTGACCATGAGTGGACTTTCCAGTGATGTTGAGGGATGGCATGATAAAAGGTACACAGATGTTATACATACTGCAGATGTTGTGTTGGTAACTTGTGAACATGTAAATTTTCAGGTAAAACTGTTTTGTTTTTGTTTTTTTTTACAGTATAGGTTTTCTTCAGACTGTGAGATGCTGTTGAAAGCTCCTGTCATGATTCCTGCCCCGATTGTGTTTATTCTCATAAAAAGCTGACCTCTGAGCTTACTTACTTCGCACATTCTTCCCAAATATCAAGAAACAATGTTGATGGGTATCATATAAAGCATGACCTGTGTAGAGTAGGGTCGGGGAGGGAAGGTGCAACTATTTGGGTGTCCGTCAACCGGCATGTGTAATAAAATTTATGTCCAGCTGATCCTGTCATCAACAAGTCATCCAAATTAAATGATGAAATATATCGTTGGACTCCAGAATGACGCAGTGAAGCATTTTTCTGTCGCTCTGTAACTACATTGCCTGATTTGCTCCTGTAATAATTCTTATGGCCGCTAGAGGGTGTTCTCGCTCGAACATGAACATAGAGAATGTTGTTTTGGGACACTTCCAGAAATTATTGATTATGTTATTTCTCTTGGGAGGTCAGTCTCTCCTGGCTCACTAACTGGTACAAAAAGCGCTAGTAAAATGAAGGCTTTGTTCAGAAATCATTAGCAAATGGATTATTCTCTACTGGAAAGCCATTGCAGGAAGATTCACAAGCCAGATTCTTTCAAAGAGAGAATGTAATATTTGCTGAGTGTGTAATATTTGCCGCTGTCCACTTTGTATCTTAAATATTGCACAATATTTAGAAGCCAAACAGACTTTATTCTTCCTTGCTTTTCCTTGCTCAATCGACTTGAATGGAGGTCCTAACACTCCAGTTCTTAATAGCATAATTGGCATGCTTCTACAGTAGCTCTTGTCTACTGCATCTAGTGAAACGATTTCCATATATATTCTTTAGATTTGTGCAGCATATTTATTACAAACTTTGCAAATCTCCTTAATGGCACTGTAAGAAGCCAAAATTAAAATTATATCTCCTGAGATTTTCTAAGGTACACGACAGTACCACAGTGGTAAAAAATTGATGGCCCCTTCATGTGACAACACCTGAATGATCTACATAACCTAGATAAAAGGGTTCCTATACTAACCCAGTGGCTTTTTAGAGTTTGACCTCAAGCATGGGCAGTTCTCTGTCCACTGAAGAACATGTGATTCTTCAGATGAAGTTAATGTATGAAAACCACAGAGGCTGAGGTTTTAAAGTTTAGGACTGCAGTGATATGTAGCCCAGACCACTTAGATACTAAATGCGGCTTGAGAATGGTGTCATGGTTAATAAATACTTCAATCCTTTTCGGGCTGTGGATGGTTGAGATCACACATTGACGGTAATGTTTTCTTCTAGGTCTCCTTCCCTCCTCCCAGATAGAAATCAAGAAAAGCAGCAGACTCCTTTAAGTAATAATAATCATAATACAATACTTTATTGATCCATGCTGGGAAATTCTCTTTTAACAAACCTCTCACCACAGGCCATCCCACAGCCTGGAGTGAAAGAAAGCAGAAGAGGGAAAAGAGAAGAAGGAACATCTCATTCTTCTCTCACAAGGCCTTAGATGACACTGAGATGCTCGGTATTCATCAAAGACACTTGACAGTTCTGAGTGCAGGAGAAAAAGGGACATTCGGCTCTTTGATTAGCTGTTTGGGTGCTTGTGTGAAGCAGAGTGAGTGTTTTCTGCAGTAAACGGAGCACAATTAGGGCACTCCATGAAGTGGCACTATGAGAAATGCTGTATAGAAATGTTGTTTGTTCTCACTGTAATTGCTGGGGTGTTTAATATGATTGCAGCCATTTACTTTCAGGATGCACACCAACATGGTTGCTCAATGTGTGTGCGTGCGTGCTTGGACTTAAATTCATGTGTGTGTGTTACTGTTTCATTTTGGGACATAATTAAAATGCACTTTAGATTCACTTTAGACTCACAAATTGCTGCTAGGTGAGACTTGTAGACTTGTGGGTCGCTTCAGCAAGTTAGACATGTAAACCCGTCCCATCTCTCAATTCATTTCACTTTCAGCGAGAGAATGGTGCAGAACTCAATAATGACAATATGCAAAACGACCCAGAATCTAATTTCTACTCTATCCATCTGAATTACAATGCCATCATTATTATTCCAATGCTGGAATTATACACTCCATCAGCTGGAATAAGCAGTTTCCACCGACGAGCTGACTTTGTGTGTGCATATTGCCCTTGCTGAAACTGTGTGTGTGTGTGTGGCATGTTTATGAGGGAAAACACACAAACTAAGCGCTCACACATAATGTACGCATGCATTTTCTTTTTTCTGTGTCAAAACGCAACCTTCTCAAAAAGGAGTAATTGTTAAATGTACAAAAATTTGTAACCAGACATACTACGAGTTGTGAATCCATTAAATGTGATGAATGTTCCTTTGGGAGCGACTGTGTCTTTAGATCCTACTACATTCATTTGAATTAAACCACACCACACTTTTTTCTGTCTCTTGCCAGCTGTGTTTAAATAAGGATAAATTCAACCTTATGGTGATGACGAGACACCTGTGCTAAGCTAAGCTAACCTGCTGCTGGCTGTAGCTTCAAATTTACTGTACACACGTCAGAGTGATATCGATCCTCACGTCAAACTCTCACCACGAGAGTGAACAAGTCTTCCGAAGGTGTTTAACTTCAGAATTTCTTTAAAACTTAACCACAGTGGGCAGAGACAAATGCATGGATTATTTCCAATTACTACACAACATTTAATTGACTTCTATGACCTTTTCTCTCGCACCACTAACCTTAACCCAAAAAGAAAGAACTGTCATACAAATCGCTGTGATTCTAAACACTTGGTTGCTCACTATAAGGTTTGGGTAACACCATGGTCTATTTTGTGGCAACACCCTCAGGCCAAACATTACATTTTTGCCCTATAGTGTCACCGTTTTTTATCCATCCGTAGTTTTGCAGACTGGTGTGAAATGAGCATTGCAGCTTCTCAAGGCAGCCAGACTTCATTAGTCTTGTGTTCTTGCTTTTTGTGCTTTCTAGTGTTTTCAAAAGTTGTCCCCTAATGAATAAAACTTGGTCTTGTTGCAAGTTTATATTTACATGGTCCTTCTATAGAAGACTTCAAAACTTGGTGTCCTTCATGTGGCTCTCCAGTCTTTCTCAGGCATTCATAGTTGTCTGCTTTTTTCCCAATCTCTGGTCTTCTTTCCACTGCCTGCATTTTAAGAATGCAGTGTTTAATGGATTTCATAGGTGAACATGTTTGAGCTCGGAGTTGAATATAGCCTAGATCCAAGCTGTTAGACAGAAAAAGTTTGGGCTCGTGTTGAAATGTATAGATGTAAAGATGTATATGTCAAAAGTCTAGGACAGTTGGTGACCTTGGTTTATTGTTGGGACAGTAAAATGTACAACTGTCAACTGTCTAGAACAACTGTCAAGAACACAACACACATTGTTTTTGGTAACGTATTGATAAGAAAAAACAAATCAATAACTGCAGTTTGCAGGTGAGTTAACAGTGATGCTAGAACCAACTCAGGAACATTCTGTGTGAATTACTTTTGGGGTACTGGCGGTTCTGTATTAAAGTCTTTAAAGAACAGTAAAAGCTTGTGGCTCTCAGAGAGTTTTTACTTCATAACTGAGAAGCGTAAACAACAAATATCCCTTGAGTGTCCCCAGATTGTTCAAGTATACTAAGAGAGATGAGAGGACGTGAGCGAGGCTCTGTATATAGCTTAATGCCACATCTGTCATTCATTTGGTGCTCTTATCCCAAGCATCTTGAGTGCATCCATTTAGCATGGGCACTCCCAGTGGGAAATGATGCTCTAACCCTGCAGTGCTATCACCAAACTCTACCCATTACACCCCCAAGCATACTCAGAGATTGTTACATTCTCCCGGGTTCTATTGAGCTTTTTAACATCTTTCAGCTCTTTGTTTTGGTTTTACATGTAGACCGCAACTCTGCTGTTTTGGTTCATGTTGTTATTGAAATCTCTGCATTTGGAAAAAAATGTCAAAAAATAAGCCTCAATCGAATAAAGCGAGACATAATCACATTACTATTAAATGGAAATCTGTGGAGCATATGACTCCATTCCCCAGTCACAGTACTTATCATGTACTGATAAGTACTGTGTAAGTAAGAGACACAGTCCTAGTCATCCATAAACACCTCACCTAGCAACCCAAAAGGTTTATTACTGACTTCATATCCATGTCACAGTGGGAAATGCACAGGTGTACATTAGCATTAGCTGCATTACTTTCACAGTCCTTTGTTAATGTTATGAGTGACACCTGTGCTTTTCCTACAATGGCAAATAAAAGCTCCTGCTATTCTGTTGTTGTGATTTATGTTGCATTCATGTCAAATTACAAAAAATTACAACCTTATAAAACCATTCATATCAGACCCCAACTTGTATTTCTGAATCAGCTGATTTTAAAGGAGATATACACTGTTTACTTGTAACTGGTTTCACTTGCTAATGAACATATAACACAACAAATATAGCCAATTTAGACTATTTATCTGGTGTGGCTAAAAGATTAGCACAATGGGGATAACCATCTTGGAATAATGCGTGAACACTCCTAAGCTGGTGTAACTGGTGTTTTCCCTGTTCTTCCCTTTCTACCAGCACTGTGTGATTGGAGCACTATGAACTCTGTGGTCTTATTTGTGTAAGTTTGGTTGAAAATATCCAGTATTTTTTTAGCCAAAATAGCAGCGTGGCCCTACAGATTGCAGTACCAGTGAGGCAGTTGGTCAGTCTGCATCTTTGGTCATGACTTGAAATACCTTGACAATTGTTTGATGGATTGCCATGAAATTTTGTACAGATTTTCATGGCTCCCACAAAATTAATCCTACTGACTTTGGTGACCCCCTGACTTTAATCTAGCGCCTCCATGAGGTTCACATTTGTGGCTTTTGGTGAAATGTGTCAACAACACAGTTGCTGATGTTAGCATCATTGTTGTTAAGCATGTTGATTTTAGCAATGAGCTCATAGCAGTGCTGTGCTTATGTACAGCCTAACAGAGATGTTCACATGGTGTGATAATCAAGTCTTGAATTTTCTAAAAGCAACATCACCAGAGGGTCTTTCATTATTTCTCTGCCCTCCCTATCTTTAACACTGAATAAATCTAGTCTTCTTTTCCTGCTTCTCTCCTCTCGCTGTTTTGCTGTTATCCAATAGCCAGAGGGCAAAATCATACAACCAGAAAGCCAATCAGGAATCTTATTAAACATGACGCTCACTGACACTATAGGTGAAGGACGTAGACTAGAGGTCTACCTGCCAATTAGGAAAATCAGATCAATCATAGAAGTCAATGTGAACTCTTTCTCTCACTCTTTCCGCCTCTCTTGCACATTATCTCCTCTAGTCACTATCCCTCTCGTCTGCTTTGAAAATACTTCTCAGCTGTATGCACCAGCACTGCTGTTGCACGCAGTCACGCACAGCTTGGTGCAAAATAAACATTGAATAGACAGTCGCCGGCTACACATTCGCACGCACACACAGCAACACTCCAGCAAGCTATTCATCACAATTTAGCCACAGCATTAGACACTTGGGGACAATAACACTCTCTCTAGAATACCATCCAAAACACAAACAGCTACACGCTTCTCCACCCGTGACACTCATTTACCCCTCCATTTGTCAACACACTCTCTCACACTTTTTTAATTCCTGCTAAGCTGTCTGTCATCCCTCTTTTTTCCCCTTAAAAAACTAGGCTATACCATTCAAGTGAATTTATAGAGAAAGTCAAAGAAACTGAAAAATGCCTGAGAAGACTTTTTGTTATGTTAATCCACGTATTATGTGACTAGATTCCAAATTACAGCCATAGTTGAGTTGAGTATTTGATCTAAATACAAATATATATGTTGTGCTTTTGGATATTTGACACTGAGACGTTCTCTTTATTGGTGTTTTTAAATATATTTATTTGCAGTCTTGTGATACTGCCTGTAGGCAGCAGTATAATTGCAATGTATGTTATGTTGTGTGAACTAAGTTGCATATACATGAGGATGAGTGAAGGTTTATCTGTATTCAGGCCTAGTGAAAATGTCAGAAAAGCGAGTTCACCCAGGACAGTGATGATAGCGGATAGGCCTGTGTGTGTGCAATACATAAGGATTCCTACTATAGTTTTCTAATGACAGGTTTTGTAAAACTTGCTATAATACTTTTCCCATAAACGTAATATGATACAAACTGCAACTAGAGCAACTTGAAATTCTGTTTACTGGACAAGTAATTAAAGGCCACCCTTCCTGTTACTGTTACCACTATATGTCTACAATTAGATTTTTTTTTTTCGTTTTTTGAGCACTGACAGATACTCTAACACTTGTTTGCACTTCTTCCAGTACCCTTAAAAATGGAGTATATTGAGATGCGCAAATTCTAAGAGGAGGTGAAGCGCAATATAGATTCTTTGTATTTATCTGACAACTTTTCCTGCTCCCTCTTCAGTACCTTCCAGCTTCTTTCTCATCAAGCCGCTGATGGGGTGCTACAGTAAAAGGGACCTCTTAAGGTCAAATGCTTGCTGAGAGGTAGTAATGGGTCTGCTAGACCTGTGATGATGAAGAAGAGAGATCTGCTCACAAGATCTAATTTCAGAGCCACGGACTTGAATGCTGTAGGCATGTGTGGATGAAGTTTTAAAGTGCACTAGCACCACCTATAGACAAGAAGTGTATGTGTGAAATTTTTAAGCCAATAACAATCATGACAATAAACATTAATTGTGTGAATATGTATGCACAACCTTATGCACATACATTATATATTAGCTTCAAATAACACTTGTATTCCTGAGCATGAAAATTCATCTTTTACACTGTAAACAGCTGTTAAACATAGAGGTTTGACTAAATGAACAGCAGCAACATCTCACAGTCTGATGTGTGAACTGAGTGAATATTAGTTTGACAAATTTAGTATTTATTAGGGTGACGATTTGTCATGGTTACATGGATTTTCTAACAAAAAAAAATATATATATATATATATATATATATATATATATATATATATATGTATATATATATACCGTAGCCTCTGTGTTTGAACATTTCACTTGATAGGTCTTGCTCAAGTGATGTGCCTTAACATTTAAACAAATCTAGTCCTGGCATACTGCCATGTCTAATATCTAATACAGCAGTGACATTAGTGTCTGGTAAGAGCCCCCAGATAAGTTGTGATTCTCACTTTTATCCAACAGATGGCACCCTCACTCTGAGTAAAATCTGTAAGCATCACAACATTTAGGTAACTGAATGGCCACATCTAGGAGTTCTGGACTTGAATAATATTATTTGTTTGATTTCATACGTTTTAAACTCTATTATCCATGTCACTGTTGGATCAACTCAAATGTGTGGCAGTGATGAGCCTGTGACCCTGAAAGCTGTAACCTCAATGTGGAATACTGGCTTTCCAAATTAAAAAAAAAAAAATGACAACAACAACGCAAGTTAAACATGAAAAACACAATTATTTATTTTACCAAATATGAAACAGACAGAGACTGAGACCCACTGAGACAAAAAAAAACACCAAAAACAAAGTTCCCATGTTCTTCCACATTAGTGCCTGAGGGCAGACAAGAAGCTTCCATATGCAGGTAATGGCTGTATCACCTAAATACAAGTCCAATCTTGGTTTAGAAGGTGTGGTAGGAAAAAGCAGGTAGTGCAGGACATAGGTCGGTCATGATGAAGTTTCTTCTCCACAGTGACAGACTGTAGCACATCCAGGATCCAGCAGCTTCAGCATTCACCAAATCGAAGAGTCCCAAATCTGGCTTGTAAAGGACATTCCAATGATTGGACACTGTTCGTAATGGAAATGATGACAGGAGTGAATTAAATTATAACACATGAGTTCAGCGTTTACATGAAATAAGTTGACTAATGCAGCTACAGACTCCCCAAAGGATCACAGGCCTGTTACCCTCATTTCCCAAAGCAGCTAAACAAATTCCACCTCACCATTCAAGCCAAATCCAGCTTCTTCTGTGTTTCTGACAGTTTTTCTTGCAGTCGTTTCTTCCTCCAGTCCAGAAACTTCCTCCTCATTCTGTTGGCCTGCCAGCCCGCCAGGAAGCCGGCGGCGAAAGAAACCACGACGGCGACTTGTAGCGTCCTCTCCGAGAAGTCTGCCATGTTCACCTCTGGCTGACAGATGCACACATTTGTGTAAGCCGCATGAAATTCTTTGCTACACTGATACAGGAAGTGAATCGTATGTAACCACGCGACACTACAGCAACGTTAATCTCGCGCTTTTCGAAATAAAGGTCCCGGAAATAAAGGTCTCTCCTACTAAACTACTACTACTACTACACTACCACTAAGAATAATATTGATAACAACAATAACTCTTATTATCAATACCAATAATAATAATAAAAATGACGATGATACTACGATACCTTTTTACATTGACAGAAGATGCAAACTCTAATGTAGCCAGAGTTCATTGAAAAAAAACAAACACGTTTATTTTGTCTGGGAAAAGTGTGCTTTAAAAAAATGAAAATAATAATAATGTAATAAGGAAGAAAGGTCAAGAGGGAGTAAAATTTATTTAATATGGGTCACAGGTATGATAAAAAACTTGTTGAAAACTTTTGAAAAAGCTTCAGTTGGAGGAAACAGCTCTTGCGCAATTTACTTCCCCCATTTCTTGCAAATCAGATTAATTTATTCTAAAAAAAAAAAAAATGAAAGTGTAATACAGCCCACAGCTCACTAGGGCTGAAGACAGTCATGAAATACAGAAAGAATTCATACATAGACATACATGCTGTACTTCACATGAGTCTGTTTTTGGCAAACAGACTTTGACAAATTTAAGCAAAACATAAAACACAAATACCAAAGTGAGTACTGTACAGAAAGTAAAAAAAAAAGGCATTGTGTTCAACCTGCATATACTACATGAGATTAATCATTAATGTGTTTACAGGTTGTTGTTTGTACAATTTCAAATCACAAAACTGCATTTTGTGGCTTCAAAAATTATCATTATTAATGCTCAAGACATTTTACTTTTTTAAGTTTGGAGATAAGATACTGCTTTACCATTTGGCAGAACAAAACACGACTTAAGAGGAGATTATGATCAGAATGCCTATAGAGGTATTGCATGAGAAGAATGTAAACTGTAGCTTTATGTGGAAGTCACATGAAGTGTATGAGAAGTGTGATTAAGAATGACTCAGTGTTGTGGTTGTAGCGGCATTAAGTGTCTGAGTGAGCACCAGGTTGTATGGGTTTGCTATCCACCATTTTGCAACCTTCTGAAGCACTAGTAAGGTTGCAAAGTGGCCCGCAACTCAATATCGTTATTTTAAAACTGGCGAGTGTACCATGATATTCAGTTCGTGAGAAAATGATGAAAAATCTCCAAGAGTCTGTCTGTGTCTCCTTTTCTTTCTGTCATGTTAATAAAAACAGTGTGATATCAAGCACCTCTGCTTAGTGAAATACCTCATGGCTTCACTGAGCTGTGGTTTGTGGTCAAAATGTTCAAATCACTTTGTTCCACCAGTCTTGGGGGCGAGATATATCAGTTGTTTCTACTGCAGTTTTACGTCTTTCAATATCAAAATCTAAGGATCTCTGAAAAGACAGCAGCAACACTTCTTTATGATTAAATATGATTCTGAGGTAAAGCACCATATAAGTTTGTAAAGATCCCTGTCTTTGTAGGTCTTCAGAGGTGTTGGATACAGTTTCCATGATTACGATCTGCACAAATCTATGCTGCTGCACATTCGATACAGTTAAATTATTACAGGTCACATTTCAATTTACAGTGGCTGCCATCTGTATGGAGCTGAACTCTTTACAATCCAAAGCCATTCAGATATCCAGTAAACAGATATGAAAATGAAATAACAGCTTCAGCTGTAAATAGTCTTAATATGTACAGTCAACATGTCCAATTTGTCGACGCAATAAAAGCTGTCAAGTACGCAATCCGAATCCAAAGGCGCTCATGATGTATTGCTGATGGTTGAGAAAGTCTGAGAGAATCAGCACTGGTTCAGTTTTAGTGAACAGTGATCAGGGCTTTGGCTCCTCTGCAGAAAAATCACAACCGATTCTGTTTAAGCCTGTCGATGTGGTAACAGAGTTTGAGCGCAGGGCCCAGCTTCAGTCCCAGATACTTCATCATCATCTCACTTTTCAGCAGGAGCAGAGCGTCTCCATCTATCTCCTGAAAAACATTACAGCGTGGTTAACTTTACTCGAACAACAGTTTTGTTCCAATACATCTTGTATTATTAGTATCAGTCGATGGTCATGGGCTACTATATACAGTAGTCTGGACTCACATGCTTCCTGAAGGCATCAGCGTAAGGTCCCAGAGCTTGGGGGTCAGCATCTTTGATAAACCACACCACCTCCTCCACACCCCAGCTACATGGGTCCTTACCAGCAGGTCGTTTGGACTCCCCAGAGTCAGGCATTGGGGTGTAGCCTATGTAGCACAGAGAGAAAATCAAAGTGAATGTTTTATGCTCAAATGCTTAAAATTATGAGGATCCAAATGACTTTATTTGCTTTCTTACAGAGAGTTAGATGAGAACATCGATACAACTCTCATGTCTGTTTAATATGAAGCTAGACCTGGGAAATTATTAGCTTAGTTTTGCACAAAGACTGGAAATGGGAGGGAAACACCTGGCTGTGTCTGAAGGCAACACAGTGCTCCTGCCAGCACCTCTAAAGCTCACTAATTAACACGTGTTATCTTGTTATTTTGTTCAAAAACTAATGGGTACAAATGACAATTTGTGGTTTTACAGAGTGTTAATTGCCTGACTACCTTGAGGTTGCCAGGCAACCCACCAGAGACTCCAGTCACAGACCCAAAGTCTGGGCAGCATTAGCATAGCTGTATGCTACTCATGCAAACAAAGGGAATCAGTAAAGTCACAGCACTTCCAAATATTTCTGGCTGATTACATAACTTTGATATTTACCTTAGGTTTTGTGTTTAATGTGTTTATTTAATGTGTGGTTTTTGTGGTATAACACCACTTGTGCACTTGTATTGTTGGCAAAAGTACATGAGACGCTAACACACAGCCTCACCATTTCTGTTTCCGTCCTGGAAGCTCCCTGGGCTCGACGCTTGTCTGCACACGCCCATCGGAGTAGAGCAACTGCTGCCACGATAACCATAAGAGTGCTTTGTTGGGTACTGTGATGTCATGATGTTGAAGGCAGAGTCGCTGGGGTCGACAGCGTAGCGCTTGGAGTCCACCGGTGGGTCGCATAAGAAGTCATCCAGCATTGGTGTCTCTGCTGAAGGAGGAACGACAGGAAGTAGCATCATTGAAGCCAAGCCCACACGGAAAATACCTTTGTTACTATTAAATTGTAACAAAGGTATTTTCAAAGGTCAAAGGTTTCACTTATCCTGTGAAATATCTCAACACTGGTACAAAATTTTGTACATGGTTCTCAGAGGATGCAATCTAATGACTTTGGTGACTTCCCCCTTTAAGCAAAATCTGTCAACAACTATTTATGAAATCTAGTAGACATTGCCATGTTCCCCTTGAGGAACTGTAATTACTTTGGTAATTGCCAGACTTTTCATTTAGTCCCATTCATCAGGTCAGCATTTCAGTCCAATACTTGGGTTTATGACCAAGTACCTGCAAAGCTAATGGCACCAACGACAGCTTTGTACAACAGATGTCTATCAAAAATTTGTGAGGAGCCTACGATCTGTTTAAATATGAACATTTGACCTTGCTTTCAGACCAATATAATGTCGGCAGACTTCAATGCTACATTAGATAGCAATTACACTTTTCATGTCCTTGAAATACTGAGTAATAAATACATATCTAATCTGTGGGTAAGCTATGCTAAAGCCCCCTCAGTCTGTTACTGTTTGGATGTGGAACAGCTGAAAGGTAATCACTAATTCCTCTGAATCTGCTCCCTTTGTGCCAACTGTTTTTCAGCTTGTCAGTAATGTAGAGGCCTGCCGGTTATGCCAGAGCTAGGCAGTCCTGGATTTACCTGATGACAGATTTATAAGATGGAAACACTCCACCGAGATGATTCTGAATTACCTCAACATTGTGGCTACACAAAGGTCAGATTTATTTTATTGTCCTCTGAAAAATCAATTATGTGATAAGATCTGTGCCTGTGATATTGAAGGCTTACATACTGACACACACAGATACACAAAGTATGGAACTGCCTCTGTATCCTACAGTAATTGCTTAATATTTGAATACTCAAGATACGGATACGCTTATTGTCAGATTTTAAATATAACTGTTCTGGTACATCTAAGAATAAGCAGATTTCTTACTATCTTTCCATCCTAGTATCTCAAATGTTCTTAAATAAACCAAGTAAATACACATATATCATGGCAAAATACCACAAAATTAATATAAAAAAAAAAATTATGGGTATTTCAATGGGAACGTGCACAGCTTCGACAGTATCCCAAATATTATCTCTAAAATACAGGGACTGTTTTTTGAAAACCTTCTCCATTTCACCAGAGAAGTGATTTACATATCTGTCTGGTTGGCACCATAGGGAGCAAACTGGTTATAGTGTGTGTGCATGCGTATGTGTGTGCGCATGCTTTGCTGCCGTATGTCTACGGTGTGACATCAAACACGTTTCATGATTTGCAAGAACAAAGAGCAAACCGCTGGTCCTTGACACATGAGATTCCCATTCCCACCTCAAGTACACTAAAGGCAATCGTTAAATATTTGCTTATTCACAGCAGGTCAGACTGTGGGAATGTACATATGAAATGTATTTTTTTGTGTGTGTGTGTGAAAGATTTAAAAAATGTCTGATTTTCTCCAGAGGCAAAGCAGGAGAGGATAGCTAAGTCGTAAGACTGAAAGAGAATATGTAAGATGATATGTTTGGGTTCTGTTTGAAGGCATGTATTTCTCATTTTGAAGCATGTAAACATACACACAGACACCAGTGCTGTTTTTGATTCAACATGTAGACATGCATAAGAGTCACTGTTTTACATCTGAAAGCTTATATCCTCACAGAGAACAAGTGACTGGTGTATTTGGAGAACAAGGAGGAAAGAAACCACACTGATACTTGTAAAAGACAGAAGCGTGTATTTAGCAAATTAAAATCACAGTCAGAGCAGGGATCAAAAACAGAAGATACAAAAACAGAAGACAGGAACGGAGAGCCCTTGTCATACCTCAAAGTGACACCACCAAGTAAGGCTGTGAGTGTAAAGTAACTGTAAAAATATTAAAACCAATTTCCTCATACTGAAGCGCCCCAGGCCTCAAGCTTAAAAAAAAACAAAAATATTTGACCTTTTAACCTGAGTCAAGCCCTTGTTTTTCTAACATCATATCCCTCTGCACAGACCTGTTATCATTTGTGACCATTTTACTAGATAGAAAAGGTTATGAAGGTTAAGATAACCTGTGTGTGTCTTTGTGTGGTGTTACCTGTTAGGACCTGTGGTGTGGCAGAGTGGGGGACGATGGCAGCGTCCTGTGGGATGGAGCCCATCTCAGGTTCTGGTGTGCTGTTGGGAGGAGAATTGGCCAGTGGGGACATCACCATCCTGGGCTTCAGCTACACACACACACAGACACAAATCAATGATGTTCTTGTACAGCTGTAATTCTGATTACACTTCAGAAGAAAACACGTTGGATTGTTGAAAATTATTAGATCATAACTACTAGTGGATAGCAATTTTAAGTTTGGGTAGTGGGTTCGCAAGAACATGCATTGTTAGCAAACACATCTAAGGCTAAAGTACATCCTGGCATCCACTAGAGGAAAGATCAGAATTTAAAGCAATATGAAAGGTCTCAAAAAGGCACTGGTGGTAGTAAAACCAATTCCACTATTCACAGTATTATCACAACAAATCAGTGCCATACCAATTATAAAATATATACCAATACCAGAGCCAGTTTCAATACCACATCCCTGGGTTGAAACTGCCGTCTCTCTCCCCGATATTTCATGTTTCCATCTACACTGTAAACTGTCCAATAAATGCAAAATGCTAAACTCTAATCTGAACCAATACTGCTAACAGGGCTGATAAAATAACCAGTGTCAATATCAATACCATTACCACTTGTAAAAAATCACACCTTTACTATTAGCAGTTTCAATACCAGTATTAGTAACAGCATAGTAACAGTCCAAATAATTATATTTTTAATTAAAGGTGCTATGTGGAGTTTTTACCAATAGCGCTGCTATAGAGCAATGTTTTGATGAGCAGAACACTCTTTTGTATGTTCCTCTGGATCTATGAGCATGAGCACTGAAATGCGCATGAATGCAACATGCACACTCATGCTGACAGTTTAACACCATTTCACTGATCAGCTAATGGTGAAAGAAACCTACCAACAAATGTGCCCGCAAACGAAAGGAAAGAATAAGAAAACTAGCAAGCCAATGTGCATATGGTTACAAACAGTGGAGGTTTTCATAAATATTCATAAATCCGATTTGCAAATGCTTCATGAGGAAGGAAATGCTTTCAACATGCTTGAGTACAGTTCTGTGGATAGGAAAACTTAATGAAAATATAACTGAAAATAAACTACACAGGGTACCTTTAATGCACCGGTGATAACCTGTCTAAATAGAAGGTGTTTTTCAGTCATCCATCTGACATAAATCAGATGGAAAAGATTTCTAATCAATACAGCTGTCTACACAGGAGTAACAGGCCAAGTTTTACTCACGCTTTACGTGTCTAACCGTGAAGCGTAATCTTAGGCTTCAAGTCTTTTCCATTTTACCTGCGGAACTACATTGATTGGGTGTTGGGCTGTGAGTGCTGCCACAGTGTGGGTGACCCTAAACCCAATACTATTGCTGATCGTATCCTTTGTAGATACAGAGAAAAGACTGAAGCTCCTGCAGCTTTCACTACACAGCCCAGACAATGTTTAACTCTCATGGTAAAGAAATAGTAATTTCAAGGATTAAAATGAAAATAATACAATGATTGACCAACCTTAAATCCAGGTTTCCTGCCTCTCTTCTTTGGGACCTTGAGGGGCTCTATGTAGTGACTCTGGAACTCCAGCTTACGGATGGGAGGCCGTCCTCTCTTTCTGCCAGGTACCTTACCCTGGGGCCCTGTGATAAACTGTGAGCCAAGAGCCGGAGTCTGCATTTCGGAGCCGACAGACAGGGTACTCATCAGACCTGACGGAGACAGAAAGATTATTCAATTGAAAGTAACAGGAAGTGGCAGCTTTAGACTGCGTGCACCACTGCCTCTGCTCCAAACTGGAGCGGAAACTTAGAAGTACATGCGAGACTACTCCCTCCACACACACACACACACACACACAAACGCACCCGCAGAGAAACTATAGGAAATAGAAACAAAGCAACATAAAGCCTTGCACTGTAACACACCCCTCCCCCTCTCCAGCTGCAAAGATTGCAATAAATATCATTACTGCACAGACAGAGAGAGAGAGACAAAGCCATGCGCACACACACACACACACACGCACACAGAGGAAGTGAAAGCAAAGCACATATATCCACAACACCCACACAATCAAACAATCAATCAAGTGCACATTCACACACACACAGAGCAGCGGTTTCAAGTGCTTGTCTAGGTACCATTCATCCACACGGCCCTGACTTTCACAATACATCCCTCTTTCAATCACTCTCTCCCTCTCTCTCTCACTCTGTTGTTTAATTCATGCAACAAAATCCCTTACCTGACATAGCCCTTGAATATGAAGCTGTGCTTTTACAGAGGTTGATGTTGTGCTAATTAGCTGTCATATACCTATTATTCTTCTGTTTCTGTTGGCTAAATAACATTCACATTTGGCTTGACTTCAGTATAGACAGACTGGCGACTATTATAGAATAAAATCCTCTTCCTGTGATGACAAATATTCTGCCATTGCCATAGAAATAGGAGAAACAGGAACAGAGACAGAACACGTGAATATGCATGATCCCTACCATCCTCTTTCTCTTCCTCAGACCAAATCACGGAGAAAAAGCTTCAGGATGAGCAGAAATGTCTCATTCTGAGCATTGCCTACCATGCACACAGCCGTCTGGTAATCACTGTCTGTGTGACGCTTCACTCCAGCAGCAGGTTTCTGGATATTCCCCTGATGGATCTCCAACAGTCTGTCTCTACTGTGCTCTGCTGCTACACACTTTCAAGACACCGGCAATTCTCTCTCCCTCTCTCTCTCTTCTCTCTCTCTGTTCCTCAATCTCTGACCACCTTCCTCTGAAACAGCCCCCTCCTCCCCTTCTCTTCTACCCTAACCCCCTTCCTCTGTGTCCCCTTTCAGTTGTCATAGCAACGCGCCTCTAACATCCCGCGGCAGCCGGCAGACGTGCTGAGCTCAAAGCGACGTCTGTGTGTGTGTGTCTGTGTGTGGCTGTGTGTGTGTGTCTGTGTGAGACTGTAATGTAATTACAGTTGCCGCAGCTCAGGATTTTTCTTGTCTGTCTTCAAAAAAAAAAAAAAAAGCTTAGAGCGAGTGACAAGGGATTCAAGCTGTGCAGTGTTTTGCACTACAAGCGCCCGGGTTACAAACAGTAATTTGTACTGGAATCATTTCTGAGGAAATTCTAATTGTGGCTCAAGAAGCATGTTCTACGAATAAGTCCTGTCTTACAAAAAAAAAAAAAAAATCAAAATTTGTTAAATCTTTTAAATACTCTTATATGCTTGAACTTTTCTTGTACAGGTAGAGAGATTAGTTCTTTTGGAAACATCAAAAGGTTCAAGCAGAAGCCCTTCAGGATTACTGTACTGCTTTTGTTTGTGATAAAAGATCATATTGCTGTCAAAGCTCACTGCCTTCCTTATATGTACAGACTTCCTCTGTCTTTGTGTCAGCTCATGTACGCTGCTTTTGTTTTATCTATAACGAAAAAAACACACATGGAAAGAAAAAAACCGACCAGCCAAAGGCAAGGTTGTGTGTGATTTCCCTGCTGAGGTGCAGGTATTAAAAGCAAAAGCAGGCTCCAGAGTGCTTCTGTTCTCTTATAGGCTACAAGTGTAGAGTACAACTCAGGCTTTACCCCTTGCGACCACATATCGATTAGTTACGCTCAGGTTGCTATGCCGATTCCCATTCGAAGCTGCGTTTGTGGGTTTTAACACGCAATCAAAATCAGGTTAACCTTTCAAAGGGAGGATCAAACGCCTGTGTGGCCTCGCTCGCACACGCTGCCGCTGCCAGCATGTAAAGAGATTTGTCAGGAGTCGGCTGTAAAGACGTCGCTCACGAGATGTTTTAACACTGAATGTGACAGGCCGGGCAAATTGTATTGTTTCATTGGTAGAAGCCTATACATGATAAAAAAAACAAAAACAAAGGGACAATAAACAGCCAAGTCAGGACAATAAGGCTATGATACTGAGTGCTGGCACACATTTACTCACTTAATCTGCAGTGACCGTGATAGTAGGAGGCCTGTGTGTGTGTGTGTGTGTGTGTGTGTGTGTGTGTGTGTGTGTGTGTGTGTGTGTGTGTGTGTGTGTGTGTGT
>JBBMJY010000011.1:10471798-10497729 GCA_037833715.1 Toxotes lorentzi
ACACACACACACACACACACACACACACACACACACACACACACACACACACACACACACACACACACACAGGGGGAATGCTTCTGTGTCTATCTAAAGGCTCTGGGTCCCATGAGAGCAGAAAACGACTTTATCTTGCCACTTTACCAAAACACTTGTGGCTTGGGGCCCTGCCAGGAGTGTAGCTGCTGGAGAGATTTCTTTAACAAAATCAAACATGCATGGACACACACACACAGACACATACACACACAGCTGCTGTTCATTCCCATAAGCTGTGGCAGATACAAGATGTGATGGAGAAAGCACCTGAGAGACTTGAAAGAAACTCAGGCTTATGGCTTTTGTTTTCACATTGAAGGGTGTGACTTTAGTCACCTACTTAGTCCACATTCTGCATGTTCTTTACAGGCGTAACACTGTCTCTACTCGTATGACATTTTGTTCTGCAAATTCACGTCACCACGATGAAGTACACATAACATAATGTACATCTACTTAACGGTGAGAAGACTACATTTACTGGGATTTCACACCAAAAATATTTAATGTAAATAAATAAATAAATAAATATCAAAGGCACAGCTTTATCATTTGTCTGCAGGCTGAACATGGAACACGTTCTGATTTAAATGACTATAAAACAAGTCTCTATCAGTAAGATTAGTAAGTCCTGGTTTAATCAGTGTACAGTTATATAATTACTAGGTTTAGGGATGAATGAATGAATGCATAATCACTCAGTTTGGTCCGTGAGCATGTGTGAAAAGTGTGCAAAATGCCCAATTTCCCACAGCAAAAGATTTTCAACTTACAATCACAGAGGACTAAAACAACCAGAAGAAAATTGACATTTTAGAAGTTGAAAACAGGAAATTTTTGGCATTTTCTTTTAAAAACATGCCTTATATGATTATCAAAATTAAACCTGTTGCTGACTAATTTTGGTTTTTGGTTAACTAATCATTTTTCCTTTCTCCCAAAATCAAAAGATCCATCCTTGTGTGCCTTTAGAAACACTTCATAGAGCATATCTGGGGGCCAAAGTACAATTTGATAGGCACAAAACCTGCAGGAAATCATCCAGCTTTCAATTGCAGTTGTTTTGGAGAGATGTAGCAGCTTTCTCATTGTGAACACTGACCTTTGTCTGCACAATGCCATGTTCGTGTGTTTGGTGTAAAAGCCTCCTCACTTAATTTTATGCAGTCATTGTGAAAGGACCAATAATGTGCCGTGCCACCCTGTAACCATTTCCCTCTGCAATTCAGTGGTGCCCATCTTTTCTTTATTAGAAAGAAAACATTGCCTTACAAGGGGAAAGAGGCTAGAAACAAACTGTGGAACAGCAGCTTGGTTGTGCTGTAACAGCAGCTGTAGGCTACTCTATATGTCTTGTCTTTTCAGTACAGTATTTCCTTAGAATTAAGCAGCAGAGCTAATAGATTTACATTTAGTTAGTTAGTTAGTTAGTCCTTTTCCTTTACTATTTATTTTGCGTGGGAGCACAGTTGTTCTAGCAAGGGGGAAAACCTTTTGCTAAACTTGAATGTTTTCTGTAAGGTTATTTTGAATCCACTGACCTCCAATGACCTGGCTTCAAACACAAAGTCCAAGACCACAATGATAGCTGTTTGTAGTGTCCTTTGCTATTTGCATGCTTTCCAGGTCTGCCTCAGCTACTGCAGCAACACACACGCACAGATATACACCACTACCATCACTCCATGCTTGCACTGTTCACTCAAGCAAATTTTCTCCTGTTGTTGGAGAGTCAACTCTTTACTGCCAGAATATTCAAATTTATAGCATAAACTTAGGCCCACAGCAGAGATGAGAAGAGAAGAGAAGAGAAGAGAAGAGAAGAGAAGAGAAGAGATGAGATGAGATGAGAAGAGATACTACAGTTGTGTTTTATATCTCGTTAAGACAGACAGACTAGAAATAGACCCACAGAGAGGTCCAGCTCCCTTGGGTGCACCTTTCCCCTAAGGGTTCTGTCTGTTACTATCTTAAAAAACACAGTTTGTGCTTGTCTGCATTCTTTAAGCAAATAAGAAGTTACCAACAGCCTGCTGCCCACTGCCATCAACTTTTCTGGTGTGCCCTGAGAAAATAATGACTTTGGTCTAAATAATTAATTAAAGCTCTACCATGATAGCGAAAAAAGCACTCTTGCAATATCACAAGGAGATAAAATATATTTTTAAAAAGAGTTTAAAATGACCTTGTCCTTTATGCTCCTATATAGAATATTTAGTGCTTAGAAACATGCAGTGACATTAACAGACAGCATATGGCATCTATTCAACAGACTTGTATAGAGACTGAAGTGAGTTTATTGTGACCTTGTTCTAGGTTATGCAAGTACAACACTGTATTATATTAATAGCCTACAATTAATTATACTCGTTGACATGTAGAGATAAGGGAATGCCTCTAAGTTCGTGTCTTTACCTGCGTCGGTGCTGTTGATTCAGCGGCGAGAATCCATTTGTCCACAGCGGGCTGGTTTCGGAGAGACCGTGAGCCGGTTGAATGGAGCGGAAACACCGTGGGTAGGGTGGGAGGGGGACTCTGGGCCTGGATCCGTCCGGGTTCCACCCCTGCAGATGCGGCACGGTAGCGGGCGAGTGCCGCGCGGGCTGGTCTGGAGAACCGCGCGAGGCGGTTAGCGAAGCCGCAGTTTCACCTTCCCAGCGGTGTCCGCTGATTTTGGGGGCAGGAGTTGTAACGTCCTCAAGGGCGCAAGTTTGAGGGGAGAGAGAGTAAAAAAAAAATGTTTGAATAAATCATAAATGGTGGATAATTTTTCTATGTGGCTATTAAGCTGCGTCTCATTTACCTGCATGGATTTAGTCGACCGGAGTGGAGAGGTTGGGGGGGGGGATAAATAAAACAGGAGCACTCAAGCTGAAGAGGTTCAACCCTCCTTTATTAACACATAAACTCACTGATAGACGAGGTGTCTGAGCTCAACCAAGCTAAAATAACGAAATTCGGTGTAATACTTTCTATATTCCCATTAACATTTACTGTGATTGTGTGCCTCCTGTTTATTCATGTTTGTATTTGCACCTCATTAATACTTACACAGATATGCTCATTTCCCTTTTCTGAGTCCATCAGCCTAAAAAGCACTCAGACGTTTTTGCCTATTTTGGAAAGGTATAGGTATCATTACATATTTGCTTTATCATCATGCTACCTTGAGGAACTTAACCTAAATTTGTGAATTCCCGCACCTGTTCAGATACAATGTACAGCTCAGGAAACTATATGGCAGTTACCATTGAGACCCTGTTGACCTCCAGCAGAATATGCACCATGTGAGTGTTAAAGCAAACAACTCAGACACATAGGAGACTTAGCCAGAAGATTAGTTAAACAATGCAGGAGCAAGCTTAGCTGATATGCAAGTTCCCTAACATATTATCCAAGAAAAATGACTAAAAAGAAGGCACATGCATTTAAGCTGGCTCTTTTTGAGCCATAGCTTTGCTGTTGTGTATCAGTATCTGCACATCAGCTGCATGACTGTTCAGTTTAGAAGTGAACACAAATCAGTTTGTAGTAGTAGTAGTGTAGTAGAAGTAAATGGGGTTTTATATTTAGAAACAACTGCTTTTAACACAGATACAACTTTATGAATACAGGAAAACATCAAGACACATCTTCTCTCAGATCTCACAACCTTTTTTTTTTTTTTTTAACATTAATAGTAATATTAAAATATCAAATACCTGTCTGTAATCAGCCTCCCACAGCACATGGGGAAAAAAATTAAACAATCTCATTTAAAAGTTTTATTTGAAATGATTTTAAATACAAATAATATATTTTTCCATTTACAATGACAGTTCCTTTGTAAACAAAAGTGGCAGATAGTCGTTGGGTAGTTTGTCCAAACTGAGATGGCCTGTCGGCCAGTCGCCCGGACGAGGTCTGTCATGGGAGAGATGGTGTTGTAGTTAACCTCACTGCAGTTTTTTTTTTTCCACACAGCGTAAATCACTGATGCTACATTCTATTGCAGAGCGATAAATACTCAGAGTACAATATTACCTGTTAGCATACACCTGCTTTGAACACAATTACAGGAGGGTATAGTGCGCGCATGTCAGTTTGTTTGTGCGAGTGAGTGAGTGTATGTGGTGTTGGGAGAGCCTGCCCTCAGATATTCAAACCTTTATCTCTCCCACACTAACATGACACTAGAATATACCATAACAGAAACAATCAACTGTTGTGTGGATATTCCTGGTGAAAGATTTGTTTTAAGTTTTAAAAACTGAACTGTCAAGTCGTCAACATACGGTGAGATCCCACAGAGCAATTCAAGGAAGCTCTAATCCCCCCCCCCCCACTCATGAGTCGAATAGATGTAAAAACAAAGGTTAGAAAGGAAGGAAACAAGACAAAGACCTATGGGTTTACATTTATAATAACTACAGTTTAACTGAGACAAAAACAAAAAACAAAATTTAAATGAAAGTGGGTTCTCTCGATTAGCCAGAACTGCTTTGTATTATTCAGACAGAAAAACTACAAAAAAAAAAAAAATCTTCCAGGAGATTTGGTGTAAAAAAAAAGAAGAAAAAAATCCATCTGAAATGGCAGTAATTACAAAACTAAGCTTGTTCTGCTTTAATGACTAAAGACAAAAGGTGCTGGACAGAATATGCTTAGTCTTATACTACAAGTTACTTTCGACATATTTTTGTTCGAGACACTTTTCGGATCATGAGTGCCATGTGTGTCAGGGACCTCAGACTCCTGTCCCTTTAACACAGGCCCAGTCACATGCCACGCTTGACTGCTAACCCAGTTTCAGCAGACAAAACTGTACTTATTAGAGGCTTTACCATGGCAAGATCAGTGATATGTATCCCAAGACTCGGGAGCAATAGGTTACTAAGTTGAGACTAATTCTAAATTGAAACAAAGGAAAAACACACATTTTTTTAAACGAACACAAAAAAACTAAATGTTATTTTTTCTGCTCTCCCAAGAACCACTGGTGCATAGCACCCAAAGACTTGTATGTTGTGGTGTTTCAGTTGTATTCATAAGGCCTTTTTGGACAATGAGTATACACTGGAATGTGCTACAATTGTACAAAAAAAAAAAAAGATGAAGAGAAAGTAAGTCACTTCTCTGAAAAGCCACAAGTATGTATATATCTATAATTATATATCAGTATCTGAGCCCCTTAAAAAGACTGAAAACTCACAACTTTTATGTAGTATATGAAGAAGAAGAAAGAAATCTTAACACTGCAAGTTTTGTCAATTTACCCCCAATACACTTGAGGTCATAATTCATTTCAAGAACCATCTGCTTTCAACCAACAGTTGTCTCTTTCAGAAAAATACAGTTTGATGTGGATTACAGGAACTGGAACAGGCATCATTAACAGAACCAACCCGGAGATCGGTATCTATCTGTAGACATCCCCTTCAACACACAGAAAGTGTACATACAAGTGACTGGCTGGTGTGACAGTGGAAAACAAAACAAAACAAAAAAACAAAACTGATGAGACTTAACTGTGCCCCTGTGCGTTGAAAGAAGGAGCAAACGTCCCAATGGTTGACTCGATTGTGATCCCCAACGAACAGGGCTAAAGCTCACACTTCTGCAGTTTAAGTGTACAATAGAAAGTATCATTGGTGAGGAAAACATCTGTGCTGAGTGATTTGAAAAAAATTAGGAGCGAGAGCAAAGTCATGATTTCCATACGGAGTTCATGTGATTTTGTTAATTTTGCGAATGGAATTAGCTGTTATACATCCCCTCTCCCCCTCGAGAAAAGAGCCCAGATTATAGGTCCTCCAGTCCACAGTGTGTCAATCTTTAATACCTGTACAAACACATACAAGGTTACAAACACACAACATACACACTCACACACACCCTCACATGCACACCCACTCGCACACACGGGCCTGGTTAAGTAGTCACAGAATTCTCTTCCGCCAGCAAAGGAAATTGAAGGAACAAGTCTCTGTAGAAAAGGGGGAAATGGAGGGGGTGGGGTCACAGTCCATGTCATCAGGGTAAAATGGACAAGAAGGGGGAGGAGGGCTCTGTGTGTATAAATTGTCCCCAGTGATTCAGTGTGTGTGTGTGTGTGTTGCGAACAAGGAGTTGCTACTCCTTGTTCGCTGCTCTCGAGTGTTGTTGTGGGGTCAGGAGTGGGTAGGTGGCCAGTCCATGGGAGAAGGCTGAGTGTGTGTGTGTGTGTCTATCCGCGTTCAGTCGTTGTCCTCGTCATCATCTTCACTCTCCTCGATGCCGTCGCTGTCCTCCTGCTCCTCGTCCTCCTCCTCCGTGTCGGGGATGTCCCACTGTGGGTGGTTGTCCAGCATGGCCTTGGCCTCGTGGACCTCCAACTAGGAAAACACAAGGGACGTACAAAGTCTAAGACATTGAACTAGCATGGCTTACAGACCTCTGACTGGAATATTGTTATTTATTATCTTTACATTTTGGATTTAAGTTGCTCCCTTAGTGGAAGATAGATCGAAGGAGGGGTTACGAATACTATCTTTAGAGAAATTAAAGATTTCTTTTCAAAAATGCTGAAAAAGAGGCTGAAAACATAACTGACAATATTCCTGACTGAAATAGAAACCTCTTTGTTCCTATTCCAAAGAGGTGTCTCCTCAGTTTTACAGTACATCTGCCTGACACAGTTTTTTTCCCCCTCCTCAAACAGCAACTTTAGAGCTAAAAAAGAAAACATGCTTCGACAACTAAAACATTCAAAAGCAGATTTTAAGTACTAAAATTATGCGTAAAAGCTTAAACGTTTTTAAAAGTAGCATTAAAGATACTGTATTTTAAGATAATTCCTGATTAGCTCCCAAAACTGACTGGTTCTTGACCAACATCTGCAACATCACACTGCAAGTGCACTCTAGCTAAGTGTCTTGCAGGTGCTAGGAAAAAAAAAAAAGCCGAACAATTCATTCTCTAGTTTGGCTTGTAGCAGTTACCCTTATTCCCAACACCTCGTGAGCAATTAACACCATTGTTCAGCGAGCTTCTGGTACATTTTGGCTGTGGCTGTTAGATCTATTGTCTCAGCTGTTTTGGCAGGAAAAGAACCATTTTATCCAGGACAATTTACACTGATTTGGCTAAAGGAATGCCTCATCAAATTACTCTGATCAGTGGTGGGCATCCCCCATAAAATCAAACACACACTTATATCTTAGTGAGGACACTCATCAACATAATGCATTCCCTAGCCCCTAACCCTAACCTTAACTGTCCAAACTGAATGCCTAACCCTAACCAAAACCCAATTTTAACCTGAACCCTGAAACCAACCCCTCAAACAGCCCTTTAACGTTGTGAGGACTGACCCAAAAGTCCTCACTCCGTGAGGTCTATGCTAAAATTGGTCCTCACAAAGACAGATGTGCAAGTACACACACACACACACAGCTTTCTTGTCACCTTGAGTGGTTTGATCTGGTCCAGTCCCAGGTAGGAATCAGAGCGAAGGATGACAGAATATTGGTAATTGCCCGTTTTGGAGGGTGCTGGAAACTTCAGCTCCACCTGGTAAACACAGCACACAAATACACACACCCACACACACATCTGTTAAATCTAATTGTAATATCACTTAAAGTGCAGTCATGTACTGTAGCTGTGTGACTGACGGCACGATTGCATGTGAAACTGTTACTCTTGATGTCTAAATAAAATTGAAATCCCGTTCTCCTTCTTTTATTCATCAAAAACAGCATCTCTAACCAGGAGGAGGCCAACCTGTAAAGGACACACACACTCTAACACCGCTGAATATCGCAAACTTTCAAAGAGGACCCGCTGTTACTGATGATGCATAATCATCGAGCTGCAGAGGGACGCACTGCGGTAGGTAACCACATGATGATCGGGTCCAACTGTAAATATTAGACCAGCATTACCCCAAGCTGTGATTACTATGTCATACAATTACATATGGCAAACATCTAATTATCAGCAACATTGAGGTTAATTATTAGCGGAGTGCGAGCGGAGAATGAGCCGTGAACACAGCTGCAATTTACTGCCCTGCCTCCCTCGATGAAAGCAGCTCTTCTGCCCTCCCCGAAAAACACGTCTGTCAAACACAACGCACGCAACACAAACAACAGAAGGAATTGTGGAAGTGACGGAGTAACTGATTGCTAGACGGCGAACTTGGCGTGCATGGGTGGGTCACCTCTTGTTATTACACAGGTTCAGAGTGGGGACAGCTGGTCATGCAGACTTACACAAACCTCATTAGGCCTTTATCCTGTCGTCAATCCTGATCGTTGCAGGAGAACAGCGGGATCAGAAGTGCAAATTGTGCAAAATAAACACTCACATATATACACACACGCGCACACACACGCTCCTCTGAGGAAATAATGACACAAGTGCAAAAGGTTGCCTAGCAACAAGATGTGTGAGGGGCTACGGTGCACAGGAAAAAAGAAACGTGAACATACACACCTTAACTTATTAAGACCTTTCTACTCCTCGATGGATTACAGCATAAGCCACTCTCAAAGTATTTCAATATAGCTTAAGCGATTTATCGAGGAGTATTTGGTTCCTGCTTCTCAAATGTGAGGATTTTCATGCTTTTTGTCAGTTTAATATCACTGTAAATTTAATATATTTCGGTTTTAGTCTGTTGGTTAGACAACACAAGTAATGTGAAGATGTCACCTCAGGCACTCAGAAAATATAATGGGGATATTTCTTATTTTCATGGAAGTTTGTATTATGAAAGACTAATCAAAAGTCACACTGCAGGCACACACTCACCTCCTGTGAGCTACTTTTTTGTGTATCCATGAGAACACACACATACACACGCTCACCTCTTCTGTGTCTTTTAGTGTGCAGACGTGGTAGGGCATGGAGACGAGGGTCTGATCTCGGCGGTCAGCGATGTAGAGCCACCACCACTCCTGCTTCTCCTCTGGGAAGTAGAGGCTGTAGACGGGGTGCGTCACCTTTGACTTGGTCTCGAGCAGGGCCCGCTCTCGCCGCTGGATGCTTTGCTGCAACGCCTCCCACTCCTGTCGAGGAGATGTGGACAGTGGGGTATGCAGCCAGTGTTTCCTTTGCTTTCATAAAACTTAGAATATATGAATGGGATCTGTACGCATTTTGAAGGAGTAACAATTGTGCTGCTGACTCTTTTTATCACAGCACATCATGAAAGTGAATATCGTGGCCTCGCAACATGATACAGCGTTATAAGTCTGACACCAACATATGCAACTACATAAAAGTTCTCTGACCTCCTCATCGTCGCCAGCCATCTCATCCACCTCTGTGTCGCTCTGCTTGTCGCTGTCTTCGTCTCTCTCGCTGGGAGAGTCCTTGTTAGCTTCGCCCTCGTCTGACTCGCTGCCCTTGTCCGAGGCCTCGTCCTCTTCCTCCTTTGCTGCTGCTGCTGATGTTGCTGCTACGACATCCTGCGAAATCAACATTAATATCAAGAATTTATGAGCTGACGTAGTTTATGTAATTATATGACAGTTAATCAGAGTCAGCTACGGCTGGACACGTACATTTCCTGCCACGTTGCCATTGGCCTGCTTGGTTTTGGCAGGCGCAGGAGTGGCCTTCTTCTTGGTTAATTTTTTCTTCTTGGACTTGGCTGTCTTCTTAGTCCCTTTACTCTTGTTCTGCCACACTTTGGTTTTGGCTTTACTTGAATCTCCTTGCTTCACACACAAACATACGCACACAAAAAAAGGTTAGGTGAAGACTGCAAGTTTTCTTGAACCATTAAAATTTTAATGACTAAATCAGATCCAAACTTCTAAATAAGTCTGAGTTGGGGTGTGTGTGTGTGTGTGTGTTATCCTTACTGCTTCCTCAGTAGTGGCAGCCTCCTCTCCTGGACATGGCGTTGACTCCTGCTCTTTTTCAAACATGTCCTGCACACATATCAATCAACACCTCAATGCATACAGTAAACAGTGCACTCTAGTGGTCATTCAAGGAAATGCACGAACAAGGCAGCAATATCATAATCAATTTGACTCACACGAGGCTGCTTTCTGGTAACACACTATTATGAAATGATGTCAGTGTTTAACCTAATGAAATCATTTCTTACCGCCATTCGTTTTCTGGTCAAGGTGACAGTTACTGTGACAATAGAGCCCGCTGTGATGTTATTGCTGTCTTCATCATCGAGGACTGCAGAGAGAGAATAAACGGAACTTTTAAACACAGTCAAGTACAAAATCTAAAAATGTAACATATCAGCAATTTAACAAAGCTAAGCTAAGTTCATGGCTGCTTCCATTGGTTTGTCTGACATTATGAAAGGAATTAAAACTGAACCTTAAATCAGGCTTGTGATTAAACTCACCTTTTCAGTAGTTTTTGATCCGTTAGTACTAAAGCATTGCTCGAAAGACCACGAGAATTTATTTTCCAAGACAACCATTTTTCTATATCTCTTTCCACTGCCTTCAATATACTCTATAGTTAATCTGTAGCAGCAAACGCCGATCTACAAGTACCATAACATCTAGATGTGCAACCATTTCATTGACTGCTTGTGGAAGTGCTTCAAGCCAAAGGTGGCCCAACAAACTGTGTCTGTTTGTGTGTATTTTCAGACTGACCCTGCAGTTTGGTATCCATGGTGATGTGAGGGAAACTGCCCAGCACAGCCATGACCTCATCGTACTTCTCCTCCCCCAAGAAGCGCAACATGCTGCGTCTGTCGGAGTCCTTGAGACTCACCAGGTCCTGAAGGGTCCGAACTTTATACTAAAGAGGAAAGGATGGCTTGATGTAGTTACTTTGAATTGCTCATGTACAATGCGTGTGTGCACATACAGACACACAGCAGGTACCTTCTTGGAGATGCAGTAGCGGAGGTGCTCCTCCTCAAAGTGGGGCAGCTGCAGAAGTGGTGACTTAGACTCCTGTAGGCCCTGCACTATCATCTGGGTCAGTTTCATACAATTCTCTATGGTAACCAGTCGAGGAGCATGGAAACCTGGACAGAGGCACGGTAGTGTGCACATATTAGCATTCATGAAAACTAATACAGACGTAATGAGAACGTTCCTATGTGGGTTCAAGCTTGTGGCAATCTTGTAAAAAGTAATAACTCTTGTATATATGTATATACATATAGCTATATGTGTGTACCTCCTCTGCTGTTGGCCATCATGGTGAGCTGACAGCCTACGTTGATCATCTCCTGCAGGAGAGCTGGACTCTTCCTCACCACAAACCTCTGATCTGGGAGCAGAAACATACATGCATACCATGTTCTGAACAACATGTTCCTGACCTGCATAATCATGTATCACGTTTCTTAAGAAAAAATGGAAATCATTGCAAAGATAGCACTGTTACACAAATCGTTTTGGATTATTGTGCAAATATAAGCAAAAAGGCCTGCCCGTCCATGACCTGGGTCTGCAACAAGATTTCAAGCAAGATTTGAAGGCATTCTGCCAATACAATGAAAGCACAGTCATAATAATGATTTCATGATGGTGCCAACAAAAATTGACAAGTTTGTCCATTGTTTACTCATTCTTCTGTAAGTCAAAATACTGGTAAAGGTCTCGTGTTCACATCCCAAATGTTACTTAGTGCAGCTCTTAGTCGAGCTTCTCCAGTGTGTGTTTTACAGATGTTAAACAGCAAAACTAAACTACTCCTGAGAGCTTGTGCTAGTTGAATATGCCCATTACGTCTGCGTAGGCGTGTAAACATACAAACAAGGTAGGGTTGTGTATACACAATGAATGACGGTGTTGTGACTTTGCATTTTTACTCGAAAAAGCTTGTGCAGCTGTTTTAAGTACAAAATGTTTTAAGTACAAATGGCAAATATTTTGAGGGTTTCAGTGTCCTACCTTCCTCTAACTCCTCTGATACGTCCATACGTGCGAGGTGAGCGAGCACTAAGACCCTGGCCTTTAAGCTGTAGGGATAACAGAATGGAGGCTCCTTCTTCTTCACGTTGATGTTTCCTAATTCACGGATCAACTGCAAGGGACACAGGACAGGTTGTTTATGACACACACTTGAGGTTAATCCGAACTTCTTCAAAGTATTTCCCTTTGAATTGTGGACAATCCATCTCTTCCACACACACAAATTCAGACCCACAAGTCAAAACACATTGTGTTGATATTTGTTGTTACCTGTGGCACTTCGATGTTGTCTGTTGGTCGTATGGTGGCTTCTTTATTGCTGCGAGGGTCAAACTCGAACGCTGCCGTCAACACCATGGCCAACCCTGAAGGTCACATGTACCGGTAGTTAAAAATAAGAACTGGCCAAAACAAGATGATAAGAAACTAAGGAGACATAAATATGTCATGCGTAAAGTGGATGTCGAGCTTTCCACCAATCATAAGATATAAAAATGATATCATATCTAAAGGGGACTTTTTTCTTTCTGAAAATGTCCACAGAATAATGTGAAGAGAAAACTCACGCTTCATGTTCATGTTTGGCGTCTTGTACATGAAATGCATGAAAAGCTGGGTAGTGTTGATGAGGATCTGGTCTCCACTGTAGCGGATGGAGCGGTACCACCATGTCCCCTAAGGTGGATGGGGAAAAACACACGGGACAAAAGAAATAAAAGTGAAACATTCAGGGAATAACAGGAAGTAAAGTAACCTATTGGATACATTCTATTGTACAGAAACTGGCTTTAAATCACGCTCATGACTTACCACAACAACAGGAAGGATGACCATAAATGCTAGTCCATACACCAATAGCACCTGCAATGGAAAACAAAAACCATCAGATCAAATCACAGTTTAAATAAGACATTGATAGCATTGATTTAGTCAAATACAAACCAAGCAAGCAAATCAAGGATAGTTTATCACATAAATCTACATTAGCACAATCAATGAGTATATACCAGCATTGAGTTCTTCTGGTCAACAATCCAGGCAGGCAGGGCAATACCAAAGCTTGTAGCTAGAGAGGGAGACATAAGAGGCAATGGACCAAAATGGAAAAATCCCCATTTATATTCATTAAAAGTAACATCTTTAAAACTGTGAAAAATTCTTGACAATGTTCAATGATTACTCTTCTAATCTAAACAATTTAAACCACACAATCTATTCTCACAAGCCACCAAAGTCTGTACAGAAAAATTATTTTTGGTTTGATAAAAGTGTGTACAAAAGGGGGAGACACTTTTTTATGACAGGTGCTTGGTGTCAGCTCTCATTGGAATGAATGGGCTGCTGTGTGTCAGGGCATCTTCCACTGTTTTACACCCGATGGCTACAAGAGGATGACTCACCAGCATCAAGCACAGATGGTGTGTCAACACATAAAAATGCAAAAGCCTACTGTGGGATTGAGAGTATCTTATCTTACCTCCTGGACCATCTGGGTTACCGTACATTTCCCAGTTCTGTCTCGACTGTTCATTGGTCAGACTGTGAAATAAAGAAAAAAAAAAACAAAAAAAAAAACAAGAAGACAAAAGTAAATTAATCAGTTGAGACTAAATGCTAGGCTGCAGCCGGCGATTACTTTCATTACTGATTACAGATGTCAGTATTATGAAGTCAAAGCCTGAATGACACTTACGCAGCATAGGCTTTGGCAATTCTCATGAATGTGGCCTCATCACCACCTTTGTCAGGGTGGTACTTGAGCGACAGTACACGGTATTGCTTCTTGATTTCTGACAGAGATGCACCCTGAAAGCAGAAATATAATTATAGCAACTCTAAAACCACACCATACATAACAGATATAGTCAAGTCCAACTTTTTTTATAGTCATAAAGTCCAGAGGGATTTTTTTTTTAATCTCAAGATAAAAATACAGAAATGTTCAGGACTTCAGTTGTTTTGTAGGATACAGCTGAGTTTATGTTTTATGTGTGTTTACCGGGTCCAAGTTGAGGACTTCATAAGGATTGTACTCCTGGTACTCTCTGTCCAGCTTAGACACCTTGTAGGCTAGCAGCAGGAACACAGCCCACCCAAATAACAAGGCTGCTTTCCTGTAAATGGCAACACACAAACAGGGGGAAAAAAAGTTACACACAAACGTCTGTACTCTCTGGAGACAACATCAGGCCTGTCGCATTTTTACGAGGCACTTTCTCACTGCACATTCTCTCTGTGTACAGTTATAACTTTTAAGATATTCAGCAGAACTACCCTGCAGTGTAAACTAGCTTTCTCCATTTTATAGCTACAAAAAAAATAAATTCAAACATTAAAGAAAGCTCATCTTAATCTACTGCGTATGAACAGAAGAGACAGGACATGTTCTGACATTATAGTTGTTAAGTATTTATGCGTGGAACTTGAACTTGTTTCCATGACAATAGCAAAACCCTATGGCCTGCTCTGCAGCATCTGTTGCCTTGACAACGGCTCACTAACCTCAGAGTTGTCTGAGTAGCTCAACCAGAAAAATACATGATGGATTCCCATAATCAAAACCATCATTACGATACAGTTTCAAGGAGGTGACACATACTAAGATTTTGAGAGAAATGTTAAGGAAAATCATTTTGATTCATGCCACTGAAAAAGCATACTGGATGCTTCCACTGGTTTCAGTCACAAGTGCAACAAAGCAAATAAAGAATTTATGAATTTTGAGGGGGAAAAACCAGGATGTAGGTCTGGTGGCAGAACAGGAAAGTGGAAGTATAAAGCTAAAAAGATAGGTAGAGACAGAAAAAAGAGGAGATGCTCAGACAGACACACTGTGATGAGGAGGCAAACGAATGAGAGAAGACAGGCAGAGCACGACAGTGAACAGCACTCGAACACCGATCTTTTCATTAACCCACACACGGCACGAATAAACAACACTGAGAAAACAGGGTCGTGTTAAGAGAAATGTCAAACAGCGACGCTTACACCAGCAGCACACGTCACAGAGAGGTTTACACATGAAAACAACATAAGCCAAACTTGTCCCAAAAATTACCCAATAGAAGCACTTCCACACACGCAAATATACGTAAGCTCCAGTCTGTCTACACTGGAAACAGCGTGGCCTATGTCTCATCTTCACACCACAGTGACAACGTCTCCGTCCAGCTGGAAACGCACACTGAGTGGAGCAGTGAGCTCAGGAACGGCTCCAGCGATGGGAGGCTAAATGAGCTTTCTCAGGCGAGTAACACCCAAACAACAGAGGTGATGTTATTCACCTGTTATTATACTGCCAAGCAAGTCAAGGCCAATCATATGCCAAGACATTTGCATGGAAGTAATCCAGGTGAAGCTGCGCTTGTATTAGTTATAATCCAGTAACATAGTTCCACAAATAACTACGAACAGTAAATAATTCAGGAGTCTAATCAACTCAAGGCTTCTCAGGCCAACTTGAAGTAAGTTACCAGGTGCTATGGAAGAATTTCTGGGAAAAGGAGCTAAGTCATCTAATCACCCACAAGCTGCATGTTGACGAGCATTCGCCCTTCATGACTCATGTTTATTTGATTCACCCTCCCTAAATCATGGTTACTTTCACAACCAAAACTATAAATCTAAATCCAATTAACTGAACTCACTTTAGTGTTGGGACGATGCTCTGCTGAGACTTCATCAGCCTGAGCCGGTACCACAGACACCTGCCATGTACCCTCCTCAGGCTCTTCAGACGCAGTTGTTCTGTAAAGAGGATGGACATAAGGAGATTTTTGACACATTGGTACTGTAGAGCAAGTCACAATCAATACTGATCCTGTCTCAGAGCTTTGGGGGTGCTTAAAGTTAACAGTAAAGACTTAGTTAATGCCATGATTTTAGCTTGGATAACCTCCATTCCATGAAATGTGCAGTCTTAAATTGCAAGACTAACATCTTAACTGAGAAAAGGAAGCAACATTAGCAACATCTTGAGCAATCTATGGTGAGCTGTCATTTAGCTATTCCAGGCAGACCAGCTGAGTAAAGTTTGTTCGCTTATGTTACATAACCCAAGTTAGATTTGCTGTGCTGTTGACAAACAGATAGCTGTAGAAAGATAAGGATATTTCAAGTTAAGGTCAATAAAGGCACAAAGACGTTGGCTTTTAGTGTTGAAGCTTCAGCTGCATTAGCCAGCACTTAGCTCCATGTTTACCCACCTAAGTAGGCAATACTGGCTTGGTAAGTGGAGTTAAGACAGATGGGTGGATATTAGTAAAGCAGGATGGGTAACTGTGTTAACACTGGCTGACTTGTACTAAGCTCTGAACACTGAAAGAGACGTGGACTGGCTAACATTAAGTTACTGCATCGTTAGGTTAGGCTCTACAGCCTCTGCATCTAGCAGCAGGCGAGCCACATTAACAGACTGGCAAGTGGTGAGCTTGTACCAGCCAAGATGCTTTCTGAACACTTCACATTGCAGTGGCTGAGGTTAGTTAGTTAGCTAAGTTAGCACAGAGCCAGACATCGGGCCTTACCAGCATTCTGATCCCGGGGCCAGAGGTAATATGTGGCTGGGATCACAATGAGTCCGACGAAGGACGTTAGGAAATAGAAAAAGGTATTGCCGCTGTCATCGTACTGGAACTGTTGTCCGGCCATTTCGTAGCGGCGCTTGGGTCGCCCTTCTTCTCCACCGCTGCGCTTCCCCCTTCTAGCCCAATGTGTGCGAGTTGACTGACCGTTAGCTAGCCAGCTAGCATCCAGCCAAGACAGCGCTGAACATCGGTGTACGTGGTGTACGCCTGCGCAATGTGGCCTTTCTTCTTCTTCGGTGGGTGATTCAGCGCTTTTCCCCGAGCGTTACTGACCCCCAGAGGTGGAGATGAGGATAGACGGAGGCGCATACCCGATGACTAAAGTGAAGAATTACACGCTCAAATTAAAAACTACATTATGAAAATCTAGTGCAACAACTTTGAGGTGAAAGGAGATGACAGGGCAGTGGGGTTTTTTTTTTGTCAGAGTTGGGTCATGTTTTTGCAGTACGATCTTTTGTTTGAAGATATGAAGGAAATCGATGAAAATCCTCATATAGTCATTGTAAGGTGTTGTCCCCCTCTTAAAACATATAGTGGCACAGCTGCCATGTGCAAAATAACACTCTTAAACTTGCAGATCTTTAGAATATGATTTATGTAGGAATAAACACACAAGAGTTTGCTGATGCTATCATGCTATCATGACCTTTATTTCACAAAAAATTCAACTTGGACTTAGTTGCTTCCCATATAATTGACTGATAAAAAAAAATGTGGGTGGGGGTTGTGAACTTTTTTCGGCTTCCAAAGGGGCCATGCCAGAAAAAGTTTGAGAACCACTGAGCAATGCCAAGGCAAACAACTGAAAACAGGCTGTATTCTATTCTTGGCAGCAGTGATGGAAACCATCGAGATTTCACTTTGTTTGGCAGTGTGGTTTGCTTTTAAATGTCTTCACACTGTGCTTGAACTGATTGGCTGTATCTAGCTCTATGCTTGTCACTCAGAGATATTTTGAAGTCTGTGAAGACACTGATGGCCCCCCTTTTGGTTGTCTCTCTGATGAGTTAAGCACTTGAACATGGCTGCAATGGCATTCAGCTCTATGTTCCTTCTATACTCTAAAAAGGCTATAGTTAAACTCTAGCTTCAGCTTGTTTGCAAGACTCAAAGCAAAATAAAAAACATTTTAAAGTCATATTAAGTAAATGCATTGTCACAAAAGATGATGAAGAAAAAAGTAGTTTGCTTTTTGTATTTTATTTTCTCTGCAGATTGATTCTGTTATATGTGCACCACAATGTCACTCAGAGGCTTGCGTTTCAAATCAGGCACGGTGGCGTCAGAAGCAGGGTAACCCACAGGAAGCAGCATCAGCAGCTTCTCATTGGCTGGTCGTTTGAGGAGCACCCTGAGCCGAGGGCCACAGTTCAGGGGAGTCGATGTGACAGTAACAAGACCTGCATTCTGATAAACAAATGGACAGAAACAAAAGATATTCAGTCACTTTTCCAGACATGTCCCATGTTTTGCATGCTCTTATTTGAACTGTTTTTTATGACCAATAACACAGTGATGGATTTGTCTGTAGTTCTAGGTATGACTTAGTACTTTACCTGTAATGCAGCCAACAGGATTCCACAGGATATGGAGACACTGATTTCATTGTAGTAGTGTGTCTTTTTCTTGCCGTTTGGTAGAATCCCATAGGTCTGTTTGAAGATGAGGACCAGGTATGGCGCGACATCCAAGTACTCCTTAATCCAGTTCGTCCTGTAGGAGAAAGGAAGTTGCGAGAAAGAGGAGAGGTGTGAAATTACAAGATGTAGTCAAACTTGACAATGGCTTGGCGACTTAATGTTGTCAGTGCTTTAAAAGTCACTACTTAAATCACAAGTGTAATGATATGAATGTGTGGAGTAAGTATTGGTGCTCACCTAAATTTGGCCAAATCATGGACCCACTTGTCCCCCATCCTCTGACGGTAGTTCACCTCCTCCTCCTCCTCAACTATCAGTCTGATCTGGTGCTTTGTCTCTTTGTCTGACACCACGACAAACGTCCAGGGCTCTGTGTGTGCTCCACTAGGAGCCGTACCTGCCCAGAGGAAAAAGAGGTGAGGGGTCAGTACACAGAAAAGACTTCGAAAGGCAAAAACATTACATAGCTTTATCTAACTCGGTTTATTGCAGATTAACAGTGGTCCATTTGCACGTGCCTGCAGTGCGGATTACATTATCAATGACCTCTCGTGGGACCGGCTCTGGGCTGATGAATCGGACAGACCTCCGCTGGTTCATTAGAATGTAGAAATCCTTGGATCTCTCCAGCATTGTCTCCTCAGGGTAACGTAGTGGGGAGTAGGGCACGCGTGGAAGGTTCTCCTCCTCATTACTGTCCACCCTATCACCATCATCTAAAACAAAGACAGACAAAAAGTAGGACCAGCGATATGAAAATTAAAAACTGTTAGATGTTAACAAGGACATCTGCAAAGACAGTGCTCCTGGATTTGAACAGTTAATTATCACATTAAATATGTAACTGACTTGACTATATAGAAAAGTTTTTGGCATGAAATCGTAACTATGAATTGATTATCAGTGTAGTTGCCAATTAATTTTCTGTCAATCAACTAATCAATTCATCTAGTAATCATTGCAGCTCTACAACAGTCAGCTCCATTCTAATTTGCCTACAGCACCATCTTTTTTTAAATGATTAATCTGATTAAACACAAACAAATTTGTAAAAATTTGACTCATAAAAAAGGCAAAAACATGACTATGTGACATAAAGCAGGAACTGTCTGATATAAACCAGTTCAAAAACACTCAACTCTTCTGAGACCATGTAAAAACGCGTAAAGAAAATAACTGTTTACCATTTAAAATCTAAATAGAGAAAATATCAGGGAAAATGAAAAGTGCAAGTGTAAGTCCCTCTCTATCAAGTCCATATCGTCCACAGGTCAGTTATCATTATTGATTAACCCAGCGGTGAATGATTATGTCCAAACAGTTCCTAGAAATCAGTGTGCTGTCTGGTTTTCGCTGCGCGCGTTCGCGATCGTGAACGCGCATTTAGGCTACTCGTTTAAGGCTTCTTGAGAACTTAAGAGGCCTCTTGGATGAGAGGTGAAGCGTTTTCAAGTCTCCGCAACCAAGTCCGTGTTTTTACATTCTTCCAGATCTGTTTATTGTGTTGAGATTGTTGTGACCCACATGTAATTTGTTCTTAACTTTCATAACTTCATCCCTGTCGAGTCAGGGGGAAAAAAAGTTTCTCCTTAGCTCTTACCGTCCTCTCTTGTTGTTTCTGTTTCGTCCTGTAAGTCCTCATCCACCCACGGTCTAAAGTCCGATTTTGATGCCGCTTTCCTTTTGGCCGGAGAAGTCGAGGTGGTCTCCGTCCCCCGTGACTTCACCAGCGTAAAGCCTATGACCAGGCAGAGGACCACCGCCAGCACAGGCGTGAGGACGGACAGGAGAGCCATGACTGCCGGGCTGTAGGGTTGCAGAAAAGAGGATACGGGCTCTTGATCGTTCGTGTGGTTCGGCTGAGCGCAGACCTGATGTTATGAAACACTGTAGGTCTACTGTTGTCTGGGGTGGGCCTATACACGCTGAGTCAGAGTTATCTTTATGAGAATTGTCCCATCAGCTTGGAGCTTTGCTGAAAAAAAAAGGCTGTGTTATTAGATCCACAGAGCAGCCCTGATGCCGGTTAAGGTGGGAAATGACTGATGTAGACCAGCACTAAATATCATAGGCTGATCACCAGGTCATCAGGAAATCACCATGACCATCATAAAAGAGTTTAAGTCAAAGTTTCAAAGTCCTTCAATGTGCTATAAAGTTAATATTCCAAAAATTCCTGTGTTGAGCAGTGTGTTGTTAAATGGCCTAAGATTCATATTAAGTTAGTTCATTCATTTACTTTAAATTTCTCTTTAGACATTTTCCAGTAATCTGGCAGTTACCTTTGCTGTCTCAGTAGCTTGCCACCTCCATTTGTCATCTATTAGCAGAAAGATGTGATTACATGTTGTCTTATTATTTTTATTTTTGTTGACTGAGCTTTACTTTCTAAGTAAGAAACTCTGCAACTAACAGGCATTACCCACATAGGACCAGGTGAGCAAAACTAGACTTAAGGACACCTGCTGTACAGTCATTAAACATGGATTATTTTTGATTCACCTTAAAAGACTTATAAGGTGAATAAATGTGATCAAATATGTACAATATGTTTGCAGTACTAGTACACTACTGGGAATGGACTGTATCTAAATGATGGCTGTATGAATATTTTCAAAAACAGCATCAGAGTCCTGATCTGCTCCACTGAGTGAAGAATGAAGGCCACCTTGTAGCGGGCATCAGTGACCACCACATGGAGTCACTTCAGCTCCTGTTCTGAGTCATAGTGAGCTATGCTTCAAAATCAGGCCTTAAAATGTATAAATATAACCAGTAAGTGGCCACAGCCACAGCTTGTTTATACATATAGTATACACACAGACCTATTGTATTGTATCTTTGAATCATACTTTATCTTATTTTATTTTCTTCTTACTGTTTTGATATATAGGAATTTATAGAAATGTCTTTCTTTGATGTTAACCACATTACCTTGTGCTGCTGCGTCAAACTGAATTCCCCCTCCAGTGGATCAATAAATGTATATCTTATCTTATCTTAAGCTCTGTAGCTATTTACACCCAAGCGTTAGATACTATTGTACTGTATATATCTGTTCTTACTTTTTCTATGATTGTTTGGTATGGTAACCTGAACATCAGGGAAACAAACTGCCTGTGTTATATTGTGAAGGTGGCTGTTAAGGTCATAGGTGCAGCTTTGTACTATGATAAAACTTGTTTGTTTTTGTCAGTTGCCTGCTGACTAAAGTCTGCACATGGACCATTTTAATTTGAATTATACAAACAGGGTATATTCTGTGTTTAAGATATCCTATATTTGTGTCCCACCTTGTCACCTTCAGCCATTGAGGCATGTAGCTATTAACATACATTATATTATATTATATTATATTATATTAACATACTTCTCCTTATGACCAACAGGTGGCGCAACGGACTCTTTCAATGACTTATTCAAGTGTTTGGGTTCAGACATACTCAGCATATTGGTGATTCAATTTCAGGTATGCACAACCAATCGTGGCATACCAGCTTTTTGTACACATTTGTACACCACACAAGAAGGTATAAATGTACAATATATACTGTATAGTTCAATAAACAAATAAAAACACAAGATGGCAGAGGAGCACGCCTCGGACTGGGAAAGACCCTCTGTCGAGGCTCTCCAGCATCTGCTTGTCCTCCAGTGCGCGCTGGTGCACGGACAAGCACCATTGAGGGAATTTAGCTGATACACTGCAAAAAATGACCACCATAACAAAATATTTGATTGCATGTCACTAGTTCAGAATCTAATAGTTTTCTAAAAACCAGCTTTAGAAACTGCTAGTGGCAGAGATAGATTTAAATTAAAATCACTCAAGAAGTTTCCCTCGGTTCTCTGCCATTTTATCAATATGTGGACTGACCATCTTCTCGTTTAACTTTATTACTTGAAAGTCGCCTTATTAAACATGGTGTTGGAAACTATTTAATTGCACGACAGAGAAAAAAGGGTTTCTTTTTAAGGGAAACACTGATTATAATTTTAACACGACAGGCGCCTAAGATGCTCATTTCTTGCAGTGTTCGCTCCGCCTTCTCGGCTGTCTCCGGCGCTGCGCTTTAAATAGCAGCTGTTTAAAAGCTCCTCACCATTCTCCTGTCTGCCGTGCAGCGCACAGTCCCCCCTCATTCACACATTTCTTTAATAATAAGCCCTCGCATCCCGCAATGTCGGCCGCCAGCACCGAGACTAGTGCCCCGCTGCCCACCGCCGGCAGCCGGGTCTTCTTCCAATCTGCGCCCGGGGTGGGCTGCGTGGGGTCCGGGCCCATCACCGGGGACGACCCGGTGCAGAAGAAACAAGGCAAAGTGACAGTCAAGTACGATAGGAAAGAGCTGCGGAAAAGACTCGTCCTGGAGGAGTGGATCATTGAGCAGCTCAGCGAGTTGTATGACTGTGAGGTGAGTGGAGCATAAACCTTAACTCACACTCGGTTAGTGCGCGCACTTGTCACCCACACCTTTTTAAAACCATACGGAGATATGTGGGGAAACACTGGTCCTGAACACCCGCTTTGCCAGTCTTGTTGGCTGATGACTCAAATATAACCTCATCCATCCATAGAAGATGATTCCTTCTCTGTTTGACTCACTGTAACTGCATTATCTGGATCAGCCAGAACTGTCTCTCATCTGTGATTTTAGATGCTCCACTACTCTCTCTTTGCAAAGGAAGGCTTAGAATGCACCCACATTTACAATGGACCCGAACATCCTCCACTAAATAGCCTGTGCCCTAACGTTTACCGGTGTCTCTTTGTCCTCCGCAGCACTGATACCTGCTGGGTTATGAGTGAGGGGACAATAGCAGAAGAGTCTAAGCGACACAAAGCTGTCTGGCTTATTAACGTGGCTCTTTTCTGGACACTCTGACGCTGAAACGACGTATTGTCTCCTCTCTCTCCGGCTCTGCCGGGAGGGAGAGGGAAGGGATTGCTGGTTCAACGAGGTCGAGAGAAACCGTACGGTTGCGCCTTTTACGCACCAGTCACCTCGGTCTTTTAATGAAAACGTGTCCATTTCCCGATTCCATTTAATTAGTTTAGACTGGGAAAATGCATTTTCCCCTAACTGCTCATCATTTTATTCCCGGTGTTTCGTATTCATTACTGTATCAGGTGGTCCTCGAGAGCAAAAGACATGTTAAACCGCAAGAGCCCGTGACAGTGCTTCAGTTTTCCTTCTGGTTGCGTTAAGAGAGACAACATTCATCGAGATTAATTCCTCCACCGTGGCAGATTTCTGACCCTCTAAACCCTTTTCACCTTTCGAGGGAGGATCTGTCGCCAGACGATATTGACAGCCCAATTATTTAGCGCACTCACGTTCACAAGTCGCATTCTTTAACATTTAAAGGGGGAGGGGGTTTGCATGCGTGCGGATCTGTATTTATGCGCTGGGAGAGAAACGGGGGTTCAGAAAGAGAGAGAGAGATTTTACTGGCGATGTGGGAGTGAATGTGTGTGTGTGTGTGTGTGTGTGTGTGTGTGTGTGTGTGTGTGTGTGTGTGTGTGTGTGCCCTCTGCCACACTCAGTATGCTACCAGAGCCAAGTTGGGGGAGGGGTGAACTGGAGAAGAGGAAAGAAGGGCAGTGGGTTAAGGATGTGCTGATGCTGTGACTCTCCTCACCAGCCAATCACCTCCTCTGGCTTTGACCCCCTTCCTTACAGCAGAGGGTCTGCACAGACATACACATATGCAGGCATACACACTGCAGGCAGCATACAGTAGCCTGTGTCTGTCACCTCAGAATCAGCCAATCAGAGATGAAACAGGCGGTGTGAGCGTGCATCCACACGTGCCTGCGCACATGAACCTGCCAGACTACCCTGTGGGGGGATACCTTTCAATTTAACAAGGAGACATATGTGTGTGAACACTGGAGTGTGTGTGAACCTTCACACACGCACACTGGTGTGCCTCATGGGGTCATTCATGTAGGCAACATGCTGCATTTCAGACTATGGCAAAGACTGACTGCAGCGTGTGTGCATATGCGGAAGGGAAACACATCATTGCAATGCAAATCACAGTGGCTTGATTTGAAAAATCAAGCCACTGTGATCTCCCGTAGCTTCAGTCAGCTCTTATCTACTAAAACATCACCAAAAGTGAATCTTTTTTGCAGCTGTCTAACCCGTGTCTGCTGTTTTATGGCTTTCGCCTTGTTTGCAAGCTTCCTCCTCTCTTTATGGCCCTGCTGTGGTTCTTACTCAATTTGAAAAGCGCTGTATAGCCTGTCTGAGAGTGGACTGGTTTACATTTCAAAGCTGGCTGAGCTCTTGGCTGCATGTCAGCGGGTTGTCAGCAGGTGCGCTTGATCTACAAGTCGTATGATGCCTCCCCACACACAGATCCACTGGTCTATTTGATGCTTCGATAACGGATGTATGTCTGTTTTTTTTGTTTGTTTTTTTTTTACTCTGGCCTCTCATTTGCTAAATGCAAATGCCTATTTAGATGAATAATCAAAAACACTCCTCACATCACAGTGTACCTTCCCTGCCTTGATTTCTTGATGTGCAAATTGTTGCAAAAGACTTCACTCTCTTGTCTGCAGACGTCCCCTTTGTCTTGACTTCAGTTTAATGATGGGAATTGGCATTGGAAAATGGCAGTCCACATTTCCGTACAGATATTCCCAGTAGCATGACACCTCCTCATATTATGTCTTTCACACAGCAAATGGGATAATATCACATGATAATCCCCTGGCTCAGTGGCGTTGTTGCCAGTCTGATATCATGCTGGATGCTGGAATCAGCACAGTGTTAACTGGCAGTAGAGAGACACGGAAGATGGCGGGATTTCAGAGGACAGCAGGTAATGAAATGGGGACATCATTATTTTTGACACGTTGTCACTGTGGCACGTTGCTGAAGCTTTCTTTCATCCGTGCTCTGCTTCACTGATGATGTTTGGTCACGTGACTGTAAACTGGAAGTCACACCACCTTCATGCCTACTAACACTTCTATGTTAAAACCTAAGATAGACACAGGTGTGTATTTTGTGTTAATGTGTGTGTGTGCGCGTGTGTGTGAGAGAGAGACGAAGTGAAGAAGAGACTGCTGATTTGGCTGCACTGGCCTGGCTTAAAGGTCAGCCTGTGTATCTGTTTCATAAGACAACCTGATACTAGAGAACATCACAGTGTGTGTTTGTGTGGGGGTGGTGGTGGTGTATTGATGTTGGAAGTAACAGAGTGGACAAAGGGTTAACTCTAATTATCTTCTGTTCAAAAAAAACCTTGGGGTTTAAAATCCAGAACACAAGAAACAAATTTTAAAGAGGATAACTGATCTCAGAAGTAGTTTCCTTACATAGTAAAAGTAAGAAAACTTTTAATGTCTTAATGCTGAGGGCAAGTCTAGGTGATTAAAAGGCATAATGTGTCAGCACGGTGATGAGTTTCTGTCTGAGAGCACATCAACACAATCAGTGAAGGCTGTAGAGGAAAAGGCCTTTAGTTTGTGTGTGTTAGAGAGAATGACAGAGAATGATAGAGGGGTAAGTCTCATGTAGGCTCGCAGACTCTGCGGTTTTATGTATGTGTTATTGGGGTGCAAGCTGCAGAACAAGGGGAGAGACACACTGTAATGTCCTACTTTTACATGGCTCAGCTTCAACAGAGTGCCACTCAATGAAGCTTATTCATGTGTACAAGCACAGATACAGCACTCAGCCCTCAGGCCTTGGGTGTGTGTGTGTGTGTGTGTGTGTGTGTGTGTGTGTGTGTGTGTGTGTGTGTGTGTGTGTGTGTGTGTGTGT
>JBBMJY010000011.1:10520524-10561217 GCA_037833715.1 Toxotes lorentzi
GACAGAGCTTCAGCTCGTAAGGCTCGTAACACACTGCTGCTGCACCTGCTGCAGCTGGGCCTCAGTCTGTCCTCGACCATGCACACCTCTATTGTTCAATCACTATCAACGATCGCACAAAGGTTATTAATTGTACGTATCAAGAGTGTTTTCTATGTGCTTATTTATATCTTCCCCAGATGTCTGAGTGCTCTCATCTATGGGCTCAGAGATCAGACCATCAGGCCTGTTGTCCTGTACCATTTATGCTGTGGACTCAGCCGTCCCAGCAAAGGGTGAGGTCTCACCCCAAACTACAATTTAAGCCTTATTTTCAGAGAATATAATGAATATAATGAGCAGCACGGTGGTGCAGTGGTCAGCAACGAGTGGGTATGTCGTTACTTCTCAAAAAATTTCAAACGCTTGTAATTGAAATGAGTAAAAGGAATACAATGTTTGCATGCACACGTAATGTCTGTCTCATTTCACTGTATTTAATAAACAAAAGCAACCCCACGGACAATGGAGTCCCAGGCCTGTTACATGACAACATTCATATCACACATAGTATTTGTTTAGAAATCGGACAGTTTGCTACAGTTGATGATCTGTGTTCAATATGAATACTCAGATCTGTCAAATAATCTAATACAGCTCAGAGTGATGACTGCAGCCTTGGTGGTTTCTATGTGTGGTCGTCACTTTATGTTGTTTCTTTCACGCTCCACTGAAAAGTACAAACAACAGAGAACTAAAAACCGCAAAACGGTTCTTGTTTTATAAAAATATATATATGTTACCACAGAACGTGGGTCAAACGTGCTTCATGTTCGTGCTGTTCATCACAGCCGTCACTTTATAGACCAAAAAATAGCAGTAATGTAATAGTAGTGAAGTAATGGAGGAAAACTGTCAGAATAAAAGACAATGCCCAGATTTTACAGTACAACTGGTGAAAACAAGCTGTTTTAATACTGACTGACTGTTTCTGCTACAGAGAAAGAAAAAAAGCTGTCCAGTACGATTCCTGAAGATCTGACATGTCTGTTATCCAGACTTTCCTGTTTCTCTCCCACATGTTCTCATTTATAAGAGTGTTCTGAGTCTCACCAACATTATTCCTGCATACAATTTCCTTTTCTCAGCTTTTAATTTGACTAAAACATGACTTTAGTGCAATTTTCTTAGACTTTACACACGTACCTGTGATGTACTGTAAATTAAAACTGTATGAGTTGTATTTTAAGCAGCTCACCTGTGAGCCTGTAGCGCCACCTGCCTCTAGCCGACTGTCACTGCAGCTGCTGCTGGTACCACGATGTCCCACAAACACATCAGATCCGTGTCCTGTGGATAATTTCAGAGAGAGATGTCTGTTATGTAACTGGATAAAGTGAGAGCCCTGAGGAACTGCCTTAGTCTTAACATTAGTATGAGGCATTTCTTTGAGACCAGGGTCATGTTACAGCAATGTTAATAATTCTGTCACTGCACTGGAACTTTTAATTCTTTTCTTTTCTAGTTTTATTCCATTTTAGCTTATTTTGATCTTCCACTTCATTTTAGTCTTTTTAAGTAAAAACAGTCCTTATTATTTATTTATGAGCTATTCTCATTTTGCATTCCAGAAGATGGAGGAAATCAGGTCATTTGATGAAGAGATTAAAAATGTAAGTAAAACATTTGCCATGTGGACGTTTTGGAACTACATCTAGCTAAAACTAAGTCTGATGCAGCAGCTGTAATAAATCCTCCATGTTGAAGAGGTGTTGATTCAGCTGTAGTTTGTGTTGCTGTTGAACTGTATTGTGTTATACACAGAGGTAAATATTACTGTAATGAGGAAAAAGGAACAGTGGTGGAACGTAACAACATTTACTGTGAGGTATAGTTCTGAAATACATGAAGATGTCCACTTTACTTATACTGCACTACATTTCAGTGAATTGTACGTTTTACTGCACTGCATTCATTTGACTGCTACAGTCAATAGTTAACTGTCAAATCTACATTTTGCATACGAAGCATAAGAGGAGCCGAGGCCCACCAGTTTACAAGGAGAGACAACGATCCATCATTTTACAGAAAATGAATTGATGATTATCAAAGTAATGGAGTAATTTCATGTATAAAAGGCTGAACATTCATAAATATGACACTTTGCTGCGTTTCCCTTGATTTTAATTATTATGAGGTTTTGACTGACAGAATAAAAAAAAAAATCCCAAATAAAATGATCAATGTACTGTCACAAAGTGAGGGAGATCATAATACTATATGCACCACAATGCATTACAACAACGCAGCATATTGATAGTTTTTTATCATTGATTTTTATCATTGATTTATTTTTCATCTTCGCTGTTTTTTTTTTTTTGATCAATCATCAATCCATCTTTTCCTTATTTTCCTTCCTCTAATAATAATTTCAATAACAACAACAAGAAGAAGAAAAGCAATGATCAGGCCCATAAAGACCAGCCAGAAGCATGTTCTTATTCATCATAATATATTCGATATATTTTGATATATATGATACATCTATGACATGTAATTCCCCTTTGTGTAAGCTGTGTCTGACATGTACATCGGTTTTGTCCACAGAGATGAGAGGTAACTGCTCCACGTCACGTGTCTCGACAGTAACACTGCAGTGTGACCCTATCCATGCTTTTATTTTGAAAGCGGGGACGGGAAGTGCGTGTTTCATTGTTCGTGTCCGTGCATTGACTCTGGTCCTGCCGCTGCTCGCTCAGCCTCCTCCGGTCGTAGCCATGGTGCAGATGATGGAGTCGCAGTGTGAATACTTCATGTATTTTCCGGCGGTGCCCATCACGGATCTGTCGGACCCGGCCCGCTACCGCACTCTGCCCCGCCGCAGCCACCTCTACCTGGGAGAGACGGTCCGCTTCCTTCTGGTGCTGCGCTGCAGGGACGCTGGGTTGACGCCGACCGAGCACGGCCCCGGTGAGGAAGGGGGGCGGGAGGACGCCTCCATCCGGCTCTGGATGAGAGGGAGATCCACCAAGATATTTTTGCTGTGTCTCTAATGTTCACACAGGAAGTCACTGTTTCTTAATCTTTATCGGTTTCCGTTTCATATTCTTAAAGTATCAGTGAGTATCGCCTTTCATCCCACGGATCATTGTGAACATTTCATGGGCAGAGGCACCGCACTCTGCCCATATCCATAAAACATGCAGCCCAGTAAAACCCGCCTACCTGGACATTCATTCTTCTAACAGGCTTTAAGACCTTTGAAAACTGATTTATAAAATAAAAAATTAAAATAAAGATAAAATGTCAGCAGCCAGTTCAGACCGATCAGATCAGGACGACCAGAGAACACAGGGACAAACGAAGCTGAAAACACGACACGGGGCCAATCAATTTATGTGATGTCCTTCTACCAGCAGGGGGCGCTGATGGTGCAGCAGCGGGTTTTGGGACGGAGTCGGCCAGTAGCCGGGCATGGAGGGAGCTGGCCGGCTCTCTGTGCGCCGTGGCCAGCGTGAGCCCAGGTGAGAGCAGCCGCCACCGTGGCAACCACCACCTGCATCACCATGACTACCAGAGCAGCGGGGACGAGGCTAACGAAGACGGCGAGGAGGACTACATTGCGGCAGCAGAGGCAGCGATCGCGGCGCTGGGCAGCAGGGTGGACTCACGGTGTCGAAGCTTCAGGGACTGCAAACCACTGCTCATCCACAACTCATCTGGGACAGCTCTGAGGGAGTTCCGCAGGGCACCTGTTCAGGTACAGTGGTGTTGGTGTCGGATTTGTCAGAGATTGGCTGTAGGGATGGCAGTGAGTCCTCCTCTTTGGTCTGTTGAACAGATTGCCATGACACTTCACAGACATTCATGGTCCTCAGATGATAAATCCTGCTGACTTCGATGACCTGTTGTGCTACCAGCATGTCAAAGTTTTAACTGATTCATAGACCATGAAATCTACCTGATGAATTGCTATAAAAATGGGTTCAGACATTCATGTTCCCCTCTGGATGAACTGTAACGACTTTGGTGTTCATCTGATTTTTATTCTAACAGCATCATCAGGTCCTATTTGTTATTTCTCCAACCTCAGCTGCACTTTGAGTTTAGTGCTAATAGCAAATGTTAAACCGCCTCCCTGTTACTTCCTTTTTGTTCATGATGGTTAAATCTGCTCTCACCTCTGAGCTGTGGCCACGTGACGTGACGTCAGAATCCTGATTTCTTAAGTACTTCTGTTTCTCCTTGTCAGTCTCCTTTGGACGCGCCTGTGGTTTTGACGGATGAAGTGATCTTCCCGCTCACCGTCTCTTTGGACAAACTCCCTGTCAGCACCCTAAAAGTCAAGGTGAGGAGGAACACCTGTGGCCTGTTCTCCCTCAGAGTATGGTCTGTTGTGGTAAATCCAGAAAACTGGCCCCTCATGGGCTTTGATTCTACCGATGATCCACCTAATATATAATTCCTATGCAGTGATTTAAGGTCTGTGTGTGTTCAGGTGATGGTCACTGTGTGGAAGAGGGAGGCGGAGAAAGCGGAGGTGCAGGAACTCGGCTACCTGAGTGTTCTGCAGCAACGAGAACCGACACACACCTTCAGACACGACCTGAACACCTTCAAGGCTCAGGGTACAACACACACACACACACACACACTTAGCACACGAGCATAATGTCTGACCCCCCTAACTTTAACATGAACTCTAAAACCAAGTCTTAACCCTCAGATGCTCCTCTGAAAAAATGAAACCTGCAAAATGTTATCACTTTCCAAAACTGTTTTCTTTTCCATTCTTTTCTCATAAAAAAATGGAGGTGTAATACCAGATGTACACACAAGGGGGCAGCCAGGTTGCTTTTTTATTGGATGAGAATCAAAATACAGGGAAGCACTGAAAAATAAAACCAGAGAATATGGTCGAGCTGAAGCGATTCATCTGTTAGTTGAGCTACTGCCTTTTTATTTGTCTCATTTTAAACCCTGTATCACCGCAGCCTCCTGTTGTTGGTTTTTCTTTACTTCATTGCTGAGAGTCGTGTTTCGTACTCATTTCCAAACATTGTCAAAATCATCAAATATCAGGGTAAAGAAAACCTTCCTGTCCTCTCGTCTTCAGTTAGTACCACCCTGACCGTCCTGCCACCTCCAACCGTCCGCTGTAAGCAAATGACGGTGTCTGGGCGGCACCTCGCCGTCCTCAAAGGTCAGAGTTCATCTTTTCATCAGTTCTTCACTAAACAAGGATGTAGCTTTAATATCAAACCCAGTGCAGAATCTTTGAATCTTTCCTACGTTTTGTTTTGTTCCATTAGTTTGAACAGTTTGGTCCCAGACACACAGTCACTGTATATTATTATCATGCGCCCCCCCCCCCCCCCCCCCAAACGCCCCCCCCCCCCCCCCCCCCCCACCCTCTTTTTTTCCCCCTCTGTAGTTTGTACACATAATTTTAAAATTATTTTTAGTAAGTCCACAGTTGGAATGGCTTGTTTAAAACACCTGCGACCCATAGTATTAACTTACAGGTGCGGTCTTTTATCGTAATAAAGTTATGTCAACTCATAGCTTCACTGCTGTACGTTTTTTTTTTTTTTTTTAAGCCACTGTTGTGTTAGGCTTTTGTCTTTTGGTGTGTAGTTTTAATCTCATTTGGTCCTTCCATTGTAAAGTAAATGTTATATAAAAGCCCGAAAAGCTAAATAAAATGGTGACCGTGTGTTTGGCTGTGTGGGAGTTGCTGTCAGTCTAATAATTTGTGCTTCAGGTCAAACCTTTAAATCATTATCGCCAGAGGCGTCGCCAAAAATCAAACAAACAAGGATATTGTAAATTTAAAAAAAAAAAAAAAAAATTGGTTGGTTTAAAATTTATTTGAAGCATATGTGCAACTTTCGCCTGTGAGTGAGCCTCACTTAGTGATGACACAGCAGGTGTTTTCCATCAGCTGTTAATTGTAAATACCTGCTCTGACACAACTGGTTGGGATGTGGTCGGAGCAGTGCAACAGCATGTTAATTCCCTTTGTCATGCAGTGTTCAGTTACTTTTCAAAGCTGAACTCTAACCATCTGTGTGGCGGGGCCTGATAAAACACTAAAACGATCAGGATCATGGGAGTTGACTATGCCTTTATCACCACAGTAAATAACCTCACAAACGTATGGACACTAGATGCTCTGTCGTTAGAACATGGAGAATTAAAAAAATAATGCCGCTTTAAACTACTGACAAGGAAATATGTTTTTTTGTTCATTTGTTTTGAATACTTATAACACCTTTTCACAATGTTTTCCTGTGGAAATCAGTGTCATTGTGAGCTTAAACCATGAGTTCGTGAATTCAGCTTTGTACGGTAAGCTGTAAGTTTTGTCTAGTATAAGCACTGCTTGTAAAAGTTCTTTAGTTTGGCACATTTAGTCAAAGTATAGGAGTCAAAGTATACAAAAGCAGACTAGTTTAAAGATCGAGCTGAAATCCACCAGTGTTGCATGAATTGTCAGTGTGATCGGTCAAAATCATAGGGTAAAAGGGCAGCTCGCTGTGTCAACTTCACACTGCTGTTTGAGCAGTTTTATCATCAAATGTAGACTAAAAGGACAAAATGTTGTTAAACTACCAAAAAACGTTCAGCCTTAATGACAGTTTTAGACTCAACATGTTTGTATTACCAGTGCAGCTTTGCTCCTTAGTCGCTGTGTGCTCTTCTTTCTATCCCCACCGTTATCATCTTCCTATTTCACCTTGAAATCTAGTATCTAATATATGATCCTGCTGCAAGCTCTCAGCATCCATTTTCTGTAACACGGTGCTTTCAAGATTTACAATCCTGCTGCTAGCTCAGTATTCATAAACAACTTCCTTCCATATGCATTATTTATCATGTGTTCCCATGCTGCTGTGAACTGTACAAGTGAACAAGCCACTGCATGTTGCAGTGTTGTGATCCCTGCATCCTACAGGGCAGTCTGTGACATCCCTTAGTTGCCTCGCAATAGGTCTGCACAAAAAAAAAAAAATTCTTATCTCTTCTCAGTCTGGGGGCAAAACAGGTTTTAATATCTTCTTTCCTATCAGCTGGCACTGCCAGTGTGTTGCCAGGTGCAATTGTATTGCTCCCAAACCGGAAGACGGCACTGTGATGGATAGGTGCAGCTTTCTTGACTGTAGTAGGTTGCTCTGGTGATGTGCCAGTGGTGGGAGGCCCCCTTCTGCTTGGTCATCTTGTCCACATCATGTGGGTTGTAGGATTGTGATTGTGAGGAGGTGTCTCTACAGATGCCAGTGGTCATTCTAAATACCAAAGCTTCTCAACACTAAATCTTTCAACTCAAAACCTCTGAATTTATCCTAGAGTAATAACTTCAGATCTAGATTCACAGCCTCTGGGCATTCATGGGAAAAACAATCTTCTGACCTGAAGTAAGCAAATTGATGAAAATATCTGTATATTTAAACTTAATAATAAACCTGTACACTTGTATTTCTAAAGGTATCTGCAGTCAAAATAGTTAATTTGCTCTCATGTCTGTGTCTCATACACACATTCAGTAGGTGTGAGAAGGGTGTGTGGCCTAGCCTATCCGGTTAAAGTCTGAGTGTAGGATTACTCTATCCTGCAGGGACAAAGATCAGATTGCTCTTTCATGAATATGCGTGTTTGTACAGAATGTGCTCCCTGAGGAGATGAGGCAGCAAGAACTGTCCTGAATTACTTTATATTTTAAATATGTCTGAAAAAGTTGTGACTCTGATGTGTTTGTTGGTAAAATAGGCTGTATGGCAGACTACTCACTGGGCTATTTCCTTTACAGACGTTTATGCAAATATAAGGCAAGCGACAAGCCAAAATGCCTGTCAGAGGTTGTGTCTTTAATCATTTTGTCACCTTGATGTTTCGAGCCACAGCGTCTTAAGTGGCTTTAAGATTCCAAGCTGTCTTGCTGGTTGTTTAATCTCTGTGTGTATTTGCTTTGGTAGATGTGTGCAAGCACACACACCACCGGTAAAGGTAGTTCAGGCTGGTGTTTGCATTGTTACTGAACAGGCCTCGGGTCTCTAACAACTGTGATAACTTAGTTGCCCCTTGCAGGGTTACAGGGCTGCAGCCGAAGATGATTTTCATTATTAAGTTAACTGTCAGTTGTTTCTGTGATTGATTACTTAATAGTATATAATATGCCAGGAAATAGAGAAAAAAACGCATCATAGATTTCAAGAGCTTAATCTTCCTGTTGAAGTCAGTCCAGAAATTAATTTACAACATTATAAAACACAGAAAAGTGTCAAATGGGCTAGAAATGGAGAATGGCTGGTATTTTTGTGTGATTAATGGATTATTGTTTCAGCACTACTGCAGTGCAACTGCAACTGTGCTCTGTAAATACTGCTTCTGCTTCATGCTTATAACATTTGCGCCACCCTGTCCTTGTGAAGACCAGTCAGACATGAAATTGAAGGATTTGCTTATTTACTATACAGCCGTGGTTTATCAAATAGCTGATGGCTCTTTAAGTGGGGAATGGGGCGGAGACGCATACCATGTGCTCCATGAACACACCCCTCCAGATACTCCTCCAGTGCTGCAATGTTTGGTTTGGTGTGTGCATAGGCGTGCATCCATAGTTGTGTGTGTGTGTACATTATATTAAAGTGTGCCTGTCCCCTGCTCCCTCACTTCCACTCTCCCACTGCGTCATTGGCCCATGTGCTGCTGTTGTTAGGGAAACCCTTAACCGGTACCGGCTCACCTTCCACTGCTGGATTCTCACTGAATATTTTAACATCCCCGCTGCCCTGTTACCCGTGTATCTGTGGGCCTGAGTGTGTGTATGTATGTGTGTACTGCACAGTGTGTGTCTGTGTGATGAGATTTTTCTGACAAGTTTGCATTTACAGTGTAGGCCTAGCAAAAGAGAGTCGAGGAGGGAGAAGGGGGGCTGCAGCAACAGTAGTGACAGCACCAGCAGCAGCATCTCTTGAGGAGTGGGGGAGCCAAGAGCAGTGCAATCCTTCCAGCTCTCGGCCGAGCCAGTCTTGTGGATTAAGTCTTCTTCTTCTAAGCCAGACTACAAGAGCTCATCCTCAGACTCTTTCGCACTCTCTGTCTCTTTCACTCTTCTCTCTGTGCCTGGCACTGCCATCGCAGGCAGTATGGACATGGCACAGTGAGCTGCTCTGCTTGTCTCATTTACACTCTCCCTCAGCATCGCACTCTACTTTATTCACTGTTCATCCTCCTTACCTTTATTTCTTTATCTCTCATCCACCACGTGTTATTTCTTCCATCTCTCCTGCTCTTTTTGTGCGGTCCTCCCCCCTTTTTTGTCTTCCTCTCTGTCTTCTTCTTGCTCTGAGACACAGCTGCAATGTGCAGCCAGTAACAATTAGCTGTTAGCATTAGCTATTAGCTGTTTGCTGTCTACGTCTTCACGGAGAAGAAGGCTTTTAGGGGTTACCCTGTCCTCCATCATTCTTTAGGGTCCAGCACTGACCTGCCCCCACCCACCCACCCACCGCTGCAGGGTGGGATGGGCAGGGGCTGGGTAAGTTAGCCAGGGGCTCGAGGGTTAGCAGCAGGGCAGGCGATGCCAGACAGTAAAGGACGAGGACAAGGAGGAGGTGCTGGCGGGTGCTCGCGGGGCAAGTGGAAGCTGAGGAAGGGAAGCAGCCGCTCAGCCATCCCAGCACTCTTCACCATCACTGAAGAGGAGGAGGGACAGAAGCGGAGAGATGCTTGCAGGAGGAAGAAAAAAGGTATGGAGGGAAAGAAGAAAGGGGAAACTACAGGTGGAGGACACTATGAATTTGTATGCTCAGGTACTTTGTGTTGTTAAAACTATTAAATTGTGTTTGTGCGTACACGTTTGTGTGTCTGTGTGAGAGCGGAGGCATTAATATCTGGGACAGGGAGACTGCTGGGGCAGAGGGATGTTTAACCACTCTCTGGAGAGTCGCAGCAGTAGACAGTCGGAAAAAGATCTAAAATTGTGGAGCATTAAAGTGTGTGTACGTGTGTATTTGTTCTCACTATTTTTGGTGTGTGTGTGTGTGTGTATGCAGTTTTCAGTAGCTGAGAAAATCACCTCTCAACCCATCATGCTCAGCCATCCAGAGACAGGTGGCTGACGGGTCTGATGAGAAAGCACGATTTGTGTGTGTGTGTGTTTGTTGCGTACAAACCAGCTGACAAGGCAAAATTAGGTCAACACAAGGGCAACAGATGAGAGTGAAGGTGCCGTTCACTTCACACGTGGATGTGGTTGTAATGCATCAGTAAGCAGAGCAGTCAGTCAACAGGACAGAGGGTGTCTGCTGTCACAGCTGGTATAAATGCTCAACACATTCGCTTTTAACTCTTCTTTTGCGGTATTTTGCCCTGTCTTCCAGAGCTTCAGACATCTGACGGCCTATATAAAATATTGTCTTTGTTATTTATCCTTTTACTTTTTCATTCATTGATTTTATACCTTCTGGATGTGACATGTTTCCTGGGACAGGTGGTCTCGGGAATCTGTGTCTGTCTTACTCAGGATTAGGATCTGAAGAGCACGAAGTAAAGAACAAAGGGGAGTTGAAAAAGCTATGAGCAATGTTTTCTGGGCAGCGTAGTACCGCAGAATAAACTTGTGGTTTTTAGGGTTTGGGCAGACATGGGTCTGCTGACAAGAACATAGAGAATGAACTGAGCTTTTCAGGTTCTTCCTGAATCAGCAGTGCACTGCTTCTCTGAAAACAGAAAAAGTAAGATCCTAAAAGTCAGTAATGCTGTTAAATCAGCAGTGCGTGGAGGGGTTTGTTAAGAGTTGCTCCACGTTTAGTTCAGTTTCAGGATTTCTTTTAATGTACCTTCATCCTCCTTTCACTTGTATGTTTTTTATTTCCTGTCTTGATTTTAGTGATATCAGAGGGTTTTGCTTGTATAACAGATTGATTGAGGAAGATATGTTGGACTTAGGGAGACACGAGGCTTATCAAATATTAATGTCACAAATAAGTTTTTATGTTTTTCACCCATATTACCTTAACATAAGCCATATATACAGTAATTCTAAGTTCATCTTAAGTTTTACACTGTACAAAGCCAACGTGACTCCATCTAAGTAGATCGTGTCTGCACCAGCTATATGATATAGAAAGAACAAGATATGACACGACGTGGTCCTCCTACCAAGGGTTTTGCAGTTTCTTTGTAGGACAAGCATGCACTTAGAGCTCACTTAAACCATAAATAATAGAGGAGAATAAACATAGAGAAGGAGGAGAATGATGAGATGATTGCAAGCTCTTGTAGCAGTATGATCTCATAATATCAGCTACGTTTGTCTGTATTTTGAGGGTGCCAAGTATAGCTATTATACATGGAACAGACTGAACAGTCAGGAAATATATCTACATATCTGCACTCATTTGTTCTGTGCAAGACTTTTTTGTCTAGTTCAGCCTTAGCTGGCCTTTTAATTTTATTTTTCTAATATTAGTGATCCTTAATTTCTGAATTTGTCGTTTAAAATCAATTTGGATCTAAACTCTAAACTAATGTTATGAGGTTGCTAAACAAAGTTGTTAACATTACAGCTTCTTAACAACTTGAAGGGGAAAAAAGGACATTTTCGATATTGGATGACAGTTTCTATTATTCATGGCTCTTTTCATCAAACATCTTGTCAGACGCCACAGTGAGTGATGACACCAGATATTCCTCCCATCATCTGAGCTTAAATGTGGACCTGCAGTGTGGAAGTAATTCAGCCTTACATGCTATAAAGTAACAGCCACCCTTCTTCTTGCACCTGTTACCCAGGCCTGAAAGGCCTCTGCTGACTGGAGCTTAGCATTTAGCTTAGCATTAGCAGCTGCTAATCCTCTCAGGCTGCAGGGAGGGCAGGAGACACACAGTGTGCTTGCCTGCTACCCACTGGCCCGGACAGCACAGCATTAATCGCTAACTCTGACCATTTAATCTGACTGCCAATGAATGCAGATAGATTGGGGGTGGGGAGCGTGCACACACACACCAGTGTGAGGGGAGGGAGGGCCAGATTAAACAGTCACACTCTCCCTATGTCTCACTCTCTGTCTCTTTTACACACACATACATATACACGCACACACATGGACAAAAGGATGGGGGTTGGAGAGTCACCACAACCTGTCTCACACTCAGTCGGCTCTCAACAACAGTGACACCGACTACAACTGACATCTCTCTCTTTCTCCCTTCCTGCTTTCCCCTTTACTCTGGGAACAGTTCTGGTTTTGGGTGGTCCCTTTTTTTGGGTTGTTTGGAATTTCTTCTTTTTGCTTTTCCTTCACCCCACACCTCTCACTGCACCATGGACTTTGGATCGGAGCTTATCTTGCATCGTGTGGGATGTCTTCAGGAAGTAGGAACATTGATTCTGGCCCTCCCATCTGATTAGTCGGAGTGGGACGCTAGCCAGGGGTTCAACAGGTCCCATCCTGTGACTGACTCTCCTGGAATCATGAAACAAAATCCAGGTAATGGCCTTTTGCTGAGACACAGGGACATGACATCTGTAGATGTCATTTATAAATGCTTGTTACCATGAGATTAAAATGCAGAAGGGCAGAACATGAAAAACATACATTGTCTATAGCCTGAGAGTGTCTATTTTCTTTCCCTCATAAAAGAGTTCGCAGTACTTCAATACTGTTGCACTTGTGTTGTGCAAAGCCCTGTCTTAGTGTGGTGTAGGTTTGCATGGTTGATTGTTTTGGAAATGCACAGTTAGCTCATGTTGGAGCACGGCAAAAGGTGGTCAGGGTCTTTGGAGGTTTACAGGTACATTTATTACCAGGAGCTGACACTACACACCAAATTAAATTGACTTTGGTGTGTTTACTAAGGCTGTAAACAGCTGTCTAGTGTACACGAGAGTACTCGCTGCTCTTTGAGGTTTGTTTGTTCAATGACCGACCTCTACAACAGATGGATGAGCTGGTGAGAAGCAGTGGGAATACACAACTGCACCAGAAGTAAAACTAACACGTTGCACTGTAGAAACATTGTGGGTGATGGTGTATTAGGAGGCAGCACTTCCGTGTAAAATTCAGTTGGACACCATGTGCACACTACAATGATCAAAGCGAAAAGCAGCCTTTGTCGTAACCCCAACATTTTGCCTGTGAAAAACGTGATATAGGAACAGATGAGAGAGAAGAAGTAGGGATAATGTTGAAACACTAGGTTAGTGACTCCCTTTTGTGGGAGTTGAGCCCTGTGAGTACATAAATACATAGGTACCTATTCCCTACAGCGTGTCTATGATATGACACTTTAACACACTGAGTTCAAGATTCATGCAGGATTCAGGGTTTGTACATGGCAGAGAAGAGAGCCACAACACTAATCACAAAGTCTTAGTCTAATCATGTATCCAAAGCATTCATCTCTACTTTTCCCAGTCTCCTCCTATTGATAAGGCTGTTTCTTTAAGCCACTCCCTCTGTAGGGTATTAGTATAGCTAAACTAAAACCCAGTGCTGCCCTGATCTGCACGCAGCCTCATCCGCAACTCGAGCCACAGGATGCCCTTTGACCTCAGCTGACCTTTTCTGTAAACAGAATGTTCACTACGTTCTGTTTATTTGGTGGGCTCTGCCTGGGCTAAGCAAAGCCAAATTGGACTCTATATCAACTCTGGACTCTGTAACAAGACTTGTTTTTAAGTTTAGTTCAGTATGGGTGGAACAAAGCTGGAATGGCTGTTGGGTTATGAATGAGATGTGATGTCAGGGAATTTTAGGTTTAGTGTACATTCTCATGTTTTGTGTTGTGTAGGACGTGCTCATGTATATCTTCATGTTTATCTTCTGTACTCTTAGCATCATCAGTCTGCCCTTATAATTAAACAAAGGATGAGTGTTGTATCATACTTACACCATCAAACACACCATCATTTGACATCGTGTAACTTGCATTTGATACATTACCACAGAAGACAGCATGTGTCACATGCACACATACATTGATAAGGGGACATCAGGCTGTTAATCAAATTGTTCTGGTCAAATATTAATGAAATGTGAATATGGGCCACATTCTGTCTTGCACACCTGCTGTACTGTATGTACACTTAACACTTAACACACCTGTTTTCATTGCTTTTTTAAAATGCTTTTATCATATCTCTGCTTCTTGCTGCAGAGAATAATATACAGCCAGTTTCTGTTGAAGTGGATCCATAGATTATATTCCTCGATCATTAATAATTTGTGCTATATGTTGTGAATTACTAATTATCTTCAACTATAAATGGAACAGGTAGTTTTTAATTCCTCTTGACTGCTCATTATTTGTCTCCCTCTTGTTCTCTTCTGCATGTTTTTGTTTCTGAGCCAGACTTTTTTTAAGGAAGGGATTTTTATTTTCTCATTTTTGTGGTTTAGAGTGTTCACAGGGTCTTTTCAGTGAAGTACTCCAGTTCAAGCTGTCAAATTTAGGAAAGTGGTTCTTCATTCAGCCCATCACCACTGGCTTATTGTGTAGTTGCACACTCGGCCTGTAAAGAGGGTCCACTACATCACTCTGCAAGTTAGCTTGCATGGAATGAGCTCCCTATTTTGTCTTTTTGTTTAATGGCCATATGACCTCTCATTCAGAGTTCACTCCATCTCATTTATGTTGCTATTGTACTTAATCTAACGTCCATTAACAAATTCCCAGTTCAATATTTGTCTGCAGGACATTATTCTCCTCTGTCAATGAGCTAATCTTTTGTTGAAGGATAATGATTTTAGGTGAAGGAATACATAGACTAGACATTATTGTAACCTGGCCCAGCCAAGCCTTTCCTGTTATAACAATAGCCATTATGAAACCAGTTCCAAGGCCGGTGCACCTGAGGCAGGGTATGCTTGTTAATACTTGAGTACACACCTCTGTAGCTGTCCCAGACTCTGACATGCAATACCTCTGCGGCTATGACCTCATGTCTTTGTCTAGCGTGTCCTTTTGTGAATTACCATAAGACATGTGAATGTGAACATCAACAATATAGATTTATATCATTTTCTGCAGCATCACAAACCACAAACAGTAAAAATGAGTGAAAATCATCATGGCTTTCTCACAAAATCTCCATAAGTTAACTTAATTTCATTTTTTCAGAGGTTTTAGTATTAACTGGAGTTTAGTTGTAAATGTAATATGTGGTGGCTTTAAATAACACAAGGATGCAGTTGAAAGTTAGATTGTTACATTTAAATGCAAAGTGCACTCCAGTCTGTCCATCAAGGCACAAGAGAGTACAGATTATGAAATCTGTACTTTGCTTCTCTCTTCCACTGGCATCATTAATTAGCCCACTGAGCTACTGTCACTGACACGAAGAGATAAAGAAGCCCTGAAGAAAAAAGTGAGAGAGAAACAAAAGTAGAATGAGGTCTGGGACTTGTGCTATTTCAGGTAGAGTCCATCTGTTTCAGTTTGTCAGTTTAGTCTGGGTCAGGTGGACTGACTTAATTTGGTCCTCAACTTTCTGGGACAGATTGGCCTCTGGAGACACGTCTTGCTCACTATTCACCACACTCACAAAGGAGCAGTGTGTGTTTTGCATAGTTATTATTTTGCACATCTACAATATAGTACAATTTCTTTTTCACCTTGTGTGTTACTGCATGGTAACACACACACACACACACACACAAGTGTGATTTATTAAACAATCATGTCAGTCAATAATCTTAATATTTGCCACTGTAATACTGTTTGTCCTTTTGTCCTTGGCTGTTTAAGCCAGCCTGCTCAATTCATTTTGGCGCATTTGAGACATGACCATCGGTTTCTGCATAAAGCCCAATGTTAAGCTCTGTGTCTGTGTCCAGGAGGCTAACCTGAAAGTGCTGAGTCACCCTGAGCCTGATAGGACCATTAATCAATAGCCTAGCTCCGAGCTGAGTCGAAGCAGGACAACACACTAGGAACATTTGAGAACACAGGAAACACGGTATATATTGTTTCACCCCATTCTGTTTCCTGTCAGGCTACACTGCAGAGCCTGAAAATACAGCAGAGACAGCATGCAGACTATCAGGCTGTCAACCCCCTCTTAATCCATCTCTTTCATTCACATCATTTGTCTTGTCTTCTGCATCTTCTCTTTTCCTTGCACATTGTTGTTTTTTTTTTAACTCTTTTTTCATGTGTTGTCATACATACAGTACATGTCAAACACATGCAGCTAGTATGTGTCTAATCACACCCTAATGGCTAATGTATGATTTTCTCGTGGTAACTCTCAAGTCTAGATCACAAATGCTAATGGCAGTGTTTAAGTAGGGATTTTTATGTGTGGTCTCATTAAAACGAAACACACATAGTATGAGAGAAACTGTGAAACTCTGTTCTATTCTCTGAATAAATGTGCCCAAAAAAAGGTTTGTTTTTTTTTCACCCAAATTAGCACCAGAAGTAAGAAGACACAAGAAACACTCAAGAAACAACAAAGCCTGGCTCAGTTTGTTATGGCCTTGTAGGGTAAAGATCCTATGGAAATACTGCTGAATGGTTGGGTTTAACTGATTGTACAGCTTTTTTTTTTTTTTTTTGCATAAGCAGTCTTAGAAACTTCACCAGTGACACTTTTCTCTTTTGTCTTTCTTCCCAGCGTCTTTCTCCCAGTATAAATCGGAGGATGGCAGCACGTCTTCAGCCACCCGCCCGAACTCCTCGGGCTCCGGACAGACCTACACTCCCACCCTGACCCCTGTCCTCACTCCAACCCCTAGTCACACCACCAACAGCAACAGCCCCAGTAACAATGCTGCCACCAAAACTGGTACGTGAGACTAGTATACAGGGAAATATTTCTTTCATGTTCAAAATATTAGTCTGAGAGATAATACAGGATTGGTTTGGTGTTCATCATTTTCTCAGCCAAATTGTACTTTATTCTGCTGTTTAACTGTTGTATGTGCTGCAGACTCACTGCTCTTCAATAAGATTGATGAGAGACAGAGGTTGGCCCGTGAGCGCAGAGAGGAGCATGAGAAACAGAATGGTGTGTATTCTTTAACTGTTTGTGTGTGTGTGTGTGTGTGTGTGTGTGTGTGTGTGTGTGTGTGTGTGAGAGGCAAAGAGCAGACAAACTCCATGTGTAATTTGGCGTTAAATGCATTCCTCATTCTCTTTTTTGTCTTTCCCGCAACATATCATGACTGAACTTGGTTGGTAGCTGTGGTGAAGTGGTTGTTTCTCTTTTTGTTACATAAAGTCTTGGCCGAAGCCCGGCACCCCCGTTGCCATGGCACCCATGTTACATAATGGGTCAGGCCATGGGACTGTAGGTTTTAGGAAGGCTGGTGTTTTGAATGTGTGCTCTTGTAAGAGTGTGTGAGTGACATACCGCCAGTGATGGGTTTTAGGGAATCACGGCCTGTTTGTGTATTGGATGTTTTTTATCATTGAAATTTGTGTTTGTCGTATTGTGTATCAATTTGTGTCATATACAGCAGTCATTCCTCTGGCCCTAGCTGAGGGGCTGCGGGATTTGCTTTGTGTTGAGAGCTAAAGCCTAGTCACATGATCTACAGCTGACCCATCACACTGCTGCTTTAAGCCCGTGTGTGTTTCCATGTGACGTGTGTGTGCATATGGTTAGGTACACTTGTATGATTTTTTTTTTCTCCTGCGAGCGCATGTGAACACACTTACACACATGCATCAAACCATTATTAACTGTGTGTCTGTGTATGTGTGTGTTCATCATGCCTCAGCTGTCAAGGAGGCCCAGTGGCAGGCGCGTGAGGAGCGAGCCAGGCAGCACTATGAGAAGCACCTGGAGGAGAGGAGGAAAAGGCTGGAGGAGCAGAGGATAAAGGAGGAGAGGAGACGGGCTGCCGTGGAGGAGAAACGACGGCAGAAACTGGAGGAGGACAGGGTACTGACTCTCGTCATGTACATGCCTGTTCATCTAGTTCTGTTCACGCTTTAAATAAGCACACAGACACGCACCTGCAAGCACACTTCTCATTCCAAGATCCAAGAGTGCAACATTGTTTTCTCATAATTTCATGCATCATTTTCTGCTAATGAACCGACTAATAAATATCTCTTTTCAGTAAACCATTTACATGATCTTTGCCCCTTCCTTCTTCAGTCAGTTGGAGTTTGAACTCTCCTGCTATCACCTCCCTGCATACTTACTACCAGTTTTTACTTACAGACTGTAGGAGCGTGGTGTCTTTGTTGTGTTGTCGGAAACCCACAACATGATTCTGAGGCAGCGCATATTGATGATTTTGCAACACAACATATGTTCCAGGTGTAAATAATCTTTGATTCCTTGTGGTCAAGTGATCTATCATCCAATCACCTGTCTCAGCTATGTTCTATCAAGTAAAGGCAAAATGTTACAAAAGCTTTTTAAAAGAACTCTCTCTAAAATCTTACATTTGCAAATAAAGTTTGGAGTGGGATGTTTGCATTTTGCCTTTATTTAGTAGTGACAGTTGAAATACGTACAGGAAATGCAAGGAAAGAGTGAGGCAGTGGCATGACATGCAGCAAAGTTTAGTGTCAGAACCTGAACACCCCACTAGACTTGTTTTTACTGTACGTTGTAGGAATACTTCAAGATGTTGAACCTTCCAATGGATTTCAAAGACTTTTGGCATTGCAGCCGCCCAGAAAATATCTTCACTTCCTGGTTGCCACAAATTCTCAGGACAACTTGAAGAACCACAGAGTGGTTTTGCTTTCATTTTGAGTGTTTCGCAATTAGAATTTTGATTTTATCTGCCAAATACTGGTACAACTGGTACGCACAAAACACACTTCATGGAAATAAACTAAACTATTCAGAGCAAAGATTGTTCCAGTGTTGCATCACTATTTTTTTTTCTAATGCTGATAATGTTGTCATTGTTGTTTTTGTGACTGAAGGTTCGTCATGAGGCGGTGATACGTCGGACATTGGAGAGGAGCCAGAAAACCAAACAGAAGTCCAACCGCTGGTCGTGGGGAGGGGCACTGCACACCAATACTCCCAGCACACCAGCCGGTACTTTAACACCTCACACTCCTACATGCATTGTCTGCATAAACTCATAACATTCTCCCACAGTCATTACAGTGTGTTAAATAGAGGTGTGAGAAATGTACTTATCAGTGCTTCCAGGTTTACTGGTTACTTTTGATATCTCCCTGGTGTCTGATGTGATGCCTCTTGTGTAAATATGTCTGCCTGCCTCTGCGTGTCACTATTGTTCTGCCATGTTTATATTTGAATTTTTCAGATCCGCTGCCCTCTGTTGTTACTGCTGACTCACACCCTGCTCTACCTCTCTGCCTCCCCCACCCGCTCCCTCTTTTTCTCCCTTATTCTCAAACTCAACCTCTCCCTCGATTCACTTTCTCTCTCTCTCTCTCGCTCTCTTACCCTCGCTCTTGGATCTCCCTCCTCTCTGCTCTTTGTTTCTCTGCCATTGTCCTTCCCCCTCCTGGTCCAGGTTTTGTCGAGTCGGCTTTCCTCTATCCACTCGACCTTGCTGGACTGGAGCACATGCAGAGTGCTTTCAGTCTCTACCGCAGATATGGAATGACCTCCCAATGTGAATATTTTAGCACTGTGTCAGTTAGCTGGCTAGTGTTAGGCTGCTGACTTTAGCACTGTAACTGTACAGCACTTTTTTAGCACACTGGCATTAGTGTAAATGTAGGCCATTGTGTCTGGCATGATTAGTGTTGTCTTATTTGCATCTAGCAACCCAGTTTGTGACTTGAAGTTATATTCTAGGACAGAGGACCATTCATTCAAACCATTTTAGCCCCATTTTTAGATGAAAGAAGACCCATTTAGCACTAATTCATGTTTTAATATTTTATCCCTTTTAGCGACGTATTTGTAGTTTTTTCATACCTAATCTGAACCCTAACCCCTGACTCTGAACTCCTAGACTAGAGCCCCTCAGTGAGAGAATGCTGTCTCCAGCTCTCTTTCTCCTTTCTGTCTCTAGGTCCCTCACTTCAATATTATACCATTAATTTGCTTTTATTGTGCTGCTTCTTTGGTAGATGCTGACAGGCGGTCAGTGTCCACGATGAATTTGTCCAAACATGCAGACCCTGTCATTACCAAGCGCCTCTCCTCCTCCTCTGCCACACTCCTACACTCACCAGACCGAGGTAATGACAATGACCATTACATACAAATACCAGTATTATTCATTGCATTATTCCCTTGTGGTGGTTTGCCTTTGGCTGCATCTTATGCCATTAATGTATTGACCCTCTCATCTAACTCTCTCAAGGAAAGAAATAAGCATAATTCTCAAAATGTCCAACTATTTTTTTAAAGTACATATTTTTAAATGTTAATTGACAGTTAGTTATACATTCTTTGATGTTCATATGTTGCTGACAGGCTTACGGATGAGAACAGCCTCCTCCCCTGTCATTAACAAAGCTCAGTCCAAACCCCGCCTACACCAGGGAAAGACCGCCCAGCACAAAGACACAGGTGTTTTCTGGGAAACTTTTTGCAATTTGGTCCCTCATTTTACACGCCTTACACACTTTGTTGCAAAACACATCATGGGCTGGAAACTGTTAATGATTTCAAAAATAGAAATAAATAGTGGCCACCCCGCGTGAGGTAAACATGGATGTTCCCTTAATAATGAAATGTGCAGCTGAACAGTCCTTGACCATTTAATAAAAACACTTTGTCTGACTAAACTTAGATTTAGATGTCCTACTCTTACGGAACGATGATGTGAGATTATATCGAATGTCCACTCTCAGCTAACAGAACGTACATACGTATGCGTGTTTGCTCTTGTGTGTGTTTCATCAGAGGGATCAAGATCCCCCCCCACCTCCCCTCCTCCAGCGTGACCCCTTTCGCTAATCCTCCGTAGGATAATCTTTTTGTTTTTGTGGGAACACTGTATTACGTTTCTATCCCAGCCGAAAAATCGGCACCCACATTTCCACAATGGGACAGACACGTAACTGTAGACACTACAGAGCCACACTCGAACAGTGCTTGAATACAAAGTGGTGTATATTAAAGACTTAGATTCCTTTGTACAGTTTCCAGCCCATTAGTATCTTGGCGCCTCTGAAACTTGCAACCATGTTCTCTGCTTTTTTTTTTTTTTTTTTTTTTTAGCAGAGTGAGCAATGCTGCATGTTTTGCCTGATAAATTGTCCTTTGTGTTTTTCAAGGTTTAATCAGGTTACCGTAAAGATTAATTAATTGTTGCATCGTTTCTGCCCAGGTACCAAGGACTCTGCTTAGCCAAATATTTTAACTTACTTTCATAAAAGCTTTCAGCACATTTTAAATTATTTGCCAGATCCATTTATAGATTTCTTGACCTTAGTTAAAGACCATTTTTTAAAAATGCACATGCAGTATGTCCTGTTTATTTGAATGCTCTCCTCTCTGTGTTTGCTCTTGGTTTGAGCTTCGCTTCAGGCTGTTTGCTTCCTCTCCTAATTAACAGTCTGGTGCATGCAGGTGTAGGTGTAACATGACAGCCTATGCATGGTTATGACTTCACTTAAGCTCTCGCCTACACGGCTGTGCAATGCAAGGGAGGGAACTGGTAACAACTACAGTAATTATGCATCATTAATAATCTGCTTTGACTGATTGCTAAGGGTGATCTGTGGGCAGTTAATAGCTTTAGTTATCAAATCTCAAATGTAACATGTGTTCAGGCCTGCGTCGTCTTCCATTGACGCCATGGGAGAGCAATGTGGTGAACCGCCTGCAGCAGCCAACACACTCCTATCTGGCCCGCAGCCGCAGTGCCATGAGTTTGTCTGGAGAGCAAACAGGTAACACACACACACACACACGTCCCTCACAAAAGACCCCTCCTAGGCTTGTATGGTGTGCACACTGAGTGATGCCGAGGATGTTCATGAATATTCACAAAACTATAAATCACATCTCATAGTGCTCTGAGTATTTATGCTGTTTATATTCTGGTCTCTTGGCCAGAATAGTTTCAGATGTTAATCAGATTTGGCCAGACTTAAAGCATTATACAGTCTGAAACTTCCTTTACCAGCCTGTATCAGGCACTCAAAGCTGTCACATAAACACACACACATGCACGCTTACACACAGCTCTAAACAAGTAAGTCAAGGTAGTATTCCCCTATTGATATCATTCCTTGTCTCCCTCTGTTACCATTGCAGCAGTGGTTTGAGTGTGTGTGTGTTTGTGCTGTAATTTTTTGAAGCCCAATGCTGAAATATATCTTGAGTCATTGGCCAAATTATGTCACTTTTTTTCATAGACCAAAATGACTGTGTGGATTTTATTGTGCAATAAAATCCAATTTGTTAGGGATTGATGTTGAAATGTTTGTTGAAGTGTTGTGAATTGTGTAGCGCCCTACTTTTCCTGACATTTCACAGCATCTTGTTTTGGCTCAGCGATTCGGCCTAATTCTGCCTCTTTCCCTCGCTTAACGTAATTTTGTTTTTCTCTGCTTTGTGTGTTTTTGAATAATCATACTCTCACTCACGCTCACATACACAAGAACTCACTCCCGCACTGTATCTTGTTTTCCTTTCCTCTACTTTGCACACATTTATACATTTGGTAGAATCCACGGTGTGTGAAGGTGCGTCTGTTGCATGTGTTTCGCGTATTTTGTTGCATGCTCAGTCCCTGTGTTTGTGGTGTTGAGTCTAATGTGTCTCTTAATAGTGGTTTATTCTGACTGGATGTAGAAATGCTTCCAACACTGGGATTTGTTGCAGAAGGGAATGGTTTGCAAAACCGCTCCTGTCTAGATACCTTTACGTGTAATACACATACAAAGTAAAAGAAACCATATTCTATATTTTTTTAGGTTTTAGAAGTTGTTTTTCTTTCTCAGTTTTTAACCTGATCAGTCAGCCCTAATATATCCTTCTCTTAAAAGCCTAACGTTAATTCTTTAACTGAACAATGCCCAAGTGATGGTTGCAGTATGTTAGCGGCTGTTCTTCCAGTCAGTAGCACTAATGCCTTCTTTCTTTTTCTTCTGTTTCCACCAAAACCTCTCTTCATTCCTCTCACTCCTCCGCTGGTCTTCCCAAACCCCTTGGCTTCTCTTTATTAATTTACCCATCCTTATCATTCCCTCTGCTCGTGTTTGTCGAACCCTTACCAACGTTCCGTAAATCCTTGCACCATCCCGATCCATTACCGTCCTCAAAACACTCCCACCTCATACATCACCGTAGCCATGCCTGTGTGTCCTCGCTCAGTGTCTTGCCACCCCATGGGCTCCATGTCCTTCAAGGCCCTGCAGGCCCAGCCGCTCCCTCACTGCCGCAGCCAGGACAGGAGCCTCAGCAGGGCGACGGCCTCATCCACTTCCACCACCCCACGCAGGAGGACAACAGGAACCACACAGGTAGGTCATGTCATGACAGCTGCAATATTGAAATGTAAACTATTAAACTTTCCAGTTGATGATAAGGTTCATATTGATATAAAATGATGTGTGTGGTTATGCAACTTTTTCTCTTCTCTTAATTCCTGGCATTAAGTAATCTACTTGAATATACTGGTTTTTGCACTACATTTTTTCTCCTTCTCTCCTCCTCCTCTTCATCTTTTTTAATGTTGATGATGTTCCAGATCAGTCAGACACAATATATCAGAGAATCTGTCTTATTCTGCTCTACACACAGACACACACACACATCGCTGCACCCACTGTCCATCTGTCTGCTGCTGTGTCAGAGCTTATGCCATTAAGGTCTTAGAAGGAGGGCATCTTCTGCACTGTTTATCCCACACACACAGACACATACATACATGTGTCCGGATACATTCATAGCAGACACAGTCCACTCACATGCACTTATGTTTTTTATTTGTTTTATTTTTATCTTGATTTGAGTGTTGATGTCCGTTAATATGACAGTGTTGTGTGTGTGACATGGTAGATGCCCTCTTATTTGGTTGATTTTTAATTTTGGTAGCAGATTTTTTTTTTTTTTTTTTTTTTTTGCCACAGCTCAGCTGGTCAGAGGTTATGCACGGCCAAAGGAAGGCCGTCTGAGTCTAATCCAGTTACTAATCATCTGTAGTAGGGCGCCTGTCTCTGGGCACCGTCTGTACCACCTGATGACTTTGTGTGTTGCTAAGAACATTTTTTGTGAAGTGTCACTTGGGTGACATTATACTGGTGGTTTACTCGTCTCGTGATTTAAGTGGGGAAAAAAAATCCTTCCCAGTTTAAATAATAATTTATTTCCCCTCCATCTCCTGCACCAACAGCGAAAGGACCGTGACAATGTTAGGAAGTCCTGGAGCAACCTGTCACTCCCACTGGCCCCTATTCTGACTTTGCCCCCCAGCAAACGCTCTTCATCCCCAGGCAAGAAGAACAGCAAAGTGACAGCACCCTCTCCTGGCAGGTAGGAGAACTGTTTCTATCTGTGCTCACAAAATGAGGAACATAAGCAGATTTGTGACAGATTTGAGCTTTGAATTATTTGGAGTAGGAAGACTGTTTTATAAGATTTTTGGGATAAGGTGACTGCTAAACCAAGAAAAAATGTCCAAAATGCTCAAAACTCTCAACGCTAGTAAGAGAATGGCATTTGCTCTTATTTGGACCAGCATTTTGTAGCTTTTTTTCCTGCACACAGGCCTCCTCAGAAGACAGGGCGCCCCCCGACCCCCAAGCTGCTTAAGTCCCCGGGGACAGAAGACCCTGGGAACCTTCGTCCTGTCAGAATCACACCTGAGAGCCCCCAGCCCCCAACGCCCACCAGAGCACAAGAGGAGGAGGAGGAGGAGGAGGAGGAGGAGGAGGGGGAAGAGCAGATCCTCAGTCCTCCTCAGCCTCGACCTCAGCCGCTGGGCCAGAACAAGACCTCGAATGAGCAGACACCAGCAGCACCTACAGCAGCCAGCGGTCTGTTACCACTCTACAACCACTCTCACGTTCACATTAACATGCAGCCTGGAGGGTTAACAATTTTTTATGAGTCCGTTTGTAAGGTACACTAGTCAAATTTTCAATTATGCCTTCTAGAGAGTGTAAGCAGCCCGCCAGCCCACAAGCCTTCAGCAGGCACCACAGACCCAGAGGAGGCGAGTCGCATCCTTGCTGAGAAACGACGGCTGGCCCGCGAGCAGAGGGAGAGAGAGGAAGAGGAGCGCAGGCTACAGGAGGAGCAAGCGAGGTATGATCTCTAGAGAGCTGACGGACAATACTGAAGGTGTGTGTGTGTGTTTGTGTGTGTGTGCATCCTTGACCTCGAATCATTTGTGTGTCTCTACAGGTTAGCAAAGGAGGAGATGGCTCGCCGAAAGGCAGAGGAACGAGCAAAGAGGGAGGAGGAGGCCCAGCGGCAGGCGGAGGAGAGGAGAAGAAAGGAGGAGGAGGAGGAGAGGAAGGCAGAGGAAGAGAGGCTGCAGAGAGAGAGAGAGGAGGCAGAGAGACTCCAGAAACAGGTCAGAGAAAGTTTACAAGTGAACGTTTGATTTTTGAACTAAAGGCCAACCAAAAAATCTGTTGATTTCACAACATGAAATGTGTGTGTGTGTGTGTGTGTGTGTGTGTGTGTGTGTGTGTGTGTGTGTATATGTGTGTGTGTGTGTGTGTGTGTTAGAAAGAGGAAGAAGAGTCTCGACAGAGAGAGGAGGCGGAGCGGCTGAGGCAGGAGAGAGAGAAACACTTCCAGAAAGAGGAGGCCGAACGTCTGGAGAGAAAGAAGGTGACGCATGTTGACACACACACGTAATTTCCATAATATTCCTCCTGTACGGTGCATGAGAAAACTCTTTTTCTTTTTCTTTTTTCACCAGCGCCTGGAGGAGATTATGAAGAGAACAAGACGTTCAGACACAGCAGAGAAGGTAAAGGCTAAAAGAAATCAGTGGATAATCTTTGATGTTTTTGGGGTGTTTATTTTCTTTTTCTTCTCCCCCACTTCTAGAAAGTTATTCCCAGCAGGAATGGAGACAGTGCAGGTAACGGAGTTGACCTTTTCCTATGATCATACCTGTGTACATTCTTTTATTATTTTGAAAAAATCATAATGAATAGTTATGTTTGCTGGAATAACCATGTCCCCATGGTGCTGTTTCTGACTGCTGTGTTGGTGTTCTCTCATCATCAGCCTCTCCTGCTCCATCTGCAGCGACTGTGTCACCAGCACACAATAGCAACAGCAGTAGTGGGCAGCCTGAGCCCAACCCGAACCCCAGCACCGCAGCACTGAGCCATCCTGACCAGAGGTAGAGTTGTAGGCCAGCAGCACAGCAAATAGGTCATAATTTGTCACGTCATTGTTCTATATCTTTAAAATTCACCTTTGCGCCCCCGTCTCTCTCTGCTTTTCCAGGGAGAACGGGGAGTTTGAGGAGGTGATCGTCCTGCCTTCACATTCCAGGTTGTCTCCTCCTGAGGGAGAGGAGGAGCAGCATCAGCAGCAGGAGGAGGAGGAGGAGAGAGCTCCAGTTGTAGCCTTCAGGGAGAACGGCCTCCTAAAGCCCTTGGGTGTAATAGAGGATATCTCGGCCCAGCAGGGACCAGGTCAGCAAGCATTCTCTTTTTGCTTTGGAGAATCTCTTTTGGAGAAACTCTCTGCTCTGGTCTTGTCTTCCTTTTTCTTCCTGACTTTATTCTCTTGATAAAGGTACAGAGAATGTCAGTCTCTGTGGTCGACTCTTGGTTTGATCATCTTACCCGAAGCAGAGACTTTCTAGATCTTTTCCTTTCATTCTGTCTTAACCCTCACATCGACTGATGTGTTTTTTTTTTAATATTCCTTGTTTGGTTTTCAGATGTTGCCTGATGCCCCGTGAGACCGAGATGATTCCACACCCAGAGAGACGGCAAGAGAGGTGGTCAGAGAGAGGTGGAGAAACACGGAGCTGTTGGACTGAATCAAAGGAAGGACTCGAAGCACCAGAGGTTTACTTTCTAACCCGCCCACGACAGCACAGCACTGCAGCCATTTCCCAAAGATGGTGCCTCCAAAGATCTCCCTGAAGCATCTCTGGAGAGAAGTTTCCTTTCCCTAAACAGACTCTCGGGGGGGGGAAGTAGATCGTCTCTTCTGTGTACAGCCCTAACTAAACCCCCCGATTCTGAAGCGAATGTCCTGAAATCACTGGAGGGCACTGAATGCCTGTTTCATCTTTCTACCCTTGTGATTTGTGCGTGCGTGTGTGTGTGAGTACTTGTATTTCTATCTTTGTGAGTACCAGTTTAAGTTACAGAGGACATTTTGTCCAGTCCTCACTTTCTGACACACCTTCAGAGGTTAAGATTTGGTTGTAGGATTCAGGTTAGAAATATGTTAAGTTTAGGGTCAGGTGTGGGAATAGAATAAATTCAGTTTGGGTGGCTAAAGTTAAGGTAAGATGCCAGGGAATGCATTATGTCAATGAGTGTCTTCACAAAGATAGAAGTCCAAGTTTGTGTGTGTGTGTGTGTGTGTGTGTGTGCATGTATGACTGACAGACTTAATAACATAAATGAGATCAGTCATGATACTTGAAGTTGCTTCTGTAGAACATACTGTATTCAGATCGACTGAATCAGCAATGTGAAGTTATAACTGGAACTCGCACAGCAGGCTCAGAATTCTAAGGTTTCATTGATATCAGTGCATGAAGTTGTGTTAGGACTACAGGAAAGGTTCATGTGATGTAAAATCTGTTTTTGCTGTGTCTACAGTGTTTAAAACTAGAGGTTATTGTTGTGGTGAGGCAGCCGCATTGAAGTGTCATGGAGTTTAAGTACGGTAATGACAAAATTAAAATACTGTTTTCTCAGACGACTGAGAATTAGGGTGTAAACTACAGATTTTTTTGTTTAGTTTTATTTAATTGCTGTACAGATAAAATGTGATTCTTTGTTTCGTTCCTCACTCTCTTGTCTTCACGTTCTGTTCAAACTGAGACAAAAAAAAAAAAAAATCTGCTTTGACTTTAAGTTCTGCCCTTTCACTTGTTGACCCTGTCAAAGCTGCATCCTCCGTCCTGCCGCACTGTCTGAGCCAGTGAGCAGTGTCGGAGGACCTCGCTGTAGCATAGCCACCTTGTGTTTGAGGTTGTCCTTCGTTCTGGACAGGCGAGTACAAAATGGATTAAAATAATTTACTGGTGATGTTAATTTTGAAATAATCTCATTAATTTGATCTTTTTTGATTAGGGATTTAAGAAGAAATGCTGCTAATTTTTATGTTCCTTTGCCTTACCGCATTTATAGAAAGAATGAGGTGACTTATTTGTACTCAGTCTCGCTGAAATGAAATGAAAATATGCATTCCCAGCATGAGCTTTGACATTCTGTTAATGTGTGACCAAAGAGGACCTGTAAAATCAAATAACTGGGTCTCTAATATCTTTTCACAAAGGAAAGACAAAATAGGGGGACTTAAGTAAAACACTGGAACCCAATTATTACACTACCGTGATCCTCACTTCCACCTTTTACACACAACTCCCTTGTAATGCTGCTCTCATGGCATTTGGTTCTCAAACCTTTGCACTTAGTTTCTTCTTTGTTTGAAATGTTGCAGTTCCACCAAAATGGAAGGAAACATCAGATTATCCATAGCTTTGTTCTGAGATGCTGGTTTCTGCCAGTAGTACATAGCATGCGGTTATCACCATGCTATCTTGACTTAGCTTGCAGAGAAACTGCTTTACCACAAGCAAAATCTCTTGTAAAGTATATTATAGATATCCTATAACTTATGTATAAAAGTTGATATATTTTACTAAGACTTACCATGAGGTTTTGAAAACTAACCAGCCCTTTTCCTCTGAAGTAAAAGGGGCTGTCGGATAAGATCTTTGAACCACTGTAAAACTGACATTTTTGTACAACTGTTCCAGCTGTACGGTTTGGCAAGAAAATAAATTTTTTTGAATTGATTACTTATTCATTGACATGGTCTTGCAATTATTTTGTCATCCAGTGGAGAAATGACAGAAAAAGTTGCAGCGCAAATGGACAATATTTTATACATTTATTTTAGCATCATCCAGGATAACTGCCGACAGAAAATTTAGCATTTACAAGAACCTTTTTATTGCATGGAGGAAAAACTGCAAGGAGAGAGATTTTGAGAAAATATTTACACTTAATGAAAACAGTGGATAGGAAAAAAAAAAACAGAATTATCTAACTCCAGAGAAACAGATATGTTTCATGTGTGTGGGACCCCATTCAATTCAAAGTAGAATTGAGCTGGATCCTAAAATCTGAAGTGCTTTTGAGCATGTTGATATTTGAAGTTATTCACAGGAACTGATGGTGGTTGGTGAAGTTGTGGCCATGCACACTAAGTGTGTAGTCCTGTGGTGTGCTCACATCCAGTAATGTCCACTCCAGTAACATGCAGCTATAAGCAGCAGTCTTATAACTCAACTCTGTGACGCTGAGTCTCAGGAAAATAAAACTGCTCCACTTTCACCAGTAGAAGGTTTTTGTGAGGAAACTGGCAGCAGCGTTGAGCCAGCTCCCACTGGAATCTTCCTTAGCTGTAGTGCGGGAAATTGCACGGTCGACCTCCTTCACTGGGCTCTCCTCCTCCTCTGGGAGGTAGTCTGGTAGAGCTGAGTTTTCCTGCACCTTCACTCCAGATGGATTTAGAGGGATCAAAACCTGAAGACAACGTAAATACAGGAGAGAAAATTCATGTTTTTAAAGTTAAATGTGAACCTGCACACACAATGTTTTGAGCTATTTTCCAGTGGATCCTCAAAATGAGTGCTCAGTGTACTCTACTCACTTCTTCTCCTACTTCATTCTTCACCACCTGTTGGGCTGACAATACCTTAGTGGCAGCAATGGCTGATGCCAGACTCTGCAAATGAAGAGAGATCAAGGAAGACAGTGTATGGGATTAATGGACAACAATCAGACATGGTCTGTTTTCATTTTCATACCTGATTCCTGCACCAAGTATTTAAACATATTTTTAAACAGGAAGCTGTTTCCTAAGCAGACACTGATGATAAATGTTTGTCTTTGCCTGTTACCTCAGTGGACAGGTCAGAACGGATTCGGACAGTGCACCTCTTGGTGGCCATCTGGAAAGTGAAGCTGATCACTCCTCTGACCTTCAGAAGAGCCTCTTCACACAAGCCTCGTTGGTCCTTGATAACAGAGGGAGACTTCATTAGTTAACTTTCTGCCAATAACAGCAATGGCTACTGTCAAGAGGAATCAGCAGGATTGTGTGATTGTCATTCAGGGCACTCACAGTGTTGTCCAGCCCCTGGATGTGCAGAGTGACAGACTTGGCCTTCTTGTTGGAGGAGTTGATAAAGAACTGAGATTTCTTTCTCATCTCCCTCTCAGATGTGCGGGGCACAGGATTCGCAGGAGTACATAGAATGCTATACACCTCCTGGGCCAAGGCTGTGATTTCAACAGACAGGCTGTCCCTGTATGGAGTAACATTATATTTAATAATGTCAGGCTTGACTAAACATCACCTTTCACATGACAACAAATGTATTACTACAAAGCTAAAATAGTATTTTTTTATGTACAATAGCATAAAATATAAATTGCATATAAGAAAAATATGGGATTTATGCGGTAGACAGTTCCAAGTGTTATTTAACATTGTATGTACAACCACACAAAAACCTCCTCACCTTCCCATGAGATTCTCCAAGCTCACCATCATACCCAGTTCATTCTTCATGGTGGGAATGTTGGGAGGTAACTCAGCCAAGTAACGTAGGGTCTGAGGACACACAAAGACAGAACATGGTATACTGGTAGGATATATATCACAGTGAACATTAACTTGTCGTTTGTTGACTTCAAAGTTGCATTATTGATGCTAGTGTCATTGGAGAACGGTTACAATAAAATGAAGAATGTCGGAAAAAAAATCGACTGATGGGTCCGATCTATTAACCGATCAGTCATTCCCTCCTTATAGCTTTTCCATTATGAGGATCTGCTGCTTTTCTCTGCCTTATGTGATAGTACACTGAATATCTTAGGGTTTTGTACTGTTAGTTGGAAAATACGCTACAAGATGTCACCTTGCAGCCCCCCACGAAAGACATACAGCAGAGCAGGATGTTGTGGTAAGATAAGTATCTCTAATGTGTGGTTTAAAAAAAAAAAAACATGGTATGGTCATTTAATGTATATAAACACAGAGTAACGTTAAAGCACCGCACTAGTCCAGCCTCTTCTACTCACCTGCAAAGTTGCGAGCAGAACTTCTGGATCTCGGTGGTCGAGAAAGAGAACCAGCCCGGGCAGACAGCCCTGGTCCTGGACTATCACTTCTCGGTTCTGCGGTTCAGAGGCCAGGTCCCGCAGTTGACTCACCACTGACAATGCGTCCATCATCTTTGTTTAACCGAACCAGACCCGAAACTGGAAGTGATGTTGAATGAGCCACTTTAATTTTAAAGTTGTGGTAAACAAGATATATGCTGGACTTAAATTTAGGGAAAGCGATGGTTAGTTTCTAAAAGTTAGCCTGTCAACTTGTTGTCAGCGTGTTTGCTAGTGCTAACGTTGTGGCTAGCTAAAGTACTAACTGCTTTTGGCACGTTAAGAAACGGACAAACTGCACAAAAAGACAACTATATTTACTTTGTCGCACCGTTTAGACTAAAAACTTCGAAATGAATATGAATTATATACGATGCAGGCCATAAATGTTTTGATTTTCAGTTTACTTACTCACAAAAAGAAGCAGCTCGTGAAGCACCAAATTACGAATTTGGTGCTTGACTTTCGCGACACGCAATTGGTCGAACGGACCTTACCCACGCTGGACGGTCATCCACTCCTATTGGCTGGTCATACTCGTTTGGTAGCGGCAGCCAATCAGAGGAAGCGTTGCTGCTGCGGCTTTATTTGACTTTACGGAGTTGCTGCACCAACGTGTGAGCTGAGAGGGAATCCGCGAGTTCCTCTTAGTGTTTATCTGAAGTTAAAGTTCATGTTGTTGATTCTTGGGAGGGTTTCTGATAAATGCACCAAGTAAATCACGTTTTTGACGAGAGAACGAGTTCACGGTAAGGATATAAATATATATTTCCGCTTATCCCACATGTTCAGACTGCTGCATGCTTCTCACACTGCGGTGCGGGACTAACGTTACCTGCACTTCCTTGAGCAGAAGGGTTTTTCTGTTTATTTTAAAAACTGAAACCCATTGTGAACCATCCATAGTGCTGATCCAACGCGATTTCGCAGCCGAGTCAGCATCCAGCGGTACAGAGGGAGACGGCTGCCTCCCTGTGTGATGCCCTCAGGTGACACTTTGACAGTTGGATCAATCAGGGACTGCAGGGGCCACGTAGAGTTTTAGTTTGAAATATCTCATTCATACTGTCCCAATGAAACCACCGTGGGTGATTTCTGTGCTTGCAGCTGTTTCATTATTAGTTGGATTTCTCCCGTAAGGTAAGTGAATGAATAGGGGTGAAGTTAATTTGATAAATGGCAGTGGTAAAGTAAATGAAAGCATCATGCCTTGGTGCTTCTCCACTTTCAGTTTTGACTCTGAGGACAGTAAGCAGAGCAGATCTGTCCCATGTACTCTGACAGGTCAGGATGGTTCATGATGAGGAAGCAGATCAGTGATGCGTGATTTGGGCCTTAAACTCTTTAAATCCAACAGTAGCATTTTGAAACGATGTTTTCAAACACACTGGAAGCCTGTGTCACGATCTGACGTCTGACACTAATGGGGTCTTCCTCTTGGTCTTTTGAATCAGATACAGCAGCTGTCTGATCCAAGTTTTGAGAGACCTGTAATTTCAAGCCTCCCAATGATAAAAAGTTCTTGCTTAGATTTAAGTTCTTGAATTCTTGCACTTGAGTTAAAGGTGGTATTAGGTTGATTTTGTAAGTGTCCTTATGTAGACGTTAAAATTGATGCCCATAACTACATTAAAATATCTGGCTTGATTTGTGGTCTTTGATGTATAGGACTCAATGAGTGTTCATTGTTAAGCTTTCTATGTTGTGTTTTGTTTCAGGCACCAAGTATGTGACTCAGTGACATCCCTTCTGTGTTGGTCGCGTTCTAAGTCAGTCAGCAGAAAGAGGAGCTTTGCAGTCGTCAGCTAGTCCAGGAAAAAGTCCTTCCAATGTCTTTAGTAGACGATATTCTGGATGTGCTGTGCATCGTCCTGGAGTACTTTGGAGTGCCTCCAGAGATGGTAACTGCACAGATGCACTTCTGTTATAACTGTGTTACCGATTATCTCAAACTGGAATCTAGAGATATCAAGGGGCTTACTAGTTGTTTCCATGGGTGCTAAGAAAAAAAAAATCACTAAAAGTGTTACCTCACTGGCAATTTTCAGCCAAGGGTGTTTTTTTTTTTAAGCAATTTATTTATCCTTTTTTTTTGTTGTTGTCTTGTCTGTAGCTGGTTCCAGTGTGGGACAGTCAGCTGTGCGGTCAGTATCGCAGCATTGTACGGATGATTGGGACAAATCTCCCACTGACACCTACACCACGTGTCCACTTTCAGGTACAGGACAACTTTCTAACAGAGTGAAGCTCGTCTCTCAAAATCATTCTAGTTTATAAATATTCACCAACATTAAAGTGACTGACCTAATTCAGCAGAGGTCCAGCCAACTGGTGCTGGTAGTCTTACAATTAGTGAAATGGAGATCACCTGAGTGCAGTGAATGTGTCTCAGGTGATTGTATTGTAAAGACACTTGTGTGTAGAAGGTCCAGTTTCAATCCAGTAGAGAATTTGTGGCTGGATTTGAATGATCCCTGTGCAGCTTGACACAGCTTGAGCAGTTTTGCAAAGAAGAATGGAGTAAAATTGTCCAGATGTGCAAGCCTGATTAAGACCTGTCCACACAGACTCAGTGCTGTGATTGCATCAAAAGATGCATCTACCGAATACTGACTTGAAGGGGGTGAATATTTATACAATCACTTACTTTACATCATATATTTTTACTTAATTGACATTATTTTGCTTGCTTACAAAAGTGTTAACAAAGAAAATATGTAACCTAATTTATCGCAGGTCTATATTTTTTTGTCATGCAGTCAGTGTCGGAGTGTGTAATCTTTTTTATGTTTTGCCTTAGGTCCCCCTGCTCACCTATAGGCCTCATGGATATGTCGACGTCGCCGTGGACACACCTGCCATCCCCTCGTTCGCTGACGTCCTGTGGGTCTTTGAGGATGAGGGGGACAGCCTTGCCAAGACCAGGTAAGTGCATAAATAGACATAGTGCAAACACCCTGGTCAGTTTTACTCTTTACACCCCTCCTCCTCTTCCTGGCTGGTTATGAAAACGCAACCTAAACTTTTAACACAAAATAATTTGATCAGAAAGCTAAAAAGGGGAAAATGTCCCTGTCCAGGAACCATTTACCTCCAAAGATGCAAAGTACTGTAAATCGAGATGTGGTGAGATACCTGGGACCGGCCTCAATTCAAGCCCAGAGAGGAGGCAGACATGTAAGACAGACAACTGATCCAGACGCCCTTAAGAAGATCACAGCGCTGGAGAGCGAGCTGCTCAAACTACGAGCTCAGATAGCCATGATTGTTACTGCTGCTCCAGACGCAGGTACACACTCTTTGTGCCTTGTACCTCAACCTATCACAAAACATACAAATGTTCTCAGTACGTCAAGCAAACGCGATAATCTATTTTTTTGTCTTTCAACATGTTTTAGGTCCTACCGAGTGTCAGAATGCCCCAGACGCACTTTTGATGTCTCCTGCCCCTCCACCAGCTCACACCTCCACACCTCGCAGTGCTGCTCCTCCTCCTCCACCTCCACCTCCACCTCCTCCCTGTCCTGGCTCCTCCACTGAGACTTTGTCTGTATTAGAGCTGATCCACCAGCGCAAGAAGAAAGATCTTGATAAGGGTCAGCTCAAACCCCAGGGTTCAAGCCTCAGCATAGGTTTGGAAGTTAAACAGATCCCCACCATGTTGGATGTTCTTAAGGACTTGAATAAAGTCAAATTGCGCTCTGTGGAAAGGTAAGCATCAGGAGTGAAATGGGTGTCAGTGTTTTTGAGTTGTACCAATATTAATCTATATTAATACCCAAAATATGATGCTTTATGTCTTAATCTGCAGAAATCTGTCCCCAATTTTTCCAGTAATTTAGACACTTAATTTCAGATTTTTCCTCTTTTACTCATATTATTTTTCCATAGTAATTTAACTCACAAAATATTTCTCTTTCATTCCCCTCCAGGTCACCAGGGGGCACACCAGTCAGTAGGAGACAGAATAAGGGAGGGGCAGCACTGCTTGATGACCCGGCTGCTCTTATAGCAGAAGCATTAAAGAGAAAATTCAACCAGCATCGCCTTAATAATTCCTCTGACAAAGAGAATTCATTAGATCTCTCACCATTCAGCAGTCCAGAAACACCTAAGGTTTGTTTTCCCACAGAAACACCCCACACTCACAAACCTTTGTTTATTCTAGTATATTCACTTATTCCTCTAGAACATTTTCACTCTTATTGGAATACTGGTCAGTTTGTCACTATGCTGGGCTGCTAACCTCACTATTCTGTTTCCAGGTTCCTCACAAAACCAGACGCAGTAAGGGACGTCCCCACTTGCTTCCTGTTAACTGATAACTTCTGACCCTAAAAGGTCAAATGTCAGACATCCCATCAGCCAGTCACAGCTCCCACAGATGTGCCTCACAGACAGATTTCATTTTTGTCTGTTCTTTTGTTCTTGCAGGGGTGTTTTGTTTCACAGTGAACACAGTGCTTGATACTGCTATGTTTTTTTTTTTTGTTGGGAGGTTTGAATGTATATATTTGTGAAAGCCAGTGTTGTAAACAAGGATTTTTGTACAGTCGTTTTTGTGCAATGGAGTCATATGTTTTCAGTGTTATTCACAGTGATATCTTTGGGTGCAGAGCTCCTTTTAAAGGAGATAATGTATTTAAGCAGGTATCCACTTGAGCTTGTAGCTACCTGCCTTCATGTTTCTAAAAATCACTTTGTGAGGCTCGTTCCTTTCCTCATCCAAGTGAAATGAATAACTGTGTTTTGAGATTCACATAGCTCTGTCTTATGCAACTGCTGTTTCATGTTCTTTTATTTAATTAAAATGTCAAAGTGCACTGACCAATTTGGGTTGGGTTTTTTTTTGTAATTCAGTTTGTGTCCAAATCCGGTTGAAGCTGTAATGTTTGCCTTTGAAATGATATTCAAACTGCTGCAGTACAAAGAGTTCAGAACATCCTTACATACATTATAACTGCACCTCAGTACAGAAATGACAGAGACTGGGGTGTGGAGGATTCTCAAAGACACTCTTGCACAAATGATCAGAAACTCGATAATGACTGAATCATACAACAATATTAATAACTTAATGCTCCATATCAATATGGTTAAAACCAGAATAAATTGTAACAGGAATTAGATATTGTGAAATGACAACACCAAATTGCAAACCAAATTCTTATCACTTATTTATGGGCTGCCGTTCTGAATATTAAATATCATTTTATCTTAATCGCAGCCTCACAGTCTGAGTATAGTGAGGCTCATTAATCGTCACACCGCACTAAAAAGTTCTTTTTTTAAACTTTTTTACCTGCACAGGTACAACAGGAGACACAGGTGATCAGCTGGAGTCAGAGACACAGTGAGTCATAATAATCTTCCTAATTTTAACACACTCTATTTTGGTGATGATAGATGGCTGAACATTCCAATTTCCTTATTTATTTATTTATTTTTTTGATATGGTTGGTGAAAAGCAAATTACGTGCAAATATTTTTTAATATCTTAATCATGACTGGATAGTGAATACTTCTCAATAAGAGTGGGACTCTTCTTAAGACAGCAAAGACAAAAATTCAATTTTTTTTCTAATCTTACATTTTTTCCATTTCTGATGATCAGTAGCTAAAGCCTCTCGCCATAATTTAGATTAACCAGTGTCTTCCTTTTGTCTAAGTTGTCACTTTGCAAATGTACATTTGCTTCATTTTGCATGGTCATAATATTCCTCTATTTCAACAAAAGCAAACTGCCTTGTACTTTTATTTTAGGGCAGATGCACTAAAGATATTTATAAAAATGTTGTGGTTTGGGGCACAGTAAAAACAAGGATGATGTGGCTTTGCCAAAGGAGTCTTTATTGTTCTGTTTTCCCTTCAGCATGACGTTCACTTGTTTCTAAATGCAAAAACAGATGAAGAAAAATTTGTTCAATAATAACCAACAGCCAAACAAAATGCTGAGCCATAGATGACAAAGTTATGGTAAGACTAAGGCATCTGTTTTAAATAAGTGTTTTAAAACTAAGCAACTGAAACTACAACTTAATACCAAAATGAACTGTGGGTGGAGTGGGGGTGGTCGGGGGAGGAAAAATGATAAGGTCTGTAAATCTATGTATATTTGACAGTTTTTAATTGTCACAAAGCCAGCTGTATTACACAATCATTACTCAATTAATGGATTTACAGTGGTTAGGAATAGGAAATTGACTTTAATGCATCATTAAACAGCAGTCTGTGATAATACTGCAATACCTTGCCAGAATGAGGGTTCTCTTGCTCCAGCTAATCTACCTCCATGGGGACTTCTACATCTTCATCAGTGGTCAGGTGGTGCCACTGGGTCAGGTGGTGCAACTGTGCTGCAAGAACACATTTGCCTTTGGTACGTTATTCATAGAGTACCACATTATTTGGGCAAGTGAATTTGACACACTCCAGCTCAAGTAAAAAGTCAAAACATAAGAAAATGAATACAGCTAATAATTGACAATGAGATACACTAACCTCTGAGGGTCTTGTCCTCTCCCTGAGCGACCTTAAGTCAAAGATTGAGCAAAAACACAAAATACATAAAAATGTATCATACATAAAATATATCTACTGTATGATGCCAGATTTTTCATTCATTTTCAATGAGCACTTCAAAAAAAAAAAGCTTGCATAGACCTCACCTCTTGGACGGACATAGGAATGGTCACGTTGTCATAGACCACTACCCCACAATATCCACAAGGATTGTCCACACACTGAACAGAAATCTGCAATATCGTCAAAAATGTTTTCTGAAAATGAATGTGTCAGCTAATGGTCATGTTAGCGTAGCAAACTATACCGCTTTAACCTCAGTTACTCTGTCATGCTGTATGCTAACAGTGCTAATTTAGCACGTGCAAACACGTGCTCGCATGTTCAGTCGACCCAACAGTAACTTCCAACAACTACAACTAACTGAACTAATTACAACACATACTTTGCCAAGTACTCGTACAAGTACGCTTGTTTCAGCCTCAAAATGTTTCAACTTACAGAAGTTTTGTCACCGAACACAGCCATGACATGAAGTTTACAGTCTTCCGCTTTAACGTATTATGTCACGTGTGACATGATTACACGTAACCGCGTTTTTCATTTTGTAGGCAGTATTGGACTTCTACATTTCCAGGAAGTTGGAGCATATCAAAATGCTAGTCAGATAATTACATGAAACCCTTTGCTTGGCCCAGGTTATTTCTAACTGTTTTTCATTTGTGTTTGGCAATTGGCATCCAAGCTTTACATTGTCAGTGTGTGTGTTGATGTTTTCGAGATCCCTCACACTAACGTTAAGAACGTTTCCAAATTCCCCGTACACTGATGAGACACGATTTAACATGTATTTCCATACTAAGTTCTAAACTCTAATTCTGCTAGAAAAAGTCCTCCCCAAAGTCTGAAAAGCTCACCTCTTTTTTTCAAAGCCCAAGTCCAAGAACTTCATAAAGTTGGTTTTCCTTCGTTCATGGTTGTCTTTCTAAGAATAATAATAATAAAAAAAATCCCATCTGGGAAAAAGATATGAATTAATATGAAACCGTCTAGGTTAGAGGAGAGATCTCTGTGGTAGTTCTTCTGTATGAGCTTTTTAAAGAGTGGAAAACCTGTGCTGGAGATTCAGCCTTAGATCAAGATGCAAAACATCTAATTTGTCAAACCTTTGCATATGATCACCTGGTCAAGCTCAACATATCGGAGATCATCACTTACATCCATATCTTTAAACTTTTTTCAAATCCTTTATCGAATGAATTTGTGATGCTTCAGTTGTGTTTCAGTGGTGATTCCTTTTGCAGTTTTAAGTATAGGGTTTACATAATTTATATCTCTGAGAGAGAGAGTTTTTTTTTCAACGTACATGCACACTGCTGGTATGCAATCATGATTCCTGTCATACCGCACCTGCCCGCCAGATATCCCCATACTTTTTTCCTGTTCTCACATCCACCTGCTCACCTATTTTTTGTTCCCAATTTCCCCCAGTGTGTTGCCAGATTGTTTACCTATGTCTCATTGTGTTTCCCTCTTTATGCTGTGAACTCGTGTTCCTGCTACCTGTATCTACTTACATGTCAGAGCTCTCACTAACCACCAGGGCTCGCCGGCCTCTACTCCGACGTCACACTAATCAACAAGCTCAACAACTTCTTTGCTTGGTTTGACAACGAAGACAGAGGGACTAGGACCACAATCTTAGTCATAGGGGAGGAACAGCCTCTGGCACTGAGCACACTGAGCAGAATCTACCCATGCAAAGCTGCAGGCCTTGACTGCGTCCCAGGATGGATTCTCAGAGACTGTTCAGAGTCCTCACAGATATCTTCAATCTGTCTCTGTCTTTGGCCCAGTCCCAAAGTGCCTGAAATCTGGCAGTGTCCATTATCGTGGCAGTGCCAAAGAAGTCAAAGATCACCTCCCTGAATGACTATAGACCAGTGGCCCTTACTCCAACAGTGATGAAGTGTTTTGAGAGACTGGTCCTCTCATACATCAAGGACTCCATCCCAGCCACACTAGACCTGCACCAGTTTGCCCACAGAGCAAATAGATCCACAGAGGATGCGACGAATCAGCCTACAGAGCAGAGATACAGAACCTGGTGGACTGGTGTTCAGAGAACAACCTCTCTCTGAACACTGAAAAGACCAAGGAGATCGTCATCAACTTCAGGAGATCCCAGGTTGAGAACTTCACTCCGTTCTTCATCAGCAGTGAGAGAGTGGAGAGGGTGTCCAGCATTAGGTTCCTGGGAGCACACCCTCTCAGAGGACCTCACATGGACAACACACAGTGACCTTCTCCCGCTGCTGCATTGAGAGCATTCTAACATACTGCATCTCAACATGGTATCACAGCTGCTCTGCACTTCAGCATGTTGTGTCCACTGCACAACGGATAATCGGGACTCAACTTCCCGGGCTGGAGGAGATCTACACCACCAGGTGCCTCCGGAAAGCGACCAGCATTTGCGAGGACCCAACACATCCGTGCCATCACCTGTTTGAACTACTTCCATCAGGCAGACGCTATAAAGCCCTCCACATCCACACAACCAGACAGCTTCTTCTTCTTCTTCCTCTGGAAGTACAGAAAACTCACGTTTTCTTTGGAACTAAAATGCACACTGTGGACTTTTGAGTGTTCATCTCTTTAATAATATAAGAAAAACACTGATCACTTTAAACAAATGAAAATCAGCCTCAATGTTCTTTTTTTTTTTTTATTTGGTAGTGCTCCAACATAACAATAGCACCACATTTCTTCTCTCCACAAAAGTTAGTGTGGATTTCAGACATGAAAAAAACATATCAGAGTATAAAGAAAAAGCAAAAAAAAAATAAAAAATATATATATACACTGCTCACAAAAATTAAAGGAGCACTTTAAAGAAACACATTAGATACATCAGATCTCAATATGAAGTTGG
>JBBMJY010000011.1:10561317-10603382 GCA_037833715.1 Toxotes lorentzi
TATCAGACAGGTTTAACTGATTTCATGCCAGGCCCAATAAAAAAAGTGTTCCTTTAATTTTTGTGAGCAGTGTATATCAGCTTATCATATAAAATAATAACAGGATGTTAATGCCTGCAGTTATTCTTCTTCATCAACCTCCTCCTCAACGCTGTGGAAAATAGAAAAGTTGAGTGACTTAATAACCACTGTCTCTTAATCATGTACAATGATCACATTATCCAGTTCTACAGTGTATGCTACCTTGTGAAAACAAAATCATAGAAATAATTAATACATACAAATATATAGACTTACAGCAAGTAAACTTAGTGTAATGGGACACACCAAGAATAAATTAATAAATAATTAAAAATTTCCACTGACGCTTTTGTGATTTAATAATTGTGAAATATATTACTGCTTTTACAAACAGCTTTCAGAAGATCCAAACACTGCTTGTGGTGGTTTCTTGCCCTCATTTTAGAAAACAAATTATGTTAATCAAAGGTTAGTTTTTATTTTTACCTGGAATCCAAGACAGTCTCTGGAGAGCTCCGCAGCCGTGTAGAGTCATCATCATCTTCGTAACAGGCCAATTGGAAAACCGTCACAGAACTACATTAAAACAGCCACAGTAAAACTTAAAATAAAATAAGAAATTAAGTCTGCGTGCTGCATATGCAGAGTGTAGTGGACCTAACTATAGATACACTAACCTCTGAGGGCCTTGTCCATCACTGTAGGCAGTGCCCTGTGCAGGATCATGACCAAGCAGAGAGCAAAAACTCAAAATACATAAAAATGTAGCCATTGTTTTTTTCGTTTTGTTTGAATTTTAACGTGCATTTTAAAAAAAAGGCTTGTAGGAACCTCACCTGATGGGAAGAAATGGGGAATGTTACATCGTCAAAGACGACTACACCATGATATCCGTGAGGATTGTCCACACACTGGATAGAAATCTGCAACATCATCAAAAAATGTTGTCTGAAAATTAAGTTTGTCCTCTAATAGCCATGTTACACTACCAAACTGTACCACTTTAACCTCAACGTGCGTAAATCACTCTACATGCTAACAATGCTAATGTATCAAACAAAGGAGCACGCAACTCTAATTCAGTCAGTTCACAAAGTCACAACCAAACTCACATCCAAATACAAACAGTAACTTCCCAAACTACAACTTCAATATACTATACCAAATACTTGAACAGGTATGAGCATTGCAGCCTGAATTATTTAAAAAACGTACAAAATTTGTCATATCAGAGGTAGCCATCTTAAGTCTATTTTACATCACCAGCGTAATTACGTCAGACCACACTAGTGTCACACGTTGCGTTGCGATGTATGAAAATGTCGAGCAGTGTTGAGCACATTAAAGTGCTATTTCAATAATTACGTAAAACCCTTTGCTAGGTTATTTCTGATAACTATTTTTCATTTTCAGAAGAATGAACCTCTTCTTAATTTCCCTTATAAAATAAAACATGATTTATTTAAAATAAAACGTATTTACACAAAAAATATGAAAATACATCTCTTCCTCTATAATCTTAAAACAACCAAAACCCCTACTTTTGAAGCACGTTTACAACTAGGGATTCCCTATATGCTGATGACACTTGAGTTAACATATATTTCCAAATTAAACACATGAAATTAATTCCACATAGAACCCTAAAAAAAAAAAAAAAAAAAAAAAAACATACCTTTTTTCTTGAGACCCTAGAGAACGTTGATTAAGATTTTTCATCTGGTCATGTTGGTTCATTTTGGTCCATCATTTCAATATAGAGAAAAAAAAGATAAATAATATCCATACTTGTTGGTTGGATTAGAAAATCCTATGTCTATTAAGTATCTATTGTAGAGATCTTCTGAATTATACCATCTAAGCTCACTGGACTGCCCAAAGGAGGCCCGCTCTTTAGCTATGATGAAGAGCAAAAATGAAATCTGACTTCTGTATTTTCCCTTTTGCATGCCACAGATGAGCAAGTTGGCTCGTTTCACTTCTCAAAGGAAACTTTGCACACAAGATAGAGGTGTAAAAACCCACAGAAGATCACTCTTACATAAACAGACAGGATGTGCATTTGATGTTGTGGTGCTAAAGTCAATTCATCAGTTATCTTTTTCATAGCAACTTCATTCCAAAATGCTGCTGAAGACAGTTCAATTATGCTGCAACCACAAGTGGTGGCTGGTAAGAACAAAATGAACGCACAAATGGACCTTTTTTTATGAACAAAACTGGCACTTCTCTCATTTTTGGTAACAGTGTATAAATGTATTTCTCCTGGTTGGAAATGGTTGTGAAAATGACTACAGCACAGTTAGCTACAGTAGGTCGATCAAATATTTCATAAGATTACATATAAATCTAAATCATAAGTTCATACCAAGCATGATAACAAACATTTTATTTCTGCATGAAAACAATTATTGATTGCGTGATGTTTTTTCAAGCCAGTGATGCCAAAAAAAGTCAGCTTCTAAATAAATGCAACCACAGATGAAAGGAATAACCAACATAAAGTGTCTTTGTAAGGTGTTGGCTCTGCACGTGCCACCAGAACTTGTACAGGATTTCTAAAACAACCAAAACGCACGTGCAGAATTTTGCTGGGTGTTGTTATCCACACCCTGCTTTGAAATATATGCTGAGCTTTCACAATAAAACAGGAAATGAGAAACATGCAAGGATTTTCACCCAAAACAAAACTCAAAACCAGTGCGCCCTGAATATAAGCAGCATGGGACTGTGATTTAAATTGCACCCACCTAAGCACAAAAAGCTTTTTGAGAATGACTTTTTGAAATGCTTGAATTAATTTATTTGATTTTACTTCTCAAGAATGATGTGCGATACTAAACATAAATTTGACCATTTAAAGATTCACTGACCAATGCGGAACTGAAATGTGGCAAACATCTCATGCTACGTGCTTGCATCTTCTATCTTTTGTTTAATTGTCTGAAGAAAGGAATGAACAAAAACACAATTCAAACTCCACTAGTTCTTTAATAACCACCCACTGTAAGGAGCAACCTGTTCACCTAGCACCTAACAGTGTTATTTAGGTCTTTGAATGACCTTGGCTCACTCATGTACATATAGTATACAGTATACTGTATGTACTGTCTGTAGTACCATAACTTGTTTTCCACCAGGTGTCAGCATTACCTATTGAGACAACATTTTCTCATTGTTTTAGCTGACTGCATTTTTATGAGCTCATTTTACCATATTTAACTATACTTTACTATTTTACTTTAATTAACACTTGATATTGACAAGTAATTGGTTCAGTCAAATTACCCATCTTGTTTTATCCTGAAATGCTGACTGAAGAGTTTAAATGTGCCCTCAGAGTGAGTGTGCGGTTACATGTTTACCACATGTATGGGTTTTAAATATGTTCAGTCTCAGCATTTTTTTTTCCACACACACAGCAAACGTTAGACAAGTAATTCTTGCACTTATAAAAAATAAGTAACACTGTTCACTATCCAGATGGCCATTAAAACTGCAATAAAAGCATCAGTGGGTTCCAATAATGTGTTGACCTGATGAGATTTTGTGCTCAGCAGCAGTAAGTGCAGGTGTTTTGCATACTTGTTATGCATTTTACAAAATAAATTTGTGCTTAATCACATTACCACAAATGAATGACATATTACTAACCAATACATACATTCACCATTCACTTTAGTGGGAACAATCCACTATATTTATATAGCACCATATCATAATATACATTATCTCAAGGCACACAGCCTCAGTTCTCAGTGGCAGTAATTCCACCACATGTTGGAAACTTTCCATTGAGATTGGGCTCCATGTTGATACGTAGAGTGCATCACAGCATTTCTGCAGATCTGTCAGCTGCACATTCATGCTGCCAGTCTCCAGTTCTACTGGATTCAGATCTGGCAAATGGTGAGGTCCCTGACTGTCATGTCCATGAAACCAGCTTGAGACTACTTTTGCTTTGTGACATAGAGCATTATCATGGTGGAAGTAGCAGTTAGAAGATGGTAAATTGTGGCCACAAAACAATGCACATGGTCAGCAACAATACTCAGCAATACAGACTGTGACATTCAAACCACAACTGACTGGTGTTAAGGGCCCAAAGTGAGCCTGGACAGTTGATATAAGGCAGGTTAGGTCCACAAATGTATACTCTGCTTACGTCTGAACAGAAATCCAGATTCATAAGACCAGACTACATTTATACCACGAAGTCACTGAGGTCACATTTTTTACCCTGTTGTTATGTTTGATGTCAACATTAACTGAAGCTCCTGACCTCTGTCTGAATCATTTTATGCATCATACTGCTGCCACATGACTGGATGATTGGTTAATTGCATGAATAAGCTGGAGCACAGGTGTTCCTAAGGAAGTGTGTACACAATGCACAGAGAACCTGAGAACTATGGAGGGGCCCACAGGATATTTTTGCACCTCCTAGTGGGTAGATATAGGATCTGCGTCAGTCTAGCTTTCCTTTGGGAAAAACTCTTTGCAAACTATCTCCCTGATACTGAGCCTTATAGCATATAAATATTCCAAATTAAATTCCAAACCCAATTAAACACTGTTTAATTGCACTCAAAACAGTTCTTGTGCCCAGCGCTGATTGGTCCTATTCCCCATGTCCCGCCCCTGTGGTGCTACAACCAACCCCTCCCCTCTCCTCTCTCTGCGGCTCACAAGCAAGTCATACACACTGCACGCGGACAGACGCGGCTGGGGGAAACGGCAACTTCACCTTGTCTTTCAAAAAAGGTGACGCTGTCCAGACAGGACGAGTAAGGTTAGGCACAACCGCGGGGGGGAGGATGAAGTAGTTAATTAACGAAAAACAAAGAAAAGAAAGAGAAAAAAAACAGGTGTCATCCAGTCAGCTTTCATCCTGCTGTACGAGCTCCAGTCCTGCGCTTCCCGTGATATGAAAACACTCAGCACGCGCCTGGTTCCGTCGCATTCACTCGCTGTCCACGAGCAGCCACGATGGTTAAATGTCCTGTTTAATGGTCGAGGTACGTAGACTATGACTTTAAAGACGTATGTACTGCGAGCCTCCTGAGCCACACACACACACACACACACGCTTGTTAACACAGAGCTGTTTTAGAATAGGCCCGGTAAGACCCAGCGAAAAACCTGTGTTACATTCCTATAATGATCCAGTAAGGATGTCTTGAGTCTCATTAGAGAGTTTAATACGACCGCATTGAAGTCTGCGTTGTGAATGTTATGTGCTATGGCGTTTTATATTATTCCTGTATGTATTCTCATAAGGGCTAACCTGTTTTGATTCTAGGTAGAGAGTTTATGGTGACCTTGGGGTCTAATGGTAAGGGAATAGCTTTTTTTGTTTTTTTGGTTTTTTTTGGGGTGCAGACTTCTTTGTGTATATTCCATAAGCTGCAGTGTTAGCTACAGTGGGCCTTCTATATTATTGCAATGTGTCACATCAGTGTATTGACAGCTTTACAGCAGTCAACCTGCAGCCTGGACACTGCAGACCACATGTAGTCAAGGGGGCAGGTGTGTGGTGGTCTATAATAGGCTACATTATAAGGCGGGTTTGATGTTTGTGTATAAATATAGACTGTCACATACTGTATACAGACAGTATGTGTATATACATATAACAAACATATGTTAGAAACAGTTCTGAATGCTTAATAAGGTATCTTCACATATACAATATGTACAAGAAGTTGATATTGTGAAGAACGTGACCGTGAAAACAAGGCAGCTAATTATTAATATTATTTACAGTACATGTAAAGTGACTATCCCATGTAGACAAATTGGCATGTTTGATCATGAGAGTTCATTCTTAAGTTTAGAAACAGTATTTGTTGTTAGGAAAATCTCAACTCAAGGTCCACTTTCTAGCCTTTTACGGAGCTTTCAAACACAGAGTTCCCTCTTGAGCTTGGAAACAGTTTGACACAAACAATGTAGGCTAACAACTACTTCATTCCCTAGCTTTCTAGGACATCTTATGGTTTTCCTTGGCAGATGGAGTTTCCTTGGTTGTCATGGAGATCACCCAGTTGCCATTACTTGTACACTGTGTACTGTCGTCCACTATCTAATATTATAAATAAGCACTTGCTTCCCCATTTTTCCAACTTGTTGTCTTGTTCCCTAATTTCTTCTCTGTCCTGTATTATTAAAAGTATATGTAATTATATTTCTTGTCTGAAAAATTGAATTGAGAGTATTTAAAATGGGTGTATGTGCAACTTTATCTTAATCCCCTTCTATACATTTCTTGTATTTTTGTGTTCAAATACTTGAGTATTATTTCATGGAATATACATATCACAGAATCTGTGTGCAACAGAAGTTGGCCATACACACAGTGTGTTTGTCTTTTAATGTGTGATTAAAGTACAGTGCTGCAATTGATGCTTGCACAGCAAAAATCTATTTTTCCAAACTCTTGAACATAGAGGAGACAGTGAGTAGACCTGCTCAAACTAAACAGTCTGACTGCAGATGGCCCCACTCAGACAGATACAGTATAGAGACATGACTGTAGAGTTGGCCAGATGAGGTGAATAATGATGCAAGCACAGAGTGACAGATCATGGAAAAAAAAAAAGACGAGGACGTCCTGTAAACATGCGATAACCACGTGGGCTGGATGAGGGAGCAGTCATTGCCTCTGGTTTGTCTCCATCCACCCGTTTCCTTCCCGCCAGTAAACAGCAGCGAGCTACTTTAGACGTAAATCCTCCCACTCAATGTGCTTGTTTATGACTGTTTTTCTCCAGAGAGGTTCTAACAAATAGCTATGTAAAAACAGATAGCAGATGAATTGTTATGTGTCTGTCAGGTCAGCTAGGTTGCCTGGTTTCTATCAAACGTGTACACGTGTGTGTCTTTGCTGTCATGTTTCTCTAAACCAACACTGCGTGGTGCACTCGGTCAACTCTAACTCTTGTCTACTATGCACACAGATGTTTAGCCATTATAACTATTATAGCCATTACTAGCTATTATAAATAGATGACCTCAATTGGGCAATGTACCGAGCTCAGTCTGCCTGAACTGCAGCACAGAACATTGGATTGTAATTAGGCTTCGGAACCGAGTTCACATCAGGGTACAGTGGCAGATTACCACGCAGTTGATGTATTTTATCAGTTTTAACAGAGATGGGAAAGGTATTGTTGATACTGACTCAAAAGCAGGGCGATGGAAAATATTTTACAGTCACCACTCACATCACTTTCCAGGGGGTTGGAGTGACGCGACAAAGGTCTTGATCAGTCAGGATTCACAAATAGAGGCTTGACATTAATCAGGTAGCCGATCTATGGAAAATTAATCAGCAGCTGTTTTCATAATCCATTAATATATTCAGCCATTTTCAAGCAAACATTTCTTGGTACCAGCTTCTCAAATTTAAGGCTTTACTGCAGTTTTTTCTGAATATTTCATAGACAAAACGATAACAAAAATATATGTTAGTCACAGCAATTTTGATTTAAGCATATTGTGGTCTTTAACTGGTTTTCGCCACTTTTCAGTGGTGATGATGAATGTCTCACTATTAAAAAAACTGTTAGTGAGGTCAAGTTCTCATGGAAAGTGAAATTGCATTAATGTGGTGAACAGTTCTGTGAACTGCATCTTTTCCAATATGTCTGTCTAATCTGTATTTTCTAAAAAAGAAAACGATAAACATGTGACCTGAACTTGATACAAACACACGTTTTAATAGAAAATTAAAAAAAAAAAAGAAAAGGATGAGTCTGACCATGAGGACCAGCCATGTGGAAGCATGTGATTAATGTGCAGATTGTTGCTAGTTTATGCCAGTTTACTGCCTGACCCACTTTGCCAGTGTTGTTGGCTAACGTGCAGACATGTCGCTACCAGAACGGCAGATGCCGCTGTCGCCAAACGCGCCTACTCTCTTATTCACTAAGATGATGAAGAGTCTTTAAACAGATGCCTGTAATCCAGTTCCAAATTCACGACTCAGTTTGGATACGTGATACAAGATTCACCTCTTTTTACCTATATACTCACAGTTGTTTAATCTAAATCAGCATCCCATATTTTAAATAGTGTAGATAAATAAAATATTAAGTTAAACCCTGCTGTAGATTTTGAGGGCTTGTGGGAGAACAGTGCCGTGCTGGCATGGTTGGCACACCGGGTGTGAAAGAGGTCTGTGAGTGTGTGAAGCCTCGCAAAGAGGGTCACCGTGACTTTTGGCACAGTTTCTATTTATTAGCCAGGTTCATTGATGCTCTTTGATAGCAGTGTGTATTTTTGGGTGTTGTAATATTAATCTCCCATCTTTCTCTCTCTCTCTCTCTCTCTCTCTCGTCTCCTTCTCTCTGCCACAGAGGTGTGGAGCTGTCACATTTAAAAGGTCGGAGCAGAATGCCATACAAGTTCGCATGCTGGGTAAGAATGCTAACTGACCTGAATACCTCAGTGCCAAAAGGTTGTTAATATATGTTGTCAGCTGCAAATTGGTGGAGGAGAATGTTTCCGAATATCTGGGAACTGGACTTCAGGCTTTCACTAACCTTTGGCCCAGTGTAATCTCTGTGTCAAACAGAGAAGCATATTTCTGCTATCTGTGTATACTCTCTACACTGTCAAGTTGAATGACTTCTGTTCAATACAGTAAGTTTCACAACTCTAAAAGTCTAAAAGTCACGAGTCCAACTTGTCAAGAAGCCTGTAAGTGTTCTCACAGTGTTGAGTTTTTTTCCTAGTTGTGCCTGAACAGTCTCAGACCTTGAAATGTAGCCAAAGCTGTTATTTTTCCATATTAATGTCAAAGTTGTTTTAAAACGTGTGTCCTGGAAAAAAAAAGCGAAAGTGTGAAGCAGCCTTTTACAAATGACAAAAAAAAAGGTGCTCATACTTTCACATGCACAAACACAAACAAGCAGAAATGTTGACACAAACACTTGGCAGTGTTTTCTTTAGATGGACCGTTTCATTCACCGGCTGACCCACTTCTCAACAGTGACCTGCCAGAAAACGTGACCAGTGGCATCTTAAAAAGAATAAAAAATAAAATTCTGTCCCTCACACACACACACACCACAGAGCGCAGAGAATGAGTGGTGCCTCAGTCGTACTGTATACCCTGTATGTGTGTGTGTGTGTCTGACAGGGAGCGAGGGGTCTTATGGAGCCAGCAGTCCACTGGCCGACTCCCAAAGTGTACTCATCAAGACTCCACTGACCTCTCCGACTCTCTGATATCTTTCTCTCTCTCGTTCTGTAACTATAATCACTGTTTCTTCTGCCACATGCCTAAGTTTCACATATTCACACAGTTTCAATTTATACCCCTGTTTGTCTGCTGCTACTGTTCTTTTGCAGATTTATTCACATGTCCTGGAAAGTGATCTCTGCAACAAGGAAGGCTATCCCTTCTCATGTTGCCACTGTTGCACTCATTCAAAGTGCAGATAAAGGCTGCTTTCGGATTGTAAAGTCCATTACAGCTTGAGATAAAAATCATTCATTGCGTGGTGCTCAAAGATTTGAATCATTTTGCCTTGTGAGCCTGTCACTGCCTGTCATTCTTTTAAAATGTGCCATATTTTTACAATGAGAAGACGTCATGGCAACAAACAGCGAGCAAGGTGTAAAGTAATTCAGTGTGTCGTGAATGAGAATTATGTTATGATCCAGTTCATCAGGTTTCAGTGCGGAACCTCAGCTCACCTAAAGTTCACCTCAGTCTCCCAGTTCACTCACCTCCAGTTCTCTGGCGAGTTCACGGTGCTTTTGTCATCTACCATCTCATCTGGTGGACATAGCCCAGTGTAAGGTCGGGTACCTGGTTACAGTTGTCAATCATCCTAAGACTTTGTTGATTATAGAATTTACTTGGAGGATACAACATAAGAGACTTTGCTTTGTTCCTCATGATGTCACTGCACCCTACAAATAAAATGTAATATTTCACACTGAATACCAACTGCTGATCACAGTAACAACGAAACAGCTGTACACTGAGTACATAGACATGGTGCATGTTCACCCTGCTGTACATTATCTCACTGACTGCCTCTCACAGTTTCCCACAGCCTGTATCTTTTATCTTAACACTCTTTCATGATTTCACACATTTCACTTCTTGTGTCTGATATGTGACATTCAAGGCTATGTGTCTGTCTGTGCCTCTGTGATTGTGTGTGTGTGTGTGTGTGTTTGTGTTTGTACTTTTGTCAGCATGTGACTGTTTCTCAAGGGAAACATTTCAGTGGAAAAATGTAGTAGTTGCAGCACTGCACCCCTCCATGTATACACACAGGTCTGTGTACGTTCACTCAATTGCAGTATTATAATTAATGTCTGGCTTTCAGCAGCCACAGGAAAGCCTTCGGATGTTAGGGACAATGGAGGATGACAGAAAGAGAGTGATTTCACCCCCAAAGGAATATTCAGTCCTGTACAGTTCATCTGAGTTAAAGCCGGTTCAGTTTAGACTATTAAAATCATAGTATGAGACTCAGTAGCAGAGCACAAATAGAAGATAATACAAGTGTAAGTAAGACACTGGATGTTAAAAGTGATACAGAGTGGGAATCTGATTGGTTTAGATAAGTCCTGGATACAGTTCTTGCGTTAGTCACGATTTTAACCATTTTGCTGTTTTCCTCCGACATTTCTTTGAACGTCCTCCAAGAATTTAATGTTTCGAACAAATCCTGTTCTTCTGCTTCTGTCTTCTGAAATGATAGTTGTGTTTAAGCCCAAGGCCGGTTAGTCACCTGAGCAGGAGAATTCGGAACAAATAAATCTAAACTAACCCGCTAAAGTGTTTCTGTGCCAGCGAAGCCTTAATGAAGAGTGACTCACACCGTGCCGTGTACCTCGTTTTACCTTCAAGCAGAACAAGTTCATTATTTTGTTCTCCTGCAGTGTGAGCTGTGTGTTCTCAAAGGTTAAACAAACAATGTGCCCAATAAGTACAGAATCAATTAGACAGTTAAATGATTAGCTGATCTGTTTATATAATAACATTTATATTTCATTTAAAAAAAAAAGACCTCACCTGGGGCTGACATTTTAAAGATCAAACAATTAGTTGATAATTTGGGGGAAGAAAAAATTGAAATACTAGCCTTGCACACAATCTGCTTTTAAACATAATTTTAAAAAACAGACAATATGTTGGATACTAATATTGCTATATGTTATAGAAATTGTGTTTGTGTGCGTTCACCTCACGCAGCCCTGGTCCCATTGACCTGACAGTGAGACAGGGGATGCGTCTGTGAACCCAGAGCCCTATGAACAGTCACACGAATCCTATTGGTCTGTCTCTGGGGTTGCAGTGTATAGGCAGGGAGCGTACTGGTGAGCTCAGAGTGGAGAGAGGAGGGGCTTTTAGACTCCACAACAGCGCTGGCACGAGTGAGGCTGTAGAGAGTAGAGAGAATGCGGCAGAAGGAGGGAGCAGACCGTCAGTGGCCGACTCTGGGAGACAGGGACACGGACGGATTCTCTTCTCTATATTCTGGCTTTTCCCTGATTTGCATTTTTTGTTTCATCTTTTTTATCGCTCTGCACTGATTTTGCTCTCAATCTTTCCATCCCTCTCTTCTTCCTGCCGCTGATTTTGTCTCTCTCTGCTGCCTTTATTCCTCTGTCCTACATCCAGATCTGCTACTGTCTCAATCTGTCCTCCTCTGTCTCACCATTGGCTACCTGACAGTGAGCGTCTCCTTCCGCCGTCTCTCTTCCTCTCCTGGTTTCTTTGTCCCATCATCCCTCTTTCTCTCCTCTTCCTCCTTTTCCCTCTCCTCTTTACTTTAATCTTTGCTTTCCTTGCACTTGTCCATCATCCATCTCTCTGTGTGGTGCGAGGATGCCAGTGTTAGAGGGGCTCTGGGGCCCCGATCTCAGGATGCGGGATTCTAGTCTTGGTGTCGGGGTCGACGTTGGGGTCTGTCCAGATGAGGCTTCCCGCTCGCCGGTGTGGGGTCCTCTCAGGACTCCTCCAGTCACCTGCGGGGGCCTGTCTCTGGCCCTGGAACTTCCGGCTCTCATACGGCAGCTCAGGGCAGCCTGGAGGGCACGAAGGGGGGGCCCTCGGGGGTCAGAGAGAAGCGAGGCAAGCACTTGGGTGGAAGCAGAGAAGGAGGAGGTAGAGGAGGTGAAGCAGGACTCAGAGGACAGGAGTACAAATCTGGAAGGTAACTTACACAGAATACATGTTACAAGTACAGTAAAGCTTACGGGAGTCAGATTTTTGATAAATGTTTAATGTTTCATGCATCTCATGTCTGTTGTAGTTTGACCCAGCAACTGTGTAACCTACATGAAAATACATTTATAACACAAAGCAGATAGCATGTGACTTTACATTGGGGTTTTTGCATGCACCCTGGTGCATGTTTTCATTTTTGACAAGTGCATGTTGGGTGCATGTGTGTCGGTGTTTGCGTGTGACAGATCATCTCTGACAAGCGCGCCTCTGGCCGTATGTTTACGTGCGTGTGTGTCCGTAAGTGACGTGGGTCGAGACGCGGCACAGAGCAGTTCAGACAGCCCGGGCAGAGGGGATGGTGAAGTGAGGGATTTGGTCTGTAAAGACCAGAGTGTCCGTTAAATAAAGCTGTGTAACCATCTGCTGAGCCGCAGCTGTACTGATGATACTGATGTGACGCCATCAATCGAGCCTCTGTCCGTCTGTTGGGAGCATAACACTGGTGACGCAAAATGACATTGTTTACAGTTTGGTATGAATTTACTGTAGTGGAGATGATCTGACAATAAACCAATGTTTAATGTCAACAGTAATGGCAGGAAATAAGATCATTTTATATTTAACAATTATGGTAATGAGTGACATTACATTACAACAGTGACACTGCATTGATATTTAACGGTATTTTGACTATGGAAACACATGTAATGCTGACTTAATTGAGTGGTGTTTTTGGCCTGATCTTAGGTTTTCTGTCTCATATATTGATATGATTTTTTCTGTTAATATCAGATCTATCAGATGTTTATTGTTAATGTTGATTGCATTACCGTTTATGATTCAGTGAAAGACCAGACTTAGAAATTAGCGTAACCAGCTGATCAAAAAATGGAGAAAAAAAAAAGTACATAATGTGCTTTGAAGAGTTAAGGTGAAGAGATGATTCATACTGTGGGGAATTACCTGTGCGCAAGTTCTGACTCATAAAGTGGAAAATGGACAGACGTGTGCTGCTCACTGCCTGTGATTTTTTCCTTTCAATCATGATGAACTCGTCGTCCATTTGATGACTCCTTACAGAGTGTGAAAGTCTGTCTGCGCAATATGTGATTTCACCATACAACATGTGTGGAGACACTGTGAGATACCTTGTCTGTGGTGATAGTCATTCTGAAACTGAACGAATTGTAGACTGAAAAAAAAAACAATGAAAGTGGATTTACCATGTTCTGGGAGATTTCGGCAGAACTGACCGAATTCAGCGTTTTACCAAAAGCTCGGCGTGTGATCTTTTTTAATGCCTAAAGTGTAATAAATAATATTTTCCTTTCTTGACATCTGGATTTCGGCCATAACATAGCGTTGGAGTTGGGGGTTGGCTGTGCTGCAGATGAAGAATAATTCATCTACAGGCTGGCAACTATGTTGATTTATTGATTTACTAAAACCATTTTTGAATCAAAAATTCACAGGTTCTAGCTTAGTTTCGGTTTGAATGTGTCAACATGGGTCATAAGAATGTTTACCTATTTTCTGGTATTTTTTGGCAACTAAATTTATCAGTAGAGAAAATAACTGGCTAGATTATAGACACTTCCCTTTGAGCTCTGGTGTTTTTTTCTGTCTCTTGGCGATTAGCCTGAGACAGTATATAACCAGTAAGATATATCTTTGGAGTTCAGCTTAGCACATCTAAAACACGGATTTTTAGAGAGTCTGTGAACAAAGCGTCTAAGACCTCATGTTCTTTCGCATGTCATGTTTTTGCTCGTTACTGGCAGATCAGAAGGATGACAAATCATTTTTAGTGCAAACACAAAGAAAGAGAGCCTGTTAACTCTGCCCCTGTGTTAACTGTATCTGGATGCAGATGCACCGCATGTATCTGTGTATCCAGATAAAGCAGCAGCAGCAGCAGCAGCTGCAGGCAGCAGGAAACATCATCTGCCACTGTGTGTTTTAAAATGTGTTTGTATTCGAGTCTGACTGTCTCTTTCTGAGAAGGAAAACAGCCCCAAAGCACAATTTGTGCCGTAAACACCCACAGATTCTGTGAAGCCAAGTGAACATATTCCTATCAGAGCCCTGTGTGTCTGTGAGTGTGTGTGAGTGTGTGAGTGTGTGAGTGTGTGTGTGTGTGTGTGTGTGTGTGTGTGTGTGTGTGGGAGCTGTATGCCAAGTGTGCGATCTTGTTTTTGCTTTTGGAATCAGGGATTTAGCCTCATTTGCAAGTGTGTTTATGTGTATGCGCTTGCTTGTGTGTATGTGTGCGTGCCGTGAGTATTCACACACAAGTCCGTGACGCGGTGCGCGTGCATTGCCGCATCTTTAAACACCCTTTCCAACTGATTCACGTTTTCATCCTAAATGACCCACTTCTGCTCAGCGTGGAGACAATGACCTATTTACCACATGGAGAGTTAAAAGAAGAGAAAGGGAAAGAGGAGAGGGGCGGGGGGGCGAGACGAAAGGATGGATCAGATGGTGAGAGGGGGTGTTGTTGTTGCACAGGAAGGAATGAAGGATGATAGGAAGGTGGAGGGGGTAGAGAGAGAGAGTGGAGGATGTGGAGACAGGATCCAGAAGTAGGGGAGGAATGAAGGGTGGAGTGATACATAAAATAGTATGGAGAGATAGCTAGAGCGAAGGATGAGAGCCAGAGGGTGGTGTGTGTGTGTGTATGTTAGAAGGGGGTGATCTGAGTGTTACTGCGGTGGTTTTTCCAGATGATGTATTTCCTCCTCTTCTTCCCCGCCAGCACGCAGGATAAAAAAGCAAAGAGGCTTTCCCCCATTTTCTCCTGTTCTTGCTCAAACTAGGCCAGCAGGACTCCTCTGCCTCGCTTTAACAGTCTGAGTCACTTCACTCAAGTGGTTTATATTTATTTGTTGGACTATAACACAAGCATAAATAGGGAATGATGCCACTTTTCCACCATATGTTTTATGTATAGCTTCCTTGCTTATACAGCATGCTTTTACCAAACCCACAACCCCTGCCTGCAAACTCTGCCTCTTTGGCAGCCCACAATCGCAAGGCAGGATCTGGCAACCCGAGGGAGTTACCACAGTGACTCCAGCCCCATTAACAGGTAGTTTGGCTGCTCTTGTTAGCGGGAGTCACAGAGGTGATGTGAATTGGCAACCTCTGGGACATAATACGCTCCAGTTCCTCTCATCTGATCTGTAAATTATTCAGTATGCCCATAGTTTTTAGTTTATTCAAGTGTAAATTTCTTGTGTGTGCATGTGTGCTGTGACTTAAAGCCTGCATTTGTTGTGCCTTGTTGTCACAGGCCTGTGGGTGTGTGGATTGCGCATTTTAAACAGAGGCAGTATTCAGTGTTTAGGGATCCATTGTGCTCTAGCTGTTGCGTTGATAGGTGCTCACACAGCAAGGATTAAAACCCAGAAGGTTACTTGTGGGACTCCAGACAGTTCCCGTGGAAAGAATTTCAGTAGACAAAAACGCTTGATATCCTTTTAGGAGAAAATGTGCTGTCATCTTGGGCACTTCAAAGACGTGAGAAATAAACATTTCCTTTTCTTTGTAAGGAAATGTTTGTCAGGGGTTTAAATAGTGAAAGTCATGTTTTAGAATCAAACTCTTCAAACAGAAACTCCTTGTAACCGCTGCTTCTGTTTGGTCTTTTGTTACGACACACACACAGGTTATGAACCACCTTTGATGGAAAATGAATCACATCAAACAATCAGCGTTCGTGTGACTCTGCAGTGAAAACAAGAATAATTATTGCATGAACAGAACATACGCAGTCGAAGTAGCACCAGTCAGACGTGCCCCATAACAGCTGCACTGTGGCATGAAATCCATTCTCTTCGAGCAAACTCGGACCAGATGCATGATGTCCTGGTGATTCAGCGAAGTCAAAGATCCTGTTGTTTCATGGACGTTGATTTAAAGACGTCTCTAAATCTGCTTTTATGAGGCTGATTATGTTGAACATCTATGTACGACACCGGGGGAACTCTTCACTCTGCTGTCCTCCCGTCACCCCGCCGGCTGCTCGACTTATCCCACCCTTTCCTTATCCTCCCCTCTTTCTTTCTCTCTCATTTAGCTGATGGCAGACTGAACACTGGTCATGCTGGTGTGTTGCTGGCGGAAAGACGAGGCTCCTACCCGCTGATTGACCTGCACATCCTGAAAAGTAAGCCTACAACACAACACACATTAATTGGCCATGTCAGCAACTGTCAGTCCGGTAACACAACTCCCATCTATTCATTATAGTTAAATTTATGATATTATTTTCCAGGAATTCCACTCAGAGTTACAGAAATGTTTCTGTCTGGTTATTCAGTGATACACAAAGCATGATAAATTTTTGCCAGTACCCATTACTACGTAATTTCCCCATTGTGGGACTAATAAAGATGTATCTTATCTTATCTTATAACACAATAAGTGTTTTAAATGTGATGCTATCATAAAGGTACTTCAGTTATATGAGGATGACACAGTAAATGAAACTCTGAGTACACATTTCTCTGTTCACTCTCCGTTCTTCAAAATGAGACAGAGGCTTTGTCCCAGTACCTACGCATGCAGTGTTTGCACTTAGTCACATACTACTATTGTGACGAATTTCTGGGAAATGACAGCAGATACCCATTAAGACTGTAAATGTGTGGAGGGTTTTCAGAGAACATTAGGGTAACACGTGGTTAATGAGGTCATCCCACCGCTCACATAAACAGATGGATATGTGTCGCTCCATCTCTGATGCTTCTTTGATGAGGTTGCAAGAAGTAAAGCTGTCACATTGAGTGGTTTTGTACATAAATTAAGAAACATAAGATGATATTATTTAATTAAAAAAAAAAAAATCAAACTCACTGTCAAAATAAAAGAGGGAAGCTCATATGATAAGAAAAAATATTCATAATATTTATGGCATATTTAATCATTGGAGCAGGTGTAGACAATCAGCATTTGATTGTATTAAGGCTGAATCCAAGAGGTCAGGAACTTCAGACTCCTTTGTGCTTGTTAATTATTGCCAGTGGTAGACCGTGATGAATTGTGGGATACACCCATCTCTGAACACAGCTCAGAGACAGAATCAGGGTAATTGTGCATTAAATGTGGGTTAAGTGAACTGTGTGTTTTTCAAAAATGGGCCACACAATTGTCTACTTCACTGAGGGAGCATGAACCTTCACTTGATTACTTGAGACCAAAACTCTTGGTGCTGCTGGCAAAGCCGCATACAGTTCACAAAATCTTTTAACTGTATTTATCACATGTGTTGCTGTCACTACTGTAGCACTGTGGATAACATTTGTCAGGTGCTGTGTGCGTTTGGTGTGTTAAAATGAATTCTGTGTCTTTGTAATTTCAGCCAATGTCCAGCAGGGGGAGGTAGAGACTGGCACTAGGAGAAAGGTGAAGCGTCTGCTGAGCTTCCAGAGGTACTGCCACGCCTCCAGGCTGCTGAGGGGGTTGGTGCCCCACACCCCCGGGTCCCTACACTTGCTAGACGACGACTACCTTGGACAGGCCGGGGTAAGGGCACACACTCACGTGCACATCCACACAGAGGTGCAGAGAGACGGGTATCCCCAGCTCTCTGGGTCACGCATACGCCACATGTGAATCCCAGATTGATTGTGACATTTTGTCATTTTGTTACAGCACATGCTATCAAAAGTTGGCACATGGAACTTTGACATTTTCCTCTTCGATCGTCTTACAAATGGTAAGGTGACTTATTCATTTTCTTAATTTTTGTGAAATAAAGTCATGTTGTCACCATCATGTTACTTGCTGTATGTTCCCATTAGATGTCATTGTCATTTTACTTTACCTTGTTGTTATGGCTGTTTTTTAATATGCAACATTTTTTCTGAAAGTATGTTATTGTAGTGTCTTTTCACCCATGAGTTTGTGTTTGTGTGCTGTAGGTAACAGCCTGGTGACTCTGATGTGCCATCTCTTCAATGTCTATGGCCTCATTCATCACTTCCAGCTGGACATGGTCAAACTGCACAGGTTTCTGGGTAAGCTGCAGGAAAGTGGCAGTGATTCCACCCTTCACCCCTCCGTCTTGTTTTGTTCTCCAGCTAAAACAGATGTAAAAGTACATCCTAATATTGTTGGCTACTAACTTAAGGAATTCAATCAAACTTTTTAGGCTAAAAGAATGATGGCTTATTCACATTTACATGAAAAAAAAAAAAAGCATTTGCACTGGAAAAGGTTCACCCGCCAGCTGTTTTGGCAGAGCAGAACGCTCTTGAAAGCTGAGCAGGGTTTAATGTTTCAGGAAAGCCCAGACTGACGTCAACTGCTTTTTCTCTGCCAGTCAGAAAGTCATCACAAAGGGAACACTGGGTTTATTTTTCCCACAGTAACAACAAATATGGATAAAGTAACTGTGGGGATATTGTGTTAGTAAGTGAATATTAATCCGGTGTCCATAGCATGCTAAACGGGGCTATTAGATACAGCAGAGCATCAATGACCTGTGCGTTGTTATGGAAACAAAGATGCAATCAGCAGGGGTTTTTTTTAGTCCTTTTTTCTGTGATTTCGCATACAAACATTTTTCCCCAATGTGTGAACACAATCCGCAGTAATAGGATTTTTGTCCACTTGTCACTGCAAAGTGGAAACTGGGAGCTGACATGGTTGCATTGCTCAAAACACAAACTTTGTTTTCCTCTGCTACTCTCAGCTTTCCTACTGTACTGAGTCAAGTTATTTGTTTAGTGGGTTGCTGCAGCTGTTGGTGAACATAAGCAGTTTTTTCTCAATTCTGCGTTTACTTGCATAATTAGATCAGAACATCTTGATGAATTAACTGGATTATACTGATCTGATAAGCAAATTAAGGCCTTTATGTGACAGTTTCAGCAGTTTTGCTTGAATTGCATTAATATCAGATTAAAATGTGAAAGGTTAAATAGTTTAATCGCGTTTGGGCTCATCTCCTGTCCCACCAGGCATGGTGCAGGAGGACTACCACTCCCAGAATCCCTATCACAATGCTGTTCATGCGGCGGATGTCACTCAAGCCATGTACTGCTACCTGAAGGAGCCCAAGGTAATGAATAATACAGTATTCACAGCACACACACCCTCTGTGTTTCACTCTTTGTCTCTCCCTCTCACACACGCACACACACACTGCAGCGATTCACTTCTCCTTGACATATTCTATTAGCTTCGCTTCCTGAGGGATAATTCCTGCTTACTTTGACTCGGCAACACATCCATCCACAGCCTGGAGAAATCCCCGATGCCCTCTGACCAGATGAAGTGTTTCCTCTGTCTTGTTCCCTTTTTGCAGTAATTGTTTTGTGTCCTTTGTTGCTCTGCAAAGCACTTTGTGATGCACATATTTAGTTAAAAGCACTCACACTGGTGTGCTTTAGATAACCGGTACACACTCACATAAGATGACAAGCAATCACTATACCATTTTGCCCTTTAGTTACCATTAAGCTCTCATCTCCACACTGTGACTCACACCTAGACCTGTTGTGAGCTGAAATCCATAACTGTGAGTGAGCACTTCAGGTTTGAGTGCAACACATGAGATCATTTACACTCTGAGGTAAGCTAATGTACACTCAACAACCACTTTATTAGGTACACCTTGCTAGTACCGGGTACATGTTCCTCAGAGATTTTGGTCCATATTGACATGATAGCATCACACAGTTGCGCTGCACATCCATGATGCAAACCTCCCATTCCACCACATCCCAATTGGTATTGGGCCCAAAGTGTGCCAAGAAAATATTCCCCACACCATTACACCATCAAAACAAGCATAAACCCTTGATACAAGGGTTTAGGATTCATGTTATTTACACCAAATTCTGACCCTACCATCCGAATGCTGCACCAGAAATCCAGACTCATGAGACCAGGCAACACTTTTCCACTCTTCTGATGTCCAATTTTGGTGAGCCTGTGCGAGTTGTAGCCTGAGTTTCCTGTTCTTAGCTGACAGGTGTGGCACCCGGTGTGGTCTTCTGCTTTCTCTATTCTGCTTCTCACCGAATGTCCTCTACCTCTTTTACATTACACAACGATCATCAAAGAAGTCCGCTTAGCAATCAGGTTTAATCTGAAATTAGTGCATCAGTCTATGGACCATTCCTGTGTTGTAGCTGGCAGAGCAGCTGAGCCCCCTGGACGTGTTCCTGGGTCTGATGGCAGCAGCTGCCCACGATGTGGACCATCCTGGAGTCAACCAGCCCTTCCTCATCAAGACCAGACACCACCTGGCATCCCTCTACCAGGTACACACCAGGAGTAGTCCTGTATATGAGTGTGTGTTTCAACACTTGTGATAGGTTTAGTGTCAAAGCTGCAACTGGGTCTGTTTGGAAAACATTTTTTTTTTTAATCTTACTTGTCCTGAACAGAACACATCTGTGCTGGAGAGTCACCACTGGAGATCCACTGTGGGCATGCTGCGGGAGTCAGGACTGCTGTCCCACCTGCCTGCTGACATGTCGTAAGAAAACACACATACACACAAACATAACATAAAGAAATATATTACAACGATACCCCACACCTTTGGTCATTAAAGGACTGGAACCAAGATCCAGATATTCAAAAACCCAATTTACACACACTCATAATTTATAACCACACCCATCAGCATGTTTGATATGGTTAAGCTATGTCAGAGGTCAGGGTCAGTTAGCATTGGCATTTGTGGTTTTCCTCGTTTTTGGCTCAGTGTGTCCACCCTCCCACTCTATAGGCAAGACATAGAGCAGCAGCTGGGCTCTCTCATCCTGGCTACAGACATCAACCGGCAGAACGAGTTCCTGCTGAACTTCAGAGAACATCTGGACAACCAGGACCTGGACCTTCAACTGGCTTCACATAGGCACTTTATGCTGCAGGTATCCTGCATGCCAACCCAACAATATGATATATCCAAGCATCTTTCACAGAATTTCTAATCATAATGTATAATTCATCACATAACTTGCATTTAAACAGTAAAGCAACGTGTGAGACTCTCTCTCTGTCTCTTTGCCCTCAGATTGCTCTGAAGTGTGCAGACATCTGTAACCCCTGTCGGGTTTGGGAGCTGAGCAGACAGTGGAGTGAAAGGGTGTGTGAGGAATTCTACAGGCAAGGTGTGTAAAGTGTCTTCTCTCAATTCTAGAAAAAAATATAAATTAGGGAAAAAGGTTATAACGTTTAGTGTAACTTTAATCGAAGACCACTATGAACTCTCCTTTTAGCTCTGGTTTGGTCTTAGCCAACTCCAGAGGGAAATGTGTGGCTGCTTAGCTGATAAATGCTCCACTATGTTCATTGGCTTGCTGAAAAACCAAAACAATGAGATGAAAGGCCCTAAAACACTCCATAGAGAGAGTGGGTAACTGCTGAGTCAGGTACCACTTTCACATACAAGTAGTCATTATATCCATTGTAAATATAAAAAGATTCTAACTACTGTACATATTTTATTCAGGTCTGCATCTGTATTTTCTTTTCTGTCTCTTCTTTTCTTTTACATGTTTTTCCAGCAACTGTTTTATTGTTATCTATATTTTTATTTATTATCAGGTGACCTGGAGAGAAAGTTTGACTTAGAGATCAGTCCTCTGTGTAATCAGGTGGCTGACTCTGTCCCAGTCATTCAGATAGGTGAGTGCAAAAGACACACACACATATACACCAAGAACATTATATCATCATGTGTCTCTGACAGAAGATGTGCCTCAACTCAATGAGTGATGACAATGGGCTGCATGTAGTCTCATTGTCAGCAGTGCTCACTCTCCCTGACTTTGCCATGTGTCCCAGGTTTTATCTCCCACATTGTGGAGCCTCTGTTTGAGGAGTGGCACCGCTTCACCGAGCCCAGCCTGCTCAGCCAGACCATGATGGGTCACCTGCACAAGAACAAGGCCTGCTGGAGCCGCCTACGATACACACACACACCTTTTGACACGCATGCACACTCCCACGCTGGCGAGCCCGAGCCTGAAGGTGGAGGCGGAGAGGGAGAAAGCATCCCTTAATCTTCCCCTAGTTTCTCGGGGTGTTTCATCTTCCTTTGTAAATGGAGAAGAGGAGTGCTTATCAACCTCCTCGTTTGTCCTCCAGCGTATTTTCCTCCCACTCCTGGGTGTTCACAGGCTCTGACAGTGGGAGCGCAGGAATGAGATTCTGGCTTGGATTAATGAGAAATGGCTCCCTCTTTTGGAGGGAGAAGGATTGTAACACTGCAGGGAAAATAAAAAAAGATGGAGACAGATCCATGGTAGAGGAGATGGATGGATAATCTTAGTAAATAAATGCCAATTTGACAAGTCATGCCTTGCTCTTTAACCCTGTGATATCTGCTTTAAAGTTACTGAGAAGCAGGAGTAGATTTGGAAGAGTTACGGCTAATGGCAGAAGAGGGATCAGCAAAGACAAATATTAATGTGTTTGCACAATGCTGCTAGAACAATAAAGAAAAGCCAAAATTATATACAATTCTAACAAGTCAGCTGGACTGTTCTGGAAAAGATGTTATAAAATATATGAAAAAATAAGAGAAATATATGAATATATCAACTATACTATGCTTTTTAAACTTTTAGACAATACATATTAAGCTCTTTTCACTTTTTCTCTTTTTTGTACAGCTTGCACTTCTATTGGATGCTCTTTCATACAAGTGTCTCACTTGTCTACTTTTCACTGAAGTTTGTTTTAACCCAAGCACTAAGTTGGTATGTCAAGGTATTGTAAACTGTAACATGTATTCTGTTTTAACTGTGTAACCTGTAAGACTAACTCGTACAATTAATGGCTGACACGAAGCAGCTTCAGCTGGTGTTGCCAAGCCGCTTGAACTGATATCAATTGTCGGCCAGATGTTTTCGGAGTTGAGCTGACTCACCGACGTGGAGAACACAAACGAGAGCCATTATATTTTTTGGTTTGTTTTTGTTTTGTTTTTTTCAGGTAGTGTTATAAACAGTATAATCTGTATATACTGTGACGTACGACCTCCGCACTTCACATGCCAAAATCTCAGCAATGTGTTAACCTTCTTACTGGGTATAGATACTGGGAAACACAACTCTCCTTACACTGGTGTTACCTTTGTTACAACGTAATGGGTGCATTTATTTATCTGATAACCTCACTTTACAAGCTCATATACAACAAAGCCTTAACAGCAACTTGGTCTGTGAAACACATTTTGTAATGGCGTTTTACCATTTTCTGGACAAGCTTTCTTACACACTCAAATTGTTGTTGCCTGTTTTTATTCTGCCATACCAGCATACTGAAACACACACACACATAGATGCACAGAGGACTGTAGCAGTTTGTTTCCTGTTTGATCTCTCAACCAGTATTAGGGTCAGATTGGGTGGTACACTCAGTGAGCATTGCCAAGGTGCCAGTGTACTGTTCTGATGCACTGACTTACTGCTCTGTTACCTCTCTAAGGATTTTATATTGATTTCTTTTTACACTTTCTGCAGGCACTGTGTGCACTGTATCTTATAAACAGACTTGGGCCAATTAGTAACTACAGATACTTATAATTCTATTATCTAATTTATTATATCCTGCAGTAAGTATCAAGTCAGTTACGATGTCTGTTACATACCAACATTTATTATTAAAAAATGTATAATTCATTGTCTAAAAAGGTATATATATACTCAACAACAATTTGAGTTTCACCATTGATCACTTTCACCATTGAGAAAATATGTATATTTTGTCAATGGTGAAACTGATCCACATGTAGCTGATGTAACTTAAAGCATATATTTATACTTGTATTTGTAAATACTAGTTGGTCCAAGTGGAAGATGTACTGATATAAAACAGTACTTTTTCTTTTTTTTTTTTACCACTCTGCTCTGAATATGTATAGATAAGGTTGTCACATTTTAGATTCACGTCCGGCATGGTCGAGGCTGCATACACACGGTGCTAACACGTCTTCCCTGAACCATAATAGAAGAATAACCTGAGCTTTATGATTCTAACAACCCAGCCAACCCACAATATGTTCTACGTACGGTGTATTCTGTAAGATTATCACAGCTCAAATATGGAAAAGTTATGCTCATGAAAAGTTTAAAACCAATGATACGATAATGAATTTCTATGAGTTTTTAAAAACATTACACTAACTAAGCCTTTTCTATGAGGCGCAGTGCAATAAAGTTAAGTCACCGGCCAAGTTGTATGAAAGTGGCCATATTCATATCTATCTATAGCTCTGGTTATTTGTAAATTATTCCTTTGTCCTCACTATAGCATCTATTGGCTTTGCTGATACTCCAACACTGTTGTGCACACTGTTGTCAGTGTTTTTGATGTCTCTACTGTAAATGGGGGAAATCTTAGACTATCTTTGAAAAGCCGGACACTGTTGACGGATTTCATTTACTTCTAAGCTACACACTTGCCTCTTCGAATTAACCGTAGTTACTGAGAAAGCTTTCTGATGAGTTGAGTCTTGTTCGGATTTTATTTTATTTCTTTTATTTTTGAAGACCTTCCCCCGAGTACAGCTCTTGGTGTCAAGAGCAAACTTGTTTTTAATTGTAAACTCAGAACAGTGAAACGTCACTTAACGCTACCTAAAACTGAAGTATTTTATTCTTTGTAACTGACATGTTACTGCCGTAGTGTAGACGTAGTCAAGATAGCGGGCCTCAGGCTGCCTTGTATTTGAATACCTCTCAGAATCAGCACTGATACAGGGTCACTGAGCCATACTGGTTTTACTAACAAGTACAAATATGTACTGTATGTCTTTAATAAAAGTTTTTATACCAGAGTGATTATTATATCAGATTCTGTATAAGTATCATCTTATTATAAAGAAGTTAGTGTCATAAAATCAGTGAATTGACTGTGATGGTCAAAAAAGATTCAATCACGACCAACTGGTATTTGTATATATATTTCCATTATAAGATTGGACACAGAATTTATCAGATATACCAACTTGTCAGTAAACTATGAACGTTTTTATGCATATGCACTGAGGTAGAGGTATGTTTTCCCGTTTTTTTGCTCCCTTAAAGGGTCATCCATGTTCAAAAGTAATCACTGAGTTCAACAAACTAATCCTGTGGTGCAGTTCCAACACCAGATTCAACCGTGCTGTCCAATAATAGAGTTTCCATCGTCACACTTGGTGTAATCAGTTTTTCTGATGGTTTGAAAGATTGTCATCCCAGTTCCCAATAATCAGTAGAAACTTGAAAGGATTTTTGTAGTTTTCTTTGTTTGACCTAAAAGGTTACAGTCAATCTGGGGCCATTGTTACTGAGAGTTTAAATTCTGTTTTTCCTGTATTTTGTCCCATTGATTTACTGTGATCGACCTGATATGAAAGGAGTAGCGCCCTAGACTGATGCACCATGTAAAAAACTTAACATGCCGCCGTGAGAGAAAACAGTCTCACCATAACGTCCATTTAGTAGCGGCTCTGGCATTTGTGTCAATCACATCACATGATCTTCACAAACCCAGAGGTCATGGAATTGTAGATTTTCAAATCTCCATTTTCATGTTGGCTTCGAGGCTGAAGTTCAGAGCTCATTCTTGATCTTGATATCAGCAAAACAGAATGTCCATTTAGTGTCTTTTTTTTTTAGTTTTCCTGTACATGCTAGCTAGCTACATGCCAGCTACCTTAAGGACTTAATGTCTTTGGAGAAAAAGTTATCATCAGCTCAGTAACTATTAGAGAATTTTTGAATGAAACCTTTGAGATTAAGCCCATTGTATCCAACACGGATCATCTGACATCTTGACTGTATGTTTCTCTTCTGACAACCAACCTCTGAGCACTGTGAACAATAAAATAAATGTTTTTCAATTAACATCAGACACATTTCGCCCTGTGTGTCTTCCATGAAAATGCTATGAGTGCAACTGACCACTAGATGGCAACAAAATCATTTCAGTGGCAGAAGAGCCACAGGGGACAGCACCATCACTCCTCATGGAAGGGGGCCCATTATGTGTGTGCTTCTACCTGCTGCTTTGTATACAGTTTAAATACAGTAGACAGCCTGCGAATCAACATGACAATTTCTGTGATGTAAGCATAGCTGGGGGCTACGGGGCCTATACAGCATGTAAACAAAAAAAAAAAAAATTAAGTAAGAAGAAAGACAGGCTGAAATCACAGCGTAAAGTTGCGTTAAGTCCTAGTTTGCAGAACAAACAACAGAATTTGAGAAGCTGAATGAGTCACACTGCTGAATCATGAAACTGTACACTGAGATACTGTAGGGAGGTCACTGGCATTTTGAAAATCATACTTTTATGGACCACAGAGAGTAATAGTAGAGGGGAGAAAAGGGAAAGGCAGGGAAATGTAAAGTGAAAAAAACAGTAAGAGAAAGGAAATTAAATTTGAAGAGGATTAATGTGGACTTAGTGTTTAAAGAGAAGAATAAGGAAATGTGAAACTACAATAAATACAGGGTTGAGATCCAATACGATGGAGATTGTGTCAGAGGGAGAGTCCACTTGTGATTGGTCACCTATCAGATCACATGAGACAGTACTGGTTGACTTTTATCTTGTTTCTTTCAGATGCTGCAGCTCAGCTTTTTTCTTCCAGTACTCTGAGACGTCACTGGTACTGCTGTTAGATTAATGAGAGTATACACACGCACAGGGTCTCACACGCACAGGGTCTCACATGCACAGGGTCTCTCCAGACAAGATAGAAGTTCTGTTTTTAAGACTTGCGTTCATCAGAGCATGACATCTGACATCCATTGGCACTGATAATGCTGTCTTTCCGTCCTTCTGACTCCCACTCAAACACACACACACAACTGATCCCAGTCAGTCAGTGTTCATCCAGCATGTGTCACTGTAAATATTGACACTGCAAACAGAGCCCCCTCTTTAGCCCCTTAAATGACAGTCAACCAATCCAACCACTCCCTTTACGAAAACACTCACTCCATCGGCCCATTGTGCTGATAAACATCTACCTCCAAATGCAAACCTGTAAAAAGCGCTTTTTGGCATTTGTCATCATTAGCTTTGTGGGATTACACAGGTATCAGTCGCTGCCTTATATGGAATACATCTAACTGTTTTACCTAAGTAAAAGAATTTGAGCTGAAAATCTCATGCTGTGACTCCTCCCTGGTCTCACTACTGTGAGATGAAGAGTAAAGACTGTGTGTTAAGAAAGCGAAAAATGAAACTCGGGGTGTTCATATGCTGTGTCTGTCTCACTTTGTCTGTCTGACTGTGGGACTCTGCATTGAAAGGGTTAATCTCCTGTTGTTAGTCAGCATACCTGCTATATAAACTGTATATGTTCCCTGCCTTTGCTTCCTTCCTTCCTTTCTTTCTCTCTTTGAAAAACAATATCTTTTGTCAGTTTTCTGCAATGAGTTGTCAAAAACACTACTTTTCTGAAGCATGTTTCTTATTTTGCTCACCCTCTCTACTTAAGCAGGAAGAAGAACTCACATGTGAAATACAATTATGAGAAGGATTTCTCACTCTCTCCAATTTTAACCCACTGTCACGCACATACAGTACAATACAGTGCTGTACAGTAAACATCACCGTAGAGACCAGATGGGCTATTTTATCTTCAATTTCATAAAATGAGGAACTGTTACGGCCTCCCCTTAAGGCCATGTTGGAGGGGCTGCTGAATTGCCTCTCTAGTGTGCTCTACTTTGACCTCATGTGGAAAAAAAAGAACACAAAACAGAAGTGTGAACCTAATCCTGTGTGTGTAGTATGGTTTATAACCAGTGCCCCTTATAGACTCTGTATGTGCTAAGAGTAATCCCCCCATGGCATTCATCTACAAAGCTCTTCTTAAATTTAAACCCTTCCGCACACAATCCAATAACTTCTTAACCTTAAATATTTCACATGTAATGGATTCACCAATCTTGACAGAACCAGCTCTGGGTAATTATGAACCTTGAGTTGCAAACTGTGCTGAGACTGAATTGTTTATTTCTATTTTTTGGAAATTTTTTTTGTGACTCTTGACTCTCGCATTTTTTTTGGGACTGACTTTATATGTGTTGTTCTTGCATGCTGAATGATTCTTGTTCTTAGGCTTCAAGTGGTGAGTAAAAGAGTCCATATATATTAATCATCAAAGGTATCCACAAGTATTTAATATATTTAATACTTTTCAGATTTCATTCACAGTTTTGGTTAAATCTCAAATAATTTCTACATCTTTTTGCTATGATAAAAACTATACATTTAGGTCAAACAGACTGCCTGAAATTAATTGTTGGCTAGGTTGTAGTGGGTTTACACTCCAGTACATCCCTGCATTTGAGTATCTCTGTGCAGCAGGTGGTTTCCAAACAGCGCTCTATGTTGTGGAATGACTAAAGCGTACACTTAGGGGAAATAAAGGGTTAATTTGTCATGCAGTATGTGACATGCAACACCCACACATTCACAAACACTCTGCAAACAAATATGTACATGATCAATATCCAGGAGCAAAACCTGTTTTCAGCAATGACTGTGTGTGTGTGTGTGTGTGTGTGTGTGTGTGTGTGTGTGTGTGTGTGTGTGTGTGTTTGTGTGTGTGTGTGTGTGTTCATGTTAAGATCTCTTATCTCATTTTCTAAACCCCTATCCTTCTGCTATCTGACCTAAAGACACACAACCCCCAGCACACCTGCCACATTTCACCTGCTCCACTTATATGTGTGTGTGTAAAAGTTGGACAGTGAGTTCTGTACAGTCATTTGCACTCATTTTTTCACTGTGGTGACTTATGTTTTTTGGGGGGTTAATATTTAAGTATGCATACAGATTTGTTAGCTGCTTTTGTCAATTTGCATACTGCAAATATGTGTAAGAATGTGTGGGCAGATGAGAGACTTTTTACAATCAGAAAAGTACATGATGTATATTGGGTTTTCCAGTGTTTTCTGACCATTTGACACAAGTCTTAGCAACGGTTTAGCGTGAAGTGATTTGCTCATTATTATGCACAATTGAAGTGCTCTAAAGAAATAAACAGCGAGTTAAGTGAGTACTTAAGTGATTTATTTTTACACTCCCATTAAGTTGAGATACTCAAAAGAGAAAAATAAAAAGAGTTGTCAATCAAAGCAGCAGAGGCCGAGATGTCCTGACGTCTAAGACCCTAGGGTGGGTCAAGCTCCAAGAATGCTGGATCCTACAATTCCCATGGTGCAACTGAAAATGGAATTTCATTACCAAAAGAAGACATGTTAGCATTCCTTGTGGTGAATAAACTGAACTTCATGTGTAAAATTGGCGGAGTGGCCCTTTAAAAGGCTTTTTGTGAGTATTTCCTTTCAAGTTTTTGGTTGGCTTCAAATTCAAGATATGTTGAAGAAATTCTTAATAACACACGAGAAGGTATTGTTTTTGTTGTATTTTGTTGTTGTTGTATATTGGACCTTTTGATGTTTTATTACATATATTCACCATATACATGAAGCCTGTGCAATTCCTCTTCAGGAACTGCACACGCAGCCTCCGGTAAGTCACGTCTCCTCTTGTTATTACAAGTACAGTCCAACCTGCTCGGCCTGTTCCTCCGGCTTTGCATCATTAGTCAAATCATATTGCTATCAAAGTCAAAATTATACAGGCTCAGTAATATTGTTGCTGCTGTAAACACAGTGCTCCGTTTTGGATTAATCCGTGCGTGCTCTTGTTTATTTTGTCTAGATTTAGGGGGGGGGGGATTTGAGGATGTGTTATACCTTTATGGTTGGGTTGCATTAGTGGGGAACACACCTTTATTTTCAGAAGAGTCCCTCCCCCCACCACCACTACCACCCCCCCCCCCCCCCGAATCATTTTAAATTAAGTTTTGTTTTGTTTCGCAGTTCACTCTCCAGAGTTTGCATTTTAAACTAAAAAGAGCGTTGTGTTCATGTTTGCCCCACAGCTATGAATACCCTAAACTACAGAAACAGCAGTGTGAAATACTCAGTATGAGTCATGTTCTCCTTTAAACTAAAAGGCCTCATCTTTGAAATGAAGTACAGGGCACCAGGCTTAAACAACAGGCCGATATGGAGCCTGTGGAAGATTGAAAAAATCCTTAATTACCCAAAATAGAAGTAGAGTAGAATTAGCTTCAATGGTATTTTAACTTAAGGACCAAATAGGCCACAGGGCAGAACCACATTTGCATCACCCAGTCAATTCAAAGAGGCTTGAGGGCTGAAAGTTAATTACTGTTTTCAATTGTGATAAACTGCCTATTAAGAAAATTCTTGAAATTTATTAATTTATATTTATATTTTTTTTTCCTGGCAGTACAGTACCTGCTTTTCATTTAATTATATAGATATCTAAGTTAACAATATAAGAGGCGGCATGCATGGATTCCCACCCAGACATACTGCGGTTCTCAGGGGGTTATGTCGGAAGACTTTGGAGTAGCTATGATAATTTCAAAAAATTAAAGTACACATTTGTATCAAGAGAAAAAATAAACAACCAAAGTAATGGGAAAACAGTTAAACCTGTCAGATAAAACCAATATCTAGATGTTTAAAATATAGCTCAAACCAGTCTGTAAACAGCTGTGCTGTGCAAACAACATTTTTATAAAGGTAACAGTTTATAAAACCACTGAAACATTGTACCTCTTAGTTTTTGTGTGAGAAATAAAAGTCCTGTATGCAAACTTAGAAAAGAAGGGACAAATAAACCCTGACCTCACATTTGGGGTCACAGTCATACTGGTGGTACACTGAGTGTGAAATTAAATAGTTCTTGACCAAGTTCTTGATCAAGCTTCAATTAGCAGGAAACAAAGACGACTTTTCCGTCTCTATCTATAGTGTATCTACAAGCAAAATAAATGACGGTGACAAAGCTTCGGTTTCAGGAATCTGCCCTTGGGCTGATTTGGGTGCATGTGTGCAGGTGCACCTTTTCGTGTAAATCCATGTAACCAATCCCAGAAATGATGACGCCTCGACTTTTCCATTCTCGGAAAAGTAATTTGGGAGTCTCCTAGTTGAGGGGAATTCTGAGGGAGTTTGCTCTCCAGAGCTACAATGCTTTCCCATGCATCTCATTTGACTGGCAAATCAGTGTATGCAAATTTTCTGTGCCAGTGAGGTGGACGCAGGGGGAGATGGGTGACTGAGTGCACACAGTGGGGTGGGTCAGTCCAAACGTGTGTGTGTGTGGAGAGAAAGAGGGATTCTTGCTTGCATGCTCTATCTTGCCCCCCTCAGATTCCTCGTTGTACCTGAGCTAAAAGGTTGGGTTTTTTTTGTAATGTACCCAGGCAATCCATAATATTTTGCATACACGTTTGGATAAGAGATAGGGATAATGTGGGGCTGTGTGTGAGAGTGTGTGTTCATTGAGCTGTCCATGTTGCGTCACAAAAGAATGAGTGACACATGTACCTTCCTCTTTCTAGTTGCAAAACAACTCTCTTCTCGTTCTCTCTCCCTCTGCATGTGTGTGTGTGTGTGTGTGTGTGTGTGTCTGTTTGTGCGTGTGCATCTTTCTTCATTCATGTGCAGCCCATGGTAGTAAGTAGTACTGGTAGTGAAAACTGTGGGGAAGTTGTCACAAAGAGGGGAAGTGTGTAGTAAAAATATGTCAAGATATGTCAAGTATTGTTCACCTCATTGAAAGAGAATTTCCCCTTTTTCTTCTGTGCATGTGCCGTAGGGTGGGTGTGCTCTTGTGTTTGTCTATTGTTATTGCATGTGTGTGCATATTGCATTAAGATGGATACACCCAATACTCTACTACTAGAAAACACATATAAAATGACTGGATATTGCTCTTGTTGTTCCTCCTGCATCACACTTCCTCTAATGCAAGGTTCTCCATGCGGTGATTGTACAATAAAATAAAGATGGTTCCCCCTTTTTGCCCAAACTGCTTCCCAATAAAACTTTAATTTGGTTTTACTTTTTTACTTCCCAACAGCACAGGCTCACAAACTCTGAATCTGACCCTTTGCCATGACCTTCTCCACTAGTGAAGAGACCAGTGTGCTGCAGCTTACACTCGTCATGTGTGAAAGATGATGCAGGAGAATATTTTTAATTGTGTGAAACTGCAGCAGAAATAGAAAACACCTCTTAACATATGTGAGTCTGATGTGTAATTGTGGTTATGTTGCCATGGTGTCACTTGCATCACCATTTGTGTTCATCCTTACACACACATGTATGCACACGTGTGTGTTTGTGTGAGTGACCCAGGAAGCGCTGCAGCGTCTCTCTCATACTCTACCCCCCCCCCTCCCGTGCAGCTGATTTCACTCACTTCCTGCTGTCTCCTCTTGTCCACCCTCTTTGCGTCCATTCATTCAGACTCACGTCCAGGGGTTTATTTCGTTTCCTGTTGTTTTCACACAACGAAGTGAAAGGACATCGGCTGTTGTGTCATCTCGATGTGAGTCTGTGAGTGTATCTTGTTGGCTTCACTTCACCTTCTTTACCTCCTTGTCCTCACTTTCGGCCTCTCTCTTTGTCTTCCTCTCTTGTTTTAAGAGTCCCGCTTTCCACAGGAGTGTGGACATATGGCTTGCCTGACTGCCTGTCTGTCTGTGCCTGTGTGTTTTGCTGTCTGATTGGCTGTCTATCTCCATGCTATCAAGGCTGATAGATTTTGACCCAAAGCAAAAACTACAAGCATAGCTGTTTCTTGTTTTAACAATACGATTCTGAAAGTAGTATGGGGATGTGGAACTACCCTGCTTCTTTAAAGGTATACCGAACATTGAAATTCGTATTGAAAGCACCTCAGAGTAACAATACATCAGTGGCTATTGCTGGTGGTTTCCTTTCAACTGTTAAATTTAGCAATGACAGACTCTTGTAGTGAGAAATATAGACAAAAAAAAAAAAGAAAAAACAGAAAAATGACCCTGGTGGGGTTCATAGTTTGCCAGGTTGATTATGCCAACATACACATCTGTATTGCAAAAATAAATTTGTTTACACACTCCTCCAGGTTCCTCCTGGGTTAATCCTGTTTCCTTTTCACTTTCTGGGAAACAGGGAGAGGAGAAGATGAATGAGGAAGTTGGTAGGAGAGACTGTATGTACCTTTTCTATTTATTTATTTATTTATTTTTATATCATTACATGCCCAAGTCCTGTTTCAGGTTTCTAGAACACAGAAATGTCTGTTTAAATCTTTAAACTGAAATCAGAAGTATTCAGTTTAGTGAAGTTTGTGGGGTCTGATCTGAGATTTCACACGCAAATGACTAAAAAAGATTATCTCATATTGCAAATACATTTTTGTTACAAACTGTTTTTTCTATGACATTGATTTGTTAAAGACCAATTTACAAGTGTGCAAATCTGAAGCCAGAGAGGAATTCATGGGGTGTCCAGAATAAAAGCTAAATTATAAGTAAATTCCAGTGTAGTCTGCCCTTCAGACTTTCACAGTGGAAGTATAAGCCATTTTGGCCTGCCTGCAAGTACGGCCACTCCGAACACTTTAATCTTAAGATTTGTTCAGATGACAGTTCATTTTACATGTATAAAAATCCAAATCTGGACGAGTGGTACAGCCAGAAAGCATACTTTGCTTTTAACTATCATTTTTCCTCCTTGATGATGAAGCCACTTACTGAAAATCATGTGACTTGGAAGAAGCCCTTTGTTTGACTTGACAGGGGAGTTTGATAAGTAGTACTGACAGCAGATGCATCGACACAGACATAGTAGATCTTTTCCACTTTCCACCATAGATAGCTTAGTTATGTTTTAATTAATTTAGTTATATTTAAGTTTTAAAAAAATACAGATAAAGTAATTCAATATTCTTTTAAAGGCTTTAGTTTTAGTCCACTTTCACTTTTGATTAACATGAACAGATAAAAGTCATTGTAAGGTGCTGAGGCAGCATGAACTGTACTTGAATAGAGGAAATGTAGGGCAGAAATTCTGCTGCATACAGGAAAAAGGAGAAAAAGAACGATGATTAAAGGAGGAATGATTAAAAACTCAAAGCAATACAGAAAAAGAGCAAAAGAGATTCAGAGTGAAATAGTGCATAGGTTACTGTGTGCAACCAAAACCCAAAGATCCGGCTAAGCGAGAACAAACAAGAGTTTCCTAACACCACGGCGAGTCCTGACACGATGCCGGTCGTGACACCGAGCCCGGGACGGGATTGCGGAACAGGGAGTGAGACTAGACCCAGAAAAACGGGATTCCACTCTCACTCCCTGCTCACGGAGCAACATACCTCCCAAGAGTTTCCCACGAGAAAAACCTGCGGCGTTTTTCGGTCCAGGAAAAAAAAAAAAACAGTCAGCACAGAAGGGAGATAGATATATAGATACATACTACATGCAGCAGCATGGGAGGGAAAACCAGGAATATATTTCAATGTATTACAGGTGGGGTGGAGGTCTGACAGCCTGGCATTTGGAGACTGCCAGGCAGACAGATACTCAAAGGGATTAAGTGTGAGATTCATGAGAAAAAAAGGTAGATAGGCATCGGCTGGCCACCTCTGGACCACAAAGTTTTCATAACTGTCGACGGAGTTGTGTTCAGCTTGGCGAGAAACACTTAATGCCAAGAAAATGCTCAACATAAGAGGTGAAGTGTATCTCTGATGTTTACCAGACACACACACGCGTACAAAATGCCAGGGTGTGGTTCATCAGGTGCATCTCATGTGACCCACTAATGTACTAGAATTGCCGGTGATGTGACTTTTTTTCTTCCTCTTCCCATCTTCCTCCCAACAAGGCCATCCATCCCTCGCTGGCTCTTTTGGGAGGATAAAGTCATAGCTGTCAAACCTGTTCGTTTTCTTCATTTATCAGCTGGATCTGGAGTGATGTCTTTCCGTCACCACCTGTTCCTGTTCTTTTGAGGAACATAAAGGGGAATTATTATGAGCTAAGTAAGGGCATACGTAGTTTATTAGATCCCTAATCCCTGTATGTACTATGTATACCACATCATTTATGAACATACTGTAAGGGATCGGTTCAGGCTGGGCTCCTGCTCAGCTGAGATGCCTTCCAGCAAGGTTCCTAACTGTGGCTGACCCTGACCTTTGACCCTCCTGTGGAGGGCACAACTGAAACAAGAACCTTACATACATGAAGGAAAACAACAACATGACCTACTGTAATGTTTTTATTATTATTATTTTTATTTTTTTTTTGCTGCACTTGTCTCTCAGGTTGGTAAAAGTACAGAAGTACTTTTGCTGAGTATCAAAAGCAAAAATACTTTTTCTTTTGTAATTGCTTATGTCTTATGTAATTGGGACTTATGTAATTGCTGTCTCATGATTTCAGAGTAGAGAATAATAGAAAATAGAAGTATTCAAGTAACGTACAAGTACATCAAAACTGTGTCTAAGTACAATATCTGAATAAATGTACGTGTGTTACTGTCATCACAGTATTTTCATGATCAAAACATCAAGATTAGTAACATTTTAATAGTTCACGATTATGTTAAAACAGTATCTCTGGGCCAAAGAGAAATTTTCCATCCTAACTCTGACTCACTCTTTGCATCTTATTTGCATAGTTTTGCATTCAGCTTTTTTGCTTGCCAAGTTATCCATTCAGCAGTACATCTGTAAGATATTTAAGAATGTGCCTCAAGGTCGACATTATGGTAAACTAAATCCCAAACTGAGATTTCTATCTCTTAGTACTCTTTCCTCCCTCAGACTGACAGGATGACAGGTAGTGGTAAAGTCCCCGCCACTGTGGACCTGAGGCTTACAGTAAAGGACTTGTTCTTTTGCTGCTTCATCTCTTGTGCAAACACAAGTAAAACAAGCTAGCATTAAGGCGTTTGCACATCTACATCCTGTTCCAAAGAATCCCCCCTACACACAACCCACAGCATGTATTGTAAGTTCCTCAAAATGGCAAAGACAAAACCATTCCTTTGCAGAGTTTTTTTTTTTTTAGTAACAGGGGCCAGATAAATATGGTGTGGGGGTTCAGCTCCTGCAGGAGACTTCTTAACTTTACCTCTTGATTTACCAGGAAAAAAAAAGCTATTTTGATTTGCGCTGCAGTGTTTTCTATGTTATTTTCAGGGATGAAAAAAACAATTCAGTTTGAATAACTGCATCTTATAAATGCTCTTTAGATGTGAAGTGGCCCTTTCATCTCTTTCTGCTAATATACATGTCTTCCTTACCTTCTCCTCTAAGAAAATGCTGAACATCACATGACAGAAACTTAATGAGTAGGCCTCCACCGCCTGCTTCACAGTTATAAAGCGGCGGTGACTGCTTGTTTTCTAACTGTAAAAGATGTAAACCAATACTGTACACGCATTTACAAACTTAAGGCAGCAATGAATAAAAATTAGGTTATTTCAAGTTTTTGATGAGATTTCTCTCTTATGAGTATGTTTTTCCCTGATTGGGCAGGGGGGAAAAGGGCATGATGATCATAAATTAAGACCTCAGAGAGCTCAGACCGTCGCCAAGACCAGTGTCAAACAACAGACACCAGACTGATGCTGACGTTCTGACATGCTGAGGTAACGTATAGTGTCATCTAAGGTTGCTAAGGCGTGGTGGTGTGCTTTGTTGCTCTGCCTCCTCTCAGTTAATTTTATTTTTATTTTTCCACTTCAGCTGCTAATTATCAGCTTTAAATTGTACACTAGCTGTGGTGAAGCACTTGACGATGACGGACTCTGTAGTTTTCTCTGGACCCATGCCTAATCTGACCAGTGTCATGATTTTTCTGAATCCTTTGGGTTTTTTTTTTTTTTTTTTTTTAACTCTTTATGGACATTTGGAGCTTCTGGACTCTTGTTTAGTTCCTTTAGTTCTGTTAGTAGTTCCAGTTGTTTTCTTTAGGCAAGTTACTCTTGCTTTGGGTGTTTGAGTTTTGGTTGTGTATTTCCTGTTTTATTTTGAAGTTGTAGCCCTTGTGTATCTTGTCTTCGTATAATTTCCCATTTTCCTGTTTGCCAGTTCATGTTCTCCCCCTGGTTTTGTCTCCTTAGTGTATCCCAGTGTTTGCCTATGGATTTTCCTCTGCACCCAGCTTGCTTCAGTAAGGACATTTGTTTTTTTTCGTTTAGTTTTGTTCCTGAGCCTTTTCCTCCACGTGTGGATGATTTTTGGTTGTTTCTGTTTTGTTCTCTGGCCCTGGACTCTTCCAGTGATTTTAAGTCTAATTAAAAGACATTTAGTTATTCATCCTCCTGTCCTGGGGTTTTTGCATTTGAGTCCTCTCTTCCCTCGTGTTCCTGGCTGCAGTGTGGGTTTTGTAGACAATTGGTGCACTTTCTGAGGAAGACCTGGTCTTATTAGGAGAGATGGCATCCATCCCACTTTGGTAGAAATAGCTCTCATATCCAAGTGCAGCTGAGTTTATTAGTAGATCAAAACAATAAGAGCCCAGAGTTGAGACCAGGAGGGCTCAGTACTTTTTGCATAATCCTACTGACAAACAAAAACTGTTTTTGTCTTTCTGCTGCCTCAATTATGGCAGATCACCTTTTGCAGACCTGATTTGACATAGGTAGTTACGCCATATGCCCTTCCTGGCAAGACATGCAACCAGGGGAGCCGGGGATCGAACTACTCACCCAGGGATCAGCGGCTTACCTCCTCTACCACCTGACTCACAGCCCTGTTAAACCAACATTAAACTTTTCAACGCATTGCTGTTTTCCAGCAGTTTTCAAACGCACTAGGAGCGAAATGTCACGTAAGCGTTGTGGTCAAGTTACAACATTTAGGCAACAGACAGCCATATCTGAATGACAAAATGCTATTACTTAAACAACAATGCTACCTGTTCCATACCTACTGATCTATTTATAGAGACATAGATCAATTAAAGGTTTTGCCAAACCCAGATTTTGGCATTTGCTTGCACTTGCACAAATCTATTTAACAGCTCAGAAAACATATAGAGGCTTGTGAACAGTAACGATGTTAAAGGTAAATTCTTAGAAGAGATAAAAGAAATAAAAGTAAAAGATATATTTGGATAGGCAAAGAAAAAGGTGTGGGTGTTTAACCTCAAAGAAGTAATCAAGGTAGATAAAATGATTTATATTTTACGTTTTTTTGCAAACATAGAATGGTAGCCATATAACTGTACCACTCAAGGATGTAGGATCTTCTGGCACAATTATAACTGCAACAATAACTCCCTCATGACACAACCCGATCATGTTTCTGATGAAGTGTTATGCTGCGCTAAGTGCTGCCTGACCGGTTCAGCATCTGTGTGTACGGTGTGTGTTTAAGTCATCAAGGGCCAATGTGCATGTTTAAACTTGTCCACGATTCACAGAACAGCGTGTCGAATGTGTGTGTTTGTGTGTATTACACAACAGAGACAGAGATGAAGGACATACTCATCCATCTTAATGGATACTTTCTCATGTTACTGTTCTCTTCTTTCATTTATGACATTTTTTTCTGTGTGTGTGTTTTTGTTTTTTTTTAAACTAGGCCTCCCTGTTTTGGTACCTGTTTTTCTGTTGAGGGTCAACTAGCTAACAGCCACAGTACCATCAATCACATGTGATCATCTTGGCACCTACTGTAAGCCCTAAACGCATCCTCTACTTCACAACTTGCACGCACACACACACATCCTGTCCTTACTGAGGTGTGTAGAGAAGAGCATCAGAAGGGGCCCTGTTGCTGTGACACATACACATACTCTCTTTTGCACTCTAACCCATTTCCAAAGGCCCTATGCAACATCCCCACACACTTTTCTTTTTGTATGTGCAAGTGCCCTGTAAGTGTGTGTGCATGTGCGTGTGTGTGAGTTATCAAGGGCCTGTGTTTCCTGTTTTGCAATCCTCACCATGCCCTCCCAGAAAACGTCTGGTTCAGGAACAGCATCTTTTCAGCCCCCATTAGAAGGGTCATTCGACACTCAGGCATATGTACATATGCAGCCTCTTAGAAAAGCTTAGCATAAATATCTGTTTTACGTTTACATTTAGCTTTCATAAAATGGTTTTAGGTGACTGTGTCTTTCTTCTCATAAAAAACAAGGTTATTATGATCCAAATCCTTTCATTTTAACAAGAAGAACTTGGTGTTAGGCTGCAGTAAATTTAAAGGTAAAGGGCTCCAAGAGCTGTCTCATGACAGAACAAAAATCAAATATTAGGCGGTGAGCAAATTCACCGTCCGCAGTTACTCTTAACACAACTGCCAAGCTGTCCCTTCTCATACAGTACATATGCAGATGATAATGATAACAGTGGCTGATTGTAACTTGAAGTTCTTTGTAAATTTTGAAGAAGTGGATCCTTGATTTCAGATTTCAGGTAGACAAAAATAGGCTTTTCATTTCTGGCCAAAAACCACAGATCTTTGGCTGCTGAGAATGAGAACTGTCACTGTCAGATTTCATGAGCTATAGCTGACTAAGCTAACGTCGAATCCAGGATTTAGATGAAAGTGTTGTCTCCAGTTGACTTAATAGTGTTTTAACACGAGAACCTTTTAAAAGGGGTCTTAAATATGCATGTGATGGCTAAAGACTGAGGCTCAGCCTGTTGTACGCAGAAAGTCACGAGTTGAAAATCCACGTAGAAAACAGAAGCATTTTCCTTATGCAGCTGTGTAGAACGTGAAGGCATAGAAAGAATTGGAGTTCCTGGAGTTCCTGGTTATTTTTTAGAACAGTCAGTCTGTGCTGCACCCACACACACACACACGTACTACACATAAACACAGTCTGTGTTGACTGTTGTGAGCTAGCTACAGTTTGTAATGTTTGTACACTGGCTGCAAAAACGGTTCAGTGGTCAAATTTAACTCGTACAAGGCTAACACATGGAAATGTAGCTCTTTGTTCCATGTGAATATACCTTGAATGTGTGTTTATTTTTATTATTCTTTTATTTAGTTTAACAAAAAAGCTGCGATTTTGCACAAAAAGCAACCTTTACATTTCAAAAGAGTCTGGCACAGTGTGGGTGTTGGTTATCTTTATGCTGCTGGTGGGAAACTGTAACGTCATCCAGGATGATAAAATTGTATGACATCAGGTTATCTACCTGGATGCACCTGTGCATGTATGTTGAGCACATGGGTGTTTGCATATTGAAAAATTTCTCCTCGCCCCGCAGTTATCTGTCCAGAGGGCTGTGCACCTGTACTTTACAACTCACCTGACTAACGTGCCAGACAATAACTCTAATGACAGCTGAGTGAGGCCAAATACCTCTGTGGTGCCACTGTTATATGTAACTGCCGGGGGTTTTTTTTGTCCATATTTATTGCTGCCATTTTGTGTATTGTAATGAATAATCGATTTATCTAAGGTCTTGCCTATGTAGGTGGTTTCCCCTGGTGGCAGGTGTGTGCATGTTTGCATATGGGTGAGTGTGTGAGAGTGACTCTGCAGCCAGGAGTTCCCCTGAGGTTTCACTTATCAATACCACAGATTGATAAATGACTAAATGACTATGTAAGATTCATATTACAGCATATACACAGCCAAACAGCAAGTCAACCATTCCCAGGATAACAACAACTACCAACAGTGTGTTTGTGAGTGAAATGATTATCACTTCTAAATTTCCATTGCCTTTGTCTTACATAATAGCAGGGCTGGACCAGCATGAGGGCTCTAGGTGTGGCCATGGTTTATGCTGGGGGTAGGTTTGATTGTAGTCAATTGTGGTCAAGAGATGTACCTACTGTGGTCAGATACTGTATGTGTGGGAGTGTGTGTTCATGTGGTTTAGGCCCGGGATGGGTGGAGCTGGGCAGGGCCTTTTGCCCCTATCATACCCACAAAAGACTGGGGCCTCTTTACTGAGAAATTAAAGTGATAAAGGCCAAAGCAGCAGCAACTGTTTGCCAAATGCATTGTCTGTCAAATGAATGCCCATGGTGTCTGACCAAGAGTCTGTTTATGTCTGTGATGAATACTGCACTCTTTAGAGCACCTCCAAGTAAATACTCAGTGTTTCAGCAAATACAATGTTTCTAGAGTGCAGCTTTTGTAAAGGTGAAGAAAGACCAAGCAAACTCATATGGCAATGATGTTAACAGTTCCTCTGCATAACTTAAAAACACATACATGATTGATATTGCGTGATTTTCACAAGACAGGTATGCAACTTTAGACAAACTGTGGTTTATAAACCTATACATAATGGCACCCAGAGACTATACTCACATTAAGCTGGCTAAATTTGGAAATTTAGTTTATGTGTGAAAGTGATGGGCATCCATAGCAGTGTTTTCAGGTTGTTTTCACTACGATTTCCTATTGGAGGAAAAAAGTACATCAAAGGCAGGAACTCTGAACTGCAGGTCTGCTGGAGATTGCACTGATACAGGAAACCTGAACTTCTTCATCTTCAGGTTTGACCTCCGTGACCTTACCAAAGCAAGGTTGAGCATGACCAGAGAATCTGTGAGGTCAAAACTGCAAATTTAAAAAAGCTGAACAGAAACAGGATGAGATTTAGAATTAGATTTTTTTTTTTTAATCAGTGAAGTTAGAGAAGAAATGTTGGCATAACTGTGATGTGCATTGTGTAAAAGAGGCTGCAACCCAATAACAGGACGTCGTCCCTGACATTTGCGTCCATCAGTGTGCTCTGTCTGTCAGCGTCAGAGTTGTGGCAGTCACGCTGTGCGGTGTTGTGTTTATTGTTATGGTACAGAGGTGATCCCTCATGTCTCTCTCTCAGTGAGCAGCTGTCACTCCCTGCACCTCTGCTGTTGTTGTTGTCTTGATGAGGTACTTTCCCTCCCCCACACTTCCTCCCACAGGACCCTTTGTTTATGACAGGGTGTGTGTGTGTGTGTGTGTGTGTGTGTGTGTGTGTGTGTGTGTGTGTGTGTGTGTGTGTGTGTGTGTGTG
>JBBMJY010000011.1:10623914-10667987 GCA_037833715.1 Toxotes lorentzi
TATATACAGCCTCTTCTCGAGACGAGTGCACACAGAGGACACTGCGAAAGCGCAGTTTCCAAAATAACAGTTACCGAACTCCGCTTTCAGGAGATGCTGCGGCAATGCGGCAACATTCAGGGTGTATGCAGGTTTCACCAAGTCGGGTTTAAAATGACCGTTGTGCCAGCTAGATTCGTGTCTAAGATCCAATCTGCAAGTTGCACGAGCGTGAAAAAGAAAACATTTGTATCTGTATATGCGTGGATGACTGGGGTGATGGTCACCAGTGAAACCAAAGCATAATGAAACAGAAATGTTTCCAAAAACCTTCATAAACTAAATTTAGGATATGAAATTGCTTGTTGCAAAACTCACTCAGGTGCCTGAGTGCGCTGAGGCAGATCTTTACAGACGCCGTGGTGCATAGCTTGATTTTGTGTTTATTATAGGCTCCTGTTAAAAACCCAATGTCCGTTTCGCGCACAGCGTGCCACGCGTCTGTCCACCCGCCTAATGTTATTAATGCGCGCGCGTGTGTGTGTATGTGTGTGTCAAAGAGAATGACTGAGTGAATGACAGAGAGACACTGAAAGAGGCCCCCTTTCTCTCTCTCCCTCTCTTACCACTGACAGCAGCGCGAGGAGCGCACATGCCAGATGACCACCACCTGTCATGAGCGCGCGAGCGATACAGCCACACCACTACTCAGATATAACGGCCGAGAAAACCAAACGGCTCAGAAAGACAAAAAGAGCACAAAAATATAATGAGCTCATGGGGGAAAAAAGACATAGACTCCGTCAATAAGATGCAGCCGTAATCACACCGTATCCAATAGTAATGAGAAGAGGAATAAGAGTAAAAACATTAACTGTGTAAAAGACGCACATGGGGGAAAAAAAGAAAGTTAGAAAATTACAGAGTAATGTCTGTGTTTAAACTTACCTGTTTCTCGGCCGCCGAGCCATGCTAAAGTGTGTGGAGCGGCTCGCAGGTTGCGCTGAGCACGTACTTTCGCTATGTGTGCTGGGTTTGCTCTCCCGGCGAGGAGGAAGGTTGACATTAATTTAAACTACAGCACCCTCTACTACTGCTCCTCCTCCCTCGCTTCGCATCCCGGTAAATTTGGCGCTCCTGGGCGCGTGCGGCAGAGTGCGCATGTCCAAATATAGAGTACTTCAGGACCATCCGACGTTGTGCAATTACGTTTTGAACGACCACGGAAAAGTCTGAATCTTGGTTCATGTCCGAGAAAGATACAGAATCATAAGTAATATGTAATGCATTTCCAGAGAATATATTAACTTACGCTTATGTTGAGGAAGAACCTGTACTAGCTAAACCTAAATTGGTTCACTTCTTAGCATAGCTTCTGAGCTACATCATCACCATTACATTTTACAACTGTCATGACAAAAACGAGGCTGGATAATGTGCTACAAATTAAAAAAAAAAAAGGTCAACTGAGTGTTGGTTGAATAATCTTGGTTGCTTTAAGGATCACACTGTACAGAACTAACGTGTGACAAGTAAATGTTCCTTAAAATTTACGAGGCGTTCATGAAGGCACCAGATCACTACACCGTAAACTTGTTGAAGGCGCGTTTTGCCTGACGGTCCGCGCTAAACCCTTTTTGTCAACAATTTCTGTGAGTTGCTTCTCTTCTCTTGAAAAAGAGGAAATCAGTGTATCTGGACGACGTAAACAGTCGTGGACCGGGTTGTTTGGCATGCGAGGAAAGCACAGTTGCAATGCTTTCGGCTACCTGTTTGTAGCTTGCCTGCTGGTGTTAGAGATACAGATGTTTTTCAGTGATAAAAACCTGCAGCAAGACCTTCTCTTATCGTTTGGCGATAAAGTGAGCCTTTGTGCTCGTCTAAACAAAGAGAGTCAATGAAAGGCGGTGGCACTTCAACTTTATGTGTGGATTTATTGCACATAACTCAAAGGTCACGTTGAGTGGTGCGCAAAAAAAATCCGAGTTGTTTTCTTTAAGTTTCCTTTTGAGTTTCTTAAATGGCAGCTTGCTGATGGTCGCTGTAAATTCATTCAGAATAACCCACATGGAAAAAAGGAACAAGTTGAGCGTGGTTTACAGCAACCATCTTTAAAAGATTAATAATAGCAAAAAAAACTGCTTTAATTCAATTGCTTGACTTCTGCAATATTCTGTATTAACGCGACTGGCCACCATGTTTTATGATTATTTTGTTTTGGTTGAGTTCTTCATCTTCCCTACGCCTAGACTGTAATCGCTGAACCATTCATTGCAGGGACGAAGGGGGTTAATACTTTATTTGTATAAATGTGTATTCTCATTGTATTAGTTCCTCCATACGCGACCGTATTGTCGTGGTCACTTGTAATTACCATCGCCCCAGACCAGCCTATTGTCCAAGGGCAGTCATCATAATAGTGCCCTGATAAAGGAACACACTCAAACACACACACGCACGCACGTACGCACACACACACACACACACACACACACACACACACACACACACACACGTAGGCTACACACATGGCCATGGACTGCAAATTTCACTGTTTGATGCAACAGCGTGGACAGAGTGCTCACTGAAGTGAAGCACTTAGAGAGACAAAATAAGATTTCCAGGAGTGAGCATAGGTTAAATGAAATAGAGCGTCCAAGATATTTTAAGTATAAAACTTATCTGCACATTGTTATTCATACAGTCTAGTGATTTTGGTTCAAAAGCTGGACAGTGATAAAATGAAAAAATGCTGCAGTTACATTTAAAGTGCCACTACATCTAACTTCAGGCATGCAATGTAATTTATTACATGGTTGCCTGGGTGGCAATCACCTGTAGGCTTCACATCCTATACACACCTGTGCACACAAGCATTGTTCCAGTCATTTTTTTGCCTGGAGGAGGTGGTACTTCTAATCTTTTCAAATCAAACTTTAATTATACAGCAGCTATCGTGCAAGATTGCAATACAAGATGTGCCACACAGAGAGGAAAGTAGGTCAGTAAAAGAGATACAGAACAAAAATCTCTAAAACATGAGTTGTAGCCAGTACTGAAAGCACTAGTAGTAAAATGACGCAAAATACATAATATTTCATATATAAACAGTATTTCTGAATGTGTCTTTAGCTGTTTTCTGCACGAGCCCTAAATGTGTCTTTTCCCTCGAGGGTAATATTAAAAACTACATCTTGTTATCTGAAACCAAATTGAGGGAAGGGAGTCAGAGTATGCAAATTCCCTTATACTAGGTTGAGCAGGAAGCCTGAGACCCATTGATTCTTAGCAGAGGACATTTGCATGGGCGCGATTGGACAGGTTAAGGGCAGGTATTGTGATGGCTGCCCCCTTTGCAAAGCTTTGTGTGCACAGGTTGGTTCATTTGAATAATTTTTAATGATGGCCCCTGGGCTTGAGATATTATCCCACCGGGCTTTCAAATCCAGTCTTGGGAAGGTCAAACGTGTATTATTAATTGTCTGTGTGTGTGTCAATGTCTATGTAAAGGTCTGCACTGGGGAAAGGCTGATCCCAGTAATTATTGTTCTACCATACATTGCTCTCCTGAAAACCAGCAATCATTTTCCAGAATCTTTTTTTAATTATAAATATATCCTTAATGAATACATCTCGCCATCATATTGTTGATCAAACATCACTATTGCTATTGATTTAGTTTCAGAAATTTTTTTTAAAATTATCTTTTAATTAAACAATGTGGTGCATTAGGGACCTCAAATGTGTTTCCTTATTGACACTAGTTGTTTGGACCACCTGTCAAAGACTGCCAAGGGTGTAAGTTTTGCATTTTCCCCAGGGGCGAGTTCCTCTTCCCATGATGCCTAGTGCCTTTGGCAAATTATGTAAAGCATTACCTCATACCCATTGCCAACTTTTGGGAATGGACTTCACCCCTCACCCACTTGTACAAAGGCTTTGTCTTCTACAACTACACCAGGATTAATCTGTTTTCAGATTTACATGCTGTTGTTGACAGAGCTACAATCATTTGCTTTCACTTGATTCCATAGATACCGTAACCATCCAACTGCAAACAACCATTTTGTGAAATGTCCTAGCACTGAATATGGTTCTCCTATAAAAAAAATATGATGGATGCAAACCATGAAGATTAGTAATCATTCAGTAATATAATTTATACATCATTTAAACAAAGAACCCATGCACTGATCCATTCATTCTTCTTGCAATCTGTCCATCCATCTGTTTAATCCATCTAATCAGTCCAAAATTAATTCTCTCAGAAACCTCTCGACCACCACTGGTTCACTGGTCAGAATTTCCATGAAATCTGCAGCCACATCGGCAGCACAGATTTGACCAGATAGTGCTTAAAAGAAAATGTTCAGATCGTGCGTAGAGGTGTGAAAAATCACACCTCAGCATCCTTGCAGCATGAACACATATTGAATTCATTGCATAAAGAAAGCAGAGAGACTTAAACACAAGCAACAAAGACAAAAACAAAACAAACCAACATTTATTTAATGTACTAAAGACTTGGTTTGAGTCAAGTTCTAATGTTTTATGTAGTAAATCTGTGTGTTTTTCTTTCTTTCTTTTTTTTTTTTACTGAAGGTTATGTTAAACAAGAACAACACAAGAGAAAATCTGCAAACACCATAGCAGTTTTAATTGTTGAGACTGTTTGTACTTTTCACTTAGGCAATATGTTCCATTTCCATTACAGATCAGGTGCTGTTTGCTACTTTGGGTTTTAAAATGTCCTAGAAACATTTTAGTGATGAAAAGGAAGAGTTCCCTCTCTGTCACCTGTGTGACCCTGTAAAATGAGTTTGTGTCTTTTTTTTGTGCATGTGTTCCATGTGTGCATGTGCAGTTGTTTATTTTGACATGTAGATGTGCAACTAAGACTTAATGCAGGAAGTGGAATTTTTAGAGGGGAAACCTCCACCCACTTAGACACCCTCATGCACGCTGTGGCACACACGCACACACTTAACCAAAGATAAAACTTTGCTCTGACACAACAAATAATAAACTCTTCAGTTAACATACCCTCCTGATATGAATGATCCCCCTCCTGTTCTTACTAACTTCTGCCAAATCAAGCTGCTTGCTCTTCGTCAAACTGCCAGTTGAAATATGAGCCATTCATTGTGAAAAGGACTTTACAATTACCTAAGCAGACGTCTTTCTTTATTCTGCTCTATTTTTAGGTTGGGGAGACACGCCAAACCTCATATTTCATTTCACCGTGCAGATGTGCAAGTGTACTTCACCTGCATCACTGGTGTCAGATTATTGTCTGACATTTTCATCTTCTTCTATTTCACTGGCACATGGGCTACTATAGATGAGATCAGGACAACACAATGTATCAAAAACCACACTTGCATGCACCTGCACACATATTTATGACTATAAAGTGCATGTATATGCAAAGATTTAGTCACAGAAAAACAACCGCATACACATGCTTGTAAATGCACAAAAGCGCACATATTATTTCTTTCCTCTTTGTGGTAGATAGGCTATAGATTTCTTGTGGTACAAAGATAGTAGGAAAAAGTGATGTCACTCATTGGGTGAGTGTGTTTGTGTGAGGTATAGAGTGTGGGCTCAGATGGGCTGGTCTCTAACCATAGGGCATAACCTTTGACAAAAATGGTTCAGACATTCACACCTCAAGATCACAGGTGGGATTGAAGGCTGTGTGTATTTCAAGTAGGCAGACTTTGTCATGTTTTTTCAGTGCACTGTGCATGACCTCTTAAGCCAAAGTGATTTTCTCAAGTTAGTGCAGAGAGGACTTGTCAGTTCATCTATGATATCGGGCTTCCCTTCCACATTAATAACACAAAATGACTGCTATGAATTTTAAGTGTTTCTTCCAAAAACATACCAGCATTTGTTTGTATGCAGGTCATTTGCAACCTCATTAACTAGCTTCATTGCTATCAACACAACTTTCATCTCCATCATCATCATCATCCTCTTTAGGCTCACTGGGTTTTCAAGATCAAGACTACTGGCAAATTAAGGCATTCAATCTTTTTCTTCAGTTCAGACCTTAGTGAGCCCAGTCATTAGATCCCCACTCTGCTCTATGTAGGTAAAACTTACATCTCTTCCTGCTACGGCTTTGATGATTTATGATTAGGTTATGTAGAATGTTCTCGATTAAATTTACCCCCCTCCTAGTCATTCTGATATTCATGTTAATGTTTAAGAGCTGATAATTATCAGCCCTGCATACACTGCCTGGGAGGCAGTTTCTGACAGGCAGCGTGCAATCAAATCGTGAAGCTTGTTTGGAAGATCTGATCCCAGTCCGTATTGGTGGAACTGTAACAGGAAGTTACGTTCAACGACCAAAAAAAAAAAAAAAAAAAAGTCTTGATCGAAAGCAAGTTTTAAATTTTTATTTTAATGACTAGATTGTTTCCCATCAAGCAAAAGGCACAGCATGGAACGACTTGTAAAAACACCCCATAATTTCATGTTTTTATTTTTGAGTCTGCAGAATTAAATCTGACATGCCCGTTGCCGTAACACCACGCAGTAGCAGGAGCAACAGCAGCGATGGCAGCCGGGCAGTGAGACACATGTCACAACAGTGAGACGAAACACATTTTCGTGGGGGCCTAGAGACGACAATTAAGCAAAATGTCTCGGCACAGAAATGTCCGAGGTTACAACTACGATGAAGGTAGATAACCTTAAACAGGTGCTGTTGGCGGTTTAAACGTCGTGCCAAGGCCTCAAACCGCTGAACTCGTTAGCCGCTAAGCTACAATTTACTGCTGTTGGTTGTAGCTTTAGCGGCTAACGCTAGCGAGCTTAGCTGGCAAGAAAACGTTGATGTCGTGTCACATGGCGCCTGGCACAAGATACATTTCACAATAATACAAGCTTTTGGGCCAACGTTATAATGTTAAAACTTGATGTTATACGTCTAAAGCAAGTTCAGATTGTAGCTAATGTTTTTGTTTACTAAAGTTAGCAAGCTACCTAGCTAGCTTGCTAACTTTCCTGTGTTATGGTATTTATGTTACAAGCTTCTAATTCATCGCTGGATATGGCATATAGACACCCCCTGACCTTATCAGTTTATTAGTCTTTCCAGCTTGTCAGACCTACTGGTTAAGTATCTAGAAAATCATCTGGCTTCCCATTTACTGTTTGTTATGCATTGTGTAAAGCTGCTGACGAGGCAAAGTGACAGCTGTTACAAAGGACTCTTTCGCTTTACTGGAACTGGATTTTGAACATGTGACATGTGTTTATATGAATCACAGGAAAGGAACACATTTGACGTTCAGGTATATGTTTTCTAGACTTTGAAGATGATGACATGTATGGACAATCTGTGGAGGATGACTACTGCTGTATATCACCAGCAACAGGTTGGTATCTGTGATTGCACATGTAACAATTAAAAGTTACAAAAGTTATGAACAAGTATGCATATTTGCATACTTGTTCATAAACATCCAACATTAATACACCAGAATTTTTTCTTTCCTCCTAGTTAAAGAAACCAATATGTATTTGCAATGTAAAGTAGGATTGATGATATCAAATAACTATTTACACCATCTAACATTAATCAGACATCACATCTCATAGTTTGGCCAATAAGTAAAGATGTTTCTGATTCATTCAGCGAATCAGTTCATCTACTCACGTCAAGAGAGGCAAGCACCAAAGGAGGAGCCTTTAGAAGAGGAAGAGTATGAAGATGAAGATGTTCCTATGTCCCCTACCATCAGCCACAACCTTGACCCTCTTGATAAAGGTAAGCTTTTTAAGTTCAGGCAGCGATATACAAGTCACAATGGACAGAGATCATCTGGCCTTTACCTCTTTTTGTGTTTCAAAATGTTGAAGACATTCAGATCCTGTTGAATATTAGTTTTATTTTTAACTTATATATTGTTCTTTAGCTTGTAATTTGTTTCTGTATCACAAATGTGTGTCTGTGTTGTACTTTGTAGCCAAGCTGTATTCTTGTCTGGACCATATGCGGACGGTGCTTGGAGATGCCGTACCAGACTCAGTCCTGAGCCAGGCAGCCATAAAATTTGGATTTGACCCACAGAGGGCACTGGATGCCGTCCTGTCTGAGGACACTAAAACAGCCCCAGTTAAAAGAAGTACCAATGAGGAGACAGCTTCGGTAGCAAGAGTTGGCCAGGAGAAAGCGCCCCTTCCACAAAGAACCAAACAAGAGGCTGTGGCTGAGAAAGGTACGCCTGGAGCAGATCAAAATTTGATCAGTTTATTGGTTAGAAGTTGTTGTCCCTTACTGGTCTACAATAGTTACATACTAGAGAATGGTTGTTTCAATATTTTCCAAACAGCTTAGATTTGAAAAAGCTTTTATTCAGCACTCAAAATGACTGAGTTATTTCACATCTACTTAGGTCATAATAAGCGTTTTTTTTTCTTGTAATTTCCTTTGAATGGATGATAGCCATGTAACGATTTCATGAGCACACACTGGTACTCTGTGGTGCACAAATAAGGCCTTGTCTTTTTGTATTACCTGCTTAATAATCAATAGCATTTCAGTATAGACAGAAGTTTCCAGTCAAAAGTTTTTGAACATCCCACATTGTATCATTTTTTTTGATCACATGTGCTCACTTTTAACTAAGGATAAAAATAATATAGTAAGATAATTAAGAAACAAGTATAAGTAAAGTGATAATTAGATAAGATTTGAAGTTCAGTTAAAATCTGTAAGCTTGCCATTTAAGTGGACTGTTAATACAAAGAGGGAAGCTATCATTACTGTTACGAATGAAAGATAACTAGTATTTCTCACAAAGCAAGAATTATGGGTTGTGATGAGGCAAAATAAGGCATTAAAGACGATTCAGGGAAACACAAGAACTAGACTCTTGCACAGTGGGCTGATAAAAGATTGAGATAGAGCTTGGTAACTAATACGGTATTATAATATTTGTGACTACATGCGTGTGGGTTCTCCAAATAATTTTAAGTAATATTCATCAGTGTCAGCCACTGTTCATTTCTCACAAATGTGTGGGACGACACATTTAAGTAATGCAAATGTTTAACAAAGTGCCTTCTTTCTCCCCCCCCCTCCATGTTGTGATTCATCTGGCCTCCTGTCTCTCCTCTTTGACACCTGCAATTGGCTTTTGTAAGGTAAGGAGCCTGCTTGTCTGCTTCTCACACAGACATTAGAACTGAGGCACATAACCCCCAATCTGATGGGTGCAAACACATCCAACTACGTGTGCCAGCAAGTGCACCAAACTTGCGTGACCTCTTATCTCAAAATAAGCCTGAGCTAGTGGTTAGCAGCTCTGGAAATCAAAATATTATCTGTCAAGATGTAGGTTCAGGTTTTAGCAGTCTGGCACAGCTCATGTCTGAGCATGAGCAAAAGAGTAAGGGGACAGCAGTAATTGACACAGGGTCAAGTTTGGGTATTCCCTCATTAAGTGCTCTCACCATAGGACCCAGTTCACCTCCATCCATTGTGTCCAATCTGAATAGTCTCTCATTGGGAACATTGGCATCTTTAAATATGTCTTCAGCATCTCACAGCTCAACTCCCTCCCTCCTTCCAGTTTCACTCAGTAGCCTGTCACTAAACAACCCAAAACTAACAACTGCAAGCTCTTCTCTGGCTGCTCCTCCTCCAGGGTTTGGGAGTCTCAGTTCTGTTCTTCAGAGCAACCAGCTCTTAGTGGGCGTTGGAACTGGAGGCAAAGCCACAATGAGTGATCCTAAGGGAAGCCCATCACTGGCTGATTTAATCCAGGAGCACTCAAACCACCATCCAACTATCAGTAACTCTTTCCCTACTCCACATAGTAGCATAGTTTCTGTAAAGTCTCAGTGCATGACTGCACCAGCACAAAATCTCTCTCTGTCTGAACTTGCTTCACAGCACCAAAACAGGGGTTCATGCATTCAGTCTCAATCACAGAGCACTGAACGACTGGCAAACACATTTACCTTTTCTAAACCAACCAACATTTCTTCTACATGCCTGGGTGGGACTGTCTCACTGTCGCAGCTAGCCTTGCAGCATCAAAACAACAGTTACTTACCTTCCCCTCAACCTGTCAGCTCTGAATCTCCTGCAAATGCACTGAAACAGCCACCTGGCCTTTCTGAGCCGCTCTCTTTGTCACATTTGGCTTCTGAACGCAAAGGTGAAACCTCAACCACCTCATATGGGTCACAGCACTCCCTAACCTCGCTCTCTTCACCAGCAAAACCAGAGAGGGCGGGTGTCTTGCCAGAAAGTACTTTAGAGGGTGGCATCAAGTGTGAGCTCAACCACAAATCATACCACCAAAGCTCTGTGCCGCCTAAGCTGGGCCAGACTATTGATTTGAGTGCACTCATGGCCCAGTCACATGGAGCAGGCCCACGCCACTTTGAGAACGACCTCATGTCGCTGTCCTGTTCAGCTTCACTTGCCTTGGGGCCGGATTCTTCTGTTTTTGCAAAACCTTCAGTATTTGCGACTACGTTGTCGACTCAGAGCCGTGGACAACAGAAGAGAACAAGGAGTGTATTGAAGGGAAAAAGAAGAGGTCAGAGGACAGGAAGTGGTTACCAGGCCTTCCTCTGTAAAGCGCAGGACAAAGCCGATGAGCAGTTGACCCCACTTTCACCAATTGTACCATTCCGCTTCGATACTCCATCACCTGACGACATCGTCCGTGCTAATCAGCGAAAGGCTTTCACCAGGTAGACAAGAGGAAATAAAAAGCAGTTATTTCAGTTGCGTCCAGGTTGGTGCTAAGTTGACTAACTTGGGATAAGAACCTCAGAGTTTTCTGGTGGCCTTTGCTCCACCAACTGAACTAAACTCAGAGATGCAGCACTCAGGGTCATCAGTCCATATGAGTCTTTTTAACTACTGTGTCCCACAATAAGCCATGTGGAGTGAAGGAACTTTTGGGACCAACAATGCGGCACAATGACGTACTTGCTGCTGATCACTGCTAAAAAAAAAAATCTGCTAGAAACAGTATTATGACATTTATGCATTTTCTTTTAAATAGGTAAAGAAACAAATCTTGTTGCTATTACATACAGAACAATAATGTTTTAGTCAGACTGAACTACTCAAACACTGGCAGCTAGGAATTAATAGCAGCTAATCTTTCAAAGGATTTTAAGAACTTTTAGAAAGACATTTCTTCATTTACTATAGTTAAACATTTTTTTTCCTATGTTTTAAATTTTGAGTCTTATTTTTGTATGCTTACATGGCCATTGGCTTTTTAATTTTTGTATGAAAGTAAAGTAGTTTAATCTTAGCTAGGGAAAATTAAAATCTATCTCTTTTGGCGTGACCTCTTTTCTTTTCTGGCTTTGAGCTGCATGAGCCCTCAAAAGAGAAAAAAGAGGTTGATTTTGTTTGCAGGTGTTCTGCCGCTATTGGAATATGGATCAGTTAACCATTGTACTGGTTTACTGCTGCCTGTGTTTGAGATCATGGGGTTGACTTTTTGGTTTAGAGGACACCTGGAGATTTTCCCATGAGAGAGCAAGAACACACACACACTCTCGCATGCGCACACAGACATACACACACACAGTGAACAAGTGAACACTTTTTATTGTTTGATACTAACAAAAGGAGTTTAAAATGAGTGTCAATAAAGAGTGTACTGAATAAGTAAAAATGAATGCCTTCACACCCAAGGTAAAGGTTTTTTTTCTCTTGCTCTTAATTAAGCTTTTAATATCATGATGTACAGATGGGTTTGATTTACATTGGGTGTGTCATGACACGCTGCCAGAGGTTAATTTGTTAATTTTGAAATAAAGATGACTGAATTTATGTACTCTGAGTGTGCCTGTGCCTGGGCGTGTCCCTCTGGTTGTGTGTGGTTGTACATTTGTGTGTGTCTGGGTGTAAAAACATGGATTCTGCAGATAAAGCAGCACTCAGCACTCTTATGTATGGTACCTGTTTATTCAGAATAAGTCTATACTTAAGGATGGGGTAGTTAGCGTCAATGTAAAATTATTATTGGAGTTATTGTCTATTGTCAAATTAAAATGTTTAAGAAAGAAATCTGCATTATGTATCTGGTGCAATGTATGCACATTTTAGGCTAGGCCAAAGTCTGAAGTCGTTTCACATGTTTAGTGTGAGTCATTGGTACCGGTTTGAATGGAGAATCTTGCCCTCAAAGAAGTGCATCTTTATAGCTTAAGATTGAACAAGGATTGCTTCAAGCCTGGGCAGATAACATCATGCAATAACAGCTACAACTGTAAGGTGCCTGGTGTATGTGGTCTCATGAACCCTAAAAACTGGTGGTCTTGAGGACATTGTTCTGTGCCTTGTGTGGCAGGAGAAGAAGAAAAGAGCTAATGTCAGGCTTTTCTTATGGTTGAGTTATTTTCGTGCACTGCCTTAGTGTTGTGTTGAGAGTACTTTTTGAGCGAAGGGGTATGGTTTGGGATATATGTGTGTAAACTTCACACAGGTGCAGAAGGGTGAGCGAACTGGACCCTCAGGGTGTCAAACAGACTGGAGAGCCTGGGGGAAATGATATAAAGGGCAGATAGTGGTAATTATGACAAGTCAAATATTAGAAGTCAGACAGGTTTCTGAGTGTAGTCCTGGGAGCATGATGATGTTTGGAAATAATTTGGTGGATCAGGGATGCTGTGGTCTGTTTTGAGAATGAAAACATGACCTACAGTTTGTTTTAGATTTTGCACTGGTAAAAATTTAGAAATGATTATGTACCCTATTAACAAGGGGTTTGTCCATAAACTTTTTCTCTTAAGGCGAGCCAGTGTGTGGGTTTGAGCAGGAAGCTGCACTCTTGGAGAAAATGTCACCCAGAGCATAAATCGACGCAGCACACCAGCAGATCGTCTTACTCGCTGTCTCTCTTTTACACCACCTACGTAGGAAAATCTGATCATGTCTCTCAACTTTCACAGCTTTGTCAGAGGCCTTTGACAGATCAAATCATTTTGCGTCTTTACAGGCTCTGCATTTCTGCAAGGCGTACTTGTTGCACAAACATTGTTTTGTTGTGTTGAGGTGCCAACACTGGAAAATACAATTTTTCTCACAGCAAGTGGTCAAAATAAAGCAGGTGCATATGGACAGAATAACTGCTTTGTTGTGGTGCTGTGTGTTTACAGGAAAAAATGACAAAGAGAGACGTAGAACTCTTTGTCTAAATGGAAACAAAAACTACACGAAATTTATAGCAGGCATGCACTTTGGCCTCAGGTTCATTTATTATTTGACAGCAATAATAATAGTTTTGTGCAAATTAATAATCAGAAGCACAGAAGTATCTTACTCGCATGGTCATTAAACCATGAGCCACTTTGTTGGGGCACATGGGTTAACTGTGGCCAGGCAAAATTGGGATTTTAATATGACTAATTCTCCAGCCCTATTACCCATTAGAATTGTCACTGCAAGTGTTTCAGTAAAATCACTAAAAAAAGAAAAAAATCTGCCTCACAGTATAACCAACTGTATCTTATGGGGTATGTAGTTAGGTGGTTGAACTGTCGAGTTTCCACCATGCGTTATCTGAAAGCTTAAGTGTTAGTGTTTATCAATGCGTATTGCTGAATCTTGTGCCTTTATACCCTGTTTTTTCCTTCTTTGGAAACTCTGAATGTGGAGTCATGTCTGTCACTCAAAAAAACAAAAAACAAAAGGCAGCCACAGGACTCTTAAGTTAAGCAGGAGACCACTGAAGGGAAAGTGGATGCGCCACAGAGAATTGCTTAAAATAGGTTGAATAGTTTTTATGATTATTTGGATGAACAGTGTAAATCCAAACGTCACCTGACACAGTGGGTTATTTTGCTGTTGGCCAGAGACATTAATTTCACTACTGTTTTCAAACACTGTAAACACAACAGGAGGGTGAGAGCTCTTAGGTAGTTGTTATGACTCAAGTTGGCTGTCTGCTGAGTAGGTGGTTGTAAAGGATAAGGAGATGTATCTTATGCTGTGATCCTGTGCTGAGAGGTGGTACTGATATTGTGTGCGTGTATATGTTTCAGCGTGAATCATCCTGAAAATGGTCAGATGGGTCCTACTCAAGAGTTTTTTCCTCAGCCAGCACTCTCGTTTCCTTTATAGTCATTTTCATTCATGTCTTCACCGGCTTTTGAAAGGTGAATGAAGCGTAACTTGTATTTTGGTTCACTGGTATATCCAATGTACAGAAAAAATAATCTATAATGTGCAAGGGGGTGCCAGAATGTTCATTTTAGTTCCTAACACATACCATGCCAGGTGATTTTACTTTGTCCTCCCTGGTGGAAATCTCTTATACAGTAGCTTAGACTTAAAGCTTAAATTAAAGTATTTTTACTGGTTGCACCATTTGTGGTGCATGGTTTTCTATACTGTACCTGAAGATTCTTTGTAACAGCCAGAGCTACTAATCTGAGAGCGAGCTAACTTTGACACAGTCATATTGGCCCAGACTGAGATGCAATACATAAATCAAGTGAAATGTTTTTCCCCTTTTTCTCCCTTCACTTTCCCCCACATCAAGACTGTGACGCTTTGAGATAAGTCACATCCTTTAGCGACCTCAAGTGGTAGGGATCCTCAAAATTCAAATCTTCTCTCCAGAATTCTCATTTTTAATTGTGATAACCAGCAGCTCACAATGTTCAGTCTGTTTATTAAATATTAGTTTGAGAAGGTCTTTCCTTAAAACTCAGGAACAGGACAGCAGATGTTGTCAAACGAGGAAAGAGACAATGTACTAACAGAACTCCAAATGTAGTGAATATAATATGAAGATATGTGACATGACTAGATTTCTCTCTGTCCTTCACTCTGGCTGTCAGTCGCCCCATTACTGGCTTTTCCACGAAGAACCCTTGTTATTTTACTTTTGTCTGCACACTTGTGTGTATTTGGACAGGGGGGGAAGAGGGCAGAGATTTGCATATCCTGGGCGGACTCCTCTTATCCTGTGCTCAGTTGAGCCCTGAGGCCAAGGTGTACAAATGACTCACTCACTCTTAGTCACTGCAAGGGTCCCCTATGTTAGAGAAATCCTGGATGGAAGGACTCCAATTGTTTACCTGCCAATCTAAACAGTGTAAAGAGATCCTGCTCCAAGCCTCAGAACCTGTACTAGCACTGTATAGCTGTTCTCAGGCCACCCTCCTCCCCCGTTAATGCTGCCCCCAGGGTAGCCCAAAAAAAATTATCTGGCAACTTAGTTGTTTGCAAAGGTATGAAAATGTTTGACAGAGCAACATGTCCGGTAGTTAAAAACAAAAGGGGTTATTTATTACTTAAGACCTTGGTGGGGTGTAGAAGGGTGCGCCTGTCTGTTTCACCCCAGGTTAAAATATAGACAAGGTGATCTTGATAGCCTTTATTATATCACTTAATCTAAAGTGATCATTTGTCTCACAGCTGATGTTCCATAAGTGGATTGCAAGCTGTTGGCTGGTGTCCTGTCTGACACAGGTGGTAGAAACCTACACGTCACTGTAGTTGGGACAAGAAAAGCCCCCAGCTGCAGGAAGAACCAAAATTCCCCAGAGAGTTCTTTCTCTGTCTCATGTTACTGCCTACTGCAGGACCAAACACCATCAGATAATGATTATGTAGATTTCAGTGATGATGATGATGATATGTTAAAGATCTGTAACTGTTTTCATGTGCTTTTCTGCGTGGGTCCATCTATTACAAGTGCAGGTAGTTTTCAGGACTTTTTGTCTTGCATTTACAGTTAGCACTTTATATAAACTGTAATCATGTTTTTTTAAAGATAACTTTGATGCAGCTCTGCACTGGTTGTCCTTTTTTTCCACTCTTTGTACAGATGTGAAAATAAACAGCATGCAAATGCAATCAAAGAAAAGAAGGCCTTTTCAGAGTGCAGTGAACTGCCTAGCTTGTGTATCAGTGTTTCAGAATGAGAGGGACTTTTTTTTTTTCTCTAATGCGAGTCATTCAGAGAGTGCTTGGTTAGAGAAAGTCCATTAATAATTCTGTTGAATGACACCTCTGTTCCCCTCATTTTCCCTCAGGGTATTTTTTAAGATGAATAAACTGCTGTGAGCTTACAGTGGCACACAGAAGGGACTGGTATAATGTATAAAATGCATGTTTAATCAAAGCTATAAGATTTAAAGAAAAAAAATAACTTTTTCTTGACAACCTTAAACAGTCTTCAACAAAGACAAACATAAAAAGGGAACAAAGTCTTGAGCAGCATTTTCCTTACTTGATAAAGGTTCCAAAATGTTGCAGTCATATCAAAAAGGAATGTGCAGGAGTTTTTGTGTTCATATAAAAGGAAAGTATAAAAGGAAATAACATTTTATGACCAACATCAGTTTGTTGGTCATAAAGTTGTAACATATCAACCACTAAGGGGTATTTGTACACTGTACATGTCTTGTAATGCCAATATATGCACATTTATTTTAAACAGATGTGTGTGTGTGTGATACACACATTCACCTCCAGCCCTGCACTTTGCTGAGGGTGACACCTTTTCAAAAGATTCATTCTGCGAAACGCTGTGTCACACTGTTCTATTTACGTGGAGACGGGAGGCAACGGCCACTTCAGAAATTAACCCTTTCTGAACCAGGATGACACTGCTACACACATACAGACAGACGCACACGGTGTGCAGTTGGTTTGGCTGTGCAGCCCAGTCTAAATGAATCAGTAGCAGGTTGATATGACTGGGACCGGTGGCCATTTGGGACTGGGATGACAAAGCAATGACATCAACAAGTCTCACTACAGCAGAATATGAGAGTGCAACTGATTTCATCATATGCTTACACTAAAGAATATATACTTGGATGCCTGTAAGTGGTAACTGTGACCAGGAAAGTAGTCGTAAGCTATATATTGTATTAATACCACACCACTTTTAATGGTGTACATTGCTCAATAAGCTGTCTCCGTGTTTTATAATGCATTTTGTCATTTTAAAAGGAAGAGATCAAATCTCTTGTTTAAACCTGTGCTCAATCTGCTGCTTCCCTGACTCTCAACTATTAACCAATAAAGTGTGAACTTTTGCAACTGCGCGATCGCGATACAGACTTCCTGGTCTTAGGAAATCTGTGAAAAATCTGCATGCAAGTTTATCTTGGTTATGAGAGAAAGTAGAGACTGTTGGATGATACGTATGACACATTTATAATGCCTTGATGGTCATTTCTAATCTCTTTTTAAATAAGATAAAAATGCCATATGCTCCTCTTTTCGGAGGCCACAGTGAGTCATCGTTGCCTTTGTTTGTGAGCAAGTGTACATTTTGTTCCTCTCTTCTCCTCAGCTAAAAGCAGAGATGCCTCTCACAGTAAACTGGACCCTGAAGTGGTACCCAAAGTGGCTCGCATGACCGTCTCAGGCAAGAAGCAAACCATGGGCTTTGATGTTCCCAGGTATCGAAAACACCTTTGCCACTTAAATACACATTGTTCTCTTAAAACGGTAAAAAAAAAAAACTTCTTTCTGTATACACTGAAAATCTTTTAGCCTTTGGTATTATAGTTTTAATTTAAAATGAAAAGCAGATAAAACTATAAATTTGGATTAGCTGATGAGCATTACTGACACTTCAACCTGAGTGGGTGTTGTGTAGATAAGAAACCATCTTGTTTCACAATATACCAGTGCTGCAGATGATTTTGGGAGCTGTGTGGAGGCACAATTATCTTTGGCAGAGAAGAGATGAGTTGTGTTTCATCGTGATTAAACTTCTCTCCTCAGCACAGGGGAGAACGGCGTAGTCACTGCTTCAGTTCGCCGTGGTGGCAGTCCTGAAAATGCAAGTGTAACACCTGCCACAGAAACCACCTCCAAACGTCCCGAGACCCCATCTAAAGGGTCAAATGGAGACGAGCCCTCCACAGTTCCCACTCCAGGCCGCTCCTCTGGAAAGTGCCGGCAAGCGATTAATATTAAGGCTGAGTTGGAGAAGAGACAGGGGGGCAAGCCTCTGTTAAATTTGGTGGTTATAGGTAGGAACACTTTCACATAAATCACCACAAAAAAGCACTTGCAGCTTAAAATATCATTTCAGTTAAGAGATCAGGACAAATACAAGGAATACAAAAGTGGATTCTTCACAAAAACATTTGCAAAACTTAATTCAAACTTCTCCCTTAATTCCTTGTACAAGAATTTCTGACATTGGTTAACAGTTACATACACAGAGGAAGTACTGCTTGTTTTTTTTTTGTTAGGCAACTCAAGTTTTTAATCTTTGGGATTTTACATATTAAGAAATCCAGCAACAAAATTTTTTTTTTCATGAAGTCGTGCTTCTTGTAGCCAACTGTAAAATCCAGTTTTCTCACATTTCAAGTTGCAGGTGTGAGATCCACATCAAAATGTCCACACACTGCAACATGGCTGGTGTGAGACAAAAAAAAAAAAAAAAAAAAAATCAAATTTTTTCTTATACAAGTTAAGCCAGTTACAGTTAAATGTAATGTCGACCAGTGAATAATTTCAAATCTCCCTTTTTTACTGCCCTTGTTTGGTGTGCATATGCCTAAACTTGATGGTAGCGAATGAGTCGAACTGCAGAACAGCGCAGTTGCTTGATAATATTTTCTCTTTCTCAGTTGCACGAGAAAATATGACTTGGTAGTTTCAGAAGTGCAGATGAATTTAGTTTCTCACAGCCTGTGAAACCTTTCGTTTTACCACGGTCCTCTCTCTTCCCCCTCTCACCGTCAATCCTTGTTCCCATTTCTGTCTGCCTTGCTCCACTTGTGCAATTCTGCTGCTTTCCTTCTCCCATCTGTGGCTTTCTTTTGCCATGTCTTATGTTCTCTCTTCCCCCACCTGTCTTATCACTCTTGTGACAGTCTTCCTGTCTGTGCCTGTCTATCCTCATCCCTGCCATGAGGCTTCCCCACCCTCCAAGCCCCTTTTCTCTAGCAGTTCCTGTCTTTTTATAACTGATACTCCTTGGCAATGTTACATTATTCCCTCCTTCTCTGCAGGACACGTGGATGCAGGTAAAAGCACGCTGATGGGCCACCTGCTTTATCTGCTGGGAAACGTCAACAAACGTACCATGCACAAGTATGAGCAGGAGTCAAAGAAGGCAGGCAAAGCCTCCTTCGCCTATGCTTGGGTTCTGGATGAAACTGGCGAGGAGAGGGACAGGTACATTTTGAACGCGAAGCTACAGACAAACAGACAAATACACACACACACACACTGAGGGCAGAGGTCAGGTTTGGCTGCAGATGGACAAGGACACTTGGGAAGTACAGATGCTTACCAAACTGTCTGTTCCTGCTATGTGCTTCTGGTTTATAACAAGCAGATCTTGAGAGTCCAAACGTTTTGTCCACTTACTGGTGTACCAGTACTAGAGATGTGATTTGGGAAAAAAATGGCTTGCTCTTGAGGAGGAGCAAATCTTTCCTACACTCTTTGGAACATGTTTTGCTTCCAAATAGCTGTACACCTTGTGACACAGAAAAAATGTTGTTGTTGAAAATACGTCCCTGTTTACCCTCCCTCTCTGTTGTTGTTACCAGAGTGAAACGGAAGCGAAATATGCCAGAAACAGAAAGTGACTCGGGTGGGGATCCATATTCACTTATCAGTAACTTCTGAAGCAAATACGTAATATAGTGTCTGTCTGGGAGCCTCGCCCGCTAAGAGACGTTGCTCTTGAACTGAAATTGACTGAGGTTTTAAATCCACATCCTTTTATAGGGCAGTCCAGCTACTCAGCACTCCACCCACGTGATTTTAATCAAAAGTATTCATTTTGCTACACGTCATTGTTTACATTGCAGCTGAAAGGAAAGCAAAAAACTTAATTATTTGGCTTTTTTTTTCTTTTTCCCTCTCCAGAGGTGTGACAATGGATGTGGGCATGACCAAGTTTGAGACAAACTCTAAGGTGGTGACCCTGATGGATGCACCAGGACACAAAGACTTCATCCCCAACATGATTACAGGAGCTGCACAGGTATAACATATAAAAGGCTCAAGCCTGCACTGTTCACAAAGATGAGACTAAGTGATAGAAGTGGGCATTAAGTGTTTGGAAGTACAGAAATTGTACGTCCCTTGCTCGTTTTGGGTTAAGTCACAAAAGATTATTTAAGTAGGCTGAGCAAAGTGACTGAGTAAATATTTTTAAATTTTGTATGAGAGGAAGCCTCTATCACATTCTAACAGATTTAACAATCCAACACATATATATAAATATATATATATATTAATAGAATAATAGATAATGCATTGTTTAATGTTACATAGAAGTGTTTCTACCAAATAATTTGAAAAACTTTATGGATGATATAATCAGACTGGTCTGGACTTTTGCAAATCCAACAAATTAAATATCTAACATGTCATGGTACTGAAAAGAAAATACTGATTTTTTTTTGTGCCCCCCCTCGCACAAAATATGAAGACACACCAATACCTCCAATAACCACCTAAGCTGATCTCCTTAACTGTTTGTTGAGGTGACATTAAGCATCTCTCTAATTTTGCAAACCTCAGTCTAAAGAAAATCCTTTCCCTCCTTCACTATACCCTCAGCTGGCCACACCTGTTACGATTTGAAATAACTTCCCGTGGTTTTGGGTGTTGGTGTCAGAGAGTATATTTGCCGACATGGGTGTGTTTGTCTGTCTCTTTTTTGGTGCACTAATGTAATTTCTCTTTTTACCTTATGACTGTCTTCACGTTCAGCCTCCTCATGTAGTGACTAAGGGGTTTCTGTAGTAAGCAAATGAAGCTGTCAGTCAGATGCATACTATGAAGGATAAGAGGATGTTTCTCAACCTGTAGTAAAACATTTGTTCATTAATTTAAGAATAAGTGAATTACAGTATTTTTATTTACTATTACTGCCTGTATGCTGTATTTGACAGTATTTTGCTTTCTGGTGCATATTACAAGTTGAAGTAACCATCACCATCAAGAAGAACAACAAATAAGTTAACATATTATCTCGTGCAGATTATGAGTGCATGCTTAAAATTTATGTTTTGGAAAAAGAAAAAAAGCTTATGTAAGTTTAATACATGATTGTTATAAACTTCTGAATCTTATTGGAACACGGTGAAGTATTGTGTAGCTTGTGCATTTTCTTTTTAAGCTATTTTATGCTTTCTAACATTAGAGTCTCATTTTTACACATATATTATAAAATTCGGCTGTTAGATTACCTACTGAGCTGAGTTTGACTGTGACTATGATGCTCACATCTGCCTCAACAGAAATGCGTGCATACGGGTCTTATCTTTCCCCTCGGTTCTGTCTCCAGGCCGACGTGGCGGTGCTTGTGGTAGATGCCAGCAGAGGAGAGTTTGAGGCAGGCTTTGAGGCGGGTGGTCAGACCAGAGAGCATGCCCTGCTGGTGCGTTCGCTGGGCGTCACTCAGCTGGCTGTGGCAGTCAACAAGATGGACCAGGTCAGACCTGCTACACACACTGGAGATGACTTTCTTTTGTTAGCATTACATATATGCATTATGGGTAATTTGACCAATAATATTGTGGTAGAGGAAATACAAGCAATATTACTCTCACAAATTAGTGAAGGGGTTTCATTTTTACAAATATGTATGAATTCTGGATCTGTGGGGACATACAGTTAAAAATAATTTGAAAGTAGTTTTTTTGCTTTTCAAAAATCTGACTATTAGTGAAACTGTGGAAACTGAAAGTACAGAACCATAAGAATGTGGGAGTTCACTGATAAAATCAAGTCAAGAAGCAGAATTTCCCTTTTCTGTCATAATCCTATTCCCTGTCATAAAGCAAATACTGCTATATAATTTTTAGATTTTCTCAAAGTTTGTGACTTAACACCTCAAAATGTTTCTGTCAGGAGAGAAGAGAACCTTAGGTGTGTGTGGGATTGTATTTTTGTGTTCTTGTTTTTTTTCCTATAATCACTGGCATGTTGCTGACACATTTCCATTTCAAAGCTGTGCTGAAGGGGAAACTTTGTGTATTTTCCCTTTTTCCTTTATATGTGTATATAAATCAGGTAAACTGGCAACAGGAGCGCTTCCAAGAAATCATCTCCAAACTTGGCCATTTTCTCAAGCAGGCAGGATTCAAGGTGAGTTGGCATTAAGTCACTCGACATCTCGCGATATTAAACTCTTTATCAGTGTCAGTAATATTAAGTACTGTCTTACATATTTGGGCAAGAGGAAGTACTTCCTGGAGTTTGAAACTGGTGTTTATCCGTTTTTCGCAGGAGTCTGATGTTTTCTACATCCCCACGAGCGGCCTGTCGGGAGAAAACCTCGCCACCAGGAGTTCAGTTTCACAGCTCACCTCCTGGTTCTCTGGGCCCAGTCTCCTGGAGCAGATTGGTAATGCACACTGGCATGGATCAAGCTGCCCAAAGCGCTGACTCCCTTTTGACACTAAAACTCAGTGTTCAAACAAAAAAAACAAATCAAAACACAAGCACAAGCAGCATTTCTGCAATTTTTTCATCACGTTTCTCTTGCAGATGTGTGAACAAACACACAGGTCATTCATTGATTTTTATTTTTAAGTTAAATAAGTGCTTCCATATTCAACACTAGACTAGACGACAACAGATTAATTTACACAAAAATCAACCAACAGAAGGAAGTCATACTAGTGAAAAGCTAACTGTGTTTAGACTGTGTCCAGAAACCAAGGAAACCATGAAATATCACTCTGCTAACAAGGGACCACTTGATTCAAGAGCATTCCAAAAACAGATTGAATTGAGTATTTGAGAATTTGTTCATTATCAAATACTTAAATTTTCACTGTTTAATACTCAAAACACAGAATTTGAGTGGTATAATTCTTCAAAATGACTCAGTACAGCGTAGAATGACTGGTGGATAGTTAAGAAGAAATTAAGTACAGTTTCTTTATAGTCTTGTGTGCACTCTGTATTTCATAATTTCATACAGCGCTGTGACTGCATTTAAGGTGCTGTTTGTCCAGACTCATGACCAGTAAGAAAACCATAGTGTTATTCATCCAGTACCAGTGAAAATGATTCATCGCCCGCAGTCCCCGGGCTTCTCATAATACTTTCTTGCCTCTACGCTCCTCATTGTTTTCTTCCTCTTTTTTTTTGTCTTTGGTATTTTTCCTCTTTTCTAAAGATGCCTTCAAAGCTCCTCAGAGGTCTGTAGATAAACCTTTCAGACTGTGCGTCTCAGATGTGTTCAAAGGTAAGTCAGTGATCCATACTCACAGATGGTTTGAGATTTTGTTCATGTCCCTTCTCATTTTAAAGTTTAAGAGATTGCTAATGTTGCATTCTCTCCTCCCAGACCAGGGTTCAGGCTTCTGTGTTACAGGGAAGATCGAGGCAGGTTACATTCAGACTGGGGACAGAATACTGGCAATGCCTCCAAATGAAACCTGCACTGTCAAAGGTATGCGCTGTCTTCGCTGCCATTTTGGCATTGTAACTGACTTTGGAATTTCAGTTTTGATCTTTATGTGGCCTACACAGCATTTTCCTCATTGACAGCACTAAGGTTTCTAAAGTCATGGTTTTAAATTGTGAATCATCAGGGCAGCTTAAAAACAGTTTCATAAAGGCGCAGTTTATCTGCAGCAGGGCATGACACCTGTGCCTCTGAACCTAATATGCATATGCAAGAGAGAGCTGTTCGTAGGCTGACAGAATGCCACTGGGCTCACTCAAACACTCACTGCATAGGTACAAATACTTATAAAAGACACTATTCTTTTTTTATTTGAGCATCAACACATTTCTATAACCAAAAAAATGTTTACACTAACTAATAGCAAACAACATTACGATGTGTTTCCTCAGACAGGACATTAAACTAAGCTGTGCTAAAATAAAACACTTTTATTTTATTTATTTATTGATTTTTTTTTTAAATAAATTATGTCAGCTCCCTAGCACACCTACATCTGAGCAGTAGTTCTGTATCGAGTGAGTGGTAAACGCTGCCATCCTGTGGTCACTGGATTAATCACCCTCCGTCTGTCTGCACCGCAGGAATTACTCTACATGACCAGCCTCTGGACTGGGCTGCTGCCGGAGACCATGTTAGCCTGACAGTCACCGGCATGGACATCATCAAGATCAAGTAAACAAGTGACACATGACAATTGAGAGTGTATTTCTTAAAATTAAGAACTTTAATTCATGAAAAATCAGAGTGATTCTGTTTAACATGCAGTGGCTGCCACTGTGGTTCAGTTTTGGCCATTTGTAGCAGAAGTTTGTGTGGATGCTAGTCTGGATATTCTTTGAAAACAGCTTTTATTCACTTGTTTTATTTTCTTATATCCCCTTCCTTCCAGTGTGGGCTGTGTGTTCTGTGATCCTAAGGAGCCCATTCGAGTCTGCACTCGATTCAGAGCCCGAATCCTGCTCTTCAACATCGAGGTCCCTGTCACACAAGGCTTCCCGGTAAGTGCAGGCAAACACACTCGGACCCTCTCACTTGCACATAAAGGCATTCTGTCTTATTGTGTGTACACGTTTGTTAATTGTGGTGCTGTTTCTGTGTGTGTGCACTTGGTGTAGGTATTGTTGCATTATCAGACAGTCAGTGAGCCGGCCACCATTAGGAAACTGATCAGTGTCCTACATAAGAGCAGCGGTGAAGTGCTGAAGAAGAAACCGAAGTGAGTTTTGTTTTTTTGTTTTTTGTTTTTTTCTGTAAGGTGCTGTAGCATTCTCAGTGGAGTTGACTGTTATTGTTATTGCTTGCTTAGTCACGCTGCTTGTTTAAAAACTAATAGATAACATAGAATCAAAATTTTTGTTCCTGTTAAGGTGTTTGAGTAAAGGTATGAATGCCATTGTGGAGATCCAGACCCAGAGGCCGGTGGCTTTAGAGCTGTACAAGGACTACAAAGAGCTGGGCCGCTTCATGCTGCGATACGTAGGCTCCACCATTGCTGCAGGTGTTGTCACTGAGGTAAGGTGCAGCTATCATTAGGACAAAGTCAAAACAAAAGGTTGTTTTACTGCAAAAGTAGCATTGGTTTTAAACTACTACCCTGCTTTGCTGTGTACTGTACCTTTCTACTGCGCATTCTGTAACTTGTAAATGTCAGTATGTAGACCTGGTGAACCCAGTGGAAGAACTGACACTGGATGCCACTAACCGTTGTTCTGTTTTCTCCTTTCTTAAGCGATGTGCCCTCAGTAAGTTTCCTTTTGTTCTTGCTCACCGCAGATCAAAGAATGAAGACCCTTTTCCATCAACACAGAGCTGCTCTGGAGACTGCATGCAGCTAGAGACAAAGTGCAATTCCTCAACCAGATGTCACTCGTGGACTCAGAGCATCACATCCATCCATCTCTCCATCCAGCGCTGTAGCTGCTTCACCTGACTGCTCCTTCCAACACTAACTGCACAGATACCAATCATGTGGCGAGATGTCCGACATTGTGACACAGTGCTGCTGAGCACCCAGCCACTTCACATTTAATCGTACCATGCTGAGATTTCCACAGTGATTAATTCCACTGTATTTAAAGGAGCTGTGGCTGGTCATGAATTTTGACTGAAAGATAAAGAAACCTGGTATAGCAGCCAGCACAGATCGATCAGCTGTGGTATAAAGGTGACATTTGCTTTCTACTGTATTTAAGGAGCGAAAGAACAAGTCCACGTTTCTCCTTTATTAATGAGGATTCCACATTCAGGTTACAACACAACATTTATAGGCTCTCCTAATCAAATCTGCTGACGGGAAGTAACTCATTTTGAATATAGACAGAAATGAAAGAATGTGATGTTATGTCATGTTGGAGTTGAGTTGCAGAATGTGTTTTTTTTTTTTTTTTTTTACCACTTATATGTTTGCATCTCAAATTACAATAACTAAGGGGACAAGGTCTGCAAAGACATTTAAATGCTTACTCTATCTGAGGTAGAGTAGTTCATGAACAAAAAAGGGAAACCAAATTTTCCATTTCCATCCGGAGAAAGAGACAGATCTCTCATTTATGTTAACAAAAGATGATTACTTGAAATGCTTCTACTAAGGAGACTTTCAGTAAAGCAGCAAAATGCTTTTTGAAGGGCTTTTTTTTTTTCTTACAAAGAAAGACTCAGCTGAATGGAGGTGGGAGGTGAAAGGAGCTGTATTTCTTTTTCTTCCTGTGTTAAATCAGACATGTTGGTGAAGGACGGTGTGAAGAAAGATGATGCAAAATGAACATGACATCAGTAATCTGTGGTTTGAGTTTTCATTTTAGCAGTTTGATGCGTCCTTTTCTGTCCAGGTTTAAGGCACTCAGTCCGTGAAAATGCAAATCTTAATTGCCAGCAAAATCTCCGGCACTTAAGTGTGGAGAGAAACTGGGTTTTTCAATGTTGAAATATGTATCTAAAAGTAAGCAGGAAGTGAAAATCTAGAGATGATCATTTCCCGTCAAGTTTGACAGTGACACAGCTGGGGTTGTTCCTGCTGGAGTGGAAAGCACCACACAAGCCAAGGAAATTTTATCGGTTAAAGTTGTATGAGAAAGACAGAAAAGATCGGAGGACATCGGAATTTCATTCCGAAAACACTGACAATGAAATAAATCCCAAGACACTTTCTTCCTTTATTGGACAGCACAGGTATTAAAAGAACAAAGTAGTGCAGAGAGGTGAAAAACTAATTTGCCGTCAGATATACATATGTGTACAATGACAGATAATATATTTGCCGTGTGGGTTTCCGGGGTGGGGTCTTTCTCAGATAACGTTTTGGTGGCAGTCTTGGTGTTAGAAAAATGTGTGACGAAGGTGTTGTCAGATGATGTCTCTGATTAATAATGAGCAACCTCTGTAGTTCCTGTGTGCAAACACATCAAAGTGTGTGTGCGTGAATGTTGGCTAAAGGTTTGTTAGGCAGGGAATGGACAGAAAAAGTGAAACAGCGTACAGTACAAGATAGTATCCCCGTGACATACAGGCTCGGTTAGTCTGATGTCTTTTGTGTTGATTTGCGTGATTTGGCAGGGTTTATGACATGATGAATCACCAGTTCAGCTACAGCTATCTCAGGCTTCCTTGTACCTCCTCTTGAGTGGTTTGTTAATCTCTGATACAATACTAATGATTAATATTCATCTCAATATGACTCACTTGTACAGTTGCCATAGTTGCTCCCTGACATGCCATTGAATCAGACACAAACACTGCAAAACTATATAATGTGGCAAAGGTCTCAAAAATCATGGCGATATTTTCCAAACACATTCCATTCCCCACGAAGAAGAATTTGCATGGAACAGACAGCATGTAGGTCAGCCAGCTGCCACAGGATGGCAGTGTTCAGTTTCGTGCAAGGTCACCACTCGCGCCAGTCCTCCACACATGTACACATGCATTCAAACCGTTTGTAAACCCAACTAGCAGAGCCAAATGGAAGATGACAATAAGAGCTGTTGGTAATGCTGTAAGTATGGTGGCCCCATACCATAATGATGAATCACTTTCTCTGTAAATGGATGAGTAATGCTGCGGCTTCCATAGTCTGAAGCCACTCTTTCTGAATCAGCACTTTCTAAAGCTGACAGTCGCACGGTTTTCACCCTTGTCTACACAATCATGAAACAAACACTTTAGCACCATAAACCTTGTGTGACTTGTTGCGTTCTCATGATACACACAGGTGAGTTCATATCTTGCCGTTCCACTAGGGCCTTGCATGTCACTTTATACTAACAGGAATGCACAGCATAAAAAAATCTGAGAGCTAACCCTGTGATGTCCAATTTATTGGTGGGATGTAGGCCCTGGTCTCCCCTTGGGCCATTAAATGGCTTAATCTTTAAAATTTGAACAGGGAAAAGTCTTCAAGCAGAGAGACCTGGCCTCGCAGGTCATTGATATCCAATAGGCCTGATGCCTTTTGCTGAAATCTCACCTCAAGGTCCATTTAGCAGCTGCTGTGGGAGCCTCATATCACATAATCTTTATCAGCTGATGGCATTTTCCCAGTTGTTGCACCTTAAAGTACTGGGCACAATGAAAAAAGAAAATATTTTTTGAAATGCTGAAGTCCACTTTATTTTGCATACTATGGATCTAAGCCATCAAAACAAGTAATCATACCTGTTCCCTTTTTTCTTTTGTTTTTAGTACGGATTCTCAAGTCTGGTGCACTGATTGGTATAATAGTGGTAAAGTAAGGTTTATACAACTGCTTTGGAAATATTTTATGTTTTAATGAGCACTGATCAGTAACTCTGATAACCAGCGCTGTGTTCTGGGAGAATAATTAGCTCCCGCTTCTGTGCAACACACCAGTGTCTTTTATTGTGAAATATACAGTGGGAGGATCAGTGCAAGGCCAGGGTAACGACTCTTTGCAGTTGGATTCGGGTAGTTTAGGACATTGCCTGCACCAGTCTGCTGATTTTATTCTCACTTTAGTTGTACGTGTTTGGTGGCATTAGCTGGTAATCATGTCGAAACCCTCAGTGCAGCGCTCATACCTGGTTCTGGAGAACTACATCGGAGGAAAATTCGTCCCTTGTCGGAATCACATCGACTCCTACGACCCCTCCACCGGAGAGGTCTACTGCAAAGTGCCTGACAGCGGCAAGGAGGAGGTGGGACATCCACAGACATAGATGCAATAGGCCAGACAATAATGCAAACGATATTTGTTTGATAAGTGTTATTTGGTCTGTGTTTGGCTTATGTTGTAATCTTTGAGACCATTTTGAAATCTAGTATGAGTCACTTGTGCAGGTTGTGAGGTAATATTTTACATGTCGTGTTTTGTGCAGGATTGTGTTTTACTGTGCAAGCTTTAAATCAGCCTTTGGCTAAAGTAGTACATGCAGTTGTTTAAAGGAAATGAACAGGACAATTCATTTGTATATGTCATATAATCTTGTTGAATATAGGTGCAGGTTAGTTCAGATGCTGCATGTGAAAGCATGTCAGAGGGAAGCACCTTTGCCCACTGCAGAGTCAACACTCTAGTAATCATTAAACACACGATCAATAAACCTTAATATTTTGTGTGGTAAGATGAAGAGGGAGTAACCATGTAATCCCCATTGCCATTGTAGTATTCTGTGAAATCAATGTTTTCAGGCAATGTACACACACATTCCCCCATTACACTGAATGACCCCTGAGCACAGGTTAGGGTTAGCAAAGACTGTGTTCTTTAATTATTACATTTAGGATTTTTAGAAGTCTTAAGAGTTGAAAGTATCCAGTATATTGCAAAAAATAATCTGAAAGTCACACAGAACTGTATGCTAATCTCCCCTTTGTATGACCCTGTGCAGGTGGAGGCAGCAGTGGCAGCAGCTAAAGAGGCCTTTCCCGACTGGTCTGCCCGCAGCCCAGAGCAGCGAGCACAGGTCCTCAACAAGCTGGCCGACCTGATCGAAGCCAACCTGGAGGAGTTTGCCCAAGCTGAGTCCAGAGACCAAGGTGTCTTGTAATATTTTAACACACGTTGTATCAACCCAAGAGTCAGTGAAGTAATCAGTCACCTGGTCAGTGGATTTAAGTAAGTGGGTCAAAACTGGCCAGTTAAAATAAATGTTACTTCAATTGTTTGGTCAATATAAGAAGGCATTACATATAATTTGCCAAGACTAAACTCCTGCTTGCGCCATGTTTAGGACAGGCCACAACACAAAAGTGACAGAATAAACGACAGGCTGTTGATTTGGGGTTTTTTTTTTTGACTCATAACAGTACTGCCTACAAAGCTTTTTGGAAGGTTTGTCCCCCGGCCTGGTGTCAGGGTAAACTGGGTCAAGACTTTGGGTGATTAAAATCAAATGAGTATGAAAGATCTTAACAAAGTTCATGGTAATCTGAGTATCAGATTACCGTGAACTTTGTGTGCTAAACTGATTGATTGACTACCTGAGGGGTGTGCTGAAGCAGTGTCCAAAATATAAAGAGATCATACTCTGGGAAACATGTGTTCATGTCAAGAGCTCAAGAAAAACATCAGGATGTATGTTTTACTTTTGGGGATATTTGATTATTGGGATATTTTGTCATGGATGCAAAGTGTGGATTAAAGGTACATTTAGATCTGATAGTAGTTTTTAAAGTTAAAAAAAAAACAGTAAAGTATGCGTGTTATGTCAGTGTTTCAGTTCAAAACTTAATGGTTAATCTGTTACATTGGTGTTTTTATAGATGAACACACCATTAATGTGTAAACAATTGCTGGATTATCCTCCACTGTTCCTAACTTCTACATCTTTGGTGTACAATTATAGGTAAAACAGTAACATTTGCACGGACTGTGGACATTCCCAGATCGGCATACAACTTCCGCTTCTTTGCATCATCTGTGCTCCACCACACCACTGACTGCAGCCAGATAGACCACATGGGCTGTCTCAACTACACCATCCGCTGTCCTGTGGGAGTGGGTGAGAGCTCACTGTGTTTGCATTACAACCTACAAATGTTCTATTTGTGTTTTACGTGTTTTTAAATTGTGCTGTGGTGTGTGTAGCGGGTCTGATCAGCCCCTGGAATCTCCCCCTATACCTGCTGACCTGGAAGATTGCACCTGCAATCGCTACAGGAAACACGGTGGTGGCCAAACCCAGCGAGATGACCTCTGTGACAGCCTGGATGATGTGCAAGTTGATGCAGCAGGCTGGTAGGACTACAGCACCCACAATGCACTAGAAATCCACTTAGACACAGAGAAGTTAGTTGGATTCTCTCATGCATTACTGCACGTAAACATAATGTGAAGCTGCCCACAGATAATGGCATATCCCATTACTTAGTCTCTGCACAGTGTTAAAACTCACTTTAAGTATTACTATTAAAAACTGTTATTGCTATTCTGATAACTCTATTAAAAATTAATAAGAAGAATAATTAATGATGGATACAAATGTCTGTATCTGCAGGTGTTCCTCCAGGAGTAGTCAACATCGTATTTGGCACTGGTCTGAAAGCAGGTGATGCCCTTGTTGGCCATCCTGAAGTCCCACTGGTCTCCTTCACTGGCTCCACAGCAACTGCCCAGCGAATCACAGAGCGGAGCGCCCCCTACTGTAAGAACCTCTCACTGGAGCTGGGCGGTAAAAACCCTGCCATTATTTTTGCTGATGCAGACCTGGACCAGTGTATCGAGACCACGGTTCGCTCCAGCTTCTCCAATCAGGTGGGAAAAGAGTGTTTTTGAGTGTTGAGTGAATTCTCTTTGAAAGACTTAATTCTTTAAGTTTAACTTTTAATTGTCTTCATTGTTGCTATCATTAAAAATAAAATACTTATAAAATACTTTTGCAATAATAAATTCATATTTATTACAAAAGTGGTGTCAATGAATAAAAATATTTCCCAAAATGTCAAACTTTTCCATTAAGGGTATAACAGTGGGTCCTGCTTGATTCCTTCATCTTGAGTCGACTTGTCAAAAGTTAGTTTTCAGAACTTAATTTCAGTTTTGTGTTTATACTGTGTGTTTAATGTTTCTAGATTAATATCTTTCAACACACAGGAATCAAAGGAACCGGCAGCAGGTCATAGTTTCCGCTTGCTCTTAGCTGGTTAATCCGGCCTCACTCTTCATTTATTTATTTATTTTAAATACTAAGCACTTTATAAACTTGTTTTTGGAAGTGCTTCATAAATAATTTCAATCTATTCTGATTACTAATGTCAATAAAATGAAGGCTTTTACCTGTATGAAGAACCCTTCTGTCTGCATGCGATGAGGCTGCAATGACATGATTTGTCCACATGGGGGAGATCATTGTCCATATTTTGTCATGAGATAGATGCATGGAAACAATGTCCTGATCCATCAGCATCAAAATGTTCCCTCATCTTTTCCTGCTTTCAGGGAGAAATCTGTTTGTGCACCAGTAGGATTTATGTAGAGAGGAGTATCTACTCTGAGTTCCTGGAAAAGTTTGTGGCTGCAGCCAAAAAATGGAAGACCGGTGTGCCTTCTGACCCCAGCAACAACAACGGAGCTCTCATCAGCAAAGAGCACCTGGAAAAGGTGGTTATATAAGGTGTTAGATGCTTTGAAAGAACAGGTTTCCATTTGAAAGGGCTTGTTTTCAATACTCATATCCACTGAATTGAAATCCCTCTTTGTCTTGATTCCCAGGTTCGAAGCTTTGTAGCACTCGCCAAATCAGAAGGTGGCGTCGTCCACTGTGGTGAGGGGGTTGATCGGCTGGACCTGCCTGAGCAAAACAAGTCCGGCTACTTCATGCCAGCCACCGTCATCTCAGGCATATCTGACAGCTCCCATGTCATGCAGGAGGAGATCTTCGGCCCCGTCACCTGCGTCAGCCCCTTCGACACAGAGGATGAAGCTGTGTCCAAGGGTAACGGCGTGCGTTACGGTCTATCGGCCACCGTGTGGTCTCGAGACGTAGGGAAGGTTCACCGGGTGGCCAAAAAGTTACAGGCAGGTTTAGTTTGGACCAACTGCTGGCTGGTGAGAGATCTGAACCTGCCCTTCGGAGGGATGAAGAACTCTGGTGTGGGGAGGGAAGGGGGGAAGGATTCCTACCACTTCTTCACAGAGGTGAAGAGTGTCACGATCAAACACTGAGGAATGAAAGGAGGGTGACAGCAGTTTTTAGTCTTGATTGGAGGAACATTTTCTGTTAGAGGCAGGTACAGAGATTTGGGGAAAGTTGCATAGTTAATCATGACATTCATCAACCTGCGTCAGCAACTGGAGGAATTTCTCCTCACACTCTCTTGGATTACTGAAGCTTGTGATTAAGTCACATTTGTAGAATACAAAAATCAGAGAAAGACACATTGCAACAATACAGATGAGTAAAGCAGCAGAGATCCAAAAGAAATCTTATATCACCATGTAAAACATTACGATATTATACCTTCACCATTTGTTCTTTCTTGAATAATTTGTACCACAGAATATTCTCTATTTTTGAGCCTTTCTGAGCAGATGAAATGCAAGGAGTAGTTTTTGGTCTTAAAATTAGAAAAGGTGCAGACCAGACAAGGTAAAGCCAGATAAGGTAAAAGCTTACTTTCTTTTCCCCTTTCAAGAAAAGACGTCAAGGGCACAATTTATGAATTTAAGAGCAGAAACTTAATCCAACATCCTTCAAAAGTTTAAACTGCAGGTTCGTGTCCTGCATGGCAGTTCAGGGAGTAACACAGTAAAAGAGGGAATACAAACAGTGATAATACAAATAGAAAAGTTAAAAAAAAAAAAAAAACAGTGTGTACCTCAGGCTAAGCAAACTGAGTTTCATCAGCACAAGACATTTAGGCTGACATTTGTTCAGGTGTTTTGTAACACATGCGTTGTCCCAAATTAAAATACCTTATATAAATCTCACATGTTGTCAAATGTGTTTTTATTTTTACTTTTGAAGTTTGGGTATGTAACTCTTGATAGTATCTGTGACACAATTTAAGTAAAAGATGTCCGATTATAGGTCTGTGACAAAAAGTCCACATGCAGATTAACATTCACTCTGTGTCACTGTGAAAAGGAAGGAGGCAAAGTTTTACATTCATATCAACACACTTTGTACTTTTCATGTGTTGGGGTGTTATCCTTTATGGTTGTACACCTGGTCAAAGTCTGTTCTGTTACAGAATTTTTTAACGTCATGCAGACTTTACAGTATGTGCTCAGAAGTAACTGTTTTACATGAAGTTTATTTTCTTTTATGCCTGACCCACTGACGTAGGAAAGGTGAATAAGTGTCGAACTAGTCCACATGGTGGTTGGGCAACATGTTTGAAGGGAGAAATAGGAATGTTAGCAGGATGAGTGAACTGCATGACTGACTGGAGACACATGATCCAAACATCTGCCATGAAAAAATCCTTAGTGCTTTACAGTAGAGCATCCAAATGATAGAACGAACATGCTCACAATGAAAAAGCTAACACACTGATGTTTAACAAGTTTAAAGTTAACTATGTCCACCACCTCACTTTAGCGTGTTAGCATTCTAACCTGTGCGAATTAGCAGTAAACAGAAAGCACAGCTGAGTCTGGTGGTAATTTCATGGATCAGGGATTTCCGGGATCTGCAAAGTTATTATTAATTTATGGGACATGAACATGTCTGCAGCAAATGTTTAATGACAATCCATCACAAGTTGTGAAGACATTTCACTCAAAACCACAAATTTTAACCAGTGGGACCAGTGTGGAAAAGTGAGGTTCACCAAAATCATCAGGATTTAATGGCTGGGACCCATGACTGAGGTTCTGAGTAAATCCATCCAGTAGATGTTGAGATATTTCATTTGATACGTGAAATTGTTTAGGCTCTAAAGGAAAAGTCAGGGGGTTGTCAAAGTCAGTAGGGTTCATCCTCTGGGACCCATGAATGTCTTGCCGTCCATACAGAGCAGCCAGCGAGACTAAAAATGATTGTTGTTACAAACTGATGCACGCCACTAAAGTTCAATTTTTGTGACTTATTTAATGGTGAAAAAAAAATCAAAACTCAAACAATCATCTAAATCTTTTTAAATTTAAATGATGCCACCACATCTACTCTCAGCAGGTTGCTCCATCTTCTCCTTTTGTAATTACGTTTTTTCTGCACGCTACCCCTCCCCTCTTTGCCTCCCCCCAATTAAACATATCTCCTCTCTTTGCTAAACACCTGATCATGACTTAATGCAGTGTGAGATGAGACTGACGTGGGCGGTGGATCATGCATGCACATGAGCATGTGTGCACGTTGCTCTCTGCCTCATCTAGGCTCGCCGTGCCAGTTTAGGAAAACAGGGTACACAGGGGGAAGCGCCCTATCCGTTAAGTGAGTGTGTAAAATCACGTCCCCCTGGTGAGCTGCACTGTATGTGACATTTACCACAGAGCCAGTGTGTGTGTCCCACCCTCTATGTTTTGGCTAGGGAATGGGTATTGTGCTGTGTCAAGCTGCGTGGCTGTGTACACACACGCGCACTCCTGTGCCTTCCTCGAACATAGCGTGTGATGAAATGGATACCACCCAATAATCAGGTTAGGAGGTCTGACGAGACGTGTTTTGTTGCAGCAGCACACACACACACACACACACACACACACACCCAGTCGCAATCTTTGAAACAGAGTGGGAACAAAGTAAGTCAGCAGTTATTTCATTTTCCTCTGTTTCCGCCCTTTTTCTTGATTCATCTAACATCTCTCTCTTGTAGATGTTTCATTGAGAAGGAAAAGGCTCATTGAAATGGGTCTCAGCCCGCTGTACGTGACTCTGAGGACACTGCCGGTGGCTTCTGCCAAACAAAGCATTTAACTTTCACCTCTCTTATCGGGCACAGGGAGAAATTAAAATAGAGCATCCTTCCATTTTATATCCATTTGGAAACTGGAATATCTAGAATATAGAAAGACCTGTTTTTTTTCTGCTGGCTGCAAGGATGTGATAGGCCTCCTGCAGGGTTTTCTCACTGGTATGTGTGTGGAGAGAACAGTCATGGGCAACAGCTGTTCTCACTCTTCTTTTGGCTGAAATCCAGTGCAATAAGTCTGTGAAATACTATCTTTTAAAGTGTTTTAATTGTAAACATACACACAGGAACATTTGATTGTCTGGAGTATGTGAATGTGTGTGTATGAGAGCTATATAGATAGGGACAGATTACAAGAGAAAGAAAGAAAAAAAGACAAAGAAAGCATGAGCAAGGTCTAATCCTGATTTGACATATCCTTGTATCCCAGATTCTGCAGATTGACAGCTTTGTTTGCATTTTTGTTGCTTGGCTTGCTATGACATCTGAAGTCATTTCAAATCACAGGACTTGTTCATTCAGTCATGGAAAGAAAACGTATTCTATGGATCAGTAAAGACAAAACTAGAAAGCAGTGGTTTACTGTCTTCCTGTCTCTTTTCTTTCTCCTGTCTGTGGCATTTGCCTTTTATAGCTTTGGTTTTCCTCTCTTCTCCTCCTTTAATGTCATGTATCACACACAATAAGCCTGCGCTTTCTCACCACCAGCCTCTGCTTCTCTCATCACACTCACGTCTCTCAAGGCCTTCTGTCACATTTGGGTTTGGGGAATTTTCCATAGCGGGCAGCCTGGGCTTTGTGGTAGATAAGCCCTGAGATGATGCTGAGTACTGAGAAAATGCTGCAGTTCAAGCAGGTTAAGCAAACTCAGCCAAGAAAAGCCAGTGTGTGTTTGGAGCGTGAGAGAGAGTTTCTTGGCTACAGAGGGCCAAATGTTTGCAGCTGCGTGTCAGTCTCTGCTGAGGTGCAGTGTCTATCAGTCTGAAAAGGTAAAATGACGGCTAAAGCTGGAGCCACACACAGAGAGTACCTGGCAAGGTACAACTTCAAAAGAACATGACAAGGAAGATGAGCAGCAATTAGTCAGGTACAACATGCTCTAATGTATTTCACAGTTATGCACATTTGGTTGTAGTTGTTGCTTTAAAAAACCCTGTGTGAGGAATTTTGCTTGAAAAAAAAAAGGAAACATTCACTGCTCTCCTGACTAAAAGACACTGGAGTTGGAAACCTGCGCTCATAAATGGCATTAGTTTCAAATCAAGTCAGTATGCATTGTTGACAGACTTGTTTTGGCCATGAGCCATCACCGACTGAAACCTCTCGTATCTGTAACCTCAGCATTCTGTACATTACTCTGTGATTCAGTCACATAGAGTTTCCCACAGAAATCTCAAGGAAAAGTTTTTCTTAAATCATTCAGCAACAGCATCTTCAAAGGAGGAAATGTTGGATTTAAACATTGGTTTTGCTTTGAGCAGCCACTTTATCTTTCCGAAAAAAACAGTAGACATATGTGGGATTAGCAAAATACTTTTGAAGATGTAAGATGTTTGAAGATGTGACTAATTCACAAAGTAATGTGCAAAAAAGTGCTGTCACATTTGGGATTATAAGGACCTTATATATATTATCTTTATGCAATAAGATTTGAAATGCATGCCATATATTAGCTTTGTACATGGTCATTTGACCCATTATTCATTTAAAAATATTGATTAAAGATACGTAGAATTGAACAACCGCACTAAAAACTAGCATCTGTTTCAAATCTAATTTTACTGCTTGAAATGCCAGAGGCACTGGCTTGCTTCAGCCATAAGCCATCACCAACTGAAACTCACTCGTATGGTTTGAAATACATGCTGCTCTATGCTTGTCTTCAGTTCCACTTTGCCTTGGAGTTTGTGACTTAATTTTGCGGATTAATTTAACAGTTTGACTCACAGGCCAAATCCTGTACAACATCGTCTCATTGTAGTTGCCAGGACATGGTGGCCCAGATCCATTCTTCCTGACAAACTGAGTGAATGATGTGTTTATCCAGATTATACATCAATGACAGTGTTGTGCTTGACACCATCTGGTTGGTATATTTGTTCACAAATAATGTAATAAAGAAACAAATTTCCTCTTTTTACATCTGGGCAGACATCCATAGTGTACTTAGCAACCCATATTGGTGAAATACATCACGGGACCCTGGATTTTTTTTTTTCTTATCTAATGAAATTAGTCTGCTTTATTATTTTTAGCATCGGTACTACCAGGATTGTTTTTCAGCATTCAATAGCTACACTGGCAGGTTTGACAGTGTGTGTGTGTGTGTGTGTGTGTGCGTGTGTGTGTATGCCAAAGACTCATGGGAAGGCAGTTGAACAGCAAAGAAGTGGGGCAGGAGTTTGGCTCTTTTTTCTTCCACACTACAAACAACATTAAAGAGGGGCAGTCCATCCTGCGTATTCTGCGCCAGATTTGTGGACAAACAGTAAAGAGCGAAAGGGATGATAATTTTATTTGGTGTAAAATGGAGCACAGTGCAAACACGTGTCAGGAATCCCCAGGTCATGCTATTGTGAAAACACTGTGCACAGTTTGAGCTGCTCAAAAGAGGTGCAGTATTTTGCATTTGAAATGTTGTCAATCCATCCCTGCAGTCTGGATGGCAAAGTGACACTGTGAAATAAGAAAATGTTTTATTATTAAAATGATGACAGATGTGGAGTGAAGTAGGAAGAAACTACAAGATTATACCTGAGGATCCACATTACAGTTTAGAGCTGAGGTCTTCAATGTGGCTGCAGGCTTTTGTTCCAACCAGTCAAGAGCACACAGTTTGACCAATCAACTGTCTGAAGACTGAGATCAGTTGATTAAATGAGTCCAGTCTGGTGTGTTGCTTCTGCTTGGTTGGAACAAAAACCTGCAGTCACACGGCCCTTTGAGGAACAGGTTGAAGACCTCTGGTTTAGAGGAAGCGTTATGGCAGATTTGGGCTTTGGAAAAAAAAATTGAAAAATTAGCAGGAGATCTAAAGAACCTTACTGATCCAGGCAGTTGCGGAGATGAAAATGCGTTGCCTATTGTCTAAATATGGCCATAGAATGGAAGCACATTTTTAGGCATTGCATTTCAAGTCCCCAGGCAGAAATGATTCATGCTTGAATAAATAGTTCCTCCATCTTGAAGTGGTTCTCCGCTCTTCATCTTTCTAGTATTTTACCGCTGGGAATCTTACACACCCATTTAGGAAGAGCTTGTTAGTAGCGCATTCTCTCAGATGTCCTGGCAGTTAAGCAGCAACAATTCTCAGAGCTCCGAGACGTTTGTGCTTCTGCCATCACATCCACCTTTGTCATCAAAGTTAATGAACTGCAGAGGAAGAATAACCTTCTTATAGTCAGAGCACAGGTTGTCCATTTGCAGCTCTGTTTGCTAATTTTCCTGTGCAGAGGATGTATCCACTCTAGGCTGTTTCCATGAGAGAAGTTTGCATAGTATCGTGTAGCTAATACGGACACCAGAGGACACAAAAGCTTGGGTCAACCACAGCAGAGTAAACAATACAGAGAAACCAGGTCAGCATGGAAATATTATATGTTTACTCAGGGGCGTTTATTGATATCAGTCTGAAATACTAGAAGAGCCCAGAAAAGAAGGAACTCAAGAGAGTTTATAAAGTACGAGGCACAATTTGAAACTCCTTTACTGACTAAAAGTAAAAAATCTATTGGGACTAAATGTATTTAACATGTAGATGATTGCAGAAAATGTACTTGGTTGGTTGGTGAATCTTTGGTAAAAATGTTGCTTTTGGTGAAATGTGGCACAACACAAAAAGTGGCTCAAAGTGAGACAAAACAAAAACTGATTCTGAGTCGATTCAGATGTAGTGTCATGAATATTAGTGGGCAAATTTGTGTTTGTGGTGGGGTTTTATGTGTATGTATGTGTGAGCAAGGTCATGGAAATGTGAGACCAAATGTGATGAGTGAGAAAAGATGTTTACCGTATATTTGCAGCATATATATGGGTTGGACTCTGATTCCCCACCAGTTGTCCTGTAGATGCCCTGTTGATATTTTTATGGGGACCAATTGAACGTGACATTTTGAAGAGAAAAGTCCTGAGGCCTTTTGTCAGAGTTGTTCAGGTTGTCATATCAACAGCAACATGTTTTCTCAATGTTTGTTCATGTACGCAGCTCTCCAGCTGAAGGAGGCAGCACAGTGAGAGGTCATCAGTATTGTAGGCCAACGTGCCTGATGGTGCCTCCCCTTTGGTTACCTAACAGCTCTCATCTGACACCAGGGAACAAAATACCGAACATGCTGTCACTTATATGTAGGCCGTCATGCAGGTAATCACTCATCTGGAGTGGAAATATGTGAGTGTGTGTGGTCAGCGTGGGATGATCTGCCCTAGATTACTCATTTTCAGTGTTTGACATGGTGGTGAATGTCTTTTACATAATCCCATGACTTGGTCTTCTTATACCCTGCGTTTTAAACTATTATATATGTCAATATATGTTGACCTCTTCTATGTGGTATGATCAGCAGAGTCAGAGGATGGAGGAGGTGGACCAAATGACTTCTCCTTAGAATCCTGCAAATGTGTCATAGAAAAAAATACCCTCCACCGTTCATGGGTGCTGTCTTTGTCACTTCAGCCTTACAGTATGTGAGCCGAACATAAAAGAATATTATTTAGACTTTCAGTCTCTATATTATGAATCTTTTATCTCTGTGTTGGATCTATTCAGCGCTAAGACCATGGCCCTGGGTAACCTCTTGGCCTAGATTTAATTTAGCCTTAATTAAAGACTCCGAATGGAAGCAGACAAGTGACCTTTCAGGTGAGTATATTTGGTTCAGAGGTCTTTCCACTGGGAGTCACTTAATCTTCAAAGGTTAGTAGATTCAAGATACAAGACTTGCTGCTTAGTTAAGATAATGAGATTAAAAAAACAAAACAAAACAGACAGACAGACTTTCTTTTACACCGATTTCAGTGTTTTAAAATTTGGATTTATTTTTTAAGCATCCTTGCAAACAACAGTGGCTGCTTTAAACAACATTTCATTTAATTTTACTACACCCACAGATCTGCCTACAGCAGCCAGTTGCAACAGCTCTTCATAAGTTCGAACTACTAATGAATAAAGAATGGTTTTATCTACAGTTACAAAGGATTGACAGTTAAGTGTAAAATATTGTTTGCCCCCCCTTTTCTTACAGCTTGTGATGCAACTTGCTGTTGATTGCTTTTGATTAGATGGCACTACATTCGTTCCTAGCAACAGATTTATGCTAAGGCGTTTTAAATTAATTCTTCGGAGTTAGCACAATTTAATGAATTTAGTTTGAAACTACCTAATAACAACTACAAATTTACATGCAAACTTGGATGGATGGATTTATGAATAGCAGTAATCCAATGTTTTTTTCATTTCAGGAAAAACAAGACGGGCAGCACACATGAAAAAACAGTTTTTGACCAGAAAAGACCCCTTACTGAGACACCACTGAGCCTTCCAAGGTCTCAAGCTCTGCCTCTGTACTGCATACCTATGAATATATGATTCAAATTTTCTACAATAGATTCTTTAAAAATATATTTCATGGCATTGGTGTCTCACTGGAAAAAAGGCTCACAAAGCTTGATTTCATTTTCCACGCAGAGGGGGAAGGATGACACCAAATCCTCCCCTGAATGGAGAAATAACGAAGCCAATATGTCATGGTGGAACAGTGTGCTGGGCCTGTCGCCTCCAGCATGGCTGCCTCACAAAGGCCATCAGAGCTCCACTGAGACTGCACAGAGCTGAGGCCTGTCTGTCAGTGCGTGGGTGGATGAGTGTGTGCATAAAGGAGGGGGGGGGGGGGGGTTGCCGACTTAATGCTGACTGGTCAGTTCCAGGCTGTAGGACCAGATGGCACAGTTTGGCCTGTGATTTCTCAGGCCATTGTCCAGGTGAGCATTGGTCTGCACACTCACGCTCAAAATAATATAGGCAAAATACGCTTGCATGCATGAGTATACAAAACCTTATCCCCCAGCCAAATTTTTGATTTTTCAATTTCACCCTGAAAAACTTGCACTCACTCTTGTTATAGTTTAAAGCCTGAGCCTATTCCCAATCCTCCCACTGTTCAGGTTAAATATAGTCTATAAAAAACATGGCTGGAGATTAGAAAGAACGACAGAAAAAGAAATTTTGAAAGGAAAAAGGGCCATATGCCTATATGGTGTGTGTGAACAAAGGGTGACAGAATGATAAAAGTACATATGAAGCTGAGATTAGAATGGCCTGTATGAGATAAAGATGTAGGAATCGACAATTATTGGTAATATGTTCCTGTAACCTTACTTTTTAGCACTTATCATAAAAAGTGTTGCTTTAAAACCTATGAATTAACTACAAGTACAAATAGTCAATAGTCAGGTTTAAATCTGTTCATAAATCTGCTCATGAAGACATATTGAATATGAAGGTTCATTCATTTGCATGACAAAAAAACTCAAGGTCCACTTACTAGATCTCACGCATCTCAAAGCCTTCATCAGTAGACGAGAGAGAGCTTGCTCAGTTGACACGGTTTATGAAGGAACGTATTTATACACTTCGTTTCTAAACATAGTTTAAAATAATGAATAAATAATTCATATTGTGAATTATTAATTCATATATAATTCATATTATGTTTTATCTGCCCCCAACTACAATATAAGTATGCTACAGTGTCTTATAAACTTTTTATTGATTATTTATTTATTGTTTTTACAGTAAATGCTACACAGAGAAGAGTTCTCCATCAGTCCCTGCTACATTTGCTCTGTCTCTATTCCCATCTCATTTTCCAGTAGGTGCTGTGTGCCTGTCTCTCTTCTCTTTCCTATACCCTTTCCGGCCATTTTATTGGTTAGCTGGTGACACACCACCTCTGGGAACACAGCCACAAAAGATCAAACACACGCCTAACTACACAAAAACTGGTCGACCCTTCCTAACACATGACAAAAAAGGTGCCATGTGACCTCCGCCGTCTGTTTACATTTGCTTCCCGACAGTGACTGACAGTACAATCAAGGCTCTGTGTGACAACACTGATCCTTTGCCACACAGGTGAGATGGGGAGATAAACACGTAGAAATTCCTAACATAACTCCAGTTTATGATTATCCAAGCAGTGTATTATTGTCCATATATCAATTATTTTTTATCCATAGATCCACCCCATCCCATGATCATGGTTATAGGCCAAAAAATTTAATAACACACCTAATATTTACCTATCAATTTGATGCAAGTGGAGCTGATCCGCACCTAAATTCAATTCAATAGCATTATTTTTAAAAGTGCATTGACCTTACATACACACAGACACACACATACACAAAATCCTTGCTGACTTGTTCAAGCTTTTCGTGACAATAGCTCCTTGTCTCAGTGCATTTCCTGACTCAGTGTGGAGAGAAAGGGACAATTTCCGGGGATTCTTCAGCTGCGTTGGCCTTGAAACACTCTCGTGCAAACACACACACACACACACACACAAATTCGTGCCTCAGTCTGCAACTAAACACCCCCATGGGACAATAAAATGATGTGATTTAATTTCACTAATTAGTCATACGTTGTCATAAATGTGACTGCTTTGTGGGCGGACAATGAGCCTTCTCGTATCCCGTGCTTGCTCTCTGGAGACTGTAAATCCTGATATGATCAAAGCTGGTTTTCCTTTTACGTAAAGTGTCGCACCAGTTTTTTACTCGTAGGAAATCTGGAAAACCCCAGGACAATAGTAGTTTCTTATACTGTGATTAACAAACTAATTTCTATGTGGTGATCTCAGCTAAGCTTAGTTTAGCTGAATTAAATCTACTCCCTCAACATTTTTCCAACTTTGATTTTTACGATTTCTGTACCTTCACACCCTCTTCATGCTGGGATTGATCACAGGCGAGTGAGGAGTCAGGCGTTATATTTCTCTTCGTAGCTCTCTGTTCTTTTTATTTATTACTCAACTATTTGTTGCGGTTTTAATGTAAACAGCTGAGTGCAACATTGTGAATGTCTCCCTGGAGAGATTGTTGTCCCTGTTTTTAAACAATATTGCATCTCCGCCCTCTGTCACAACTGGCTTTTCACTCCATCTTCCAGCATGGCTGTTTGGAACGACTATAAATACATTGGATTTCCGCCGGGGTCGGACAGCACCATGTAAAAACTAGTTCTGAGAGACCATAAACAAGTCCTTAAGGATATGGTCTGTGCTGTTTTATATTTTCCTGTTTCTTATTTTATTCCATCTCTCAGCCCCAATTGCATTTTTCCTGCTTAAAAAAAGGTTTACAAATATACGCCATGTCATCATCTGCCGTTTATCTGGGTCCAGGTCTACCAACTGAGCTAACCAAGCAACTTACCGATCTATGGTTTTATCTATAAAAAGGCTCAGTAATTTCTTGAAATAGGTGGACACTGTAGTTTTTGGCAAAAGCTACTCAAACAGTAGTAGATAATGAGTTTTTTGTGTGTTTATTTTCTGCAGTGGATTAAAAGACATTCCGTGCTTTAGTGAGTATTTAGAGGGCAGCAGGACAATGCATGGATTTACTCAAAGTCCATACAAAAGAAAACTTGATTGATTTTGATTTAATTTAGCTTCACAGTTTATCATTTTGTGGCACACCACACTGAATTCAGAGCAGCTAATATTGTTTTATAATACAGACTTGATCTCCTCTCCTCTCCTCTCCTCTCCTCTCAGCTAATTGGATGTGTGTGTGTGTGTGTGTGTGTGTGTGTGTGTGTGTGTGTGTGTGTGTGTGTGTGTGTGTGTGTGTGTGT
>JBBMJY010000011.1:10668087-10678286 GCA_037833715.1 Toxotes lorentzi
GTGTGTGTGTGTGTGTGTGTGTGTGTGTGTGTGTGTGTGTGTGTGTGTGTGTGTGTGTGTGTGTGTGTGTGCGCATTGGTCCTCAGTGAGTGTGTGCATGTGTGTATGCGTTGCGTAACCCTCTGTTTGAGGAGTGCTTGAAAGGGAAGCAGAGCGCTTGTCCTAGGGTGCTGTCAGTCGTGCCACTGAAACCAACTGTGGGATTAAATAAAGAAAAAGAGAAAGAGATGATCTGAGAGAGACACAAAAAGAAAGACGGCTGTGTAAATGCACAGCAGGGCCTCACAACACCCATAGGCCAGTCATTTTTTGACCCACCGGGATGCTGAGCTCAGGATACAACAGGACCAGCTGGGGAGATGAGATGAGGAGAGGAAGAGGAAGACAGGCAGGGAGAAAGGAAGTGGCAAAGACACAGAGAACAGTGAGGAACTGAAGTCTTGGGCACTTTTCTCAGTAGCTCTTCTTTTAAATCAGTCTCGTCAACAATGTGTTTTGTGAAATTCAAAATGGTCGCTACAGGGCTCACACACCAAATGCAAGCCAGTGCATATTAAATAATATCACTTATATGAATTGGACTGGTTAGGATTGGATTAGCCTTTTTATAGCAGCTATTCTGCAGTTTAGAGGAACTGTTGGGCTTTAATGTGATATTTGGCACTTTGCACCTGAACTATTAATGATATCCTTCATACTAAGGTGTCGCTTGATAGTTTCAAAGCCAAAGAAAATGGAACCTGTCTGTCATTCTTCCACTGTTGTTTGGTGGTGATGATGATGTTGCCATCCAGTCACCTGGTGAAAATTTTGGTCCAGAACGTGTTCTCCAAACCTCCAAAAAATGTCAATATTGTTTTTTTCTGTTTTGTATAATATTGGGTTCAATGAATATTTAAAGGCCCAGAAAATTTTCTCATTTCCTCAGTTAAATAATGACTCTGGATGTTGTTTTCGTCTTTTAACTTTAAACTAGATTGTTGCTTATTCTGTCAGTGATATTTCATGTCGCAGAGAAACACTTGCGAGCTCAAACCAAGCGTTCGGGGGCTTTAAATTGTGTTTATACACTTGTATGTTTTTCTGCATTCATTCTTCACATATGTAGGGTATCAGCAGCTTGCAGTACACACAGAATCTGCCAATATTACCAGTTAAATCACATTAGCAACAGAAAATCAGCAGCGACGATACACTGTGGCTTGATGCGCTTTAGTCAGTCTGTACACATCTTTCCTGTGGGAGGTCAAGATGAACAAAGCTGTCTGTGTCTGATTGTTTCGGTTCTAATTTCACTGTTGGTGCTGTTATTCATGATGGTGGGGTTCGTAATGGGGGATGGGGGAAAGAATGAGAAGAAAAGGTCACTCGCTTCTGTTTACAAGATTGTGGACTGACTCTTAAAGATGGTGATCTATCAAAAGAAACACATATACCGTTTCACATCACAAGCATCAGGCGTAGATCACATGATATTTTCTTCCAGAAGAGGGACCTGATGCAACAATGCGGCGCTGTCGCATCATGTCCTAAAGGTCATGAAAATGGGCTTCAATTGTGTTTTTTGTGCTTTTTATAAACTTGGAGGTGTTAAACACAAACTGTGAAAATAAGAAGTCGCTTACTACTGCCATTCCTCAAGCTCCTACTGCTTTGTGGAGCATTTTCCAAAGTATCCACCAACAGTGACGCAGCATTAAACGTGTTTTTCACACTGGGATTTCAATCAATTGACCTTATTCTTTCTACCTAACCTCACTACCTAAACTCCCCCTCACCAGTCCATTCTGATTGGCTGGATTTCACAATAACAAAAACTTTCACATGCTTTGAACTCATTGCTTGTGCAAGTGCTGTGTTGTGTTTTTTTGTGATCGTGTGTTTTCCCATGTGAGGTGAGGGAAGGTCTGGAATTGATTTGATCTCTAAATAAATGTCCGTGTTTGGCTATTAGTTGTGTGTGTGTATTATTTACAAGACTGCGTGTGGCATACATGTGTGTTCAAATCGTTGGTTATCTCCTTCATACTCAACAGATTATTAACTTGTCTCTTCAGGAACTTGTTGTCACATTGCAAATGATTCATAACACTCTGCAAAAACTCAAATAACAGCACTGACATCATTAGTGACAGTTGTTTATGTACAAGTACTGTATAAAGGTGGAAGGGGAGGATTTAGTGACAGATAGGGAGGGAGGTAAAGAAGGAGGGGCAGAGGAGGAGGTAAATGTTTTGGTCATCGTTTGGAGGGAGTACAAGGAAAGTGTGTGTAAGGTTCGGGACAACACGGAGCCAGGGTGTAAACACACCGCCAGAAATGATGTGTGTACGCCCTGTAATGCAGATGAACGAACACTGGGCTAAAGTTACTATAATCCAAATGCACACACACACACACACACACACACACACACACACACACACACACACACACACATACATACACATTTGCATGCGGACTGAAACATTCACATTTTACAAACCAAAATACACTAACAGCACAATAGCTTTTCTAATTCATAGCAACATTTACACTAACTGTGGGGTGAAATTTTCAGCATTGATAGTTCACATTCATAGAAATTTGTCATTATTGTCTTTGTATTTTTTTTTGTATTTATGTAGTTTAAATAACAAGTAACATAATAACTAACTAATTAACTAGTGTGGCCTGGTGTGGTATGATATACTATATACTGTAGTATATCTTATGGTATGGTGTACTATATGTTAAGGTGTACCTATATAGTAGTGTCATTTACTATTTACTAGTATGTAATGCTACAGTATGGTGTGATACACTATAGTGTGGTATAGTACGGTGTACTATAGTGTTGTGTGGTATGTGGTGTTGGCTGGTATCATATTGGTCAAACACAGTTGCTGAGAAATAAAAGTTAATTCTAACATTATTCTGGAAGTTATTTTGGAACATTATACATGTCCACAACTGGAAGACTAGTCATCACTGTAATGATACAGATGCACATGCATTTTCAAAAAAGTCCTGTTCTGTGTGCTGATGTAGTGTCTACTGAGGTAGGAGTAATGAGAGAATGCACATGGCCTGAGTGTGTTTGAAATGCAATAAAAATAAGTGGGGATTAACTCAGGAAAGATCAAAAGACAATGAGACAAGAGAGGATAGAGTTTGGGTTATCACCTCCTCATGGACTGACAGAGGCTTTGTGCTTCCTATCTATTTAAAGCACTGTTTTGACCACAGGGTTGAGAGTGTGTATGAGTGAAAGTGTGTGTGTGTTCTCTAGTGGTTAAAGGTTATGGTCTGTATAAACAGGGAAGGGATTTGTGCATCAGTTCTTTCCTGCTTCTTCTTTGCCTCATAGATTTTTACCTCACTGCCTCTCCCATAGATGGCATTGGATTGCGTGTGTATGTGTGTGCTTGTGTTTGACCTGCAGGACACCAGCTCAGACTGCTGTCTCCATGGTGAGGACTGCTTCCTGTCATCAGAAGGTTGGGTTTCCTGTGCTGAGGGCGCTGTTAGAGTTTGTGTACAGCAGATTTCTGATATTAGAGACATTTCAGCACCATACAAGGCTAAGTCCACACATTCCTAAACAATAAAAGAAAATAAATCTCACATCCACACTCTGGTGTTGGTGGTATATTCTACTCCGGGACTAAGATGGGTGCATTAAATGAATCTTTACTCTTGACCCAAAAAAACTGCACTGGCAATTCTTCATCCCATTGTTCGCATGGCAGCAGGTCGGGGAGACGCATACAGCATCCGGGAAGCCGCTTCAATCCACTAGAAGTCCTGAACACGCTCTATGACTCACCCTCTTGTCTAGATTAGACTCCTGCTAGCACGAGACCAAAAAGCTCGAGATGAACTAGTAGAGTGGAGGAGGTTGGGTGAAGTTTGGGGCGAGGCTAAAGGTGGAGGAAGCTTCTCAAAATAGCAAATGCAGGCCAAAGCCATTGTTTGAACTGTTCCAGTGTCTGTTCTTTTCCTCCTGCAGACTGCTCCATCCCTGCTCGCCACACCCCTGCAGTACACTGACTGGACAGTAGACACACAGGCACCAGGGGGGAAACTGTTTCGCTGCACGCTATTCTTTGAGGACAGCTGTTGTAAAATGTTCGCAAAAGAGGGTGCGTCCAGATAATATTGAATATTCTTAACCCTTATGTGCACCCTAACTTTTGTTACTGTACATCTTTAATATTTTATAAACTTTAAATAACACTTTCCAATTAGAGAGAGAACAATAAGTTATCAGCTTGCAGTCTGTGTAACTGTGTTGTTGTAAGCATCTACACTATAACAGTACAGTTCAGATACAACATGCGTTATCTTTTCTCAGTAAGATGAGTCCAAAGTTTGACTTCTTATTCCCACCGACACTATAGTCCCTCTAGCATTGCACTTGTATCATCGTCAGTGGCATGATGGGAATTCTCATGACCTTTCCTGCTTAAGTTGCAACCTTCTACACTGGAGTCGTGACTGATTGCCGGTGCTTACACAACCATTCACATGCAAACGAACACAAAGTAGTTTTGCAGTCTTTAAGCTGTTTTGTAACTTTTTATGCTGCAGGTAAGAAGATTTCTGCTCAAGGGTTTCAATGATGATGTAGTTAGTACTTTCACTCTTATCATATTTAAACTTGATTGCAAACCCCAGACCTCAGAACCACTGCTGTAAACTTCTGTCCTAATCACATTCCCATAATGTCAAATTTGCAATATACTGAATGCTTTTTGTCAGATTCATCCAGTGTCTCCTCAAGGTCCAGTACCTGTCTTCTGTGTGTCCACTGAAAAAAAAAAAGCCAGTGTTCCTACACAGGAGCTCTGGATTTCTGGCACAGTGGGATTATTTGGATTGATGCACGAGTCGAAATGCAATCCCAGGTAATGTTACCTTCTTTGTTAGCTTAGCTACAAACCCACGGTTTTCTCTTCTGTCACTGTAGTTTGTATTTTGTGTTAATGTCCTTGCCAAAGTGCATCCAGGAATTTTGGGGGCGGAGCTTCTGAAGGCGCACATGTATTTGTTTTGCTGTTGAGTACAACAACATTCTTCCTCCAAAATACTGACTGTCAGTCAGAGGGATTGTGCTCTGTTTTTTTAAGTGGCTGGGATGTTTCACCTGTCTGCCAGACATTTGTGACTGACAGAGAAAGAAAGTGCTTATGGCCATCTGCCTTTTCTCCTCCTTTTAGAATCTGTTTACCTGTTTTCCTGGACTCTGATCTCTCTCCTTTGGCCCCATGCCTATGAACAAGTTTGTGTCAGATAGATTTTGTAAGTGATTCCTGACATAAGCAGCAGAAGATGTTGCTGTGTTTTTCACTTACATAAAATTCAACTCAACCATCAACCAAGCAGAGTTTTCTGTAACTGACAACTTACCTTATGGTATTTCTCTGAGTGTAGCAAATCCATTTGCTGCTGCGCACAGGACAAAGCAGACACTGCCACTTATTTAACCCAGGTCTGATTTATATCAGAAGTCAGAAGGCCAGCAAGCCTGTGACTGAAGCTCTGCAGTATCTGATGAAACTGTTCTTCTGATAGCACTTGACATTTTGGTCAGCCAGTCAGCATAGCACTGCTCCCTGCACAGTGAGGCAGTCAGCACCTTTACATAATAGCTGATATGTATCAAGCAGAACTAAGAGAGAGATAGAGAGAGGCAAGATTGCAGAGAACACCCACATTATCTGAAATAGTGTGTGTGTGTGTGTGTGTGTGTGTGTGTGTGTGCGCGCGCGTGCGCGCGCGTGTGTGTGTGTGTGTGTGTGTGTGTGTGTGTGTGTGTGTGTGTGTGTGTGTGCTAATCTTTCCATAAGAAGCAGTAGATATCAGGGAGAAAATGTACGGGATGCCGGAGTTACAAAAGTGTGTTTTCAACCAGAAAGTTGCTGCCTACTGAGAGATTAGATAAACGAAAACAGACTCTGAGCAGAGGTGTTGTTCCGAATTGGAAACCAACCACTCAAACTTGGACCGAGTGGTACTTAAAATACTTGTTCCATTTTTTATCTTCTCTGAGTGCCAGGACAAAGAAAGGTGTAATAAATCGACTCTCAAATGCTTTCCTGTGATTGTCTCAACTTTATGACTCCTACGATTTTGTCCTGTGAGGCAAACCCTTCCCCACCTGGCATATGAGGAGGATTAATGAAACCTGGTTGTGAGATGTTAAATAGATATTACAATGTAATTCTGTGTTATAAAAAATGAGCGTACAGATTTCTAATACGGCACCCATTTTAAAAGTTGTATCTAACACTGTAGCTTTATAACTGATTAATGATTCATTTATTACTCCTTTATTAACCATTTGATGTATGCAATTGTTTGACCATGGAAAATGACGATAATAATCAGAAAGTTCAGAAAGTTCATACGCATTGCGTTTCCTGTGACTGCTTCAGAACCTCTTGCTAATCAAACGCTTTCAATATAAAGCAGCAGGGAGAACTCAGCTCTGATAGGAGGGAGGGTGAACAGTGTGGCTGAATAACATGCATGCACTGTTTCCTGTGGATCACTCTCACAGAGGTACCCAGCTTCAATCCTGCACAGGTGCCTTACAAGAAAGTGGCACCAACAAGTGTATAAAACAAATGGAGATGGAGATAATGTGTTTGCCAGATTGTTGTGAAGTAACTGTTATGTCTTTCGTATTCATATGCACACACACTGCTCACTCTCTCTGACATGAGTGACCCTCATCCCTCCACTCCAAACGTCGATCCAACCCGCTCCCATGATGCAACCATAAACGCTGTGATGTAATATCAGAGCAACTGTAGCTATGGCCTTCGGCTCGGGTGTTTATCTCACCGAAAAAGAGAAAACTGTGATATTAATGCTCACTGACGCGGAGAGAGCATGCAAACTGACAAACTGATTGAATCTAATTGTTATATAACCTCGTGGTGTGTCTCTGTGTGCATGGTTGGTGGGAGCCATTCACGGACACCCTCCTCTTATCCTGTCGTTCACATCTTTTACATTGCATGTGGTCTCTTGATCATCCAATAAGATTTTTTTCCACAACCATAAAGACATTGTATTAAAAAAATAAGCCGGGGGAAAAGAAAGAGTTTATCTGAGGTCCTCTCATTTACTTCTGACAAACTAATACACATTTATCCCTTTTTAGCCATCTTTTTCATCATTTCTGTGCCTACCTCTGTGTCCCCTGCAGATCTAAGCCTGCACACAGACACGGCACACAGCTCATTCATGAATGTGTGTATCCTCTCTGGGAGCACAGGCCGATCGCCAGCCCTCAGAAACTAATTACTCAGTCAGTTGGAAGCAACATGCAAGACCAGGGAGGAAGAGGAAGGTGAGGAGGAGAGGAGAGGAGAGGAGGAAGCCTATGTACATAGGAGGCGGAGGAGATAGGGGAAGGAGATGAGATCAGGAGAGGGTAAAGCAGAAATAATTACAATATCATGCTAAAAAAAAGGCTTAAAAGGAGCTAATGACTGTGAGGAAGAATGATGGAGGAGCATATAGGAAAGATCTGGGCCCTGATAATAAACAATTTGGAGGAAAAATGAGGACAGGAAAGAGAAATATAGAGATAGACGCAGGAGAAGGAGAGAAATGGTTGCTTGACATTGAGGAGTCAATTAGTGAGGGGGGATGAAAGGAGAAGGAGTATGGGGGAGATAGAACAGACAGAAGACAGAGCACACACACGCAGACACACACAGAGTCGAGGAATCAGCAGTAATAATAGTTATGTCACATTTCCTTTACCCCTTTTCAATATCTGTATTCCTCTTTGTCATGGAGACAGATCCTGCTGATCTGTATGCAAGGAGTGTCCTACTTCTCCTCATCTGCCCTCTATGTGTGTATGTGTGAATGTGTGTGTGTTGTGTACATGCACATGCATTGGCATACCAAGATGATTCAGTCACCGAGTAGTTTACCAGGCCACCAGTACACAGACCTGTCCAGTGCGCTCATTGGTTCGAGGGATGTTCTGCCTCAGCCAATGAAATTGCAGCAAGATTTTATGTCCAACGGTGGTGTGTGCAGTCCATTTAGGTGTATGTGTATGAAAAGACAGAAAGAGAGAGGTAGGGAGACAGAGAGAGCTGGGAGGATAGATGGTCACAACAGAACATTAGTAAACACGACTGTGTACGTAGAAAAGGCTCTGTCTGTGTCGGTGTAGACATTTTCCTCAAGCAATGAGAAGAGAAAAGATGCTGCATAATGACACATTATAAGCAATCTAATTCTTCCTGTGAGGCACCAGGAGCAATCAGGACACAGTGATTATCTATTATTCTCTTACAGTTAATGGTTAAAGAAGAGGAAAGAAGCTCCTCAGGAGTCCCGTTGCAGGGGTTAAAGATCTGCAGTGTAATGTCAGTCTAGTCTGCAATGCTTTGTATACCATCCTCTGCACACTATGTGGGTTAAATTTATAATGTTAGGGTAAATGCTCTTCCAGTGCAGACCTTAAGAATTGTGTAATTATGCTGAGCATTCTTCCAGCTTTAGCCATTCAATATACGCTGTAGCTGTACTATGTATATATGTCTTTATACAGAAGTTTTCTCTGCTACTGGAGTTCACACTCATCATCATGGGACTGAAATTGTGTATGTATGCAGAGTGGATTCACAGGGAATGATACATGCTCACACTAGACATGACGTGGAAGACAAAATTGCTCATTTTATGTAATGCAAAAGATAACAGCTGGTGCGACAATATTGTTTACTCTCTTATGTATTAAAACACGATATGATGACGCTTGTCAAATGACAGTGTGTCTGGTTGTCCTGTAGACAGATACACAGGCTATAATCCCTCTGTGGCATTTTGAAAGAGTAGTCAACCTGTGTTTGCTTCTCAGTACACGTGTAAATATGAGCAGGATTGTGTAGCCTTACCATTAACAGTAAAACAAACTTGCTATTACCAAAAGAAACCACAGGTATCTCATTTGTTCAGGCAGTGTTTAAACACCAGAAGAATTTGCCTAAAAGTGCATTTCAATTCGGATTAACTTCATAAAAATATAACAATAGCAGACTTTGGTGGCAGGATAAGGGGAACATCTCAAATGTTCTGTTCGAAGTTTTGCTAGAATAAGCGAGCACAACGGCATTACATAACTGTGCTGTCAGATTCCACTTTGCTGCATTCATGCTCGCTGTGTGCAGTCTAATAAACTAAAAGACCACTAGAGGAAAAGTGCACTGCCCACTCATCTATTACTGGTAAAGTTACAGGTACAGAAATGTCAGGTCTATTGGCATTGGAGTTTTTGTTCACACCTCACCCAGGGCCAGTGTGGCCTACATTGGAAAGCTTTTGTTTATTTATATTTAGTTCTTAAATTTATGACAAACAGATCCCACAAAGTATCTGGATGATTCATCACAAATCTAGTACATACTCTGACAAACAAATCTTGCAAATCTTACAAAGTCACATTGTGTCTTTAGAGAACAAATGCAAGAGAGTGATTTGTTTGCGTGTGCCAGACTTTTACATGTCATCTCCTTTCTTTTGTTTTGGTATTTTTGTTTTTCAGTGTTTGTGTCAGGAGAGTGTTTTTCTCTTTCCTCCACTTCGTATTCCCTGGAACATGGCCGAAACATTTCCACTTCAAAGCGGCGCTGGAGTTTCTAAATCACTGAGTGTGTGTATATATATATATATATATATATTGGGTATGTGTGTATGTGCACGGATGTGTGTGTGTGTGTGTGTCAGGCTGCTGAACTCCATGACGAGGACAGCTTTTTGAAATTTCCTGCTCAAATGTACGGTGACATCTCTGTTTGCCTCTTACCCAAAAACAAAACTGTTATCTTTTATTCGCTCTTCAAAGGCACACAAATGAAGCGGGAGGAGGAAATGCACTCTTTTCCCTGAGAGGGAGTAAGTGAGGTGAAAAATGACGAGTGTATTTGCATGAGTTTTGTAGGTTCTGTATGTGTCTGTGACAGTAGGTGAGGTTCGTGGCCAGGGACATGAAGAAACTACCCGCACTGCTACTTCAATTATCAGGCATCGTTATAAGCCAGGCTGATGTTTTAAGTGCTATTTGATGGATACTGAATGTACCTGTCAGAAAGCCTGAGCCCAAACCATTGTGTGTGTGTGTGTGTGTGTGTGTGTGTGTGGGTGTGTGTGTGTGTGTGTGTGTGTGTGTGTGTGTGTGTGTGTGT
>JBBMJY010000011.1:10697380-10719498 GCA_037833715.1 Toxotes lorentzi
CTATCTATCTATCTATCTATCTATCTATCTATCTATCTATCTATCTATCTATCTATCTATCTATCTATCTATGTTAAATCTTTAGTTGTTGTTGCCTTTCTTTAGCATATTTCTATGTAAAAACAGAAAGGGAGGAGCATCCAGACATGCATTAGCACACAGACCCAAATCAGAATTAATGCCTGCTGCTGTTCAGGGTTTATTTGTCTCTCTATTTGTGTCTAAATTAGTCTAATCGAATAATGGGGAGAGCACAGGTCCAGACTTAGCTCTGTATCATACAAATGAGTAAGGGAAATGATGGAGGGAAATATAAAATCAATGGCTCTGTGAGTGTTTGTTTGTTTTTGTCTGAGCACTGAGGTGACGTCTGATAAGAAGACACAAAATTGGAAATAAGAAGGCAAAAGTGAACATGTTGTACCTCAAACATGATGCAGTCCTCCTTAAATGAACTCACCAATGTGATGCATAGCTCTTCAGTGAATTTTAAACTGGGCCAAAAGAAAGAAAACATACTGCTGCTGCTCTGAATACGGCACGACTTGTGTTTTTGTGCCTGAGGTGAATGAGTGTTAGGCTTTGGATGACACCTGTCATTAGTTTCATTGTCAGCGTGACATGTTAAACAAGAGGGATGACAACATGCTGTTTGATCCATGAGATAATGCCGAAACTGTTCTCCGTCTTTTAATCTAAAGACAAAAACAAAAGAAAAAGTCATCTAATTGGATGTAACGTCAATCACACGTATGCTCAGTTGATATTCTTTGTGAAGAATCCAGCGCAGAAATAAAATTATTTCAGGAGTGTGTCACGGCAGCTCTGTGACAGTCCTCCAGTGGCTGGTTTGTTTTTCTGTTGACCTGTTGGAGTGTTTTTCCAAGTCCTGTTTTCCTTCAGACCCGACATGCCTTGACATGCTGTCTGGCTACCCTTTGACTTAGACATTTCATCTCAGGGAGTGTATGTGTGTCTGTGCGTGCGTGTGTGTGTGTGTGCACAGCTCTCTGGACTCTGTGCTGCTCAGCCAGAAGGCTATGCTGCCCTGTGGTGAGTGTTTGCAAAATTTTGGACTCACACAGCAGGACGAGATTTCACAAGGCTTCTCGTGAAAATGTTGCTTTTCTCTCTCCCTGTCGCTCTCCTTCTGCTTCTCTTGTGGTAATTCTTCTGCTTCCTCTCCACTTTCACCGCCTCTCCCCCATGTTTCTCTCTCTCACACACACACACTGGGTTTTACGGTTAGTGACAGTGCTTTACTGGGAAATCTTAGTCACAGTGGGAGTGATGTGTGTATAGTATGCAACAATATGCTCTGCCTGCACCAACTTGTGCCTGCTTTTGTTATACAGTATAACACCGTTAAACACAACATCTCACTCATTCTTGGTACAGTATGGTTGCATAAGGTGGACAACTGTTAGGACAAGAATGTCCAAGAGTTTTAGTTGTGATAATTCTCCATAATTGCACCTGTGGATTGATCTCCCCAGTCTCCAGCCCAGCTTTCTCCAAGTGTCTCTAGAGTATTATTGTTGACATAAAAACAAGTCAAAGATTTCAAAGAGACTTACATAAGATCAGACAAGATAGACATTGCTTTCCTTCTTCTTTGTACTTGAACGAGCGATCAGCATTTTACATTGTGTCATCAACATGCGACAAGTGCATGTGCACATATCGTGCGTCATTCTCTGTGTGTGTTCCATTTCTTTCTGATTCATGTGTTCAAAGTGTTACAGAGCAGAGGTGCAATAGGTGCCTCTTTGAAGTGCACTACTATGTGTGTGTGTGTGTGTGGCCCTCTTGAACTGACTCATAATTAGGGATAACACACACACACACAAAAAGTCCTCTTTCAACCCTTGCAGCTGGCAGGGTTGACAGTATATGTGCATCTGTATGTGTGTGTGTATGCTGTATGCTGTTTGTGCAGCATCTGTGAGAGCACTTTTAAAGAGAAGTGAAGGTGAGATCAAACCAACCTTTTTACTCTTAAAACTTCTTTTCTCAAACCATTTTTGACACGAACACCTTTTTCCTGTGCAGGTACGAAGATGGATGCGGAACCCCAAGGTGAGCGTGGAGAAGGCCCAGGGGAAAGGCCTCCTCTACCCCTGTCCAAAGTGTCCGCTGGCTGAGGACCTATGGTACACACACTTCCCCTCTCCTTACGGCTGCTGTCACTATGCTGGCCTGCAGGGTGGCCAGTACTACCACCATGAGCCGTGCTCGCCGTGCCCTGCCAACGGGCAAACTGGTGGCCATGACAAGAGCAAGGGCTGTAAGGTAAATTGGAAGCTTGGCCTATACACTTCATATTTTCCAGTTTGATTAACCTGGAGGTTTGTTTAAAACTTCTCAGATATCTTTTCAGTAGCACATTAGCACATTTCCAAACAGTTAACTTGGTGGGCACAACATTATTATTACCAATAGGAATGATGGCTGAGACGGTAATGTAATAATTCTAGTGGCTATCTCAAACTTTGCCAAGTACCTCAGGCTCAATCGTGAAGAAATATATTCAGAATAATACAGAATATTTCCATTCAATCTACTAATGCTATCAATCAAACAATGACATTACATTGTTTTTAAAAATGTCAGTCCCCATGTAGAAAATTAAGCTTTGTTTGAACCAGTAGATGCCCAGGTGACTGTCTATGGGATACTGGCATGATGTGTGGAATAAGCTTTTTCTGCATTTAAGATAAAAGTAGAAATCTAAGAGGTAACTCAAGAGTTAATCAGGAGAGTGTGACTTATCCCACTGACCCACTCCGTAATAACACTTGACTCATTTCATAGACCTCCCTCTGTTTGCCCATTAGCACTCATTGAAAGAAGTCAAAGAAGCAAATTAGGTACTAACAGGACTCTAGACATTGTTCTGTTTGTCTTTGTTCTCCCTTTAAGCTCTACCACAAGTGTTGTTATGTAACATAAACACTAAGGCGACCAGGGTTTTTTTTAAAGGCCCCGTTGTTGTTGATCACCATGGGCTGGTGTTTCAGAAATTACAGCAGGAGGCAGATCATCAGCAGACAAAGGGAATTTTTAAGCTGGTCGCTTTTGTACAAAAAAATTAAACTGACATTGATGTTTTAAAAGAAGAACACAAGCACCTGGAATGAAGTGCAAAGAGAGATAGCTAACTGGCCCACACCCCACACACACACCAGTCCATTCACAATAATGCTGCTGCTGCAGGTGTCCAGGTTGTCCTTGGTTATGCAACCACAATCATAATAGCTACCCTCCTCCTTATCAATCATCGTACCCATCAGTAGGTTCCCCGTTCGTGTGTGTCTGTTTCTCCAATCCCACGGGCAACGGGAGAGAATGAGTCATCACCACCCCAGCAAGACAAAACCTCACTGTGGCATGTGTGTTTGCATGTGAGTGTGTGCACTGAGAAACAACACTGTGGTGAGTGGGAATATAAAACAGGGCCGTGTAGTTGCCCATTACTCTATTCTCTTCCCCGCAGCCCTTTAGTTTTTTTCCATTTTGTTTCATTTTGCTCTGGTTGTCTTCCAGGCTGTTCTGTCTCACTCTATCTCTCCATCAATTCCACCTCTTGCCCTCACAACCAATAGATCTGTCACTAATGTCTCAGTGGAGATAACTGGCGTGTGTGTGTGTGCGTGTGTGTGTGTGTGTGTGTGTGTGCGTGTGTGTGTGTGTGTGTGTGTGTGTGTGTGTGTGTGTGTGTGTGTGTGTGTAATTAATGGGTGTTGTGGTGCGGTTGAAGCAGGCTGACGGGTTAAAGAGGAGGGGGCTCAGTGGTGAGTCATAGCCAGTTTTCACTGCAGAGTGAGAGACACAAAGCCAATTTGGAGTTAAATAGGGTTGACCTACAGTACCTGTTCGTACATGGGCTCAATAAATGATTAAAATGGAAATTAATAACATACATCAACACCTAAATATGGACTGACATACATTCTTCCTCTGTTTGTCTTTGTATTGCCAAATAGCCCATTTCAAAGTTCAGGATACAGACGTCATGTTCTGTACTGTTCCCTACATACTGTAACATATCTCGGCACACTCTGTCCAAACACTTCACAACTCAGGCCCTCAAAGTTGGCTTGTCAAACACTCACAGAGCGTGACACTTGTTCAACAAATGGAGCAGTGACAGAAACATTTCCCTCACAAGCGAGACACACTGCTGTGTCCTCTGGGAGGCCACCCACAACCTGACTCAAATGCAAATGAGCAAAGCTTCACGATGAAATTCGTCAGCCCATCAAAGTGAACCGTATCAGTCACTGTCTAGCGAGTGTCTCAGACTCGGACTTAAGAAGGTCTTGTGGTGACGACGAGAGGCTGCTGTCACATTTTAGAGGAGGTGGAGATGAATAAGACACCAGATGATGACAGACAGTGTCAGATTACTCTTAAGTGTGCAGAGACAGATGGGAAAGCTCTAGGGATATTTGTCATTCTTTACTCTTTACGCTATTGTTAATGTAGAAATATATTATTTTGCCTTAAGTGAGGATTCTGCTTTTGTCCTGCGTACTGTAGCTTGTGGGCAGAAGCTTTTCTTGGAAATGGTTAATCTGTACTCAGCAGCAAAAAATTGTTACAGTCGTTTGTTGCCAGAGGAGCTGCATCTGAACTGAAATGAAAGTTTTCACTACCCCCCGAGAGGCACAAAAATAAATAAAATATGAACTCTACAATATTTATATTAATATAAGGACGTTACTCTGTTACATACTTGACTGTTGTTCTCTTTACAACAAAATGTCCCTGACAGATTGCCCAGCTCCTTCTCGTCCTCATTAAAAATCAATCACAGCACCTTTTTTTCTAATTACAAAGCATCAGCACTATTAAAAATGCAGGAAGCTCAGCTTAGCTTTGACCCTGTGCTTTGCATAGCCCTCACCCTGGTGCTACTTCTGTTATGTCTATCAGAGCCAAATCTAAATATAGACCAAGCTTTATGGTACTGATCACTGTGATCAATGAATCAGTGTACTACATTTATGACACCTCCATTTTTTCCAAATGGTGATGATAGCAGAGCAAATACGGTAACAGAGGAGGAGATGTTTACTGTAAGCAGGATGAAAGATGGATATAACAGGAGTGTTTGGAAGAAATTATGATACAAAAAGGGACAAAGAGTAAAAAATAATGGCTGGAGAGGAGAAATGAGGGACATAGCTTGGGGGCGGGCATAAATAGAGGAAACAGCAGTGAGAGAGATGAGAAGAGCTGAGAGGACAGTTTTATTAGAAGATAGAGGAGATGAGGTCAGAGCATCTGCCCCACTGCCTGAGCATGACCAGAAATCAAAAGCATATAAATCCTCTTGATAAGGACGTCCTGTACTGTGCCATGTACACACCAGCAGACTGTCAGATACTCTCCACACACACACACACACACACACACACACACACACACACACACACACACACACACACACAACAAGCTCATGCATACGCAGCCTTTCTGCTAATCTCTTGTATCAGGGCTATACTGTTCTTGATGACGACTTAATCAAAAATGAAAATAACATGAACTTTTGTTCACTGCTTGTTGTCCTGACATGTTTTCTTATTTGTCAGACACCTTTTCTACAGTGTCACAGGAACCTTAGCAACACTTACAGCCCACAAATACTTTGTACATACAGTGTACCAATGAAATACTAACTGGAAATACAAACGGTATAAAATGCAATGGTTTGCAGGCAATTTCTGGAGTGATAAGGTATTTTTACTAGGTGTATGTGTAGTATTTATGGACATTTATTCACAGTGGAATCTGAGACAATGATATTCTAAAGAGGTGCAAATCACACTGAATCTAAAGATGTGTGTATCATGTCTGTGTGCTCACATGTGATTGAGCCATGACTCAGAGAAGGAGTAGAGATTTTGACACAAATTGTAGCAATGAGGCGGTAAGGGAGGTGTTTGTCACAGACCTTGCTCAAACTCCAGCTGCTGACCATGTTGATGAGAGGGCTAAGTAAGCTGGCCAAACTACAATAATTAACTTCCTGTTGTTGTTAGTACACCAGTGTGCACCTGCCCCTTTCACTTCATGTGGTTTCTTTCCCTTATGGCTCAAAGTTGAAATCAAAGTTGTTGCTCCTTCTTTCCTAAACTCTTGTCTTCTTCACTTATATCCTGGTGTAGGTACCCACTAAGTATTTTACTCGCTATATACAAACTTCTTATCAAGTCAGATATATTATATAACATCATAGCCACTACACAAGATTCTTGTTGGCATTATCCCATTTCCTCAAGGTCCGTTCTCAGTATGGATCAGTTAAATGTGTTAATCAGTCAGTGTGTATTCGGTATTGGTTTAAACACCAACTTTACCCAGAAAGGGCTGACCCTCTCTGGTCCAATTTGTGTTTACTGTCCAAAACTCATTCATGCAAGAGAAAAAGAGAGAGTGAGAGAGAGAGAGAGAGAGAGAGAGAGAGAGAGAAAGCGAGAAAGAGGAGGAAGGATGAAAGGCGGGTAGTGAAGCGGGTGGGGGTGAAGAAATCCAAGGATATGAGAGAAGCCAAGTGTGTCCAAGAAGAACTGTGATTTTTATCTACTCCCATGCAGCCTGTGAGATGTGACCGACTATTGATTAGATCTCAGCTGAATGTAGAGCGTGGAAAAAAAACTGCATCTGAATTCTTTCGGAATTAGTCTGGATGCAGAAAAACTCTTACCTCATCTGCCAGTGCGGTAATCTCATCTTGTTAATGTTTTATTAGAGTCAGCTGTAACAAAAGCATGATCATACCATACCTTTGTCCTCACTGTCAAAAACGCCCAGCTCAGACATTCAGTGGGTCACTGTGTCTCTTTGGTTGGCTATCCTGAGAGAACACAGGGAGATGGCCTGTGACAAATCCACCTCTCTTGTTCTCCCTCAGCACTGACAAGGCCCTGCAGGCTAAAGCTCTGGTCCACGAATGCTAATCCATCGTGCCTGAGTTGGTGACTGAGATTGGGAAGGGGCAATGATGGTTGCACGATTTCATTCAAAGATCCTGTCAAATGAAACTGTGAGGTGATCACAAGTACAAATGCAGTTCTGGTGTGCCATTAGATAACAGGTCACGGGGGATATTACTGCAGAAGTGGAAATGCCCACACCTTAGGATTACATATTAGCTGTTAACATTGTCTTCTTAGAAAACAATTTCTCACTTCTATGGCGCATTAAGTTTTCTCTGTAATGTACTGTAGCAATTACGTTTCTGCTGGACTTTGCACTCCAGTCGATGGTTCTTGGTGTAGTCTTATCTGAGAAGTGGGTTTTCTGAGAAGCAGCAGATCTCCGGCTGTTCACTTCTTGATGGAGCTAATGGTTAATGACTTGCATGTCATAGTCAAAGATTGTACCGCTTTACCGGCGACCTTTTACTGGCTTTCCACTGACGTTTTCAAGGCAAGGACATGAACTCTGGACTGCAGACATCTCCCACGCAGCTTTCTTAATCTGAACTGTGAACACTGTATGGATTGATTTGCTGCTGATTCAGCTAAATTCATGAACTGACAGTTTTCTGCCAACATTTAGGTCAATATTAGAAACATATTTCAGACTGAAACACACTGAAATCCAGTGCAATACTACAAACTACAGTCCACTAAACGACAATAGACTCTCTGACACAGTCTCAGTAAAACTGTATGATTTTATTCCAGGGTTGTTGTATTGGATTGCACTGAATGTAGCTCGATGTGCCTAATGAACTGATGAACACTGTTGCCCTGGTGGGTTACCCCATCCCTTTCCTCACTTGCTGAACAGGTAACACAGCCTTGCAAAAAGCTTCATTGTAAACCGTTTTCAGGCCAGCATTGGTAATAAGAAGGAATTAAGAAGGACAACCCACAAGGTCCAAGTATATTTGATACAAAGAGTTAGAGCACAGGGAGCCAAAATCCCTTTCCAAGTTCTTGGCTTGTCATGCCTCTCGCTCCACACTTCTGTGTACTCTTATGAATAGTTCAGCTAATTGACTCAAAACTTTCTTTTCTCCTTGTTAAAGACCTTAGAACACGTTAACTTTCTCTCCAGATAAATACCAAGAGTCAGAACCCCCTGAGTCTTTCAGATTCTGTGCTTAGTAATGAAACTGCTGGGCTTTCAGCTTAGTGTTGGCATTAAGCCAGTTTGTATCAGTTTCTCCAATAAAATCGTGTCTTCTATCTTTTAAAAACTTGATATTTTCCTGCCATCTGCCATTGCCCTCTTTATTGTTCTGAGTATCCTCTGATTTTAACATATTTAGGCAGCATTCAAATGAGGGAAGTCTCCCATGGTCTGGAAAGCAGTTCTAAGCTAACACTGTTTAGCATACACTTAGCAATGGAAAACTGCTAATCCTTAGCTATGCTTTTGTTCCAAAGCCAAGTACTCTGGCAGTGGAAGAATGTGGTTGGAGTAATAAACTTGGAATTGCTTTTCGTGCATGATCTCCCCTCTTTGCTGGCAGTAGATTTATATGTACACATCCCAAAATGGCACACTGCATTTGTTTCTATTGCCACTGCAGGATTATACAGGCCCTTTTTCTTCCAAAGCACGAAAAGGAGATAAATAAGCATAGAGGTAGCACTTAATACCTTGGCTGCGGTTTCCAAGATTATTTGTTGTTATACAGCTGGATACGTGAATTAGCTTTGTAGTGTTTCACCCAACCCTAGATATAACGAACTAGAGCTTGAGAGATGAAGAGGGAAAAGTAAGGCAGGTTTTTTTTTTGTGTTAAGAACCATCCTTACTAATCTGTGTCAGGTTTGATAGAGAGAGGAAAGGCATTCGAGGTACATAGGTAGAGATACAAATCTGCATGACTGTGTATCATGTGGCGTAATGAAAGGAACGTGATTTTGAAAAAACACAATTTTATTTTCAAAAATTTCAGAGTTTCAATGCAAAAGTGATTGAAAAAAAGGCTAAATGATGAAGGAGACTGATGAAAATAGTCATTTCAGCAGAAGAGATGATGCTGTTTTTCTTTTCCTGAGTACATTCCTGTCTTGAATGTTCACTAGGCACAAAAGAGACGTAAAAATAAATGCTGTATCAGTTTCTACTCCTTCTATGGATTAAACCCTCCAAATCTGGGAGATGCACAGGCATCAATGCCTTTTCCCTCATGGTCCGCCTCTCTTTCCTCCCTCCCTCCCTCTTTCTCTCCGCTGACCTTGGCCCACTAGAAAAAAAGGGAGCACCCTCCCTTCTGATTCTCATTCTGAGGGAATTTGGGAATTATTGTTGTTCTAATCTACCCTGAGAACCCGGCTAATCCCATCTTCCATCTTGATGTGCCAGAGCTAAAGCCAAAACTACTGTGCCACAGAGGCTCAGCAGCACTCTGACTATGCAGTATAACTTTTTTTTTTTTTCATCCCATTCACATACTCAGCTGCTTTGTGCACTGAGGTTTTGGGGCTTATGACACACACTCGACAATGGAGCTTAAAGTTGACCTGATCTGCTTCCACATGGACAATATGCTCAGTCACAGCAGAACTAGTGCACAAAAACAAGATACTGTGGTCGTGCTCTGTTTACTATATACTGCATTGTGTTGTACTGTAAAAGGCTCGCACCTATTGGTCTTACTGTTATTCCATTTCCAGTGGAGGTGAGTTTAAAGATGTGGTTTTGTGGTACTAAATCCTTGAAAGTCGATGAACAAAATCCAAGGTAGCAACAGAAAAAACAGAAATCTTAACATTGATTGCACATTATCATGCTATGAAACTCATGTTAATGTTAATATTAAATGGCAGAAGCTTAGACACATCTGTTTGGTCCAAGTTTGGATTTGGTCGGTCATTCGAGTGGTTGCTTCACCACGTTGGTCCAGACTGACATAGCTCAACAGCTACCAGATTGCTGTGACATTTTTTTTCACATTCTCCACTGGATGAGTCCTACTGACTTTGGTGATCTCCTGATTGGAATTACCAGCGGTTTGACATTTTGGTATTATCTTAAGGTCCATAACAAATCTATGACATAAATATCAAATTTTATTCTCCATGAGAAAGTTTGCATTCTGTGACATTTGTCACATTAGGTAGTCAAATCATTCTAAACTCAAGCATCTAAAATAAGATCAGCCTTGTCTGTTAATATATTTTTGCAGTGTTTTTAAAGTCAGTGATCTGATTTTTTCACCTTTGGCCAATTTAGTCAAGCTGTGCTCATGCAACGTGAAATGTTTGGGTTGTTATGACTATCTCAGTGAGACAGGAGGTGAGGTTTAGTGTCAAAACAAAGGAGAACGAAACAAATCTCATAATAGCCCCTGCAGTGAGTAAATAGACTCTGTGCCACACAGATATAGTCTCCTCTTTCTGTTTATGGAGATGAGAGACAAAGAGAAGGAGAGAGAGAGAGGAATATGAGATAAGATGCAGAAAAAAGTCCAGGGAGAGGGCAGCTTTTTATAATTTCCAAGAAAACTTGTATGGTCGAGGCACAGTGGGTGACCATGAATATTAATGTTTCGCTAGAAAGTCAAGGTTCAGAGACCTTGTCTCACTGCTCCTCAGGATTTAAAGATGAAAAACGTCATAGTGTGACCCCGGAGGACGAAAGTGGCCACAAACCCAAAAGCAGCTTAAGGTCAATATCCCAAACTTACCCCTTGGTCCGGTTTGCTGTTCAACCATAATATTACAGCTCTCTCCATCCTGCTGTCTTGTGTCTCAGATACCCGCTCTTGTTTTTCAGGTTGACCCCCCCCCCCTCTCTCTCTGTTGCTGGCTCTGAACAGTATTTCTGAGGCTTAATCTCCCACGGGAGATACTGTATACTTGATGTTTGTATTCCATTTGGACTGCCTGAATCATAGTTCTCTGCCTACCCACTGGGATCTAACTGTCCCCCCCTAGCTCAAGACCCGTGTTTGCGATCTAGGAACAGAAACAGGGAAAAGAAGGGGAGAAGAAAGAGCAGTGACCTTAGTGTTAATAAGCAGGTCTTATCTCTGACAGAGAATAAGATGGCTTATGTAAGACTATCTCACTCACATTCTCTCGGTTTATCTTTTTGTCTTTCAAACATTTTTTTTCTTTGTCTTCACATCTCTGCTTGCACCTCATTCCCTCTTTCTACTTTACCATTCCCCCCACCGATGCTCTCTCGCTTTCTCCCTGATTTCATTACTCTTTGATGCTCAGACATATGTGGGACATCACACAGCCTGTTAGAGGTAGAGTAGTTCACCAAGGGGAGCTGGTGGAGGACAGGAAGGGATAAGCAGGACACAGCGGAAAGGGGGTTACCAGGATAGAGGGCCATAGACTTGCTAATAACACTGTTATGAACATTGTCTTCATCTAAATGTCTTGTGCAGATGTGTTGCTCATGAGAGATGGACAAAATAACAGAAATGTTTTACTGTCATATTGGTTGGTTCACCAAATGTCCTATTAAATGTTGTTAATTACTTAGATTACTGTCAGTGCTGTTAGCAGTGTCCTGATTTCTCTGACTGCAAATTGCAGTTATAAACAGATCTATACAACTGAGTTACATTGAGTATTAATCAGCCATATGCTAAGCTTCTATTTTTTTCAATGTCTTTGGACTTTTAAAATCTTATTCATTCTATTGTAAATGTACAACAGTCACTTGTTACTGTTCAATGTCCAATGATTATTACAAGGTGCTGTACAGTACTACCCATGACTGGCATAAGCCAGTGCCTTGTCTTTAATGTCAAGCCATTGGATGAAAGAAGTCAAACCTAAACCTTTAACTTTAAAGGAAAGCTCCACCAATTTGACCCACTAAAGTCTGTTTACACCTGTATATGTGGAAAAAAGGGATGTCACTTGGGTGGACGATGCTTGATGCTGAAAGCTGTAAGTTTGAAAATGAAAGAAATTTGTGTTAGAAAGAAGTGAGCTCACAAGACTTTTGTGGTGGTTGAATTGAATTCTGGGTAATGGCAGGAGCCAGCTTTTGACAAGGAAGAAGAATGTGTGGAATAGAAGAGACCGCAATAGAACTGCCTATCAAAAGTCTGACATTGTTATAGAAGAGAGGTGCTAAATGAGTGGAGTACTTTCCTAACTCTGACCCAAGTATTTATGTTGTCTACTCAAAAATTCAGCTGATAATACTGACCACTAAAAACAAGTAAAACTCAACAGACTGTATTTCCAGTGGATTTGATGTTTTGATGTGTTTATCTAGTGCAATGTGTATGGTGATTCCCTAAGAGAATTTTCACAAACAACAATGTCAAATAGGATTACACTTCGGATTACATTTTGACTGTATTGTTTATGGCTAGACCTACCGTATGAGAGATAAGGGCAAATCTTTCAGTGAAGGTTTTACGTAACTTTGTTAGTGTCTAAAACATTGTTATTCACAGATAATCCATCTAGAACACAGGCACAGGGCAGTTAAAGAAGTCAGTGAGGAGGAGACAGAGGAAGGGGGTCTGATGAAGTCTGGACATGGTGCAAGTGATGCTTTTATTTCTTGATTTATGGGACTTTGTGGCTGATGTGTACATCCTGGCCTCAGTTTGAGAAGTTCCCTGGGCCGTATTACATCCTGAGTTTATGAGGTGAAAGGACAGATCTTACAGAAGAGGCCTTATGTAACCTAAATAATAGCAGGACCACTGTTGTCTTAAAAGGTTGTAGCACCATACCAGGTCAAAGGGCAGGAAAAGGGGTTAAGAGGAGGGAGAGTCTGGACATGGTATGCATATGTGTGTCGGTGTTGTTCTTCCTGTGCACATATTTTCTTACCCACTGAAGGAATGCAATGTCACCTTCTCTGGGACAAGGTTCAGTACGAGGAGATACAATAAAGGGTGATAAATGGCATAATAAATGTGTACAGTTCAGTCTAATAAAGAGCAGTTTATGTGTACCATGAAATGTTAAGAAAGAATTGTTATGAACTAAACACAAACCAACACAGATAACCCTACTCTGTCCTAGATGTCTTTTTCCAATGTATAATTTGAGGTTAAATAAGCAAAATTCACTAATTAATGTTAATCATATAATGGTCTGGTACTGGTATTACCTCTACTTTCCAAAATGTGGAATTATTCCTTTAACATTTTAATAGTAGTATATATTAATGTAATACAATTTTCTCAACTCTGGTTAAATGACACTGCAACAATATGTGACAATTTAATTTCCCCGGTAGACGCAGATAAAGGCAGTTCTTACCCACACACACATGCACATGCACACACTGTTATGACAGAATGGTATCATATTGTACTTGACACCCTCAGTAATTGTTTGGATCCATTCTGTCCTTCCTGCATCAAGCTATAATTACAGTCAAGGGAACAACCATTCACACAAACACACACACACCGGGAAAGTTTTTTGTCGAGTTGCAAGTTTGGACTCAAATACACATGCAGACACACAATCTCAAACACACACATATTTCCCCATGCCAAGTTGTGCTAATGCAGAGGCCCAGCAGAGCAGCAGCCACTGATAGAGGTCTTGATAAGACTCATTTGAAAGGGCTGCAGTCACTGAATCTGCCCACTCTCTGTGCCAAGGACACCATTTACCTTACATAACAGCCATTCTGGGTCACTAAAACATCCATCTATGCATTTCGCTTTCCTCGAGAAGTATGTGCACCTTGACCTTGCCTTCCATTGTGCCATGTATCTTACATTTCATACATATCTTACACACACACACACACACACACTCACAAGCATGTGTGTTTGTGTGTGTGTGTGTTCTTTAAGGGTGTTTTTGTTTTTTGCTCATGACATGTACTCTGGCAGTGCTGGGAGTCACATGCTAAATGTTGATTGGGAAGAGGAGTTTGTGGTAAAATTGTTCTCAGGAGAGTGTGTCACTGTGCAGCTGTCACATGAGAGGAGAATACTGCTGAGGCTGAGACTGACTCACTCACTGCCTCCTGTGCGATGCAAATGTAAGCCTTGAAGATTTTACTCGTAAAGCGATGATGCTGACTCTGGCTGTAGTAATTTCTTAGCTGATCTTGAATCCTGCGTTATATGAAAGTGATATGAAATCAAGGATTAGGGTGCCCCATATAAATATGCTCCAGAACCTGCAGTATATATTTGTTTCCTTTATCTATATATCCTATATCTTTTGGTTCATCAGTGACTCAGAACCGAATTAAAATTACCTCTGTCGCTCTTTAAAACGCCTTACTTTGCCAAATAATAAATTAATATTGAAATAATATGCACCACAGTGGTACATGTGTATTAGTCTTATAGTCGAATAGCATGTACTGTTTTTAAGTGGATGGTTAATGTTGATAATAGAGATTTCTTTTGGTATGATAAGTGTTGAACAGTGTGATTCTGTCATCTAAATTCCATCCAAACTCCCACTTTGGGTTTGAGTTGGACGTAAGACTCACGGTGGGTTATGCTGATGTTCTTATGGCTATGACTGCATGTTGTTCTGTTTAGATGCTAAGATGAGCATGTGACCCTTTCTCAGAGATACTGAGGCATTTGTTCCACATACTTGGTTTTAACCTTAATTGAGATAATGAAAAATCATGATTTATCTATATATAATTACAGGTCAGGAAGTGGAAGATGCTGGCTCGCCATCATGGCGATGGTACAGGCAAGCAGAAGGAAGCAGAGTCAGATGTCCATCTGGGAGGTTGTCAGTCCTGGGGGATCCATGCCTCGCCCCTCCTGGCCAGCCCTGTCATGCTGGAGTGCTCCATCTGCAGTGGACCCTACATCAGCTACACCATGGACGATATCTGGCAGCCACGCCAACGCACACAGGCAAGTTCATTCCGTCTACAGCGAATTAAATTGCAGGTAGCAAACACTAATTCGTTAAAGTAATCAGTGGATCGTGAAGCGGGGGACTTCCAGGTGCCCTTGTTCAGGGAATCCCCAGAGAAATTATGGATTGTTAAGCCTTTGTTATATTACAAACAACAGATGGTAGCAAGATACAATAAAATACTGCTTTCACAATGTATCTTAGGACAAATGGTTAATTATATAATAACACCACCTGGCAGTTGACAAAATAATGAAAATGCTTGTTATAAAACATGTTATAAGACTCATAAACAAAACACACAACTCCACACACAGACCTAAGTCCACTGCTAAGTGTTAATTTCAGCTTATGATCTTCTTGAGTGGTACAGTTTGGGTGTGGCATGTGTTGTTATGATTTTATAGAATAATTAAACATAACATGATTCACCTTTGTAGTAATACTTTCACGGTTTAGTGAAATGTAATGATTCTGCATTTAACATGAAAAAGTATGGGATGTCCACAAGCAGCTTAGAGAAACGTCCATCAGACAAAGAGTTTTCTGTCTTGTAGCTTATAGATGGAGCATAAGAAAATGTACGAAACATAATGCTTCCAAAATGTCCTTAAGTTTGAAAAAAAAAAAAAAACAGCAACGAGATTTTACACATTGGTGTTAATAAAATTGCCTAGTTGTTTCTCGCTCGGAACATCTGCATCTTTTTATCTTGCTCATGTCTTCATGGAAACAAACCATGAAAGATATTAATTTCTTTGATGGTAAAAATCCAAACATTTCCAGCCGTTTTACAGTTAAATGAGCTTCATCTTCTGACTCACAGTCCAGTCATACAGGCCTCCACCGCTCCTTGACCCTTACAAAGGCAAAAAACTATGCCTCTCTCTGTGTTTCTTTGCCTCAGCAAGAACAACCCAAACTTTCTGTCATCTTTTGGAAAAATAAATCCGCCATGAAATATTAATGAACAGAAAGCCTAGATTTACCATCACTATGGATACAACTCCATCAGATCTCTTTACCGAATCAATAAACAACCTGAAGTAAGAGAGAGGAAGGGCACGACAGAAGTGAGGCAAACTCAAGGAGAAAGGACAAAAGGGGCCTGAACGATAAAGTGATTTAGACTGTAGAGATGTTGACAGTATAAGGGGATATGAACAACAAGGAATATATGTATGAGAGAGAGAGAGAGAGAGAGAGAGAGAGAGAGAGAGTGTGTGTGTGTGTGTTTGTATCTGTGAGGAAACGATGGACAGAGGAGGTTACTGTTAGCTAAATTAAGACTTATACAGAGATGAAATGACCACCATGATAGGCAGCCTGGTGAAAGTGTTGCCTCTGAATGAATAAACAAACTGATGAGATTGAAACAACTCCTGCGCACAGACACACACACACACACACACACACGCACAAACACGTAGAGACACACACGTCTCAGCTTGTCTTGTTCTCAGAAAACACCCATGGGAGAATACTGAGAGCTGCGATAAGTTTTCTGAGCTGCCGCGTGGAATAGCAAACTAGGCTAAGACTGTATTTAACAGAGCCACTTTGAAAAGTTGATGACTGACAGCGACATCTCGAAAAAAACTAATATCTGACATGACAGACAGCAGTTTCACGGGAATGTCCTGTGATGCAAATGCTGCTGGTCCTGTGACAGCCGCCAATTATAGTGTTACACTATGTGAATAGGAAAAGTGGGACAGTCTTAAGTAGCTGCTATTAAGACGTGTGCATGTATGTTTACTTGCATATTTCTCAGCCATTCAGCCACATATAGAGCAGAGTATTGACTTTTATAATCGACTGGGGGCAAGTCAAAGATCAACTCTATTTTTCAGATTTTACAGTAAAAATGCATCGGTGTATGTTGAGTATATGAGGGGTAAATAAGCACATTATGATGTTCATGACGCAGAGGTCTTGTTCAACCCCTGACCCGAGCTCGGTAAAAGCAGTTTCGAACTGGCATTTCACAAAAGCTCAGTCTCATCATGTTATAGAGCAAAGGTTTCTCACCATCTTCAGCACAGGACCCCAAGTGATTTAATGCAGTCTCACCGTGGAAACTCAGTCTCATTAAAACACGTCACGTGGGAAACCAACTGAAACTGGGGCATGGACCAGTCTGGTCTGGGAACGAGTGGTTTCAGAAATGCTGATTTAGGGTGCTGCTGTTCAAAAAGGTCATAACTCATGTTGTCGCTGTACAGCAAAACTTAGAAAGAAAGAGCAGCTTTGATCAGTGCTTTTAATTAATCTTTTAATACAAATAACTTTTAATGGTATCTAGTAATTCACAAGAAGAAAAATCAGTTATTTGAAGATTACTTTCCTGTCCTATGAGCCTAAGCTGCTGTACAGTTTACAGAAGCTGTATAACACCTATAACCATCCAACTGAATTCAAACAAGGGAAACTGCCAAAACTGGACTTGCAGAGTTGGATGCACAGTCTGAAACCCTAATGTCAGTGTTAATGCACTAATAAGTGAATCATGTATGCTTGAATGCAACTTCAGGTGTATTTTGTTTTGCTTTCCACAAGTTATTTTAACTCAGTATGTATACTATGGCATGGAGCTGAACACAACTCCTGTACTGAGGAAGATCTGCGTACTGTCGATCACCAGGTTGCAATAAAGTATGTTCAACGTTTCATTTGCTTGTCTTTGTTATTTGAGTATTTGAATTATTTTTACTAAGTGATGCCATATTTCTCTCCCAGGCGATGGACCTGTACTACCACAATGACTCAGACCCAGACAGCTACTGTTGCCCTGGCAACAACAGTAAGTCACCCCCAGCTAAGCCTGTTGTTTTGTATTCTTTCACTTCCTCTCTCTCTCTCGTATTCTCCTTCTTTTCCATCAGTCTTTCACACTGTGACACCGGTGCACGAACTCTCTTTCCTCTACTGTCTCTCTCCATCATCTCTCTGCATCACTCCCTGGTTGTTTCTCTTTATTATCTTCAGTTTTGTTTATTTTCACCATCAATCCAAAATTATCTTCTACTATTTATTCTTTATTTGTCTTTTGTTTGATGTGTTCCTTGCCGTCCAAACCTGGTGGCTGTGGGAGCAAAATGATTCATCCTGCACTCACACATACTTTGTGACCTTACCTTACCTCACACTTGGCCCTCTAATCCAACCTCCAACCAGGATAATAACTGTTGTCCGTAAACCAAGATTACTATTTGTTGTTTTGTGGAAACCGGCAAAACAGTAGTTACAGGTACAATACACAGGGCTGATCGCTGTACACATGACACAGTGACCTTTTCTGTTTACAGCCTCACTGCAGCAGGTTGTAAACAGGCTGTGTGTGTGTTTCTGTGCTTGTTGCTTAGATGTGTACGACCGGGTGAGAGTTACTTGGGTTTATAGCCAGCGTGGCTGTAAATGAGTGTACTTTAATTTTCCATCATGCCTGTTGCCTGACAAATCATAGTCCAATCCAAAGGGCACAGTCTGTCACATTTTGGCACTGAGCCTATCTTCAGTGTTCTCTTTTTTATTGATACTCTTTGCTGGGAATCCTGCAGACATGAGCTGATCTCGTGAGTCTATTTATATATGTGCGTGTGCACGTGTGCACGTGTCAGCTTACCCTGACTTTATTTTTAGCTACAAACTTTTTTTTTTTTTGACTTTGGACACAAAAAATTGTCAAATTCTATGAATTTCTTGACTGTAAATCATAATTAGCGGATGAAAACTAGCATCTGACATATTCTAACTTCTAGTGTATTTTACAGATTCCTTAGTTAAGTTACAGGACTATTACTGAAATATAGAAATCATCCATAACAAAGAACGTACTGTATTCAAAATATCTCTGAAGGAAAAGTATGCAATTGTTATCAGCAAAATATACTTAGTATCAAAAGTAAAAGAAATTTGCATTATACTGTTGTAGTTGGTTGAGTTGTGGCCGACTTTATTTTAAATACTGCGCGGTGGTTTAATCTAGAACAGGGAAACATATTTTACATAACCTCATTGTAATGTAAACTTTTTATTTTTAAAGTAAAATCTAAAAAAAAAAATGTTTTTAATTGTGAAATACAAGTGCAGAGTGCCAAATTGTCAAACAGTCAAACACTTTGTGGTGGATCTGCAGGTACCTGCTGCCTGTTGGAACATCTCCAAGAAAGAAATGTGACAAGAATCCCATTCTGACAAAAATATTTTTCACTGGGAGTAGTCAGCCCGTTAATTATGGGAGTTTTCTGAGAGAAATCCAAGCAATTAGCCGAGCTGGTGACAAGCTGTTCCTGTGGCCGTGATGCCCCTACACCCTGTCGTTCCATGTTCAGCAATTAGTGGCTTAAGGCTCACTTATAAGTTCACGAGTGTCGCACATCACAGTCCTTTACAGTGATGTGTGTGGCATAAGGAGCAGTAGAGAGCAATGGAGAGCGAGGTATAGATCCAGTGATAATAATCATAGGGAGCAGAGTTTGACCATCTAATTTTGCAGAGGAGCAAACAGCAAACCATTGTCTGTGTTCTTTCAGAAAAAGTACAGAGTGGTTTTATGTAACAAAGCATCTGCTGAGGATACCCTTATTAAACCACATTAGTATGTTCATCAACTTGCTGCAGTGCAGTTAATCAGCATTTACACACTCACTTGCTCTTCTTTCTCAAATGCCTACAGGTTTATATAATGTATGATTACTAAGCCTGAGTTTATTTGTGTGTGTGTGTGTGTGTGTGCGTATTCCTAAAATGTACTCTTTTGTTCTCAGTGACATGAAATACTGTCAACAGATCCTTTTCTGATGCTGTATGTACTCTTCTCTCCCACCATTTACGCATTGCTCACCTGTGTCAACATGCCCTTCAGAGCTAAACACGCAAAACACACCTACTCACAGACACGCACATGTACATGCAGCCTAACACCAACATATGAGTAGAATCCATAAAGAAACTCCCAACCCAGAGACATCTGACAGTTTTGACAAGATTTTCTGAACATTTGCAACGTTTGTTGCCATTATTCCTTTAAACTTTGGATGCGCCAAAATGTCTTCTCTTTGCGAAAATGTTCACTTTTTAGGCGTCCTCTTGGCCTAGCGGTTAAGAATGCAGCGTTCCCACTTCATGTCCTTCGAGGTACCTTTGTTCCTTGTCATTCTCCATATTTTTCTCCCCTCATCTCTTGTCAAATCTAATACAGGCATGAAATGTTCCCCACAAATACTGAAATCCCAAAAGAGTTGATTCAACTCTGGAACTCTAGGAGTACTAGAACACACTGTAAAGCTTTGTGTCATGGATTCGTAATTGCCTCATAATTTCCTTGACTTATATAGTGTTTCATGTAAGGAATAGCAACTCAGTATTTATTTGTGAGAAAACCGAGACAAAGTTGTGAAACAGTTTGGGTTTTTTTGGATTTCCAGAGGAATCTCCTGGAAAGAACTGCTCCATTATAACCCAGTAAAGCAGCCATTCACTTGTTATTTATTCTCCATGTAAGTTAAAATCCACTGTGTGTTTGCCTATAGAAACATTTTTGCATGACCTTTGCTGTCAACAAGTTATTCTCTCTCAACATTTATAAAATTCTGGGACCTACAAAACAAAGTGCTACCAAACACACTCACCAAGACACACACACTGACCAGCAGACATTTCTATCAGACTCATGCAAACGCAAGAATTTTAAAAGTTAAACCAGTCTGAGCCTCAATGAGCCACTCCAATGATGGTCACATGACTGTCTATAGAGGTAGCTGAAGGGATAAGTAGGACACTTTCGGTAGCATAGCTAGCCAAGCAGGCCACATACACACACACACACACACACACACACACACACTGACAGTTCACCATATCCAGTGGCAAAATAAAAGCCTAGCTGTCTTCTCTGAATAGCTGAGGCCTTTATGTAACAGTGTCATTTGGTTCCTCACCACCGAGGCTCATTCAAATTCATCACCAGATCAACTATAGCCACAAACACACTCATCATCCTTGGCAGAGAGAACGGACATTACAAGATGGAGGGATGGGAGAGTGATGACAGACAGGGACGGACTTAATGGATGGATGTCATCTGCCGGAGACAGCGTGAATATGGGCATGTGCTGGTCTTTGTGTATGTGTGGGTATGCTGTAGGTGGGTGGGCTGAGAGAGCGTGTGTGTGTGTGTTTGTATGTTTATACTACTACTCTAATATCCTTTCTGACGCTGCAGTGAACCCCTTCCTGTCCTTTCATGAAATGGCCCCCAGAGTGTCAGTGTGTATGTGTGAGTATGTATAGATATGTGTGTGTGTGTGAAATACTGACTTTGGCAATGATGACAGTGCCATTAGGGTGTTACATAACATAAAAGTGTCTCACACACATAGTGTGATGCTTTAAATGCTTTAAACACACGGCTCAAGTATTGTGGAACCTCCTCTTGTTAATGGTCTGAGCCTTGAGCAGCCTGTAAATCCAGAAAGGGAAAGAGGGCCAGAGAGGAAAAACACTGTGTGGAGCTTTTGTTAGCATCGCCCCCCCCCCCTCTCTCCCTCTCCCTCTCTTTCTCTTTCTTCCTCTCTCCTGATCTTCTCTCAACACCTCTCTCTCATTTCATTCAACTCTGGGCTATGACCACAGATGCAGACACAAGAGAAGTGCTTACACCCCAGCGGAGGTAACGTAACGTCTTCTTCATCAGTTTTATTAAGAATTCCCGTCTACATTTTTTAGCACTTCCTCCTAGGACAAGTCTTTATGCCATAAAAGAAAACTGCAACTTTTTCAAGGTCAACACTTTTTCTGTGCTAGTACATGCTTTCTTTGTGTTCTTTCTGCTCTCTTTTGAGAAGTGATGTACAAGGTTTCACTTGTTTGGCTTGTGATGCTTTCAAGTGCTGATAATAGGTGTCGGTCTGTGTCCCGCACGAGCTGCTTCTGTAGTGTCGGTGGTGAGACACAGTGGATAATAAATGAAAACTGAAGGATGGCACTGTAGCTCTGCAACCTGTGCTGTCTGAAGGAGAAATGTCTTTCTCTAACAAATTGCGTGAAGTTCTTGGTGGCTCAACGAAGCAGGGGTGTGTTGGACACCTTGAGGGAATTTAGGAAGTACCCGATGTGCCCTTTCTCTCTTTCTCTCTGTTTTAGAAAGTGTGTGTATGTGTGTGTGTGCATTTTCTGTCAGTCTCCCTACTGGCTTGTTTTGCCCTCCAGCTCTGCATCTGTGTGTGTATGTGTGAATGTGTGTGTGTGTGTGTGTGTGTGTGTGTGTGTGTGTGTGTGTGTGTGTGTGTGTGTGTGTGTGTGTGT
>JBBMJY010000011.1:10727265-10750936 GCA_037833715.1 Toxotes lorentzi
GGACAACGTGACCGGCAGGTTTTCAATTTACCGGACAAATGTTTTTATTAAATGTTTGTATTCTCTGAATTTATTGACCTTAAGATGATATGCAGGATATATAAGAATGATATCAAAGCATGTCAATTTAGAATGTTTTTATTGAAAAATATAGGCTGTATCAAATAAAATAAGCGCTGTCAAGTGACTCCCATGCATAACTTCTCAAATAAATATTTCACAAAGCTGCGCTCTTTTAACATGAACATAGAGAAAGTATTCTCAGATAAAACAATTTGCAAAAAAAAAAAAAAAAAAAAATCACACATCTGGACTGGCTCATACCATTTTAATAACGCGGCGTGCTGCCAACTTGAAATAAAATAAAAAAGTCCGTTCGCTATATGCGTTTTCAAATAGCCTTTATATGCAATAAAAACTATATTAACAAACTGAAAAAGATCCCTTGACATGTTTCAAGCTTTTTTTTTAATGCATTTACAGTAGCTGAATTAAAATAGGTGCTGTTTTGATGCGGTTCTGCAGAGAGAACCCTCTCTCAGGAAGTCCACAAGTTATCACTGTTATCCTTTGTCTTCACAGCTGGATCATTATTTAATCACATTAGTATCCTTTGAAACATAGAACTAGCAGAACCATTTCAGCAGCCTCCAAAATGGCCATAAAGGTGAATCAACATATCTCTAAAAAGTGTCAACACAAACTGAACATTTTAACCTTCATTAAGGGAGGATTTATTGCAGTACTGTTGTATTAGACTGCATCAGTTTCAGCTAAGTGTGCCCAGTAAACCCTATTATAAAATGTACAGCTGTATGGTTGCAAGTTGGCCATGCTTCGTAGGGTTGCAATAAAGTCATGTCCCGAAAAGGTTCTGGGAAATGTTTACCCTGAATGGCCTGAATCGTTCCAGTTCTCCCCTATACATCTGTCATGATGGCTACCATCCAGGTGCTACAGCAGACTCATTGGTTTGTGTCTTAAAATACTATTTCGCAATTCAGTACAGGGGTGTGCATGTTCACTACCACAGTGCAATCATGTTTGTTCCTCCAATCTCCTGTTGATTCGCTTCTGTCTCCTGGTTTCCAACCACTTTCAACCCGTTACAGTAGCTCACTTGAGAATATTTAACAGTAGCAACATGATGGGCTAAAAATATCAACATGTTTATCTATGTAACCTGAGACTAAACATCGCCTGAGTCCTGAGGGTCTATTGCACAACTTAAACCTCCCAGACATTTAGTAACAATAGCAATAACATGGTGGTTTTCCTCCAAATTTCACTTGATCCTCAGTGTGACTTTGTGTGTGTCTATGAACAGACTGGTGCATGTGATCATGTGTGCACAAGCAAAATACACCTGTGTACAATTAGCTTCACCTCAGTCAGCTACAACAGAAAAGGCTTATTGCAAATCTATGCATCAATAATAGTAATCTGATTATATACATAATAAGATGAGTGTAATGGGTAATTCTGTTGCATAATGAAAAATTTGTGTTTGAGACTTTGAGGACACTTTGCTGATTATACTTTACCCATACATCCATACTGCTTTACTTCTACTGGTAAAAGATCTGAATATGTCTTCCACCTCTGCTCACTTCAAATCACAACAAACTAACTGATCAATTTGTTTTTATTTGCACAAAGCAACATTATGCAAGTTTGACCTTTAGACTATCAGTGGGTGTGCCTACTGATAATACTCCCTGCTGCTGGACTGATGAGTAAAACTGTCAATCGTTCATCCTTCATTAAATAAAACACAACCATTCTAGACCGTATGTCAGAATAGGCTACCATCATGTCCTACATTAAGAAAAAGAAGGTTGAGTTGTCGCTTGATTGTGTTTTTGAACTTATAAATTCTGACAGTGCCAAAATGGTATTCAAGTCACAGGAATGACTTTCCAAAGGCCGATTTGGCAAGGTAAATATTTGCTGACATGTAAAAGCCCAGTCTCCAACAACTAGGCCACCCATAGTCACTGAGTCATAACATAAGTCAAGCACACATGCACACACATGCACGCCTTTGGTAAACTTAACTGAGGATCAAATGACAGTTCAAAACAGGTCAAATTCTAGGTCCTCCAGGAGATGTCAGAACATCTAAATACATCTCTGGAAAAGCAGCCCAAGCACAGACAGAGTGTTACAGGCACATAAGGCTACATTCTGTCATATGTGAAGCAACAGGGGCAGGTGTGACCGTTCAGTCTTGCAGCATTCTTAGAAATGGGACAGGGGAAAACAGCAAAACAGCAGGTGGCCACTCCGTTTGTTTTCACATGCAGTATGAGTGAAACTGCATTTATTGATACAGGTGTATTTAATTGCTGGTTGACTTGAGTAGTGATGATCACAGCAAAAAAAGAAAGAAAAAAAAGAAGAAGTTCATAATAAGTTACAGTTACAGCTGGACGCCATACAAAACAGCACAGAGATAGACAAACAGAAGTCAACCTTTACGGTGTACCACAATAGAGAAATATTTGCTAACAGGAACATAGTGTTTCGTTATAAACGCATTGTTCAATAGGCCATACCTCTTGGAAAAGTCTAGACCAATAGAATTTCACGTTGGGCGTTCTAAAGCCAAACCCACGTTTCCTATTGGTGGACTGGGTAGACGTAGGCGGGGTTGAACGAGTGCCTGACCAAAACAAGCTGAATGCGTGCACCGACACGAGAGCGGCAGAGGTGGGAGCAGAGGAAAAGTTTGTCCAGCCAGAAAGTCTGCGGAAGAAAGCGAATGGACCGACTAGCAGGACTCTAAGCTAGCAGCAGAAACACAGCTGAGGCGTGAGGTAGGAACAGTGTCGCGGCTTACAGCTGTTATTACAAGTTAAAGTTCCTCTTTACCGAAACTTTAATGTGGTGAAACACGCTTCATTTGCAGGTTTTCTGCGGACAAGCTCGTACTTGAAGTCAGCGCCTTAGGGAAAGCTGTTAGCTTTGACTTTTGCTGTAAAGACGTTGTGATTTCTTTGAGGGTCTGTGGATTCTGGCCTAAACAAAATGACCTTGCAGCATTTTAGCTGAAGTCATGGGTTTGAAGAAAAACAAACACAGATGGAAAAAAAAGAGGATGTCCTATCCTGTAATCACAGCCATCACATAAATCATGACAACCGGTAAGAGGGTATGCAGGTGAAGGAAAGTGCATTTAGGATGACAGCTGTGGGACAGTCTCCAAATACCTTACGATATGCTAAACACATGAAACAAAAATAATGAAACAGAAGGGATGTTAAAAGCCAAATGATGAAAACAACTGAACGAGATTACCAATCTCAGCAGAAACCCAGCAGGATTAGTGCTACACACCACAAAACTACAGTCTTGGAAAGTAGTTACAAATTCACTCATCATCTCCAGAACCAACTGCGAGTGTCCATTCACAAAGCCGGTGTTTATGACACGGCTTTCATTTGGGGGGCTTTCTTCTATCCGCGGCCACCAAAAGGAATCAGCTGGTGTAAGGTTAACCCTGGACTGCCAAGAGACGGAAAAGGGGGGGAACTGGTCCCCCCCCCCCCCCCCCCCCGATTTATGCTGTCGCTTGAAAACATGCCTCATTTGTTCGGTGGGTTGGTGGTTACTCTGTAGATATTCTACACTGTTCTACCATGACGTTTTTGTATTCAGAGTTATATCAGGCATGCACGCTGCACAAGGATGAACGGAAGTTTCTGTTGGTAAAGGATGGTATTGAAGGTTGTTTTGGTGATCTTGTTAACTTGTTTTCATCAGGACAACCAATTGAAATCAAAATTCTGGCCCATTTTAGACTCATTTTTAGGAAAAGTTCTCAAAGTTTTAGGTGCATTTGAGAATTTTGGCTTCTTTATATTTTTCAAAGTAAAGCATAATTGATGGCACTATTATCTTATGATAAGATTTTGATTTCCACCCTCTTCATCCCCAAAGAACTGGTAAGTTTACTTCTTAAAGAATGATGCATTATCCATCAACACACACTTCAGTCTGATATGGCAATATTTTATTGTCTTTGTACATAATGAGTGGGCTCAATGTTTTGGTGTGTATCTGTTTCACCTAGGCCTACTATTAGTGGTGGCTGACAATGGATCCCAACAGTGAGACCAAGAAGATAACCTCCTACCTCCCAGGCAACACCTCTTCTGAGACCCAGAAACTGGCCCCAGCCAGAAGCCCAGGTACACACAGATACCAGTAACAATTTTTTAATCAGATAAAAAAAATAACATGTTTTTTTAGTTGATGTGAAAACATGTATTTGTGCCAGGGTTTTGTTTTGAGCTTTTAGATCATTTAATTTAAATGTCTAGGGAGGGTTCAGTGGCCGCCTTTCTACAGTTTACATTCCCTGGCTTCTGCCACAAGCCTCCTTAAACACTTGAGTCTAATATACTGTAAAACTTGATTATGCTGAAAATATATATTAAATGCTAACCTTGGGCCTGTTCCAAGAAGCAGCTTAATGGAGTAATTGAGATATCTTTCTGAGCACACCTTCCACAAATCTGGAACTTGGACTGATGTTTAAAGTCCTACTCTGCAGTCTGCCCAGCAAAGTTATCCAGGTAACTTAGTAAAGCTCCTTCCTGGAACTTTTGAGTGAACTTCCACGAGTATGAAAACAGCGATCATTCAGCTAAAAACAAAAATGTACTTTGCTGCACGTGCGGTTTCTTCACATCGACTGTTTCTCAAACTCTGATTAATGATGAAGCCAGAAGTTGTTTATGACGGCTGTTGTGCTTGTGCGCCAGTCACTCTGACCTTGGTTGCACAATAACAAAAATGTGACACGGACTCATCACAGAATTACCTGTCAATCACTGTAAAAACACAAACTTCCACAAACCGATTACCTTTTTAGTTTAGTTTTTTTTGTGTCCTGAAGAGACGACTTGGATGGTCAGATTTACTCTGTTGTCTTGCAGTGAAGCATTTCCTGGAGCTAAAACATTTCTGGATGAAAGCCGGCACTGTTAATCAAATTCCATCTATTTTCTTGCTGATAGTTGTGATCAAGGTTTGAATAAATTGACTGCAGCTGTATGGCAGAATACAAGAACACCAACCCTCTATCTCAAAAAGCTGGAACTTTCTGCACATTGTTTTCTTGTGCAGCAGGAACAGGTTAACTGAAGAGAAGTTGTTTTTCGACAGTTGTGAAATTTTTTTTTTATTTGAACAGGACTTGGATAATACAACAGCTGCTGAAGTGTGATACTACCAAACTCGGACTCGTCGCAGTTTCAGAAATACTCACACCAGTCATGCCACAGTCAAAGTCACTGAAATCACATTTTGTCCCCATTCTGATGTTTGATGTGAAAATTAACTGAAGCTCCTGACCTGTACCTGCAAGATTTTATGCACTACACTGGTGTCACATGATTCTCTTATTGGATAATGGCTTGAATAAGCAAATGTACAGGTGCTTGGTGAGTGTTCATCTACATAAATCATATTTTAAATGTTTCAAGATGAAACCTGACATAGAAATGTAAATACAAGCAGATTACACAACAGCCAAAAGAACAAGCAAGTATATTCTCACAGTTTCTCGCGGTTTGCAGCTGTGCCTCTGTTTTTCTTACATGTTGCGTAATGATAATTCAATTACAACAAAAAGAATTACCAGGACAATTGCTGTTTAAATACCTTAGCATGTTAGTCTACAGCCCATTCTGAAACTGCCTGAGCAGGTTTAGATAACATTGATTCAAGAGCAGCATGCTTTCTTCAGTGCAAGGGAAAAGGAATGAGGGAGTCAACCTACAGCAGAAGAGCAAACCTGTCACAGGGATCATTAATGGTAACGTTTATGACTGCTTGTGTGGCTATGAAATAAAAAGTCCTAAGTATTACAGCAAGTTTGGATTCAGAAGTTTGAAAATGATCATATCTGTGTCTGTATGCTGAGCCCATCAGGCTGAAACCACCCTCACACACACACACACGCGCGCACACAATGGCTTACAAGATTGCTTCAGCATTCTTCCTGTGAACTTCCGACCTCTAATTGCACACAGTCAGCACTGTTAAGTCAGCTTCATGGCTGGGGGAAGCCTACAGGGAGAAAATCTGTGATCCTGCCAAATGTTATGGCACACAGTTCTTTGAAAACATTCTGTTTAAATATTAGCATCATTTATTAGAGCTCTGTGGTCTTTTACCTTGTCCCTCCTCTGACATCCTGCTCTCAGTGGCAGTTACCAAATCCTTCATTCCCCTTTACCCTTTTTTTTTTTGTACTTTCTCTGTCAGTGTGGTATAGTATTTTCATATGTACCAAAGCTTGTGACTTTGCTTACTCATTGTTGACTCATTTTTGAGTTTGTACACTTAACTCAAAGCCATCTGGGTGCCCCACACCACACACCCCCCACATAGAATGCAGTCAGTTTTCTATCTAATCTAATGTTATTCTTCTGATTATTTTTTTCACTGTAACTAAGTCCCATGACCGGAGCTTTGTGACTTTAGCGTCCGTTGACAAGTTGTTTTTGGCATTTATCCCTGCTTCTGCCCCCCATCCCCACCCCCCCATGCTGATTACAGCAACTGCACATGAGATCATCTGCTGCTTTAAAACTCGCTGTAAACAGGAACACAATACTTGTTTGATCAGCAGAGGAAATAAGTAGTCATCTTGTTGACCCCACTCCAGGGAGGTCATAGGACAGGATCAGCTGTATAACATAGTAACCCTTCTTGATCTGGACGAGGTTCAGTGTCTTGCTCTGTAATATGTTACTACAGCAGATGCTCAGCATGATGTTTGAGCATGAAACTGGCTAACCTTTTGCACTGAAATCTTACAACCTCCCAAAACTGGGAAAATGTGGCAAGTCCTGTAAGTCCTTGAGGATGGACATTGTTGGGTAGCGGATATCTTTAAGTGTATTCTCTGACTCTCTGTGTTTCTGTCCCCCTTACCCCCAGGCTGCAGTTGGCTGGTGGTGGTAGCAGCTGTAGCCGCTTCTCTGAGTGGCCTGATGCTGGGCTATGAAATGGGCCTGACCTCAGGCGTCCTGCTGCAGCTGCGTGGCCTCCTCTCCCTCTCCTGCCGGGAACAGGAACTGCTGGTCAGCTCCCACCTGCTCGGCGCTCTCCTCATCTGCCTCGCCGGAGGTCCCATTCTGGATCGCTACGGTCGCCGCTGTTCTTTGCTCCTGAGCGCCGCCCTGGTGGTTGCAGGGACCATCATCCTCATTGCTGTGACTTCGCTTGTCGCGCTGACGCTGGGCCGAGTGATAGTCGGCATGGGAACAGCGCTGTCAGGGACAGCAGCTTGTCTGTACATTGCAGAGATCTCACCAAGGGAGAGGAGGGGTCTGCTGGTGACGCTGTATGAGCTGATGCTGGTTGTGGGTGTCATGCTGGGATTCAGCTGCAGTTACGCCTTCGCTACTCAGCCCCATGGCTGGGTGTATACTTTTGGACTTGTGATCCCCCCAGCACTGCTGCAAATAGGTGCGCTCATGTTCCTCCCGCCAAGTCCACGCTTCCTGGTCGCTCAGGGTAAAGCGGAGCAGGCCAAGATAGTGCTGGCCAGAATGCGGGGTGGAGTTAAGGAGCATGTAGAGGTGGAGCTCAGGGATATCCAGGCTGGACTAAAAGAGGAATCAGAGCACAGTTTCTGGGAGCTGTTCAGTGCCAAGGCCAACCTGCGTTCACGGCTGCTTACAGGCATAGCTTTAGTTTTCCTCCAGCAGGTCACTGGTCAGCCTAACATCCTCTCCTATGCCTCACCACTTCTCCGCAGTGTAGGCTTCAACAGTGATGCAGCAGCGACCTTGGCCTCCACAGGGTTCGGAGTGGTCAAAGTAGTTGGCACCATCCCTGCTGTGTTGCTTGTTGACCGTGTGGGACCCAAGAGCTTTTTGTGCGTGGGTGCCGTCGCAATGGGAATGTCGCTAGTTGGACTCGGTACACTGACGCTACAAAGCCATACTCACCTCACCAGTCTGTGTAAAGGTCACACGATACAAAACCACACAAACACGCTGTGGGATTTAAACAGAACCTTTGCGGACTTGGACAACAGTGACATTTTGTCTACTGGTCTCCCCAGCCAGTGGAACAGTGAGGAGGCACAGAGGACTAACAGAGAGGATGATGGGATTAGGGAGACGGGAGGTGGAAGGACTCGTGTAGAAGTGTCTTCCTCACTGAAGTGGGCGTCATTGATCAGTTTGCTGGTGTATGTGGCAGCTTTCTCCATCAGCCTCGGCCCGAGTAAGCACCCATTCGTTCACTTTATATTCACCCAATCCCTTGGCATTGACACATGGAAATTAACACTCAGGCACCTTTAAAGGACAAGGACTGTGCAAATGCCTCCCACGCTTCAGTATTTTGACAAACCTGCATTAACTGTAGTTAACCAAGAGGGAAATGCCAAGGAGTGCAAGAAGTTGGTTTATCTTAAGACAAAGAGTACAGCAGGCAATATAGAGGAGCATATGCACTTACAAGTTGTGCTGTCAAGTACAAAGTACAACAGTGTCTGTTGCACAGTAAATAGTCTTAGGTATAGATTGAAATGCTCCAGTTCCCCAGACACTTTGAACCCTGACTTTAAAGCTTTAAACCTACCCTATAAATTCCTAAGCAAAAATATGAAAATTGTGCGAAGCTATTATGGATCATTGTATTATTTATTACTAATTATACCTTATTAACCATCACCCCTTATTTACTTTTATGTGTGTCTTTGTTTTCTTTCTTTTCCAGTGGTGTATGTGGTTCTCAGTGAGATCTTTCCAATGGGAGTCAGAGGCAGGGCCGTGTCTGTGGTGTCAGCTGTAAACTGGGCCACAAACCTGCTCATCTCCATGACCTTCCTCACAATCACCGGTGTGTGTGCGTTTTTCTGGTTATGCTTTATTAAGTGTCAGTTGTGGTACAGCTGTAATTTTACTGAAGCTGTCTGACCACGACTTCGAGAATTCAGTAGTAGCACACACGTGTTTCTGTTCTGATACTAATTTCAGGTAAATGAATACTTTCTGGTGAATAGCAGAGCCAGAGGGTTATAAGCAGCAAAACTCATAAGTTTGCAGACTGACGTTATGTGCAGACATTTGAAGACATGGATTTCTTTGCTGTTGTTTTTCTAGAAAAGATTGGTGTTCCTAATGTGATGTTCCTCTACTCTGCTATGAGCTTTGTTCTACTGGTGTTTGTCATCCTCTGTGTCCCTGAGACCAAAGGTCGCACTCTGGAGGAGATATCAAAAGAACTGGCTAAGAAGTGAGTGTCAGCTCACATATAACCTTACTGCTGTCACTAGTTTGTGAAACTGATCTCGACTCACTTTTTTTTATTTTTATTTTGCGTCTCTTCTCTCTTTGCTTTACCAGGAAGCATTTCGAGGTGAGTCTCTGTCGGCAGGTCCAGCCTCAGGAGAGCCTGATCAGGAGCACTGCATCCACAGAGATGCCAGCAAACAACTGAGTCCTTTACCATACCACAACTACATCTCACCTGAAGGGGAGTCAAGAACAAGCATCAAGAAAGACATTACAGCAGTACTGTTCAGAATTTGGGGTACAACTCATACATCCAGCCCAGTCTCACGGCAGTTCATTGAAATATTTACAAAATGTACTGTATTGATCTGTGTGATCTGTGGACACTAATTTTCCATTTCATTTTGTGACACCCTGCACAACTTTTTGACTAGTTTGTGAGATAGTCACGAAATTTAATGTAGGCACTCACAGCACTAAGATTGTAGCCTAGTTCAATTCAGGCACATGTTCATTTAAATTTAACCATCACCACAGTCTCTCTCTAACTCTCTAGCACCAAAGTGCTTTTGTTGCCTAAACCCGACCACACAGGGAACTCTGGATGCAAACCTCTGTTTCTGGTGTGACAGTCGAGCGCACACAATTCACTCCAACCACATCTGCAGCCATTAATGTAGCCCTTCATTCTTTATTTTGAAAGTCTTTTTACAGAGTCCAAAAAATAAATATTTGTGCCCATGTACACAAATCAATTCATTTAATTTTGTGACTTCACAAATTTAAGAACTTGCCACGAGAGGGGATTCGATTCATCTCACCCGCATCTTCACAAGCCTGCAGTTCCAACTGGTTCCTACATTAATGTCTCTGTAATACAGTTCCCTCTAGCTACAGACGTGAAGGAAGAAAACATCAGGGATGGTGGAAATTACACATAAAGAATGAAATAATGAAGAAGTGTTTGCTCAAGTGAAAATAGCTCAGGGTTCATTCTTGCTTGTTAAAAAACAATAATAGGTAAACAACTGGGATTTAATCTGAGATTCTATAAAACCATACAACACAAGGTTTTTTTTTAATTGCTTCCGTTTTACCTCCATTCTATTTAAGCATCCAGTTCCAGTGCAGAGAGGGACGTTTTTCCCCCTCTGCTTCAGGATTGAAATAGACTCCCTCGAGCCAGCAGAACAGATGAATCTCTTTGGAGTAGTGGTGAAACTGTGCTACTACGGTCTTTTAGTAAAATTAATGTTTTTCTATTTTGACCTGACACTACGATGAATAATTACACAAGTTTGCTCTACAAGAAAATCTAACACTAATCACCTCAAATGGCAGCATATTTAATATTGTTTGATTCTTTTCTGGATTGCAAATTCCTGTAACATGACAGTATTTATATACTGCTCCCTGTCATATGTTATGTAACAACACCAGTATAGCTCAAAGCAGTCATGCCAGTTATGCTACAGGACGCACTGTAACGACACAGAAACATATATGAAGGCCACAGTAGTCTCAGGAAGAGCTCTGTGTCCCCTCATTTCCATTTTATGAAAAAAAGCAATGAAGATAAGGATGATGAAAGGACATGCTCAGCTCCACTGTTTGGCTGGCTGCTGGAAAAAAAAAGAAAAACAAAGAAAAAATCAAGGAGAATGTACTAAACCCATCAGGTCTTGTGGTAATATTAGATAAATAATTTATCGACGAGTATTGTTCTTGTGTAAAAAAAAAAAAAAAGTGTTTTTTTTTTTTAAACGTTTGTCAGTGATGCCAAAATTACACTTTGTTGATTAATGAGAAATTTGATTTTTTTTTTACCGCAGGTGAAGAATGACTTGTGTGGACCTTTTCACAATTTCAGTTGCACATTTTTTTTAAATCTGTACTCTGATACTTACTTTTATCTTTTTCATGATGTGAAATGTAGAGATGTATTTGCAAAGTCTGTCACATTGAAAATCTTAGAAAACCATTCTATAGGGTGTTCTGTTGAAACTGGTACATACAACCTGTAATGAGGACAAATGAAAAGGATGAAAAAGAAGATAGAAGAAAGTTTTTGGCCTTTTTGTCTTTAACCTTTATTATTTTATACAAAATACAAAATTCTGAACAAGTGTCACAAATCTTAAGTTGACACTGGTTCAAAAAGTACTCCATCCCATACACTTAAGACATGTCAAAAGAGTTTGCCAACATCTTTCCCATCCGATGTGTTTCTTATATACATACATTTTACCTCTATGGATGCAATAAACAGCACGAGTGTCAGCCATCACGTTAGGACTAGGATTGCAGTTTCCATTTAAAAGCACTTCCTCTCACTGTAATTTAAGAGAAGGGTTATCTCTGGAAGGTTTATTTTTCATACAACTGGTCTTCTCTGAACACTGTTAGTGGTCTTACATTGCTTTAAAAATCCACTCACTGAACATTTTGCCAGAGATGCCACTGCCATACAACTTTGTAAAACTAAACATTGTGAATGCCTTTGTAGTAATGAGTTATTCACTTAAACATTACAATCCTTTTTCTCAATGAGTGTGTGTTACTTGCCTTTACTGACCAGGAACTCCCAGCTGTGTTAAGTGAAAACAAGTATGAGGTGCATGGCTCAACGCCTCACCACAAGAAAAATATTTTAACCCCTTTAAAAGCTTTTATGACTTCCAAAACATTTAAGACATCAGTCTTGTTCTGTATATTATCCAAACCTTAGAAACAGTTAAATATTTGCTAGGTTACCTTGTGTTTAAAACTATTTGAAAATGACAAGAAATCAAGTGACAAAACATGTGCATTCTGATCCAATGTCACAGCTGTGAAACAAGAACACATTTATAGCAAACTGACACCCACACAAAATAAAAAATATGAGGAAACAATTAAAATCAGAGATGCACGCCAGACTCAGTTTTTAACTGCTGTTTTTCTCTTAAAGCAAACGTGCAGGTAAAACAGTGGATGACTCGTATTTGTGTTAACGCCTCAACAAATGAACCATGGACGGAGAGTCTTCCACAGAAAGTGGCAAATGGGACAACTTGTTGTACATAAGGTTAAAGGTGAGGTTTCTCAGTGTTAACACCCGGACTCTTTGAAATAGTCACCACGGTTAGTATTAAAATGGTTAGATTGCTGACAATGGGTCTTTCTGTGTCCATGCAAAAACACCCAGAGCCAATAAAGAGCAAGGGAAAATAACCTCCACCCCCTCCAGTGTAAGTCAGGTTTGGAGGAGCAGTTTCTGTCGAAGGCTATGGAAGACATTTGCATGTTTACACTGTTAAAATCACAAGAGCCACAGAATCCACAACGACACTGAAATTTTTGAGAAAGGGAGATTTTAAGACTCCGTGGTGGGTCATTAAGAGTTTTTTTCTTTTTTTTTTTTTTAATCCAAGATCCAGGTGACATCTAATCCGCTGATCGTGTAAGACATTTGTGGCAGGTGACATGTAGTGATAAAATCAAGCGAACAAATCTGGAGATAAGGCGCTTCCTCAGTCTTTCATTCAATTCTTCTGTTCTCTTTAACATATCTTTCCTTTATTTACACAGGGGCTTCTGACACTCGAACAGCAGTGGATAGACCTGCTCCACAGCCGTGGCCACATTCTGCACATTTGGTCCTAAAAAAAAAAAAATCATTGAATGGGGGGAGTGTGGGTGTATGGAAACAAGTTGAGCCTAATGCATGCCACGCCACACAAAGAAGGCATAAACTATTTCACTATTGGGCATAATTCCTCAAGGAATTGGGTTATTCACAAACTGCTTTTCTAGTGGTAGCAGACTATAGAAGTGCGTTGCCGCAATGTGACCTCAATCTTTTAAGCTGCCCTTCAGATGAATGTAAAGGAGGCGGAAAGAAATTAGTGTGTCCCTGCGTGTGCGTGCATACCTGTAACTGTGAGGCTGCCCGTGGAGAACACTTGTATAGTGGCCTTGAGATTTTTGATCCTGTACGTGGCAGCAGGATGGAGCTCTGGTTCATAACTAACACACACACACACACACAAAAACACATGGTTAAGTACAGCAAAGACCATCACACTCATATCTAAAATCAAGTACATGTACAGTTTTGAGACTGTGTACATAGTGCCATGTGCCAGTACTCCACATGTCATATAAACAAGCCAGTAAGGGGCTGACCACACTGATATCTTCTGTCTGCTTGCTCTAAACTTGTGCACTGATGAGTGCTCTCACCACTAGAGGTCATCCTATACAAGCAAATATTGAATCACAAGTAAAGTGAGTGTACACTTTTAAACAGGGTTGTTGGCTTCAGGTGTGTCTCAATGGCAGTGATCTGTATTTTTTTCCTTAGGGGATCAAAATTTATAACTCAAAACTAAGGAACCAAAGTAAGCATCATGAAGCACATGATGCTTCTGGACTGACATCTGAGGGGTAAGGTCTACAGTAGGAGACAGTAAAATCAGTGTAGTAAATGATTTCTAAATACTGCTCTACCTGCACAGATCAGGGTAATCAATAGTAATGATGATTTTAATTAATATCATGATAGTGATTGTGATGTTCAGGACTGTATTACCTGGCTATAGGCCGGTTGTTCTTGGTAAAATCTATGAGGTGGATTGCGAAGGGCATGGAGCACACTGCCAGCACATTCACGACTCTGAAGGCTGAAAACCTCACCTGAACAGACAACACACACACGCAGGACACATATGAATGTATTAAACCTGACATACTTTTTATCCCCCAAAAGTCTGTTCCTGCACTCATGCCCTTAAAGTCTTAGTGTTGGCATGACCCTTAAGGTTAGCCTCAATAGCCATTCTTCACCAGTTTCTTGACAAGTGGGTAAATGCATGTGTGGTGTACCCCAAGAGAACGGTACAGTACTAAATGCTTCACCCTTACAGCGAGGGATCAGCTGGCTCTGCTTGGCTTCACTTTGGCTTTGTTACTTCCATTGAAGACTGATCAACTAGACCACCAGAAATGCAATACCTTAACAGATATTATAATAAAATCTGTATATGCATCAAAAATTGATGTAGTCATTTGACATTCATGCCTTTGCACATTTTTCAAAAATAAAAAAGGGTTTTTGCTTTAATGCTGTTCACCTGTAGCTATGTGATCATTCTCACCTTGAAGCCTAGTTTCTGCAGACACCGTGCTAACCTGCGAGCACCCAGCTTTGCCTCATCCTCACTGAACAAAAGAGGAGAGCAGGAGTGAGAGCCAACATAACAGCGGTATACATATTGTATATGGTTTGGCATGCAAGAGATATAACACACAAACAGTAAGTGGCAACCTATAAAGGAACTGTAGACTCATAGCAAAGTCATCACTGTGCATGTAGAGTAATTTGCAGAGGGTGTAATTACTAACTCTAATTCCAGCATTGTATCTATGACAGATGAGGCAAATAGTAAATCCATTAGTATTATATCACTATTAATGACAGTTAATTGGGGGGGGTGTTCGTGCTCAGTCAGCTGAAGCCAACATTACTGCACCAACAATAATGAGGCAAGACAGCCGAGGCCTAAAGAAACCAAAAACTTATTGTGTTTTGTGTGGAGTGTCTCTACCTTGTTGCTCCAGTGCAGATAATTTTCCCTGAGGACCAAATTGAGGCTGTTATCTTGGGCTTACGAAGCTTCATCAGGACTTTCTGAAATAAAAAAAAAGACTGGTCTAATTTCAACATGGTCAATTTTCCATTTTGTTAAAATGGAAACAAGTCAGGTTATAAATATTTAAATATGTGAGTTTTCTCTAGTTTTTACCGGAAGAACCTCTCTCCCAGAATTTGGTTTCCTTACCCCTACTTCTGGCTTATAGATGACGTTGGTCCCCTCTAAGGCAATAGTGCGCAAGTTGAGGTGGCACCTGGTCCTGAAGGTCGCCACCACATTGGTGACAATGATATCAAGTGCCTCATCATTGCTGGAATCCATGAGGAAGTGTGCGGTGCAGCAGGAGGACCACAGGGACTTTCTCCTCACACATTCATCATTAGCACCACTTCATGGACGGACAGGGAGACAGGATTCACTAGAACAATTGGAGGGGTGGGTGGTAATTTAAAAATTACAAATTCTAAATGGCATCTTTAGTCAAAATAGTTTTCCATTTTTCAGTATCTGCTTTTCACACATATACACAGAATTATGTAGTATAATGATAACGTTCGTAATGCACCTCTTTTTAAATCATATTTTCCGAAATGTTTTGTCTTTTCATGAGTCACATTAGCACTTGCGCATAGATTGAAATCAGCTAGCACACAGAGACAGTCCCTGTGTGTTGATAAGTGTTAGTTCAAGTCTGTGTGATGCACTTACACCTGCATAAAAACGTTCAAATACCAGGAAGGGGGCTTAAAACCTCATTTGCAGTACCAGTTCATCTGACAGCTGTGTGGGTCCCCTCCGCTTGAGATATTTGGAGTAGGATTCAAAACACGAATCACACAGGCATCTGCAAGATATTAGAGAAATTATTTTACATTTCGGAGAATAATCTTAATCATATTTTTTTCCAATGTTCTTCGCTATTTTGGCTACGTATTAACGTTAGCTTACCCGCTAGCGTTAGTCTGATATGCTGGCTACTCTCTACTTCCACTACCCGCCTACATAAAAGAAAATAATATACTGGATGTGAAACGCCACACGTATTGAATTTATCACTTATTTATCACTGGGCGAAAGCTGGTGCATTGCTCATCCAAGAACAGTACGTTACTCCATGGTACCGCAACTGATAAACATGTTTGGGAAAATGATGCTAGCTAATCTTGCCGGCCAAATAAGCCGGATGTTTACTATTTAAAGCAAACACATTTAGCATTACTGCATGAACTAACTTGTTGTAGCTCAAGGTCTAGAGAAATAAGGGCTGAAAACAAAGACTAGTGATAGCTAACTACTGCTCAGCTATTGTTGTGAAGAATGCTATCCGCTAGCAACCAACAAAGAAAAGTACACAGGCAGTAATGAATGAAAAGTTGTTAGCTACGTTAGCTTAGCAGGTTAGCAGTCAAACGTCAAACGAGGCAGTTCCACTATTCCCAAATGGTTCAGCGTATTAATTAAATGTGTGTATTTGAAATGTTTGCTTTAGTTCTTTAGCTACCTTTTCAGCTAGCTCACTGCAGTAACCCCAAAACACAAATCAGCCAGTTAACGGTGTAATTTCTGGACAAACCCCTTCCTCCGCAAACACTTAACTAGCAAGCAAGCATTTTCCGCTTACAGTTTTCAAAATAAAACCAAGTGATCTAGTGAACTTCAGAATAACGGCAACTTCCGGCCACAACTTTCAAAATACACGATAAAGATAAAGAAAAAAAAAAGCCCACGTTTTCTGTACTACAAGAAGGGCATATAACTCCTAGAGGAATTAATTAAATTAAATGGACATCATCTCCTCATCATCCCACACTTGTGTCATGATGAGTTTTAACATATTTTCCACAATAAGTAAATCAATATCTGTAAGTTTAATTAAAAAAACAGGTCTTGTGTAAAAGTTTAATGTAGCATGGAGAAGTAATTGTAGATGCAGATGTAGATCAGTGCAGGACTTTGTTCCATCTTTGAAAAGGAAGTGGTCATGCCTGTTGTTACATTTTTGGGTATGAATTAAATTCCTTTCAATATTAAAGGAAGTCAAATTTTCCTTCTCTCTGGATAACATGACCCAGCGGAAGTGCTTTAACAACAGAGTTACATTTAATGGCACAGGAAATGAAAATTAACCATAAATTATTCACTTGACAAAATACAACCTTTATCATCAAAGAGGTCCAGAACATGATCAGTATTTGTACCATGGCAACCTACCCAAAAGGACTAGTTCAGCAAAAAGTTAAGTTGGTCTAAGGTGTGGACAGGGGGTTGTCATGTTGGAAAAAAACTAATTTTGACATAATTTAAGGAAAGAAAAGCTTAAGACTTGTGCACTATGTCCCACAGAATGAGCTCATAATTTAATACCAGAGGTAAACTTGTTATGAATGAATTTTGAGTCATTTAAAACTACAGTCCAAGTAAGGGTTAAAATGCTCATTGACTCTAGCCAAAATCTGTGTGCACAAATTTGTCTATGTAACCATCCTTGTCTGCCAATATTACACTTAACAGGCTTATGTTAACACCATTTCCAGACAACAACGTGTGACTTTTTTCAGTGTTTATGGTGTATTGACATTTAAGCTACGTGGATTAGTAACATCTCTGAGCAAAATGAGCACATCTGGTCAGTAAATGCTCCACAGGGAATTCTGGACAGGCTACAAAAGAGAAGAAGGAGTAAAGTTTGGAGGCAGCCGGGAATGTTTGTGTTATCAATGAGAGAATTCACAGCCGCTCCTATGGCTCATGAATGAATTTAGTGAATGAATGCTGTCCTGAAGTGTCTGTGCGCTGTCACATCCTGTATTGATTGTGATCTTTAGGCAGATTGATCATAAACTTAAGAGCATTTGTGTTGGTTTGACATGTTTTGAGCTCATCTGATTTCCTGTACTTTGTGTAGTTTGAAACTGACAAGAATAACTCTCAATCTTTATGAGATGAAGTTGCTTAAACTAAACAGATTTGAATGTGTGTGAGTTTATGTGTACATACATTCATGTCTATTTGTGCATGTTAATATCAATGACTTATTTCTTGCTTATGCATTGAGTGCCGTAAACCAGCTCTTCTGCTCAGACCACTGCAAACACTTCTCCCTCCTGGCCTGCACCCAAACAAAACAGAAAAATATCTTCTTTATGATTCAGCCTTGTTGTTATTGTTCTTCCTCCCTGGTTACCAAATTGTGTCTTTCCTCTGCTCATTTAATCCTCCTGGGCTTCTCCTGGTGAAATATAGCCTTGTAATTCACATCCATTCCGCACAAGAGCCTCGTTCAGATGTCCCAAGATGTTTACTATAAAGGTCTAGATTTAGAGCAGGTTAGGAAAGTCAGACCACTAGCATTGATGGTGTGCGTGTGTTTGTGTGTGTTGTGAGACGGTTGACGTAGGGTGCAGGAGTATGTTTACAGTTTGTTGGGCTGCACATCACTGGGGCAGTCGCTTCCCAGGGGAACAATGCTCTTATTCTCATTAGGTCATAAGATGCAGCATGTAAACACACAGATGTGAGCACTTACAGCATAATAGATGCAGATATGTCAGAGAATAAATAGACTGTCCATCACTGTAACTACTGTGTGTGTGTGTGTGTGTGTGTGTGTGTGTGTGCGTGTGTGTGTGTGTGTGTGTGTGTCAAAGAGAGAATGACTGAGGGAAAGTGAGAGATAAATCTTTTTTTTTCATGCTTCTGGGAATATGTGTGCGCTTGCTTGTGTGCATATGTGTATCTCTGTGTAAGTACAGTTTTGATCTGAATTGTGGTTGATGGGCCACTGGCAAATGTGAACCTTGTAGCCTAATATTTATTCTTATCAAACATGATATGTATGATAATGATGGGTGGAACAATACTATCTAATGAGTGGCACATCTCCATACATTCTGAGTCCCCAAGAGTAATGTTTTCTTGTGAATGTCAGGATGAACAGTTCTTCAATCTTTTTGTCAGAAAATTGACAAGGTCACATCATTTGTTCCAAAATTTCTGTGGAACTTTTAGAAATATCCTACAAAAGAGTCACATTCTGGCCTGATCTTTCCTTATTGTCTTCCAAAAACACTGACCATTTCTTTTAAAAACTAAAATCGTCAGTGTCAGCAGATGTGCCTTTGCAGAGATGTGCTGCTGGGGTGACCTCACTGTTGCCTGTAAACTGGGTGTGTTTGTCAGGACCCCGGTGTTCTGTTTATGTTGGGCGTACATCACAGGCTCATTTCAAAAGGACTTAGAGAGCAAAGATAAAGCTTTTGAGAGCGTTTGTGGTAGTGTTGTAAAACTGGGGTCAGCATTGGTTTGAGAACATTGAGGGAACTCTGTGTAAGACTGCAAAAGCTTTACCAATTTGAGTTTATTCAGCAGGGACTGAATAGGATGAGAAAAACAAGAGGTTGGGTGGAACTCACAAAACTAAACAACACAACTTACACTTAAAAGTGAGCTGATGGTGAAAAACCACATTGAGTAGAAGAGGAAAAACTGGAAGACAAAATAATTAGAATCAGTGCACCCATGGAGCAAGTGCACTAGCCACTACCTTTGGGTTCGTATATATCTTTATTAATATGCGCATGACTGCATTGCTGCATAGATGTGCACAATAATGTATCTGCATGCCCATGTACTGTAATGCGTGTAGCTATGAGTAAGTGTTTCTAGATGAGACAGGGATGGATAGTGTGTGGGTTTGCCGTGCAGAGAGAATCCAGTGCTCTGGTTGTGCTGCTCTGGGGTCTTCCAGTGTAAACAGAGACGTGGGAACGGCCAAGCCTGTTTATATCATCTCCATTCTTACTGGGACCAGTCAGCCAGGCATCAGGGGCACAGCCAGCACACTGGCTTCATGAGCATACATACTCAACCAAATTTATAGACACTGTTACACTGAAATACTTGTAAACAGGTTTGTAGACGCATATGTAATCCACTGAAATCCAAGATTCAGCAGGTGATATTGGTGGGGACTGCATTTGATGAGTTTAGTTTGATGATAGAGAAAATTACAAAATCAAAACATGAATCTAATGAAGAGTAAACCAACCAAAAAGTCAGTTTACCCATCTTTCTGGGCTGAAACACTCTTAAATTCATAGAATTTAACAGTGGAAGTAGTTACCTTAAGTAGCTTGAAGGATAAGTTGTTTCATGGAAAACAAACAAAACTCAGCACCTTTCTGGAAATACAGTGGATTTGTGATGTCAGTTGCATTGTTTGAAAGGAAATACCTCGAGCTCATGATTCATACAGGTTTTTATATGCAATTATGTCATCTAAGTCCCACAGTATCATTTTTATGTGCTGTTGAAGTGAGTTTCTTTGTGTCAAGTCTTACCATGAAACAGTCGCAAACAAGCGAAGCATTCTCTCCGTCTGGTCACTCACCCAAATGTAGAGGAGTCTTACATTAAAAAAAAAAAACAGTTGACATTCAACCAAACAAATAGTAGGAATTCCTACAAAGAATCTTCTCTCCCTCCTGTCACAGCTCCAGACGTGAGCCTGAGCTCAGACAGAGAGACAGTCACTCCAACGCTCATTGTGTCAGATTTACTGGACTAACATTAACACACCTGCACAGATGTTATGGAGTTCCCTGCCTAAGCCATGTTTAGACTAGTTTCGGGAATGATGACGCTGCCATGAGCATTATCTGGTGCAGCCAGAGTCTGCAGAGAAATCGCCTGCTGTTTGCAGAATAAGAGAATTGAAATTTTGGTGATTAAATGTATTTAAGGAGTGGAGCCCAGCAGCTTGTCACTTTCTCTTATTTGTAAATGAATATGCAAACTGTACAGCAACAATGTTTTCAGATATATATTTTTTTACTTCCTCAGTTGATTAGATCTGATGGTTTTCTTGTATTTCTGCAACCTGTTTGCTTTTTATGCTGCAACATCAGAAATTAGATAACACATGCTATCACTTGAACTGCCTTAAAAGCAATGCCTTTGGAATTACATGAAAAACCCTGATTGCAAAACCTATTTTGCAGCTCCTTACTCACAAAGATGAACAAGCAACACATTTCTACCACAGAAATGGGGCCCGCTGGCCATTTTGTCAGCACCTCAGACAGACAGACAACCAGTGTTTGGATAGAGAAGGAGTTGCTATAAGCCTTGTGGAGTGGATTCTTCCTCTCTCACTAAAAAACAGAGCACTCAAAAAACAAACTGCTGTAAGAGCATGGAGGAGAGTCCGTCTAAAGGCCACCTAACAATTGGAGAGGAAAACCACACATGAGTTAGCTGGGCAGCGCAGAAGTCAGCAGGAGGGTCATCAGAACTTCAATTATACACCTGGTTGCCCTCAGAGATAAAGTGTGTGTGTTTGCAGTCAGGAGAGAAATGCGTCACTGTCACTCTGTCCTAATGGATACTGTGTATGTTAATTTAGGAGGAGAGGGCCAAAATGAAAGTCAAGAATTTCCTCTCCTGTATCTGTGTGTGTGTGTGTGTGTTAATGTGAATGAGTGTGAGCGGACTCTCTAAAACTTTGCGCTGGTAAAGGTCTGGATTTTGGTGGAATGGGGGGTGGGAGGTGTTGACATAGAAGGATGTTTTGGGGTGGCGTTTGGGGAGCGAGTTGGGGTGAAGGTGTAGAATGATGATAGGAAGGAGGGATGTGTGATAAGGGGGGCGTTGTGTTTTAGCGGCTAAGAGTTTAGGAGTGTTGTTTGTATGGTGTGAGGTATTGTTGCATGTTTGCAACACGCGTGTACACGCTTTTTAATTGATCTGCTTTTGCTCATACTTGAGTCTGTGCGTGATAATACAAAGCAACAAAAATCTCCCACTTGTATGTGAGCAACTCACACACAAGGCTTGCCCACGCACATGTACACACACACACACACACACATACACACTGATATCTAAATTAATGGTCTCCTTGGGGAGTCATCCAAAGGCCACGGGCGTTTGGGAGAAAAGATTCTTGGAAAAAGGCTTCATCATCTGAACATTTGCTCATTAGTAACCCCATCTTAGCCATTCAGAGAGAGAGAGAGAGAGAGAGGTACACTAAGGAATACATAGACAAGGTCATTTGCTTATTATGTTGAGGGGACATTTACTTTACAGTCTCTCTAAATGATGGTAAAAATGGTAGATAGGGAGAAGCGGATGAGGATTCAGCCTTTGGTGTGAGGAGCAGACACAGGTAATGAGGTAAAGAGCATAAATAGTTCAAAGAGAGTCCAAAAACAGAAAGAAAGAGGAAAGAAAAAAAGATCTTAATTCTCCGCGAGTTAGACTCCCTCCGTCTCCTTCAGTCTCACTCTGTGCAGGAAGTCATTAAAGAGCATAAGCCAATAAAGCTGTGTCAGATATATTGTATCCCTGTTCTCCACAGAGATATAAAATATTGGCCTCCCATTCTCATCAGACATGAGGATCAGCATTTTACAGGCCCACAGTGTCCTCCTTTGGAGTTCAGAGTTTACTTAAGTTATCAACTGTCATTGGGTTTCAACATAATTGTTTCCGGTTTCATTGAATGTGACTCATAAGAAAGCGGCATCCTGGATAACACAAAGGTTTTAATTGTGGGAACACATCAGTGATTTCAGCACTGGGTCTTAAAATCTCCTTTTTGTCTATTAAAAGAACAAATAATTTGATGTGGAAATGAGTCAGATCTGGAGTTTCTAAAAAAAAAAAAAGGTTTTATTTTAACCATGCAAGTTGAACTTAAAGCAGCATTAATTAATGTGTGGCCACAAGGGGGCGGTAAAAGATCAAAGCAAGCTGACAGACACGTCCTACAATATCTCAATTTCTAAACTTGTTATAGATATTGTGTAAGCATACAATTAATATTGCCTACATATAAAAAAAAAACATACTGCACTAATACTACATACTGCATCAATTTGCTAAAACACCATCACAAATAATTCTCTGTGGGTTTGTTATTTACATAGCGGCTTTAAAATTTTAGATATTGATTAACTGTGCGCAACATCAATGTGAGCACACTGAAAACACTTGTGTGTGAGTGTGTGTGTGTGTGGAGGACCTTTAGGTTTTATATTTCAGTGATAGGGATGCTGTCTCTTGGTTTATAAAGTAGCTTAAAACATCTGCTGATCTCTGTTTAAAGCTGCTACAAACAACATTTTAATGTTAACAATAGATCACACAACTTATTGGATGTGAAACGGTTCACTCATAAAAACAAACACTCAGAGACTTATTACCCAACTCTGCAGTTTCCCTCAGCTGTTGGCGAAATGATATTTTGGTGTCTTTCAGGTCTTTGTTTTGGTTTTCAAGCAATTAAAAAAAAAAAATTTTTTCATCTGCTTTCGTAAACTTATTTGGTGCACTCTTCCTGCCTGGCAGCGAATAGCAGACACAGTCAACCCCCCCCCCCCCCACCCCCCCCCTCCCGGATGGGAAGTGCTTGTGATGATATATGCTGTTTCTTTGTTCTCTGTTTGTCTTGTTTTTTTCCCCTTCAGATACAGTTTTTAACATATTTGGACAAGTATTTCATATCTCAAACAAAGAGGTTAGTTTGGAGGGAAAATAAGCAGCCCCTGTTGCTTTTTTGTTGATAAGGCTGTTCATGCTCTTCCAAAATAAATACGCAACATATTAGTAATAGAGCAAGAAAAGAATGTGTTATTCATGGAAATTATGGTGTAATCCAAGTCTGTTTTTCCTTTTTGTACTGTGAATTTCTTCATGATAGATAGATAGATAGATAGATAGATAGATAGATAGATAGATAGATAGATAGATAGATAGATAGATAGA
>JBBMJY010000011.1:10761543-10776703 GCA_037833715.1 Toxotes lorentzi
TGTGTGTGTGTGTGTGTGTGTGTGTGTGTGTGTGTGTGTGTGTGTGTGTGTGTGTGTGTGTGTGTGTGTGTTGTGGAGGGTCTTTATTTCAGAAAACACGAGCTGTGTTGATTGATAAATTTCTTTCTCTCAGCTTGCTCTTCTTACTTCTTACTTTATACAGCAGCTAACCAAACACTGGTGTCCTTTGTTGTGCGTGGCGTCTATGCCGTGTGAACCGTTCCCTTGATCCACAGTATTTTCTTGCTTGTGTCCTGCACCGTGGTGGTGGATGACCACCTTCTTTGGGGAGAAACAGCAGGTCCAAAACTTTGATTGTGAACCAGATCCTGGACCCAGTCCCTAAATATGGACACAGTTCTTGTGTTATTCACAGTATTAAAAATCCATTTTACCTCTAGAACTTTACTGTAAATGGGGAAATAGCTTGTGAAATGTCATGGGACATTAAACTAAACACTCAAAGTGAAATCACTTCAGTTTTACCAGCTATTAAAAACAGAATCTAATCATGAGTAAGAAAGAGTTTTTATGTGGCTGTGGTCAGAGAGTGATCTCTGTCATAAGCTGCAGATGAGTCAGACTCAACACTCAATATTTAATAAAATAATAAAATCAATCCAATTTATCAGCACACTGATAACGTCTGCCTCACACTGCTTCCCTTCATCAGCCAATTTCTCCCTCGACTCTCACACACACTCCCTCGACTCTCACACAGTCTGTTGCACACACACACACACACACACACACACACACACACACACACACACACACACACACACACACACACACCTAATCCCAAATCCCAGCGAAAACAAAAATCTGCAGGTTCAAGTCACTCAACACTCACACTACGCGTTTCAGTCCCTCAGCATCACTCATGAACAGTGTTCTCCTGCTGCACCTCAGCCTGTTCCTTCTTAAAGCAGCTCCAGAGACTTTGTTGTGTGGACTTGGCCCTGAGTGGACCAGTGCATGGAGCATCGGTGTGGAATGATGTGGAAGGCCAAACAGGGGATTGTGGGTGCTGGGGTATCCATTACAACAGAGGGGACCGAGGCGCCAGTTTGCCATTTGACACATGACACCCCCCTGTCTTTGCTCTTTATCCTGTTAACTGGCAAGATGTGCTGAAAGTTACATGGGTCCTGTGAGCGGAACAGGCTAAATACTGAATACTCTGATATGTGATCATGAGGTAAAGTCTAAAATGTTAGTGTGTAAGAATCTATTGATAAACTGAATGGGGAAAAAAGCTAGTTATTCAAAGTACAACTTCGAATTTGAGGAGTAACAGAACCCCTTAAAAATAACATAATAGAAAACAAAATATCAGGAGTTTTTAAACCTAATTTCTGGGTGATGATAATAAACAGCCTTGTGCCAGTTAGAGAAAAAAGATGATACACATAAAGAATTTTTAACATTAATTTTATTTTGAACACTATTGTAATTTTACTTTTTCATGTATGGGATCTTTTGAATGTCATTCATCCTGATTTTTAAAGGCTAATATGTAAATCAAATGGAAGTGAATGGAAGTGAAAGCAGGCACAGCCAAAATTTCCAAATTTCTTCTTTTTTTTCATATCAGAAATGTTTATTTCTAAACAATGAGTTTTCAGTCAGGATGAAGAAACCCAGAATGTCACGTTTTCATTAAATAATATTTCATTGAAATATCATGGGCCCCAAACATTTATTATTATTATTATTATTATTATTATTATTATTATTATTATTATTATTATTGTTATTATTATTAATAATAATAATAATAATAATAATAATAATAATAATAATAATAATAATAATAATAATAATAATAATAACAAGTAGGTCATTCACAAACCTCCTAAAAGTAAAGTTCAAGGCCAGTGATAACAGTGACCGACCCATGTTATCTATCTATCCCAACATTATTCATTCTCTAACAGAGTGAAGAGAGTGAATCATAAAAGAGATAGATTGTGTTTAAAATAAAATATATGCTCTGCAATTTGCTGGGGATCTATCCAGGGTCCCTTGGGGTCCTGGAAACCTTTGGGAACCAGCAAGTGAGATCAGTACCAGTGTCTCCTCCCAGCATGAGGTAACGCCCTCTCTGGTCATGGAGATAAAAAGTCTGTTCCTCTCTGCTCTGTCCACGCACAGTTAGCAGTTCGTGAACACATCACCCAGGCGCAGGATTGCCCATCCTGTACCTTCCTGTCCAGCCTAAGCTTCCTGCTCCCAATGTTTTGAGCTCGCTCCGGGCGGAGACAGTTCACCATGTCCACCGGGTCTCTGAGCGATGTCGACGACGAGCTCCTGGACGGCATCCTGAAGTTTGGCTCCTCCGGTAAAGATTCCAACGAGAGCACAGAGGAGAGCTCCAACTGCGAGGGCCCCTTCGCGAACGACGACCGGAGAGACGCGCCGGGTAAGAAGAGGAAGACAGCGTCCCGGAAAACAGCACCCAAGGGTGTGGCACAGCAGGAGGGCAAGCAGGTGCAGAGGAACGCAGCTAATGCTCGGGAGAGAGCCAGGATGCGCGTCCTGTCCAAAGCCTTTTCTCGGCTGAAGACCTCTTTACCCTGGGTACCACCGGACACCAAGCTCTCCAAACTGGACACACTGCGCCTGGCCTCCAGCTACATCGCGCACCTCCGGCAGATACTGGCCAACGACAAATATGAAAACGGATATATCCACCCCGTTAACCTGGTGAGATTTTTAGAACCAGTGGAGAAAAAAAACCCATCTGAAAGTTTATGAGATCGATTTTAAATTTTAATAATATAGGCCAATAAAGAAGAGCATTTGAATTATTCAATTAGAACACACATAAGGCTTATTTTCCTCATTATATTCACTCACTTTACTTTTTATTTGATAAGTAAATGGAACTTTTAAAGTTATCATAATTTGAATCTGGCCTACAAACCGCCACACAAGGCCTCATGTGCTACATCACCGAGGTGACAAATGTGGGCGATGGCCACGTCAAGCAGGTGCAGAAAAAGGAAAAAATACAAATAAAAAATGGACAATTTTCTCTTCATGCTGACTGCTTTATGCACACTGACTTGCCAAAACCCCCGACTTGCATGATAAAATATGCAACGATCAATTCACAGACTTAGAAATTCAGGCCTCTAATTCATCACAGCCACAGTAATTTCAAATTAATGTACCTGATGCTGGACAGAAATAGGCAATAAAGGATTAAATGATTGAGAATATCCACATTAATTCAGCAAAATCTAAAACATCACAGCAGAAGTCCAACTAACCTTTTGGGATGTTTTATAGGTGACAGAAAATGCTTTAAATTAGCCAGAAAATATGAGAAATTCACTAGTAACCCATTCAGAAACATTTTAAATCGTATAATAAGATTATAGATACATTACAGATCTGAATATTTATGCTATTGAGGCAAAACTTCAATTTTAAATTCAATGCATGGTATCACCAAATGGCGTACAAATAACGCGCCAGTGTCTTAAGTCATTTCACGTGTTATCACTACGCATTATTTGTCTTTTGCTCATCATTTCACACCATTTCTGCTGATTTATTCTGCGCAGAGACGGTGTGTCCTACGCGCAAATCTCATAATCCCAACCCTAACCCCCATTATGAATGAGATCACGTATTAAGAGCTGGCCATAAAAAGCTGTCTGCTATCAAAGTGATTCAATGACACATAATTGGTCTGATTTTTTTTTTTTTTTTTTTTTATCTCAGTTGAATCAGTGGTTTAATTGTTTTGTTTGTTTTAAGAAGCTTTTTGGTCTAATTGGTTCTTTTGTCCTCCGCAGACTTGGCCCTTCATGGTCGCAGGTAAACCGGAGAACGATTTGAAGGAGATGCTCAACACGACACGGTTATGCGGAACAACGGCGTCTTGATGCACCCAAACGGACACGTTTTCAAGGGAACACTGGTTTTCTATGAAAAACAAACAAACGAACAAACAAAAGACAGTGACTGAAATGCACGTCTCATCTCCGCAGACTTTGAGTGGGAATAACAGAGGGAGTGTGTCCTCTCTCCTTCGTTCCCGTAAAGACAAGCTGAAATTTATTTAAATGCATTCCGTCACTCATTTGTTGTCTTTGCTGGTTCAAAGATAAACTGTGTGCATTCAATTGCTTTTTTTTGATACTCTCCAGATGCTTTAAAAAAAAAAAAAAAAAAAAAAACTCGTGCAGACCTTTTTTGCTGCTGCATTGTGATGGATGGCTGTGCACATGATGCGTGTCCACTGTCTCGAATGGCTGTACAGATTACATGTATATAAAATATATTTGTATCACTTTTACACCTTGTGTACTGAATGCATTTTCTTCCCCTCTTACTGTTATTTTTTTATTTTTATTTCCGTGTGTGGGCCAGTGCTTTGACCTGGTAACCTCTCTCATCACTCCTCTCCTTCAGAATAGCAGAACCTGAGCACCAACAAAGCGCCAGCGCAGATAAGTCTCTCTCTGTTGTTTCTAAAAGATAACACTAGACGTGGTTGTCATTACATAAACAAACTTTTGCCTTCAAAGATTATTTTGGACCCTAAAAGTCACAATTTAAAACAGTTGCAGACATAATTTGCGAATACTGGTATAATTTCACTTTCGAACTTGTTTTAATATGAGAGGTCATGCATCCTGCACAGCTTTATTTAACCACAACTTCATAAGTTTATCTCGAAAACAACATCGAAAATAAAAGATGGCTGTCATGTAAACGAGACATTTAGAGTTCAATGATTGGATGGACTATTTAACATTCAGCCAATCAGACTCGAGCTGTCCGGGTCGCTGTCAGAGGACGTTTAAGACGTCTTTGAAAGTTGTCGAAAAACTGCGCGCTTAGGCTTTAATCCCGCCCAGGCCAGTTGTTTTAATTCGCTCGGGTTATGACCGCAGTGTTTACATCACGCCGACAGTTATTTATGCAGTCTGACACGCGGCCTCTTTCCCTCTCTCTCTCCCTTTCTCTCTCTCATTGTGGTTTATTGGGATGAAAGTAAAGGATACTACTAAAGATGTGTGGACATTGTGCATCAACATTTTTTTTTTGACGGAATCCCCCCCCCCCCCCGCCCCCGCCCCTCCATCCTGTGTGGAGCCTTTGCATTTGCAGGTTCAGTACAAAGAAAGCAGAAATCTGCCTACAACAGCTTATCACTCAACTTACATTCAGAGGTCATTCTTTAATAAAACACAGATTTGTCTGCTTAATGCATTTGTTTGGGTATTTCAAGAGTGTAAATGCAGCACCGTGACAAAGGTCACGTTTACTTAGATGGTCATGCACTCAAGTGAAGTCCTGAGATTTTCTACCACACTGTATTTATCTGTTTATATTTCTAACCTAATTGTGGTTCTGTTTAACCACCTAGAAACACTGGAATATGCCTAAAATATCTTTGGTGAGTTATGGGTTATTTTTACTGTAGAGAGCAAACTCCTTTCAAGTCATTACAGTAAATGGGAGCTACAGCCCCAATCACTGGTGTGCAGTAAACCACATTAAAATGCTGCTTACAATAGTGCTTCAGGACTCATATTCCAGAAATTTAATTTATATACAATATAATTTTATTGTATGGAAGTTTGTTTTTTTTTTCATTGAGGAGTTCTTCTTTTTCTAAGTAAAAGCTCTGAATACATCTGGCACCAGTGGTTAAAAAGCACAAAAAAGGTTACTTTAATGATATTTTAAAAATTATTTTTAGTTTTTTTTTACATATTCACTGACAGTCGTTAATGTTTAATATTTCAATTGTATTTAAACTGAGCATGACATTTCATTCTTGAATTCGGAAAATTGCCCCTCAGAGTTTGCTTACTAGCTTTATTCACCTTTTGACAGAATCTCACGTTCTTCACCCACAAATTTCACCAGATATTTACATTTTTGTTGAGGTTCATGTGCTAATTCCAAATAAGAGTGTGACGTTTGCTTTAATGCTTTTTCAGTGACTGGCAGGAGCGATGAGGCTGGCTGACTTCACACACTCTCTCACTTCATGCAAAAAGGACAGTACCAAATATCCTTTAACGGGAACCATAAGATTGAGTACTGTAGTAATAAAAGAGTCCCACAGACATCTCTCCACGGACCCTCACCTAATACATCAGCGGCGGCATGGCAGGGGCCTCGCCGCCACCCCAAAGGGACCACCGTGGAGAAAATAAACTTGGCCGTCTCTCTCCAGGGGCCAGCTGCAAAGAGCGAGAGAGGACGAGAGATAGTGAAGGGAGGGAGGGGTCTGTATGAGAGCAGGGCCGGGATTCCCATACTTGCTAATTGTTTTGTTGGACAACTGCCCAAACTGTGATGTGAAAAAGGTCCACAGACTGAGGGGAGGACAGAAATCACATTGTGTTCCAGCTGATCCCATCATGTTTCCCATCTTCCCTCATTGTTCCTTCAAATCACTTATACTGGCAGGACTGTTTGTCAGGGGCAATTTGACCAATGCAGTGTAATAGTACGTCGGCTACAATCAACAGTTTACATTCCAACATCTTTCACTGTCTACACGGAAGTATCGGACAGATATTTTGGCTTATGGAGAGACACATGCAGCTGGTTTATTTTTTAATATTTTTTTTTGGTAACAACTTCAAAAGTTATTTATACTGAAGATGCGACTCTGAAGATCTCTTCAAGCCCTCTGCAGAAAAGGTTACATCATTATATACATCACATTTCAATACCCCCCCCCCCTCCCCACCCCCCCAAATCTCTCCCCGGGCCCTTCCCTAAGGCATCTGTCTGTGTATGTAACATCCTCATACTGCCATCTTCTGGACAAAATACAATGTGTTTTTGACAACATCCTGTGACCTGACAATCATCTCCCGGTATCCCTATATTGCTCCTGGGAGTTTTATTCTCATATATCATTCTATGCTGCAAAACTTTGCATATAAAGAAGCCCCTAAAATAGTCCCCTGAACATGTGTTATGGAAAACAAAAATAACAACATTCAGAAAGCACAAGAGATAAAGGAAACATATTTACTTGGGTGATCATAAGGACGTTGTTAACTGCAACACATGGTAAACATTTTACTCAGACATTAGCAGACTGAGCAACAAAATCAATTTGATCAAAATTATACAGATTTATAATAACTGTTTATTTTTGTTTTACACTTTATTGAATGTACCAAATTGTATTGAATTGACATCACATATTGAAAAGCAGGTAGCCACTAAATGTGCTGTGATTGTTGCTGTTATCATAGATCGTCTCCTCTTCCGGGAGAACCAAATGCAACTCATCACCGACACTTAGCTCTAGAATAACAGCATTAGACAGGTACTCAAAATGGTCCACACCAAAACCGTCATGAGCCCAGGACTGCACGTTGTACATTATGACCTTTCCGTTATGGAGAAGCTGCACTTCCATGCGTATGCCCTCCTTCATATAACCACACAACGTAAATGTAATAAAGTACACTCCTTTCACAGGTGCAGTGAAGAAACCAGTAGTTGGACTGTAGGCTTCTCCAACATTGGTGAAGACCTTGCTGAACTTTAGGACTATTGGGGTATTGTACGTCCCCACATGTCCTGAGTCTGTCAGAGCAGCATAAAATCCTACCTTTGCACCCTCTTTAATTAGAATGTCCACTCGGTGCTCAGTAGTGTTTGTCCTGTCCATTCAACATCTTGGACTGTGTTCTGAGTCTGCACGTCATCCATCCTGTGTTGTAGGAGCTGCAACTCATTTTCGCTGACTGCCACTCTGGATTGTGTGGTCAAAAGCTCAGCTTTCAGCTCTTTTGATTGCCTTTCACTGGCATCCAGCCTTGTTCTGACATCTGTCAGCTCTGCTGACTGCTCCATGTTTTCTTTCCTCAGATCTTCTCCTTATTTTTCACTGGCTCTCAGTCTCTCCTTCATGACGGTGTGATCTCTCTTCAGGTCCTCCAAGCTGGTTTTAGTGAGGAGGAGGTCTAACTTCTGCTGATCTGCCTGAATCTCTGTCTCCCTCAGCCTGGCCTCCATGCTCCTCAGCTCCACCTTCTGCTCCACCACCATGTCTCTCAGTGTCCTTATCTCTGTCCAAATATCAGAGTTGGTGCTGGTCTGGTCGGTGAACTGCACAGCTGTGGTATCAGGGTCCAGAATTTGCTTTTTATTAAGCAGGAAGAGTTTGGTCTCCCCCTCTTCACTTCCTTGTGCCTCAAGAAACCAACAGGCAGAGCAGTAAAAATGGCAAAGATGAACCCGCTATCATTGTACTGTCTACTGATGTGTCTTTAGGTCAAAACGGAAATGGATGCGGTTTGATTGTCCTCATTTTATAAGCAAAATACGCAGCTGACGTCATGAGAGCTACAGCATGTGTTCATGACAAACAGAGATACAGTCAAGCAACAGCAGGCTGTTATACAAGATCATTTGAGCAATCCCAGATAGCGCTTCAGTAAGGAGGGTAGGAGTTTTCGTGGGGTTATTTGGGGCAGCTTGTCCCACTTAACATTTTATGAAATGTTATGAATTCCTTGTATTATCAGTTGAAGACATTTTGTACCAAAAATAAATAATCAAAATTCAATGGTATCTTTTGGAGTTCTGCTTCCAGTTTTGTGTTCATATCACCCATTTAAAATACTGTCATTGGTTGTGAAGATGCTCCTGTATCTCTCTGTCTCTGTATATAGTTATGGATGGCTTTGGCTTCTTTGCTGAGGCGGGGTTCATAGTGAATGTGAAATTGTGTGGAAAAATGCATGATTTAATTTTCCATTTGTGCTATTAGCATGTTACGTAGCTGAAAACTATCAATTCTACTTGGGTTAAACACCATTTGGGATTTCTCCCACAGTCCTCACCTCTCTTTATCAGTCTCTGTACCAGCTTGTGCTGTTGAATTAGTAATCCAGCCAAACTATGAAAAACACGTTGCAGCTCTCATGACAAAGTCAGCTAAATACCTTGCTTGTGTGTAAAAGGATAACCAAGGCCGATTCAACTCTATATTATGTATGTTGAGAATAACATCATTATGATTTCAAATAACAATACAAATTTTTATTGTAATGATTTGACACGGAGAAGCTGGTTGCATGTTTTGACCTGATGATGGCAGCCTTATAATCCTGGTACATCACTGACACAAAGTGATGACTCCCAGCATTTCATTTCATTCAGCCTCATTCACTGAAAGTATTTAAATGCTCAATGGAAATTTTCAAAAGGAAATAAATTGTGTTACTTCCCAGGTATTTGCTAAGAGTATCTATTTAAGCCAGTAGATGGCAGCAAAGGATACCCTGTCATGAAGAGTTGTGAATGTCAAGAAAAGCAGTAAGGGCAAAAAAATAGAGGGGAGGGGGTGAAGTGAGAAACAAAGAGGCATTGCATGGCTCTTGGAGGGTTTAGGGACATTGTAAGATGATGATGGAGTACAGCAACTAAATGGAGCACAGCAAGCAGGCAAGCTGGAGCTGAGGTGAGGATCAGAGTGGATAAGTGTCTGAAAAACTAAATTTGAGTAAACGTCTTGGTGAAAGCCGCTGTGACCGATTTGCCTCGAGTGCTTTTTAAAAAATTAGACACAGTGAGTGCTGGACGTCAGTGTGCCGCTTTAAATTATGTAAAGCTCCACACTCATCATGCATTTAAAAATTGGCAGATATGCTAACATGACTGAGGTTGGGGAACAGCTGGTAGTGGTGTCATTTCGTATCAGATAGCATCGCTGCCTGGGCAGCCTGGCACAGCGGCCACCGGAGCAGAGGAGATGCCAAAGATAGCTGGGGCCTGCCCAGATCACCTACCCATGTTTATTGGCGTGCTCACGCTCGTGTGTGTGTGTGTGTCATTGTTGGCATCAGTCAGTGATTATTAAAAGGAGCACAGCAGGTGTCTGCCATGAGACCCCTGCCTTTACGTCAATGCTGGGGACATCGACCTCTGGCAGCTTTATACCTCGAAACTTGGGTCAGTTCAGGCAAATCACAAAATAAATGAATAAATAAATAAATGTTTGTACTTTTCTCTGAGATAGCAAGATTTGGGTTTTGCGAATTTGAAGAAGCGATATGAGTTTATTAGTGAGCTTAGAGGTGCTCGTAGGTGGATTTTCTTACTTTTGTACAAACCCAGTGGCAGACTGTTTCCCCCTTTCTAGTCTTTAAGCTCAGCTAAGCTGTCTGTCTTTTAGCTTCAGACTCATATCTAACATATCTGACACACATTACAGACATGAGTGATATTAGTCTTCTCATCTGACTCTCACCAAGAAAGCAAAATGACAAACTATTAATTTATTCATATAATCACCCCACATACATTAATCCTAGACAGCGAAGATGCAGATTTGTATTTTGTTCTGCTGATTTCTGTGGAAACTCACATGAAAACACTGCAACTTTATTTATTTATTTTTTTAAAAACCCTTTTAAACACCTAAATTGTGATGTGTAAAAGTGGTATCAAAGCAAGTCGCTCATCATAGTCACATCAAAGCTCAGAAAACATGACTTTGCTCAAACACATAGCTTTTAGACAGACAAGCAGAACAATGGAATATCCCTCCTGCTCTGGTGCTTTTAACCGGCCTCCTCCTCCTCCTGAGTCATTGTACAACACACAAGTGAAAGACAATAAATTTCAGCTTGAAATCCAAACACAGTCTCCAAGAGGTGTTTGTGTCTCTTGCCTTGAAGTCCTTGCTTGCACACACAGATTTATTTCACCTACAGTACTTTGCATTCAGCAGACTGTGAAGGAATTTGACCTAAACGTGGTGAGGATTCTAAGGATAGAAGGTCAATTTTCTACAACATAGTTGGTTGTTATGGCTTACTGTTTGTTGCTTATTTTTTTATAGGGATCTCCTACAAAACAGGGCTGCATAAAGAAGCACAGTCATTTACTTCAAAGCCTTGAACTGCTAAGCTCATAAAATATAGTATTGTAATTGGGTGGTTTAAGGCTTAGGGAGTGTTGATAGTCAAATGCAATTTGGGATCAAAGAGCAAGCAAAGGGTAAAGGAGGTCACTCTTACATACACACACACACACATATCCATGCGGTAAGAGCAGTGTTAGTAGAAGGAAGGGGTGTCTGACTAAATGATGTTTTCCCAGGTGGGCACAATTACCTGTGTGTAGAGTATGTCATTTCTGAGCGTGCATACACATAAGCCTCCTTACGTGTGGGTGTGTGTGTCTGTGTGTGCATAAGAATTATCCACACACTGTTTTTAGAGGATTCAGGTCTATTACAATTAGGAAGACATGAATCAAAGTGCAACTCCTACAGTTCTACACAGACCACTCACAGGCAGAGAACCGTGTGCTGAACAGCTGAGAGTCAGACGGCGTCCCTGATGCTTTTCTTATTATTCCCACTTAGAATAATACTGTGCAGACAACCATGATACCAAGGCAGTGTCCTGGGTTTATTTAACAAGTGACCATTCATTTCCAGTTAGAGCAGAGCACTCACAAAGCCAGAGGGAGGAGGATGATGATGGGTCACTGCATAGGGGAGCCGAACACAAGCTCTCACTGTTGAGTCTTGGAGTTTATGAGAAGCCGTGGCTAATCCTTGGTGTGTGTGCGTGTGTGTGTATGTGTGTGAGTTTAGACAAGAGGCCTGTGCCAGTATGTTTGTGTGGAGGCATATGACATGTGCAGGATTTCACAGAGTGTGGAAGTGATACAAACACCTGCTTTAGTGCTTATCGAACTGGTGGTGGTGAGTGTGTGTGGGCGCGTGCGGCCTTGTGCACACGTTCGAACAAGCGAGCATGTGTCTCATTATAAGCTGAAATCACTCACAGGTGACTTTGTTTATTTGATCTCAATTAAGCCTCCTCCTCTTCCCACATGGAAATCTGACCACGACTTAAAAGAAAAATCCCCTTCTTCTATTAATTCCAAACAGCGATCCAAGGATTGCGGTGAAAACCCAGAAGAAGAAGAGGAGAAAGGAAAAAAGTCAAAGTCAAAACTTTGTGCCTGCCATGATGGCTGTAACAACGTGCCATTTTTATCCACACTCCACCAAAATGGGAACACCCCGGAATACCAAGCACACATGGGCTCAATTATTATCCAATGGAATTCCACAAAAAGTAAAGTCGGCAATAAGGAAAATATTCCTCTAATCTGGGGTCTTCCTCAAGCTGGGTGTGAAGGAAATTTAGGGGGTCCTCATTTTAATTGGGTCCAGATTTGACCACCCTATTGAAACAGCGCTCAGACAGTTTTTTTTTTTTAGTGGGGTTATTTTGATGAAAAAAGGGACTATTTTGGTTGTACGTGAATAAATGTCTGATTTTTCAGAGGGGGTTTCTGCGAACCAGATCAGACTGCCCGTGTTATAAGAAGCAGATGGACAGGACCAAGGAAAGAAAACAGTGAGTCCCAAAACAGAGGAGGGGAGAGGTTCAGAGTGAAGTACAGTCAGCCCGATAGAAAAAAAAGAAATGTGGACATGAGAAAAAGGCAAAATGTTTGTGGATTCATAGGAGTATGTGTGCAGTATGTTAGACAGTATGCAGTAAATTCAGGTCTGATCACTGCTTTCTTAATGAGTTTAACACACCAGGCCACAAGTTTGACACCATGCAAAACCACCAATCTCCAAACACTCATAGGCTCACACACACACCTGTATTTTGACAGATTTATCTGGTGAGTGGAGTGACGCAGTTCACAACAGCTCAGTCATCTGCACCGACAGCTCTGAGAGGTGAAAAACTACCGTACGCTGACAGACAGACACATATGGAGAGTAGGCAAGACATTAAAATCACTCAAATCTTTATTTTTCCAATTCTAATATGGGTGCCAATACAGACCACACAACGGCACGCCTGTTCAGTTGAATTAAATTTAACTCAAACCTCATTTACCCTTTAATATACGTGCTAAAAACACAAATTATAAAACAATACCACTACTCTTAAGTACCGGAAAGCTTAAAGAACTGTCACAAATTTTTACGTTATTAGGAAAACATCACCTGATAAGTGCAGACACACGTGACACAATTGCCGCACTTCATATGAAAATTAAGTGCTCAAATACCTGTGTGTATAACTGATCCTTTGGTTCTGTTACTGTGGGATCTAGGCAGTAAAAAGCAGTGCCAAGAGGGCATAAATACAAACACCAAGGAAGCAGTCAGGAATGGCCTTGGTTTTCATTGCTGTATACCTATCAGTGTTTTGGTTTGGCTTTTCCATTTCGGCAGTCTATTTTTGTTGCTTGCACAGCTCCAAAACTTTACACAGTTTCAATAAAACCAAACTGAAAGGTCAAACACAAAAAAGGGTCTGTTTTTTCTAGGAAAAACATGCAGATTACGTCTGTATTTCTCTCAGAATTTCCTGTCAATGACTTTTGGATATTTATAGCTTTGCACCAATACCCTCTCCTCTTATAGTGGATGCAGAGCGGATTACAACCTAACATCAGCCATGTTCTTGGTTTTTAGAACATTAAATTCCAGAATTCAACTTGCCGTGATAAAAAGTCAGAGAGTCAGAAATGTTTTTGTTCACCTGCTTCTGCAAAAGACCAAAGGCCCAGTCACACCCGCATTAAAAAGAGTACAATTCAATAAAATAACTGTGATAAGAGATTCCCTAGATTCCCTAAATCCTTGAAAATTTTCATGGATATGCAAATCTGTGCCAAGTAAACAATCTTGGCAATGATGTCCTTTGATGGAACAAGGAGTCAAAAATGAAAGAAGCCACGGTGGCACATTTGTTGTGTTGCACCATCCGCTTTTACTTAACCTCCTCTATTAGAGCTCCACAGAAGAAGAATGGTTTTCAGACAGTGATGAGACAGGAGTCAGTGGTACAAGTATGTCTTCTCATTAAGCTGTGCAATTATTATCACCTGAGCTAACAAACTTTGCTAGCTAATGATACAGCTAGAGAGCTTTTCTCCCTTTCAGTAACTCTGTATTGAATGCGATGATGTAAATCCTGAGGGAAAAAATGCCAGACGAGTGCACAAATTTTGCTTTGTCATAATCTGCTTTGACTCTGCCAGAGTGGGGAAAAAAGACAACTCTTATCTAAGACAACGGAGGGAAAATAGATTTATTAGTGCTACAATGAGCTCCATAATATCTATTTCCAAATGTATAAGAGTGTTGGTGCTAGTTTTATGAGGGGAAAAAACCTGTGAGGGCCCTTTGCTAAATAAAGCAGCGCAGTGTGGCATTTTCTCTAATGTCCCTGCCTTTAATTCACACTCTGACGCATCTTTGGTTTTATGGGCTTTGAGAATTTATTTCTGTGTGTGAAAGAACAAGGCACTTTCATTATAGACCCCTAAGAATGTTTCTTCAGCAAGTCAAGAGTGAGCTCTCTGGGGGGGAAAACACAACACCCACATATTCACCCATTCACTTCACCCTCACTCTCCCTCTCCATCCCGTCCTTTCTCTCTAGATGCCATTTGTCCACCTTGGTACTCTGATGCCCTTCCGGAGAGACGAGTATCAGCTTTCTTCCCCCGTGGCCCCCAGTTCCCTCCACCATGCATTTTTAATGGACACACTCGTGAAATGATTTTTATTTTTGACAGGGGAGGGCTGGCTCCAGTTACATAGGGATGGAGAGCAAGTGAGTGAGCGAGCATGTACCCGGGTGAGCACAGTGAAGAATGCACAGAACTACATAAACACACACACACACACACCATGGACACAACTAAGAAAGTCAAGAAGACCCAGCCATGCACTAAGAGCAGATCTGTCCAAAAATTCATATTGACAACCTTGTAAGATCATGTATTTATGTACTCATGTGCTTTTCATAACACACACACAGAGCACACACACACATCCTCCACTTACCCTAAAGTGGTTGATTAATTCACCACTTGGATTATGATGGTCTGAAGTCCAGGATGATGAAAGAGGCAAGCAACCCACCAAGGTCTTCATTAAACCAGGATTAGAGCCAGTCTAAACCCATTAACTCTGGCTTAAAACCACTTTAATTCCAATCAAATCAGAATTAAAATTCACACTGTGAGACTACGTTCATCCTACACATTGTGGGGGCATCCTGTCTGCTGTGTGCTAAACTGTCTAACTGTGTGTGTGTGTGTGTGTGTGTGTGTGTGTGTGTGTGTGTGTGTGTGTGTGTGTGTGTGTGTGTGTGTG
>JBBMJY010000011.1:10778674-10795407 GCA_037833715.1 Toxotes lorentzi
GTGTGTGTGTGTGTGTGTGTGTGTGTGTGTGTGTGTGTGTGTGTGTGTGTGTGTGTGTGTGTGTGTGTGTGAAACATGGTGGTTCAGGGATGACAGGGAAGGTAGATGACAGCCTAAGGAGGAATAAGAGGTGAAATGAAACTGAGGGTGTGAAAGAGACTAAGACGGCTGGAGAGGAGGTATAGAAAAATTATGCGACACCTAAAACAGGAACAGACTAGAAAATGGGTGGTGAAATGAAAACAGAAAAAACATTAAACAGAAACAGAAGCTGAGAAAATAAAAAGAAAACATGAATTCCACACTTGATAAACACAGTATCCTGCTGTCTCTGTACACATGTACCAGCCTGGTGGATTTAGGGAGATCTGTTGGCAGAGATGAAATATAATATTCATAGTTATGTTTTCATTAGTGTGTAATCACCTATAACCACAAAGAAATAGTTGTGTTTTCGTTTGCTCAGAATGAGCCTTTTTCTGTATATCTACATAGGGAGCGAGTCCTCTTCCACACAGCCCGCCCTCACAGCTCTAGAGTGAATCTTTTGCATTTTCACCTCACCTGAAGCCACCGCAGGTTCTCCTACACACTCGGAGGAGGCGGGGTGAGAGGAGAGAGGAGGCATATTCAGTTGGTTGCAATACACTGGTCCTTTAGTGGATGTCGAAGTTAAATGAAATACTGAGTACCAGTGGCAGCTGCTGGATGTAGCCAAACAGATGGCACAGGCATAGTACTAACACACACACACACACACACACACACACACACAGGAATAACACTTGACTGATGTGATGCATTACGTATCCACGCCCTACCTGTTAGTCTGCGATATGAATGAACAAGTATGAGGTTTAATGGCTGTTCTACAAAACCTTTATCATACTTTCTCTCCATCCTGTCCTGTCTCGTTCTCTCTCTGCCTCCCCTCTCATAGCCAGCTCCATTCAGCCCGAGCTTGTTGTTTGAATGAGAGGAGCGGACCACCCTGGGGAGAAACGGGGGAGATCACATTACCCCCAAAAATGTAGAGGGCCTACAAAAGGGCCATGAGACATCAGGGTGAGGGAGACCGGGTGGCAGGGAGAGAGGGAGAAATAGGAGAGCACATGAAAGAGTGCATTAGTGAGGGGGAGGGAGAGATTGATTGGGATGGAGAGATGAGGGAATGGATAAAGAGAGGTGGAGGTGAGAGAAAGGAGGGTGGAACGGGATGAAACACTTTTATTAAGATCTAAGCTCTTATATTCAGCATTGTATGTACAGTACCTACACCTGCCTCTCAAATGTCATGACAAGCTCTTGTCTTTCTGTTTCAGTCTGACTTCCATCTCTTCCTCTGTTCCTGTATTCCTGACTGTTTTGTTCAAATAATTGACATTTAAAGGGAGATTGCAGTTTCAAGTAACCAGAATGTTCCTTTAAGTCAGCACTGGCAGGAATGTGACTCATACACATGTTTTTAAATCCTGCAAACCGCTAATCACACTGATCGCTATCAAGAGTATCTATTCAAGTTAATGTATACCCGTTGATTCAGGACATACATTATTAACATGTTAACTATCCTGTATGACTCAGCAACATCGCTGTAGATGTGAAACAGTAGCTGAACAGATGCAGATAAAGAAAGAAGGGAGCATATGAGGTAAAGGTCTTCTTCTCACTAAAGTTACACATTGCAAGTCAAAAGCCAATGATTTGTGCATACAAGGTCATCGCTTTTCAGTATCACTGAATCACAGAAGTAAATGCATCCTTCACAGAGGCTGCAGTTCCCATTTAGTGTTCTTAGGAGGCGCTGTGAGTCAGGGCTTTGGGATTTATCTGCCGAGTACAGCTCTTCCTATCGCCTTCATTGACATTTAATGATAATTTTAACTTGGGTCACACCAGGGGCAGATCCACACACACACACACACAGGCTCACACACACACTGCCTGGTTAAAAACATGAAGACATTAGCGGTAACCTGACGCTGAGTGAGTATTGATCTACTCTCAGGGGGCTTAGCGAGTGAGAGAACACCAAACAGCACTTTATCACAGCACTTGACCATCTAGGACAGCCAGTGCAAGTGTGTGTGTGTGCGCGTGCGCCCGTTTCTGAATGTTAGAGAGAGGAAGCTGGAGCTTTAACAAATTGCTTTGGTATGTGTAGATAAGCTGTCAAAAACAGGTCCTAACCTTGTGTTTCATTCATTACTAAAAAGCTAATTATTTCCTTTTCCTTCTTTTCTTTCCTCCTTCTTACTTCCTTCCTTCACCATCTCTCCCAATATCCTCCTGTGAGGTCCTGACTGACACGTTCAATCTGCATCTATAACATTATAAAGACCAGACTGAGTAGCAATCAGGCCAATGAGTGTGTGTGTGTGTGTGTATGTGTGTGAGACCAGAAGGGATTTCATGATTATGATTGCCGAGGACACGTGCTGCTCAAATTCTTCAATGATTGCCTCCAAACGAAACATAAATGCCAAACAAAACAATAAACCCTTGGAGAGAGAGAAAGTAACAGTGTGTGTGTGTGTGTGTGTGTGTGTATGAGTTAAATGACAACATCATACACTTGGAGTCCTGTTTCTTGAAGATATCCAGACCACAATAACATGAGCTAAAAGTGACCAAAAGGGACGTGAAAACAAGGAGCAGATGGAAAAACAGCCACATAAAAGTGCACATGTGCGTTTCCATTCGTGTGTTCTTGTATCTATACATTAACTATGTGCACTAACTGCACTGATTATGCTGGGCTTATACAGTATGTTGCTTGTTTTCTCCATTCTCTGACATATACCTATAGCTCCATCCAGTCCTCCATCTACACTTGCAAAGTTTTCCTCAACACTCCAACACACACACACACACACACATGCACACCGGCACACACTGTCTTCTCCTCAGAAGCCAAGCCAAGTAAAACTACATAGGCGCTAGTCCAGACAGACAGAGTTACCCTATGTCTTCTGTCTCAAACCTTCAGGCCATTGGCACATCTCCCCCAACTCTGTTTGTCTCTCTTGTTTTCTTTCTATTTCCCTCTTAACCTGATATCTGCCTACTGTTTTGGCTCCAGTTCAGAGCCATGTTGTCATTCTGGTCAGCGAGACTTTGTCCGCTTTTGATCTCTCTATCCTGGTTCATTCCCCTTCTTCATCCCTCGTTCACATGATTTATGAGTAGCACATACATGTTTAATAGATGTTTAACATACACATTGCACCCAGTAAATACTCATACACAGATTGCTTTGTTATGCCTTTTAGCTCTTGAAAGTAAAATCATTGAAGTTAAATGTGATTGATTCTCTTTGTAACGTTTCGGGACAAAACTAATTTCCACACGGTTACAAAAACAATATCCAGTGCTTTGAAAATCCTCAGAAATAATGTGTTTATTTCAACTGATTAGTAGAAAAATGGCACTTTCAGTAAAATAACATCTGACGTATTCAACTCAGTGGCTCCTTGGTGCTCTCTGGTCAACATCGAGTGATTGATCATTCAAAAGGGGATTTTGAGAAAGAAAAAAGAGGGTTGGATACACTGGTTTGCAGTCATTCCTTTGAGCTAAAGCAATGGTTTATACAGCAAGAACGATGGTCTGCAGAGTGAGAAGTAAAAAATAAAAAAGCAAAGAAGGTTTTTATTCCAAAATGTGAAACCTGCCAGATTATTGCTCAGCTACATTCAAGTTTGCACATTTTTGGATCAATTTTAACATGATAACTATGAACTCTTCAAAGATTTCATTATAAATGACAAATTAATGTCAAGCAAACCAATTCTTTAATTAAATGTTGGGCTAATGTGTGAAAAAAAATCTGTCAAATTCTTAATGTCAAGCCTGATAAATACACTTTGTCTAATTAAATTAATGGAAGAGCGACCACTCAAACGGACACTTTCCCCTCCAGCTTTATCTTGGGTAACCTTAAGGGGGGTGGGTGGGGTGGGGGGTGCCCTCAAGACTGCATTTGAGCAGATGTATCAGTCAACCCCTGATCTCCAACCTTCATTAGCCCTGAGAAAACCGGACTGAGAAACACTCGTCATGTAAAACATGCAGAGGAATACAAATAGAATGAGAGACGCCTGCATGCCCCTTCTATTTCCTCTTCTCCCTCAGAGTGTTTTCTTCTCTCAATCCTTTTTCTCTTTTAATTTGGCCCCTCTGTTTGTTTTTCTTCATTCTTTCATTAGTTGAATAAACATAGCAGGCATTCCAGCTGTAATACCACTGAGATTCAGTATCAGTGTGGAGATTCTGGCTCATGTGTATGAGTGTGTCACCGGTGAGCAGAAAGGGAGAAGGAGAGAGTGGGAGAGGGAGATGGCCGTACACTAGAGATACTAGGCATTGCCTCATAATGATTCACCCTTGTGCTATGTGTGCATGTAGGCAGACATGCCAACCACACAGGAGCATTATGGGAATATTGGAGATTCCCAATGAAGACATTCAAAGTGGTTCAGAGCTGCAGATTTATGTATATGTTTTTAGCTTGCTTTTATATATATTTTTTTTTTCAAAGTTAATGTAAGGTTAAAGTCATTTTCATTTATTAAGCCCAAAATCATTTTAATCAAATCCAATTTGTTCTCTTTATAAGTTTATAAGTCTGATCACTAAATATTCACCATTGGCCTTCAAAGAACCAAGATGTGAAATAAAATCATAACAGTTCATTTTGAACATAACATACATTTAAAGCACAAATTATTTAGACAGTTAATATTTAACAGATTCAGAAATTTAGCCATATCTCCACAAACTTGTGAATTATGCAATCTGTTATCTATGGCCAAAATTGAAGCAGCAGAAGCTGAGTCAGTCCAGTCAAATACCAGAGACACTGGTTCCTTCATTTCCCATAATGCAACTCAACAGCGTATTTCATTAGACTAGTCAGTTGTCACTGACAATTTAGATGGTAGGATTTTTGCATTCTCACGAAAATATGGACAAACTGGCTCTGTGAAAGTGCGTTTGATGGTGTATACAGGTGCTTTTCTGTCAAGGTCAAAAAAGGACAGTATTCCTTGGTCGTAATCTAGCTTCACTCTGACCTTTTGCGGAAAAAAATTTTCAGATACAACTTTCGCATCGTCCTCTGGAGTAAGTTCACGTAAAATGTCTGTGCAAACACACATGTAGATGCCCCAGATCTTGTTAGAAGTTGGATCACTGGTTCTCGTCGCCACACCAACACTCCAATAACCCCCGACCTCCACATCCCAGCTGTGTTTCCCAGAGCTAAAGATTTCAGATCCAAGAATGTCTGAGCAACGCTGTCTTTCAGGGTTTCCAGGGAGTGGCTGACTCTTGTCACTGCTTGTTGAACGGGTCAAGTGTTCTGACACGATCAGAGACGAGTCACCAGTGTTGGGGTCCAGAATAACAGGAGCTTCAGAGAAAAAATAAAACAGAGAAAAAGGATAAGTTTACAGAGATGTTTAGAAAAGTAAAAGGTTTTCAGGCAGAAACTACAATGCACTGCTTACTGTATTCAATCATATGCTTCATCTTTTTCCAGACTGTGAACAGCAGGTTCCCTAGATGTTTGCTCTCATCAAGCAGAGCTCCTGATTGTTTCTCTGGATCTGGCAGGTTGCACTGTGATCTGAAAGAATATTGGGCAGCCAAATATTTTCAAATACCCCAGAGTTTTTGTTTGGTGCAAAGCAGCAAAAACCTAATCCTTTCAATTTTCATTATATCAAACTCAATTTTCCCTAAAATGTATTCTTCCATAGACATAAAATGTATTGACACTTATTAGTTATCTGTCTAAATCATGCTTTGCCTTGAACTACCATTCCCACTCTGAAGTCAAATGGCATGCACATACGCAAAAGGATTCACAGGAAACAAAGTATTCACATTTTGAATGTAATTTGGAAGAAAAGTATTACCGGTCAAAACTTTTAGAACACCCCTATTTTTCCAGTTTTTACTGCTTCCAGCTCAGTTGAATAACCTTAAATACTGCAAAGGTCAGCAGTAAACTGCCCAAGGTCACCCAAAACTGAAAAACCATATAGATTTCGTAGAAAACAGGCCTTTTCAGAGAAGTTGCTGGTTAACCTACAGCTTTCGTGCAGAAATGGAAGAAAATGAAGCCCTGGTGAAAGTTAATGCAAATAAATCCTACAGGTGCCCCATTCTTTGTGGATCACCAACAAACTCTGCCTGCACAAAGGCAGTGTTTGAACAAACTGTGTTACTACACAATCTGATGCATTGTTACTGACAGTACTGCACTGAAGAATTAGATGATGGCTGGCACAGTCTGCAGACCCAAACCCCATGGAGCTGGTTTGGGATGAACTGAACAGAACAACAAAAACCTGCAAGTGCAACACATTTGTGGGAATTTCTGCAAAAGTGTTGGGACGAACTTTCTGAACAATATTCAATTTTCATTGCAGAAAGAACATCAAAAATGTGTTCGGCTGCTGGATTCGCTCAGTGTTGCCTCTGTGTTTTCATTTCAAAAAACACAGACTCTTGACTTGTTTAAATTTAAATCACAGCCAGAAAAAAAAGAGGTGTTCTAAAACCTTCGACCGGTAGACTGAATGGCAGATTGTGACATAATCTGGAAGAGCAGAATCAAAAACTGGTTCTTAACATTTTACTTTGTAGGTAATGTTATAGATCTTTTTTGATGACGAGATTGAGTTTGTTGGAAAAGTTTTCACACAGTATGTTTCACTTTTACCAGAGAAAAGACTGCAAGGATGAGGGCTAATTGATGTGTTTGTCAGGTAAACTTCCCCAACACCAATAAAGAGAAACACAAACTAGCTCCCTAAACATTTTAATGGGATGTATCCAGGACTGTTATTCAATGCTGTACTTCGATAGTGTACAAGAGGCAACTTACAGCTCCATGGTGGTTTTGACATTCTGCCAAATAAAGAGAAAACAGGACAACAAATCAATACATCTAATTTTGTTAAACATTCCATATTAAGATCAGAACATATAATTGCTAATTACCATTATAAATGAGGTGTCTTCTGCTCTCATTTTCCCCACAATGGTTTTGATTTTGGCTGAGAGCGAGATAATCTCTGCATTCAGATTAGCAGTCCTGATGCTCATTGCCTCACTCTTGAACGTCGCCTCCTTCCTCACTGCATCTATCCTGGCTGCCTCCTCTGCTCTCAGGAAGTGGTAAAGCTTCTGAAACTCCTCCTTGATTGCCCTCTCTGTCCCCTGAGCCTGGAGCTGAGGAGAAACACCTTTCTGATGAAAGCAGACATCAGCATATATTGCTGACAACCTCTGGGAACACTAGGTTTGTGACTTACCTTGATGTGGCTGGCCATTTTATCACAGTTGAGTTTTTCTGCTTTGAATGTCTCCAGTTTTCTTTTCAGGTGCATCAGTCCAACATTGAGTTTTTTCTACGAGTAAATGTGCAGTCATTTATTACACTGTGGAAGACATTTTCTTACTAAACTCTCTTTATTAAACTACATATTACATTGCTCACCCTATGGTCTTCTGCTGCTTCGTTGATCGGGATGCAGTTGTGTTTCTTATGTTTTCGTGAATCTCTACAAATTACACAAATGAGCTGTTCATCATCCTGACAGAAGAGCTTGAGTTTCTCATTGTGCAGGCTGCAAACATCCTCAGATCCTGACGTCGCTGTCTGACTCTTCTCTTGTCTCAAGGTGTCAGACAGATTTTTTAGTGCCAGGTTACGTGGAGGCTGATCCATTGGAAAAATTTCCTTGCAGACCGGGCATGTCTGGAGTCTACTTTGTCTCCACCACTCCTGAAGACAGTACTGACAGAAGCTGTGACCGCACAACAAGACAACTGGATCCTTAAATAAATCACAGCACACGGGGCAGGTGCAATCCACTTCAGGCTGTGATACGTTAGCAGCCATTCTGACGTTTTCTCCTGCACTTGGCCGTTTCTTCCTGTTGTTTTCTTGTGGGAACTCAGACAGCCAACTTACTTTCGTTTTCACATTCACTTGTATCTGTTCAGCCAGCTCTCAGGTTCTATAGTTCCAAGTAGTCAAGTTATTTTCAATAAACACCTGTGAATTCTCAGTGAATACGTGCATACATACACACCTCAACTGTCTTCCTTACTCGAGAGCAGCTTCAGGAAGTGGAACACTTCCTGTTTTCTGTTTAAAGAGAAAGGAGGGTTTGCTCTAGTGCCTCTGCAGTTCTCTCCTGCCCTGTGTAATATAGTTCCACCCTCATGTGGTCTAACCAGAGAGTGAAGTGGGGGGGGGGTCCTGCTTCGTTCAAATTGGTGTACGTGTTCTCCCTGCTTTGGCTCAAACTAAGACTTCAGCAATTTGTTGAGTATAATTTAATGGTAACTGATATAACCAGTCCACAGAGACATGAAAATAAAACCCAAGTTGCTGTAAACCTCTGTTCACTTAGTAGTCTTTGTGATTTATGAATGTAACCAAAATAACATTAGCAGGGACAGGGTTTTACATTCAGAATGAGCTACCTCCAAACACTAAAACTTGATTTTATCCAAAAGAAAACCTTAAACCAGCATGTATCTGTTCTTTCAAATCAACATGTAAGATCTTGGATTGAAAGTTTTACAATAGCAAATGATTGTAAAACATTCCTCACAATGCATCACAATGAAGATGAATGAAACAAAAAATACATCATTTCTAGGAGACCGGGTTGCATTGTTAGATGCACAGATGCCCATGTGCCCTTTGACATAAGATTTGGTGTAATTTTAACACACACACAACTTCAACCCTATTTCAGCTTCTTTTTCTTTGCAGTACACTCACACACCTCTGATTCTCTCTCTCTCTCATGCACATGTGCACACATTCACTTTAAGGGACACACACAAGCTACATACATCAAGCTCTCAGCAGTGAAAATCACAAGTGATTTGCCCCTTGACCGCTTAAGCAATAGCTATCAAAGGCTAACTGCTTTAACATGACAGCACACACCACCATGTGGCCAGCTAACACATCTACTCTTTTAGTCTTCTCTTTGGCTCTCCTCTTTCTCCTTCTTTAGATGGAAAACATAATCTCCTCTGTGCTGTTAAAACTGGGTCATCTCTTTTACAGTCTCCTCTGCCATCAAAGCAAGAAATGCATGCCATCCAACATATTTTGACAGATGACAGATTTTAAGGCACTCCAATTAATTAAATGAAAGCTTAATTGTAGAATATTATTTGTATCAAATCTGCACCAAAACTAGGGACTGTAAACCTGGAGTTAAAGCATAGTTTTTGTTTGTAAGCTCAAAACTTGACTATATTGGCACGATACGTAAACTATTACTGACTGAAGGAATAAATAGTTTCACAACTTATAGACATGATGTCTGCCTTGAGTGTTGTGTCTGGCTACTGTCAAGCCAGGAACATGAGGGAGAGGACCCAAATGCAGACACCACCAGGCTGACTTAAAGAGTCCCTGGCTGCAAAGTCTTCAAGCCAGGAAAAAAAACTTCAGGGATAACAAAATCAAAAACAAAAGCCTAAACTTCACAGAAGCACAAGGAACAGGGAAGCAACCAGGTACAAACACAGAGATTTCATTGTACCAACCACAGGCAAAATCAACATAAGTAAACTGAGGCAAGAACAGGTACAAAGAACAGATGAACTGGTCAAGGGAGCAACAAGGCTTATATACACAAGTTAATAGACAACAGGTGAATCACATTAGGGCAGGGCAGACACTCAACAAGGGCAGGAAACAAGACAAAGACAGGGAGTGAAGTAGGACCAAGGATACAAGGACCAGGGCTACAAAATAAAACAGGAAATGCAGAACCAAACCAGGAACAGAAACACAAATAACAGGACTTCCAACAAAACAAGACATACTGAACACACTCGAGAACCAAAACAAGAGTGTCCTAAAGTAAGGCACTACACACGTGCATGCCTCAGTGGTCCCTTTCTCAGGTAGATTTTATCAGAATGTTGATGGTCCTGGTGTGAACTGCTGATGGTGATGTCTGTGGAGGGCAGGGGTTAAAGAGAGAAGACATATTGTGGTTGTGTATTTGATTTATTGGATTTAAATTGTGTTCACCTGTCTCCTTTGTTGCACCTCTTCCTCTGTCAGACCAGGAACAGCCAAACCTGGGCTGGAGCAGTCCATTTGGTTAAATAGGGGGTTCACAGGGGAAGAAACCAAGTGTGGTAGAGTCTGAGGGGGTGTTTTCTCTTTTGTGGTGAAATGACCTGTATAAGTATCTTGTATTATTGTAAGTGTGCTGGAAGAGATATTGATTTCTTGAGACGGTGCAGTCCACCAGTATACAAGTGAGGAGGATGTGGCGGCTGGGGGCTAGAGAGGAGAGAGGTATAGCTCCAGATCTCTCTCTAGATGAGAGTTTCTCGGCCACCCTCACAAAGAGTAACATGACTTCAACATAAACCAGAAATTACTGAAAAAAACCTGGAATCTGTTCCTAACAGGATTGCAAACTACACAGGAAATACAAAACATACTCAAGAAACCGAAACAAGAGACCAAATACAGTCCACTCAAAGTCCGAAGCAGTCCAAAAAGAATTCCAACACAATCCACGATGGCCCAAAATGATCAAAAACAGAGGCCAAAACAGGCCCCACGGAGCTGATCATAACATTGAGAGAGCACAGTATTTTGAATATTTGCATTTTGTCATTTTCTTCTAAGTTATCCTTTGTCAAATTTGTGTGGCATGAAGCAGAGTTTAAACCTGACATTAAATTAGTTTTTGGGAAAATGAGTAAGTGGGTAGTTTTTGTTTGGTAGTAGCCAAACTTCATCCTCAGTCATTTTTTGGTTGTGTGTAAAAACCTCCATCATCAGTATTGGGTTTAGTGATCAAACTGGCAGTCCACCCATATCTCTCAGAGAGGAAACACCTTTCAGTGTGCACAGAGTTGCATAATTCATGATATTGTATCTCATACAGTGTATGTACTTTTCCCACTTACCTTTCCTGGGCTGGTGTAATTATTAGGCCTGGGGATAGTGGTGCAGGGGTGGATTCTTGTGAGACTGTTACTATACTTAAATATTATGTCCATAACCATAAAACATTCAATCCACATAAAGCCAAGTGTTCTGGATCTGGCCACAGTAGCCTCCCCAGGGTGGTGCTGTAAAACCGCCGTGAGCCGCCATTAGGTGGAGGGAGCTGGAAGAAATCCTGGACAGAGACTGCGACCGAACCAGAGCGAGAGCACAGCTGATGGTAAACTAATTTTGTTGGTCTGAGACCCCTCCCGTGCTAAAAAACACACACATGCAGTTAGTGTTCACACACACACAGCATGTGGAACACACATACTGTACTGTATCGTGCTTCCACACCAGTGAGGAGTCTCATAGGACTCTCAAAGTGGGACAAAATCACACGTTCACTCTCTCTCTCTCTTGCTCTTTCCATCTTTTCCCTCAACTGTTCTCACACACACTTGATCACCATCTCACCGAGTAAGACATATGCTCCATCATTTGCCTTGAGGGATAAAAGACTGGGAAGGAATTCAGTGAGACACTGTAGCACTTCTCTGCAGAGTCTTGGAGAGAAGTGCTGTATTAACAGTGTTCACCCACACAGCTTTCCTGCCTGTGAAAATCTATGCAAGACTAAATTTCGACTTGATGTTCAGTGTAATATACTTCAAAGTCATGTTCTTTAGACAGTAAAGATCAGATTAAGGCTGAAAGGAGTTGCATGTTAATGCCAGCAATCATTTAGCAAAGGCATATGTCAAACTTTTAAATTAAAAATATTTTAATTTGAAATTGAAACAGCTTTTCCTGCCACATGAAGGTTAAGAGACCCTGAGACTAAACCATTGGAACACAATGGATTACAGGAGGCCACACACAAAGAACGTTTGCACATGCAGAAAAAGCCCAATTAATATTTAGCATTAACTGTCTTTTACTGTCTTCTGTGTGTGTCTTTTTGTAACTGGACACTGATAAAGAGTCAGCGAAAAAAGGATGTAAGTGTAAGCTGAGTGGCAGCTTCTCGGCAGGACATTACAGGAATTTACGATGTGTTAAATGTTTCCTTTGTTCCTCCCTGTGGCAGCTCACTCCAGCAATTAGGGAAAGCAGCAGCCTGCAAGCAGCCTGAGCCTCCCCCCTGCCCCATTCCTTCTTTCTCCATCCCAATGTCTTCATCCAACATCATTTTTGTGTAGAGATATTTGATTGAAGGATTGATTGATACTTCACAGCATATGCCCATAATTTTACACATTCATAAAGAATAACTCCTGCACTTGAATCTGTGTCTTGCTGACAGATATGTGAAAGTATCATGTGCTTGCCTCATGTACCCCCATCTTAATTACCAGGGGAGATTAATTTAATATTGCTTTTATTTTTCTTTCAGTATTGTGGTAAAATCTGAAACCCAACGATGGCACTTTGCCAAAGTCCAAAATGCCAGCAGAATTTTTTTCTGTGCGCTCGGCCCCTGAAATAAACCCCATGCGCCATTCCATTTAGCAAACCAATTTGGGATGGAGGGTGGGGGCAGGAAAGGGAGAGGTATAGGTTAGCTGTAGTAATAATCATAAATCACCTCTGAAATGCTGCCATGTCACATGCCAGACTGCGCCACTAATGACCAAGCCCATCTTTCACCGGGTATTTTTATCTGTGTGCCCTGACACTCGACTTCTGGAAGCGTCCTCTCATTTTACGTCGTCAGCACCTCGGCCCGGCCTGAGCACAAGTTCCTTGCATATCTATAAATACCAGCCAGCTAAATGGCATTTTCTCTCACCCACCCCCTGCTTGGCTAGAACCAGGAGCTCTGTGACTTGGCAAAGGGACCCACAGTCCTACATCACTAAACATCTTGGGGCTTAGCCCCCCCCCCCCACCCCACCCAGCGTCACCCTTCGGCGAACAGCTGGCCAAAAAAATAGATCCATCTGCCACTGCCTTCAAATTCCAAAGTGGTCTCAGTTTAATTAAACAAGTTGAAACTGATTTTAACAAAATCTAATAAAAAGTAAACATTATTAAATCAGTTTAAAATCACTTGTAGGATGAAGATGTTGCATTACAGATGTAGTTAAAGTATCAACATACACCACAGCTTGTTGACTTGTGTAATCCCCCACAGGTATTCTCACACCCACACACCAGAAACACACAAACACCTGTATATACTTCCTTTGTGCAGAATGTTCTGCCAAGTTTTTTAAGCTTGCTGACATGTGGCAGTAGAGGCTGCAGGTCAGTGACAGCTTCCTGCTATTTCGGGCTCTGTCACAGCTTGAGGTTTTAATTTATTCTGCCAGAATGTGTCAATCACTGAGCAGCAGGGTTCAGGCCTGAGTCTGCTGTGGGAAGGAGAAGGAGGCAGACACAGAGGGTTTATTCTTATCGAAGGGTTTAATGGGTCTAAAGAGAAGCAGATACTGTGACAGCAGGTAAACTCTGCTGTTAATAGAAACCTCCCAACCCTTCTTGACTATGTCCACAAATTAATACAAAATGGCAAAAAAAAAAAAAAAAATTCTATGTCAAATGTTTTTGGTCCACACAGGCATTTTCAGATCATGACTGCAAGAAAAACCTATTTTATATGAGGCGGGAAGCCAGAGTGGGATTGTATTCTTAACTCTGTGCTAGTGACTCATATTAGGCAGATAGAGTACCTGTGTGGAGTGAGGTGGGATTCGGGGTGTATTCCATGTCATGTCCCTCCCAGGGAAGGTATCACGTGTCTGCAGCCCTACCAGCAGACCGACAGTAGAGTAAATGGCCTGATAAATACTCAGACACAGACTTGGACAGCAGGTGATTCTGTTTATAATACCCTGCTTTTCTGCACAGATATTTTACATGTAAATCAAGGAGAAGTCATTGATATCAAGTGCACAACACATAGTTTCAAATTCCACTTGACACGAGTGCCAAAGTGTTGCATGAAGTGAGACATTAAGTGCATGGGAATATGGACTGGGGAAGCTGTAGGAGTTAAAAGGACAGGAGTGTATGGAGAACTGTGCTTTCCAAATTAAGAGATAAATGAGAAAAGCAAGCTTCAGTGGTTAAAAACTCTGAGCTCAATGTGTTAAAGATGTGTTCCTGAATATATCTGTGTTAGCATGTACAAAGTCAAAGTACACCGTGATTCCAAGATGGATTTCATATTACATTCACTCAGTAATTATAGGTGACAATCTGATCAATCTGAGATGAGCATCTAGGGCCATTTAACCTGAGTGGCTTGATAAAGAGATTCCTGGTGTGGTGCTTACTATGCACAGAGACTATAATGCTCTCACTTTTAGCATCAGGCTACTGTTACCATGCACAGTCACTGTCAATGAAAGCCATGAGAGGCTTTCTGTGGTGCTAGCTACACTGTGACTCAAAGAAATGACTTAATGTACATGCACGGATTAAAAAAAAAGTCCTGCCATTCATTTAGAACTGCAAAACAAATGTTTATTTCCAAAGAAGATATAGTTTTAGTAGATAATTTCACTTCTTTCTTCTTATAAAGGACCTGTAGGGGTACATCTGCTTGAATGGTGGGTTCCTCAAAAAAGAAATACCTTGATTTTTATAAAGGAAGTTGTTCATCTTAAAAATGATCATCTCAGGAAGAAGAAAAACTTACTTCCAGTGGGGTGGGAAGCCAGATAGGGATCAGGTCTTAGTTGCTCCTCATCCTCTGCTGAAGAGACCTCAGACTTTAACATGGGTGACCAGTGTTTGTTTTCCATTTCCAACTGTCAATTCATTTCTTTTTTTTTTATAGCTTGACCACAGTCAAGCCTGAACCTTAACCACATACTGTATTGTAACCATGACAACAAAGCTCCTCTAAACTTAACAAAGTTGCAATTGAAACCCAAACCACAATGTTTCCCTAACCTTAACAAAGTCATTATTTTGACCAAAGCATGATTTTTCCCTAAACCTAACCAAGTTGTTTCATAGAGTTGTCACATCATAAAATGGATTTATTTTTCAACAGTGATTTGCAGTGGTTTGGACAAGCACAGACAAATGATGTCAGCCTGATGTACAGGAGTGTCATATCAGAAAACTCTTCTACATGTCGCTCTTGATGACACTGGCAAATAAGGTATGTTGTAATTTAATTTGGAGGAGATCCTCAACCAGCCTCAGCTCCAACCACGTGTGAATTTTCTTGCTCCTTATAACTGACAAGACAGTGGTAAACGATGAACCTGAAGCTGAGGTTCAAAAAAATAAAAAATAAAATAAAATAAAAATCCAGCCACTAATATGTGGGTGACATCGCTAATACTGTAGCCACGTTTTCCTGCAGCCCACAGCTGGGATCAGCTCCAGCAACCAATGAAACAGACAAATGGAAAAAAGAGAATTAAGGGATAGAAAGATGAAAGAATGAAAGGAGTGAGGGTAAACACTGAACTGAGAGAAGAAAATGAATATGACAGCTTCCTTTTCTCTCTGCTCACTCTTTGTTTTTATTTTGCTTTGCTAGTGTGTGAGCGACTTTGTCTCTAGGCCTGTCAGTGAATGCCACAAAGAGCATCTTTTTTCTTCTCTTTTCTTTTCTTTTCTTTTCTTTAGTGTTTGTGTACAGTGGATGATGCCAGGGAAACTTAAGCTCTTTTCATTCTCCATAATGTTACCAAAAAAGCTTTTGAATCACGTAAACAAATGTTGTATTTGTGTGCATGAGAGAAACAGAGAAAGCGGGGGAAAGAATGTAAGAGGCATTTGTGTGTATTGTGTGTGTGTGTGTGTATGAGCAGAATCTCTAAACCACCAATCATGGATCAGTCAGGGAGGCTGCTGACATCATCATCCCAAATAAATGACAGCATGGTCAAAGAGCGCTGGTCCAAGGCCAGCGGGATCCAACAGTCAGAGAATCCATAAGCCATAACAAACATTCAATTTTTCAAATAAACTACACTCCGTGGCCAAATCTGTCATCTTTTTTGGGGGCCACTGGGGCCCAGTGCTATCTGATTTTTACTCTCACAAGATTTATTTGAGACAGTCTGATTCATGTTTGTTGTTTTGTTTGGTACATCCAGCATGTTTCCTGGCTTTTCTCGCCGTAACTGTTCTCCATTTTTGGGTCTATAAACGTATACCGATTAACTAGCACCATGTTTTTCCCTCGGTCTGACTTCGTATTTTTGCTATCATGTCCGTTCTGATGTGTGTATTATATTTCATACTTCCAAATGACTATCTTTGAGCGACTCTTTTATCATTTGATCTCAGATGTTGCCCGAGTCTGCATCGGCCACAGGGCAGTATTATACAAGCCTGATTGTGATATCCTTAAATTTGACCAGACTTCATCTAAGGACCCTGCTGTTCATTAGGAAAACCACCTTTGAAGTGCAGGTGAAATATACTGTATTGGATATTGGTTGATCAATATTGGTTTATCTTTTCCTTCCTTACTTGCTAAATCATAGATCTTGTCCCATGACAGTTTTAGGCCACATAAAAATGAATTGGCTCAAAATAAAAACAAATGCATATAGAGAAGGGTTTCTCCATAGTTACAGGCTATTCCTGGCATCTTTGAGAAGGTTCTGAACAGTAAAAGAGTGGTGAAAAAAGTAGCAAATGTCTCTTTTTGGTTGGTCAAACCAAAAAGAGAGAGAGAAAGAGAGAGAGAGAGAGAGAGAGAGAGAGAGTGTGTGTGTGTGTGTGTGTGTGTGTGTGTGTGTGTGTGTGTGTGTGT
>JBBMJY010000011.1:10803071-10817150 GCA_037833715.1 Toxotes lorentzi
GGGGGGGATGAAAAAAGAGAGGAAAAAAGGTTCTTTTAGCCGTAGCCTTTTCCTCTGGTGCGCTGGGAGAGGCCCCGAGTATGGCAGCTGTCCCAGTCTGTGTGTGTGTGTGTGTGTGTGTGTGTGACAGAAAGACAGAGCGAGAGAGAGAGAGAGAGAGAGAGAGAGAGAGAGCCCAAGTTAGAGGAGGAAAGGGGTCAGGTTGCACCCCTCTTTCACCCCTACAACCCCATACAGACACATTCACACAAAGTTACATGCAGCAGCAGTAGCTAAATACGAGCACGGCCCAACCCTGATTGCCAAGATTGCATTGGCGTCATAGACAGTCGTTTCAAAATCTGCCCGGCGACAAGGCATGTGGACAGATCACAGAAGTGCGGAGTGTAACAGCTACCCCCTGGCATCCCTCTAGTAGCCTGGCATCCTAGTTGTGGCACCGAGGTGCACTTCAATTTCAGCTTAGTGTACAGTGATTCTTGTAAGATTTATGTTTAGTTGACAGCTGAGTGTTGCTGAGAGAGTCGGCCGTTCAGACTTCCAGTCACCTCCGTCTGAGCTGTACTGACGGAAGGAAATATTTGGGACACTTAATATTTTCTTGAAAGTCCTTATTCTTGATTTTATTATGGTCGATAAACATTGTATCCCAAGACCCCCTGTGTTTTTACACTATTGTTTTTTTTCCTCTGGCATACTTAGAGAAGCATAATCTCCACAGACAGCTGTTCACACAAGTCTCTCACTGTTCATATGTTCTGAACTGATTAACGGTATCTCTAATGACTGATCGAGTTATAATGAGCCATGCGGGGAGCCTCGCTAAAATAAATGAATCAGAAAATTGAAAACAGTGTTGATATCTTTTATGGAGCCTAGGTGAACAAGAATTTCTGCTGTCAATCAACCTGGTGAAGACAGTTTGTCCAGTCCTCCTCTCCACCAGAGCTGCTGCTGACTGTTGTTTCTGAGGAAGGAGAAGGCTGAATGGAGGTCAGAGTTGGTGTAGACTGAATGGACACTCACATCTTATTTTTGATGTGGATTCCCGACTGAAAAGATCGACAACTATCTCAGTGGTATATATAAGGCTACAGCCAGCAGCTGGTTAGCCTAGCCTAGCTTAGCTTGAAGGCAGCAAATAAACTCCTTTCCCAACATGCCCAGTTTTTCCTTCACTGTTATGAATTTTTGCAGTGTAGTGTTCTCTGGTTTACTGGGATTTAGAGAAAGAATTCGATTCACCCACATAGTGAACTGGTGATTTTTGTTTTGTTTTTTTTTCTTCAAAATCTACACTGAAATTTGGAAACGTGGAGAAATCGGCCCACTTAAATACCACACTTTAGAGGAAGGATCCTACTGTCATGTGAAAAACTTTTATTTAAGATGCATGAAACAACCCAGAGCATCTGTGTTTCACCAAAATCTATTCGCTTCTTGCCTTGATTCAGATAATTTATAACTCATATTTAGGAGAGCTGAGTAAGAGCCTGGCCGGCCAGAGAAAGCCAGCTAGGTGTGAGGTCAGCAGGTCACAGACGGCCTGTGAGCCAATCACAGCAGTCTGACAGATTGAAACCCCCCAAACAGACTGGAGAATCCATCTAGAAACCCAGAGCAACCGGCGTGGGCTTTCTAGAGGAACGCACCAGACAGGAAACCACATGATATGTGTGCTTGAGTGTCTGCTGTGTGTGTCTGTGTGAAAGTATATGTGTGTGTGTAGGTGTTTCTTTCTCTGTTATACACATATACTCTCTGTGGTGTGGGACAGCTGAGGTCATCTGAGTGGAGACTGTCTCATATTGTGACCATGCTTGTTTAATGGAAGTCAATCAGGGCACAACATTTCGTGCCAAGATTTCTCGCTTTATTGATCACTCAGAGAGTTTTCAAGGAAAACCACTCTATTACCAGATGTTACATTTCTCTCCATGGAACATTTTAATATGATGAAGTTGATTCTTACAAAAAAAATGACAATCAATTCAAACTCTTACTTCAAACTCTTACATTACACGAACAGAAGTCCCTGGTAAAGTAGAAAAACATTTGTATTCTTTGTTCCCAGCATCCTTCCATAAATAGAGCCTCTTGATAGCACAGCCCACCTTTTGTTCGCTCTGCTCTGCTCATCTGCCATTGGTTATGAAAAAGGGAGCACATTTCCTCATTTTTCTGGGAAGGAAATGAAATTGCAACAATTGTGCTTTGGTTACGGAGGAACCTGCCTGCCTTGCCTGCCGCGAGAACTTCCTCTGCTGTTCTGCTGGAAGATTGGATTTCTCTCTCTGCAGCGCAGAATCAGAGAGGTAGCGCAGGGGTCGCCGAGGCCAGATAGGCCATGACCTGGTTCTCTGTACTCAATTCATCATTACTTTATTACTTCACATATTGGTATTAATAAATCAACTTTTATATAGTAGTATTAGCAGTATGTGAAAGTTCTACATAGTGCTAGCATCTCACAGGTGGAGCAGTGGGGGGGTCAAAGGTTAATAGAATGAACAAAGCATGCTAAAAACTTTTCAGTATCACTGAGACCACTTCAAATCTGCCTTTTTATGTTCAGTTAGTGCTACATTTATTTACTGATGTCTTAAAGATGTCCTCAGGAACCACCTTTGTCCATGTGACCATGTTTGAACTGGATCTAACCGGCGCTGATGTCCAGAGAGGCACATTTTACTCTCCCTGTCCTTGTTTCTTTCTGTCTGTCTTCCTGTCTCTCTATCTGTCTGTCCCACCTTCCCTTTCTCCGGCAGCCTGCCCGCCTCTTCGTCTCTCCCTGTGTGTCTCTGGCTCGAGTGATGATTCAGGGCCTATTGTGAAGTCAGCAATCCGATACAGAGCCAGCCCGAGAGCAGGGCGGGAAGGGGGGTTGGGGGGGTACGATGGAGAGAGGGAGGGAAGGATAGGGAGAGCAGAGGGGGGGTGAGAAACAGAAGGGATTATGGGTTTTCTCAAAGCCAGGACCATGTTGTCTGGAGCCTGGGGCACTTTGGCACCCTTACCTGTCCTCTGCTTTACCTGTTGCTCTCATTCTCCAGTTTTGCCTATGGTCTCTTCCTCTTTGTCCTCCTTTATCTTTGTCTTTCTCACACCCCCAAGCTCCTCACTGTCCCTTTATGGACTCTCTGCCCTTCCCTCTTTTCTTTTCCTCACTTAGGTACATCCTCTTCTCCCTCAATCTGCCTTCCTTCTTCGCAGACATATGGTATTGTGAGTGATTTTATTAGGAAGACGATATGAAGTGTTTCAAGGCCTGGTATGATGGAACAGCTTGCGAATTCTGAGACATTCAACTCCTGTTCACTCTCCTCGTCGCGCAGGGCAGCAGTAACTTCTAATAATCGGCTGCATATTGGATCTGAGAGCAGATGGCATGTGTGTGTGTGTGTGAGAGAGAGAGAGCACACCTAGCTGTCTGCTGAATGTCTCTTCATGTGTCTTTTTTTTAAGGGTATCTACCTTATGTTGTGCCACTCACATGCACGCACACACACACTGTGATGTCATGAGCAGCATTATTTAACAGGCAGCTGGGAGGCCATTCATCATTTAATTAAAAGCGTCTGAAAGGGATCTGAGGCCTAATGAGATTAGCTTTAATTATTGATGTTGCTGCTGCTGCCACAGACACGCACTTACACACACAAGCTCACACACACACACACACATTCCAGTTATGACCAACACAGACACTCACGCGTTCTTAGAAGTCAGACTCTCAGTCTAAACATTCAGAACACTTGCATGCACACTTTTTGCTTTTCACTTCTTTGCTCTCTTACCTGGTCTTTTTCCTAACACACACAGACACATCATTGATTTCGCTTCATGGTGGGATGTAGAGGTGCTCAGGGGTTGGGTTGGTGGATTCGGAGGGGGAAGGCTGCGGCATGAGGACCGAACGGGGGGGGGGGGCGGTAGCTGCGGTCGAGTTGGGGATGAGAAAAGGTGAAGGGGGGGTCAGGAGGATGGTGTTGTGTTTCTTCAGGTCCCACACAGCAGCAGAGAGGAGCTCTTACTGTTCTAGTCCACTCACTCTATTCTCCATTTCATCAAATTGAAGTCTGCCGCAGAATACAGAGTCCATATAAATACCAGTGGATTTATTTCAAAAACCATCTGTCTGAAGTGATACTTAACCCTTTAACATACTTTTCTCACCTTTTATTTCCCCTTAAAATTTGTCCTTGAAATTAGTAAAACCCACGATTCCCTGCCTTGTAATCCCTTTATAAAAATCAGAAACACATGAGACTATAAAAAGTGAAATCTTGCGCAGGAAGCGTAGCACCAAGCTAGTAAGAGATATATCGGGATAGCGGCTCACCACTGACCCTACAAGGGACCAATGGTGGCCCATGGTCAGCCCCGTTGCTTTCATGGAGACTTGAGGCTTATATTTTCCTTTTTTCCCCAAAGTCTCAGTTTGTTGTCTGCTAAGCACATGATAATTACACATCCCAGAGAAGATGTTGTTGTCAGTTAAAGCTTACAGCTATTTAAGAGGACGCAAACCTGGATTAAATTTCTCTGAAAAGTAAATTTAGTCCAGGTTTATTCCCCTTTAAATAGCTGTAATCTTTCTAACACTCATTTCTTCATCAAATAGAGATACTGTAGATGTCTTATGTGTCATTTTATATTAATCTCTGCAGAAATTTAGCCTGACATACTTAGCTGCTGCTTGTTGTACCCTAAAACTGCTCAAAGATAAGTTTCTAAATCAAGCCTTACCTTTGGTATCAAACAGGTATGGAGGAATGAGGACATATCAGTAATATTATATCCTATGTACTGTGACAGCTTCTACTGTGGAGACTAATCTGCGCCTGCCTTCGTGCCATGACTCATACACATCATGCAACATGGAGCTTGGAGTCATGTATTGACCCATGAATTGAGTCATTCAAATCAATTATTTAGGGCTGCTGAAATAATTGATTAATCATTTTGTCTTTATAGAAATGTCCATGATTAATCAAGTAATTATTTCAGCATTACACTTATCCATTCAGTTCTCTCTGCAGCTATGTGTCACAGTCTCTCATATTGAGCTGTGTGTTCTTGAGTGTGCTTTTTTGAGTAGAGTGATGGCCAGAGTGCTTGTGTGTGTGTGTGTGTGTGTGTGTGTGTGTGTGTGTGTGTGTGTGTGTGTGTGTGTGTGTGTGTGTGTGTGTCTGGTCAGCCATGGACTGGTTTAGGTTTCTCCCAGTTGTTTTTTTAATCACTCTCATCAGATTAGCTGAGCAGGGGCAGTCGAGGCCAAACGCTTCACAATTAACAGCGCAGAACCGCCCCGCACACACACGTACATACACACACATCCATCAGTGACTTTTCATTTGTCTCCACTGAGTAAAGCTGCATTAAATCATGTCTGTGATCCCCTCACTCTCCGAGACAATGAGGAGCCAATTTAAATGGCAGCCATGAAGACCACCAGGACGGCGAGTAGGATGGAGAGCAGCCTTAGTTACCGTTCTCCTCTACTGCTCCTCATCCTTCCCAAATGTGTATTCACAACAGGCACACAATTAGATAAAAAAATAATCTTTGGGATTTTAAAATTAGGGGGTTGCACTGATCACCCTTGCAACTTTGAGTTCCAGAGTTATTTTTAAAGATGGCCCTAAATACAGCAGGAATTACTCGCTGGCTTACAATTGAAATCATCAAACTTCAAAACTTCTTGCCTTGTCATCAGAAGAAATGCATAATTTAATTAAAAAATGGAAACACATGATAATGTAAAAGCGGAAATCCAGCCAGGAAACACAGCACCGCTCACCAGTGGTCCAGCATAGGCACTTGGTCTTTAGCGGCCCATCTGGCGTCGGCAGAGCTGGACAGTAACACATTATTTAGTAATGCCTTACAGTAATGTGACGACTTTCTTCAGTAACGGGTAGTGTGGTGAGTAAATTAGTGAAATGCCGTTATTTCTTTTTGAATGACTAATGTGTAATTACTTGATTACAGTTTTCAAGTAACTTGGCCAACGCTGGCCATCAGCTAAGCATGTGAATGAAACAGAGGGATCCCTAAAGTCTCAGTTTGATGAAACGGGGCTAAATTTTGTTGGAAACATAAAATTTTGAAGATGCTAACATTTATTTTATTTACTTTTTTCTAAATTCCAAGGGTATAACCACTTCTACAGGATCTGCTGGACAGATATGACGGCTTGTCTACTTCCACCCCAGATTTGTTTATATACAGAGTAGAGGCTCACTACCAGCCCCATGTCATTTCTTCTTCTGTCATTACAGATTGCAGTTTTAAACCGTCGAGGTGTTTCCAAAGTTGTATTTTATGCTGCGAAATCAGTTTTTTCTTTGTTTCTTCTGTGCAGTCGAAGAGCTTATACAATTTCATTTTACATCACATGGAAGACAGTGTGAGCAGGGAGTGTTTATTTCTTTTTCAATCTGCATGAACTCATGGTCCCAGTAAGCCTGTTTAAATTCCCTGTAACTCCTTTCTTTGTCTTCAATAGCGTAACACCCCTGTGCTAAATAGCCTGGAGCAACCTTGCTTCGTGTTGTTCTCTCATTTCCTAAATTGTTCATATTGTCTTGGGGGTTCAACGTAAAGGCCAGCGTCTAGTTTTAGCTCTATTTTTGTCTTTTTTTTCTTTCCCTGGGCAAAGGTTCAAAGACATGTGATACTTTAGGTGCAGAACCTGCATGTGAATATACTTTAATTTCTGTGTCCTTCAAATGAGCAACACCAATCAGCTCTTGGCAGTTTCATGTGAGCATAGGCAGGTAGAGAGAGGTACACCTGGTGAGAGAGCGAGAGATGTTTTTGGAGAGTACCTTTTCACCCAAACACCTCCTCCTCCTCCACCTCTTCCCTGCTCCACAGACTCACCCTGTTCTTCCCTTTCACTCCCTCACTTCTTTTTTTTTCTTTTATAGCTTCCTACTACACCTGAAAAAGGGGCATTTTTGGAGGCATAAAGAGAGGGATAGTTTTACACCTCCCCAGGCTGGGGGAACTGGGGGGTGGAGGAGGAGTGGTGGAGGGAGGGAGGAGGCTCGGCACAATGTATTTTACATGAAAGGAAGGGGATTGAGTTACCACACCGATAACCACTCATACAAATGGGGAGAGCAGAAAGCTTTGAGCAGGGGACAGGTAATAGGGTGAGACTCAGTGTGTGTATATGTGTGTGTGTGTGTGTGTGTGTGTGTGTGTGTGTGTGTGTGTGATAGAGAGAGAGAGAAAGACAGAGAGGGAAAGAGAGAGAGAGAATGTGGAGGATAGATAGAGATGGAAGATGTGTTTGTGTGGTGAGTCACATCCTTCATGAGTGTGTTTTGTGGCCGACACACACCAGCCGATGTCATAGGCAGGAATGGCTGGATGATCACGTTGCACAGGTGTGTGTGTGTGTGTGTGTGTGTGTGTGTGTGTGTGTGTGTGTGTGTGTTAAAATATTATAGGAATAATTGAATATTTTTGGGAAAAGGCTTTTTGTGTTGCCAAGAGTTAGATGAGAAGATCGATACCACTCTCATGTGCATACGGTAGATATGAAGCTACAACCAGCAGCTAGTTAGCTTAGCTTAGGATAAATAGACTGGAAATAGGGGGAAGCAGTTTGCCTCCCTTTGGTGAAATCACAACTTTTTGTTTTCTCATGTTTTTTTTTATTTTTTGCGCAAATTAAACAAACTAGAGATGAAGCGTAAATTAGCAAACTTTAGAGACACTGGTGTATGGTTTTGGAGCTTCATATGTACTATACACACACAAGACTGGTATCAATACTCTCATCTAACGCTTGGCAAAAGAGCAATAATGAATATGAGCCAAAATACTCAAACTGCTCCTTTAAAGTTGCACTTGATTAGTCACTTAACTTTAAAATGTAGCTGTGAAATGATTAAAAATGCACCTAATGAATACAGTAAAGTAAATCCAAAAAAATCTCACTTCAAAATAAATGATGAGTACGAACAGCAACAAGACAGACGAGACAAAAAGGATCAGAGTCTGTCTCTGTCTGTCTTGCTGTCCAGCAAGGGGAAGATAAACTGCTGTTGTTCCTCTTGAAGAACAAAGTTATTCTCAAGAGCCTCTTAAAAGGGAGTGAGGCACCTCTGTCAGACATTTCTAAAACACTCCTAAAGTCAACAAAAACCAAAGCCAAGTCCTGTCATTTAGCTGTCTAATATACTACTTGCTTTCTTTGCTCAGTTCACTGCTCTGATGTGCCCATGCCACGCTACTGTTTTGTTTTTATTTCTCTTTTTTTTTTTTTCTTTTTTTTTTTTTGATATTTCATTAACCGTGTTTTGGGACGTCTCCCCTGCTCCCATCTCGGCTTGCTGTGAAAATATTTCATCGGGGATGTTTTTGGACGACCCCCTCCCGATGGGGTCCTGCCTGGCTAATAATAAAGTGCTTGAGTTGTCAAGCGCTTCGGCAACACCCTAATCTGTTCTGACAGCTAGTCCTCCACATACACTCTCAAACGTCCAGCGCACACAAACGCATGTCGGCATGCACATATAGCAACAGATATTTGCACTGATGTATGCACGCAGGTCCACAGACAGTCTATCAATCAAGGTGTTTATTGGGGGTTCGGGGGATAAATGCTGCGGGACAGGGCTGCATGCTGTCACCATGGTGACCAAGGTGACTGGTTCACAGTTGGAGACAGTGGCCCTGTTCCAATTTGGTCTCTGGGCCTGTATTCATCTGGTACCCTTCTCAGCTGTTTTCTGTACGTAGGAACATTCAAACAGCTCTGTATGTTGTTAAAGGGTCAGTTCACCCAAAATAAAGTTCTCACTTAATTATAGCTGTGCAGATATGTCTGTATTTACCTAAAACTAGTCAAATATGTGGGGCTTCTCTTTAAAATGATGAGCAGCCCCACTGAGAAACACACAATACTAAATGCTATCCTACGCAATGCTAAAATGCATGTGTATAATTCTGAGTAAACACATTCACAGACCTCATAGTGAGGTCTGCGGATTATCCTCATTAACTGATGCTGCTGATTTGTTTTTCAAATGTTCAAAAGTTTCAAAGCTGTGAGCGCTACAGATGAAAATACACTCACCACCACGCACATTCTGGGGTCTAGGCAGAAATTACATTGCTGAATAAACAGCAGGGCAGGATAAATTTTGAATTTGAGCGCATTGACCCTTTATTAGTGAAGTAAAGTGTTGGAGGAGAAGCGTCAGAAATTGGTGCCGGCCTGGTTTAAGCATGTGTATGAGTGTGTGATCATTTCACATCATTTCGCACATGTTGTGTGCTTGTGTGTCTCTCTGTGTCTTTGGGCGTGTACCTCCCCTGATAACACCTTGACGACGATAGCGAAAGAGTGCCATCTTCAGACCGAGGCAGCTGGGAGATTTATGGGTGTGTTTGTGCATGAGTCCACTTACTCGATGCTGCACCCCCTCCCTCCAGCTCAGCTACACTTCACATATGACACACACGTGTAGCCCGTGTGGTTCCAATTAACTTGAATGTGTGTGTGCTCAGGTGTATGTGTGAGTCTCTGTGCGGTGTGGTGACATGAGGGTAGGTGTGTGTGTGTGTCATGGTTGGGGGGGGTCAGCTGCATGGTGTGAAGTTTATAGTCTGGCCTGTACTTTCTACTGCACAGCAAGACATTGGCATTACATCCTCACCACGTCTCCATTTACCGCTTTAACTTCGTGGAAGCAATCACGTGAGAGCTGCCATCAGCAGGATTTGAGTCATACACACGGATGTTTTTGATTTTAGGGGCTCCAACTTGTTTGAGTTATGTTTTACATTTCAAATTCTTCACCGTGTTCTTTTCTATACACAGTCTATAACTGCAATGTGGAATTCAGTTCATTTATGTCTATATTGGGAATGGACCCACATACACACAAGAAAAAACAGCCACATCAGTTACATTTAAAAAGTTCTTCAGTTTTAAATGTAAGCTTGAATGAGTCTGTGGTGAGTGACAGCCGAGAGGGGGAGAGAGAGAGAGAGAGAGAGAGAGAGAGAGAGAGAGAGAGAGAGAGTGAGAGGGGAGGAGGAGGAGGAGGAGGAGGAGAAGAGAAAAAGAAGGGGAGGAGGCAGAGGAGGAGGGAAACAGGACGAGTGAAATGTTCCCCATTACTGCAGGAAGACAGGAGCTGTGAGTGGCTTGACCTCAGAGACAGAGAGATAGAAAGAGAGGGAGGGAAGAGAGTAGTTTACACACACTGTTTCCTTTTTCTGCCCATTGCATGTTTGTTCAGAGTCAAAGAGTAAAAGAATGGATTTTCTCCTGTAGAGCAAAAACAAGAAAAACGTGGCACCTGAACTACAAAGTGCGAGGCAGGTAGATAGAGTTGAGCTGAAGTGTATTCGTGCTGGAGGCGTGGGTGAGTGCGTGTCTGTTTGTGTGTGTGTGAGACCAGCAAGCCTGTGTCTGACGGGAAGCTGGTGGATCGTACAGCTCTGTAATGCTCTGGAAGTATAGGACTCCTAACTGACCTGATTACACCCTGAGGTAAGAATGGATCTTTAACTCTGCGTGAGAGAGTGTGTGTGTGTCTGTGAGTGTGTTTTATGCCAAAACAGATAGCTATAGTTGTATTTTTCAATCAGACATTTTCTGTGCTATTATGTTCTGTTTTTCTTTTCACTTCTGACTGAAATGGTTTTTTTTTATGTAAAAGAAAAATAAACATTGCTTTTAATTTTTGATATTAATTGGGATGAATGGGTGCAATATTCAGAGCATTCAAAAAAATAAAATAAAATATCATTAGTGGATTATGGTGACAGCACTGTAATTGCTGCCAGTTACTATTCAAATTAATTTAAGTAAAATTAATTCACACTTTAACTATATTTCAAGAGAATTCATTTTGTTTTATTTTGATACCATGAATTATCATTATGGGATATTCTTGGAAATTTATACTATGTGGTTAGATTTAGATTTATAGGAAAGTATCTCATTTATCTGTTGCCTTTTTATTTTTTTTCCACAATTAAGAAAATGAATTAAAAGTTCACAGTTCACAAATATTTTAAATTAGGGCCGGACTTTTTTCCAAAGTGGAATTGCCGCATTTATAGAAAACAGATTATTTGGAAAAAATATTTTGAAATTTGGTTATAAATCAAAATGTTCCTTATATATAAGCGTCAAATTTATTTAACAGATTTTCTTAAAGCCTTCGTATATCAGTTGTGAAGAATGAATGTGCCTCTGTGTGTGTATGTGTGTGTGCACAGCTCTATGCATGGTATCAGATGTCCCATTGCAGATGGGTTGGGTTATTACCAGAAACACAGCGCTATTCTTCTTTCTCTCTACTTCTCTACTCCCTTTTGTCAACCAGCGCAGGGTTTTCACAGTTTGCCAGAAACAATAACACAAACCTTGCTGATGCATCTTTTAGGTCATGTTTTATATTCTTGAATGAGCTCGTTAAAAACAAATAAAGGAGAAAACAAGGAAACAAAACTAGGACCAGAACTAGGACTGCTTCTGCTTGTTTCTGACTCACACCTACTGTTTCTTATTACTGCCTTTTTTGGGTCATGTTATTATTACATCCATTAGATGGTAAACATCTTTTAGCAAGTAAAAACACAAACATAGCAGTGTGTAAATCCCTTAAATAAATCATTGTTATTAGTGCTAATTACCTCGAGTACCTGTATTTACCCCTCAGGGAGTCCCTGAGCTGGGCAGGTTGTGTTCTAGACCGGTCACCCGGGCCAACCAGGTCAAAGGTCGTCTATTTAAGTGGCTCAGGTGACCCATTTGTGTCACCTGAGCCAGGCACCAGGCATCATGGCCACCTAAGAGTGCACTTAGAGGTCCTTCGTTTTGTTTTTAGAGATGAAACTGTGCGAGTTTTACGACGAGATACGGAAAGAGGAAAAATGGCATTGACTATCTGAACGCAGGACTACTTCGAAGTGAAATAGAGAGCGCTTGGATTTTTGTAAATAGTGAAGTTATTGATGTCGACTGGATCATAAACATGATGTGTAATGGGTATGGTAAAAGTGTCTTCTAATGAAAATTAGATGAAAAAAGTTTTAGCAGATAACAAGAAAAAAAAGTTTTAGATCATTTGTATGTGTTAAACAGAAGTTTGCTCCAAAAATGCTCCAGTTAGAAAAAAAAAACTGTGGAATTTTTTTGAAAATATGGAACAACTAGTTTTGACATTGGGGGTGAGATACTGGAAGAGGTGAGACGCTCAGAGAGGTCGACAGTGAGAGAAAGTGTGCAGTGGATGAAGCACGATGATAAAAGCTTTTCAGGATCAAAGCCCGAGTGTGCTTGTGTTTTCACAGATCATGTTGAGGCAGCAGCCGGGCTTGTGTGTTTCTGTGTGTGTGCGTGTGTGTGAGAGTGTGAGTGTGTGCGCATATACGGGCCGTGCATACACCCGCGTTTGTATGTCGCCCTGCGTGTGTGTTACATGTGGATTGCAGTTTCTCACGGCCATGCTGTTGATGCCGTGACTGACAGCCTTGTTAAATTTCGGTAAAGCATGAAACCTGACATGAAAGTGGCTTGTGTGTGTGTGTGTGTCTGTGTGTGCATGCATGTGTGTGCGTGTAAAGTGATCCATACAAGGGCACCGACTAACCTTTGAACCCTGTCTTAAACAGCTAAGTGCTGCTTCTTATTCGCTCTCTGCGGGATCCTCTAATCAGAACCATAACACCACAATGCAGCCCACACACACACACACACACACACACACACACACACACACACACACACACACAAATGTCCTATTTTCCACATACCTGGAGTTTAGTGTGTGCTTGGTCAAGCACTTTCTCTGTATACTTACCTGTGATTGCGATAATGTGTAAATGACTTAAATATATGCTGCCTGGTTGAATTGGACTGTGTGTGTGCGTGTGTGTTTGTATGTACATTTCCATGTGCGGGTGTGTGTGTGTTTGGCACCTCGCGCGTGCCCTACACCTCAACAGTGTGTTGACACAGTGATTATAGGGCAGCTGGTACACATTGGCCCTCGCACCGCCCTGCATTTACTGTTCTAATTAGTTCCTGTTCCAAATAAGAGAGAGGAATTTTAATAGAGAACCGCTGGTCTGCCGTCTAGCTCCGCATACCCTCACACGCAGCAACACATATAAAACCAGCCTGTGTGTTAAGCGTGGCGAGAGTGAGTGCACACTGAGGTGGAAAGGCGCTGAGGCTGAAGTGTGTTTTCTTAATTCTTTTTTTTTTTATTTTTTTTTTCCAAACTTCAGTGATGAAGGAAAAGCTCCAGCTCACAGTGATTGACACAGCCAAATGTCGCGGTTACCCCCCAAAGTTGAGGCTCGATTTAGTGTCTACGCTGACCCGTTTTAAGGATGAAGAGTGAGCTCTGTGACCTAATATGACCCTGCCGTGACCTTTCAGCTCTTTAAGGGTGAGGAAGGGGCTTGAACTCAGGGTGGAGCAGGGTCACAGGTGAACAAGGGGAAAGTTAATATCTGTCATTTAGACACCAGTTCGCACTTCTGTCGCAGTAGTGGCTGCAACTGCTCACACTGGTTCTTGATTCTTTCTGCATTTTAGTAACATTTAAGTAGCCAAATGGAACACGTTGCTATTTTCTGTTTACTCTGAGGTAACATAAGATCAGCTTTGAGTTTTATCCCCCGTTGCCGGAACTTCTCTTCTGTTCTTGTAAGTGTTGAATTTTATTTTGTTGTTATTCACAACAGCTCAAGGATACTAACAAGATTTGTAATAAATTTGTCATAAACACTGGTTTATGAGGCTAGTTTATGACACACTAAACACTGGTTCTTATGAACTGCATGTAATGTGTGTGATGGGGTGTGTGCATGTGTTTAGTAACATTTCCTCTCGTCTGGTTTCTCTGCAGGTGAAGAAATCACACAGTGAATCTCATGTTCCAGACCCTTCAGACGCCAGGTACACTCATATCTGTTTGCATAATATAACAAACAATATCAGGTTTTTTGGAACGTTATGTGTGTGTGTGTGTGTGTGTGTGTGTGTGTGTGTGTGTGTGTGTGTGTGTGTGTGTGTGTGTGTGTGTGTGT
>JBBMJY010000011.1:10831957-10923304 GCA_037833715.1 Toxotes lorentzi
TGTGTGTGTGTGTGTGTGTGTGTGTGTGTGTGTGTGTGTGTGTGTGTGTGTGTGTGTGTGTGTGTTTGAGAGAGAGAACACATGCAGCCTTGTGGTTAATTTAGCTTGGTCTGCTTTGTTTTTACAGTGGAGAAATACAGAATACCAAATGATGGTACCACAAGTCATGTGCTGGTACTAGGTACATTTACATGGAGCCTAATATCCCGGTTATAATTGGTTTAAAAATCCAAACAGAATTCAAATGCTCCATATAAACAGCTCCGTCAGAATAAACAGGCACACAACAACTGACATTACATTTGGTTTCAGGGGAGTAGTTTTCATAAACCGATGAAAAGAAAAACTGTACCATGTAAACAGTTTAACCTGATAACTTTATGTCTGCGTTCTTTCATCTTGCATTCATCATAAACACCAGACTGCATTAAATTACATCACGTACAAACAGTTGACTCGAAATCGAAATGGGAAAAAAAACCCAGCTCATCTACACCTGCATGAACCCACGTGTCACCTGACCAAGCATTAGCATGAAAAAAGATATGTCACAGAATTTTTGCCTTATGATGTTTTTTTGATGATGATTTTTTTCACCTCATTTGCTGCTGCTGCCCTCAAGAAAGATAATGGCAGCTGTGTCTGTTCACACCTTTCCCAAAACAGTTTTTACTCTGTTGACATAGAAACCACAAGGAGGATATCTGTGGATATGTCTCTCCTAAATGGTGTTTCACTTTTCACGAAGACGCATATTGACATATTTCTTTCACACAGACACACACCCGCCACACTCCCTAAAGGAGTTATTATAACCAGGGATAATGTTCACATCATCATGAAGTGTTGTGTTTCCAGAGCTCGAACGATAACAGCCGAGGTGGAGAGAGGAATTGTTTCAGTCGACCCTTGCCAGTCCAAAAGTAATGTTTGCAATTCTCTGTGACTGATTGAACTTGTCTGGCAAAAAAAAGCCACCTCAGCCTTTCTGGAGGAAAGCGTGGCCAAATTCAACTGCACAAAGGGAATGAACACATTTCAGCTGTGAGTGTTTTGACAAACGTGGACGTCCACAACTCTCCTTTGGCTGACAGCCAAACGCAATCATTACCTGAGAGACAAACCTAAGTGCCTCTTGTCTGTGTGACTGACAGGAAAGCAGGAAAAAGCTCTGCAGTCAAAATCGCTGCCATTGCTGTTTGCAGCTGTTAACTTTTGGAGAACCTCACACACTTTACATCTTTCAACTTTATGGAACATTCACACTCTGCTTTTTTCCACTTTCTCGCACTCAGGAATGCAGATCATCTCTCTCTCTCTCTCTCTCTCTCTCTGTCTATGTCTGGGTGCCTGGCTCGCTCACTTTCACTCTCCTTCCTGTTAGTTTCTTTCTATTCTGGTCGTCTGATGGTGTCAGCGAATCGTGCGGCAAGCTGTCGACCCTCGCTGACCTATCACAGATGATGGTTTTTGCAGCTGAGCCTCGGGCTGGCAGAACGGGCTGCATTCTACCAAGCGCGCGTGCACACACACACACAAACTATTCACATACCACATACACTCTGAGCGCCTCCCTTTGAGTGTACCTACTCCCTGCAATACACACAAACGAAGACACACACTCTTCCTCTCACCCCCCACAAACGCAACTCCCTACCATGCACGAGGAATGTTGATGGGACAGAACAAGTGCAACCTGTCTGTCAGCATCTGCTGTGATGAGTGGAGCATACCAACTCTGCAAGTGAGGGTGGGAAGGCGTAGGGGTGTGAATTGGGAAGAAGTAGGAGGTGTGTAAAACCTGAAATGGTTTTTGGGACTGAAGGGTATTAATAACTGGTTTTCATGGTGATGTCATGATGATGTTTTCTTCTTCCTTGGTTAGGACCCTCCCATGGCGGTGACGCTGGGTCTGAGGATGGAAGAGATGATCTTCAACTTGGCCGACACACACTTATTCTTTAATGACCTGGAGGTGAAAGACAGATATCAGCTGACACACTTCCAAAAATATGCATACACGTGCATGGAGGTTTTCTTGCGTGCTTGTTTTTCAATTTTGCTCAAAGCACAACATTAAGCACAAGTTTCTTGCGACCACACTGTCATTCAATGAAATACTGCTACTGTCCTCTAGTGGCCTAAAGTGATGTAACACCCCACTTATTGCATGTTTATATTTCAGTTTTAGGTCATAGTGTTTTGTTATAATTGTTTATGGTAAATGGATTAATACAGTTGTTTTTGTGTAACTTGTCTCTGTGTTTTACGCAGGAATGTGATCAGGTACATATTGACGATGTATCATCAGATGACAATGGCCAGGACTTAAGGTGAGAATTCACAAAGTACATTATTTGTTCAGTATTTATTACTTAGTACTAAAAAGTTGTATTTGTCCGTTGTTAAAGTCAGTAATATATTAATTTGAGCAATGATTTAATAAAAAAAACATTCAAATGTATATATTTAACCCATTAGAGATAGAAATGAAATGCATTCTTACAAATATATGAGTAGTTATGTTTATCATACTGAATAATGAAAATAACCATTTGATCTTTTTGTTCTACCAGAGCAGATTTTTCAAATAAAACATATCATTATTATTGACAGTACTTACAGTTTTGCAACTGATGGCTTCCATGCAGCTGCAACCAGCGCCAACCTGTGCCTGGCTACGGGTGTCCGCGGCGGGGTCGACTGGATGAGGAAACTGGCCTTCCGCTACAGACGGGTCAAAGAGTTGTATAGCACGTACAAAAACAATGTGGGGGGTAAGCCAATCAGACGGAGAGTTTACTGGATACCGTGGCTATTTAGAGGGTGATATAGAGAGAAAGATCTGAAAATATGAGTTTCTGTTCAGTTGAAGCAGTAAAGTCAGGGTCGGTGATCTTTGGAATAACGATAAAGCACGTTGCTGTTTTATATCTTACAGGATTCGATCAGTAAAAGTTTATGAAAGCAGATGTTGGTAACAAAACTGCTGTCTGCCTATAATTTTTTGCCAGTTCTCAAAATGATACTAATTTAATTTGACCAACTTTGTGCCAAAATTAAAAATATATTTTGTGTTAACGCTCTCCACTGAGGCCCCTCTCAGTGAGGTTTATTTGAATAAAATTTTTAAATTTTTTTTAAAATTTTTAAAAATCCATTAAGCACAATTTAACTGTGTGAGTAAACATGCTGGCTGTAGTATTTTCTATCACAACATCAGGATAAAATACCTCATATTTTATTTAAGGCTCACGTCACAAAGTCTACATATGGAAATTAAACAAGTGGACTTGGCCTATAGCTTACACAATGTTGATTGGACAGATCAGGACAGAGTTGTTGATAGTGTCCTGACCTGTCCTCCTTTTCCCCCTCCTATGTGTGACCAGCGTTGCTCTGAGGATTAAGTAAATCTGTGCTGTGTTTTAGGCCTGTTGGGTCCTGCTAAAAGAGACGCCTGGCTGCAGCTCAGAGCAGAGGTCGAGGCTCTGACTGACTCCTGGCTCACCCACGCGCTCAAGTCCCTGTCCATCATCAGCTCCAGGTGCCTCTTGATGTTGTATTTATTCTTTCACTCACAGAAACTGTGAAACTGCTCTCTCTCTCTCTTCCCCGTTAATTAATAAGCTCAAGATTTAGAGAGTGGGAATTAATCCATATTCAGTATCAGACAGCACTGATTCGTGATCCATTTGTCCGTCTATCGATCCATTCGTCCATCCTGTCACCCATCATCTTTAGGTAACACGGTCTGTCCTCTCTTTTCGTCTCTGTTCCGCAGGAGTAACTGTGTAAATGTGTTGGTGACCACAACGCAGCTCATACCAGCGCTGGCTAAGGTTCTCTTATATAGTCTGGGATCTGTTTTCCCTATCGAGAATATTTACAGTGCAACTAAAATAGGTAAGACATCAACACACAACCACGCACCTCTTCCATAAATTCTGAACCAATAATCAAACGTTGATGGAAATAATATCGTATAATGTGGAACAGTGGTAAATAAATAGAGACTGGAATATATATAATATTATGATATGTTAACAGTTCAAAAGTCACATGTATTTTGTTGGTTATGCATTATTTTTGATGTTTCTTCATCTGCTCCATCTGTGACTGATATCCTGTTCCCTGTTATGATATTAAACTTTTGGCTTTAGTTGGGCTCAGGTTCACTGAACGGTTGGGTGTTGATTTTATACTTTTTTTGTGTGTGTGCGTATGAGAGAGAGGGGAAGAAGTCAAAATGAACTCAATGCACATTAAATCACTGTGAAAGGAATCAGTACTTCCTTTTCCTCATGCACACAAACTGTTTCTCCTTTGATTAACTTTACTGTTATTTGTTGACAAGTTCCACATGAAATAGAGAACTTTCATGGCTTAAAACTGACAAACATTTGTTCTGGTCCACCGTGAAAATAAAGAAGCCAGGACAAATGATTTTTAAAATCATTGTCCTGGCAAAAAGTGACAGTTAATGCAAACTGCACATTTGCTAATGAACTTGCACCTGCCACTTGCATCACCTGCTTCACGCTATTTTAATTTAAGTAAGTTTGATTTCTGGCGTGGCTACTGTACAGTACTGCAGGCAGGAAATGGCAATGTAGAAATACAGCAGTTTTTAGTGCTTAGGAGTTAAGACCGTTTAGACTGAGTACGCCTTTTTTAATTCCAGAGTTATTCTTTCAGCTCACACTGAAACCTAAACAATATCATATCTGTCCTCACCTCACATGATCCTGATCTGGCCGTGACCAACTCTGGCACTCATGGGATCTTCAAGGCCAAACGCCCACAGTGTGAATGGACTCTTATTAGCTTGAACCTCAGCCGGTTACGCCAACGTACCACAGCTGTGGCCAGCATTAAATTATTTTCAACCGTGCATCGATTTGAACACAGGAAACAAAACAACTTGGCCTGGGTGTGGGGGGGTGTGGGTTAGAGAGCCAAAACATTCAGGAAAGAAAACTCAAGCCAGGAGTGTGTGTGTGTGTGTGTGTGTGTGTGTGTGTGTGTTTGTGAGCTTATGTTACACCCAATTCAACCTCACAGCCTTGATTCAAATGGACGTGGCAGTGTGGTAACCATGACAACCAGCTGAGACAGAAGAAGTGTGCATGGGGTCAGATGCCATAACCCTTCGACTCCTGGATACATTACTTTACACATGGAATTGCTTTAAATGCAATTATCATTTGTACAGGGGAAAAAAAGGCAAAGGTTAATATGGGGTGTGACTTTTCTCTTTGCGTTGTCGTGACAACCAGACTGATTATATTTATCTGAACTGAAGTACCTCTGGGGATGCACTGCATAGGGGTCAGCAGTAATCAGACTGATCAATCTGTTATGGGGTTTTATGTTTTATGTGTGTGTGTGTGTGTCCTCTCATCCCTCACTTCACCCCTGATGCACACAGCTCTGCCTCGTCCTGTGTTTAATTTCCATTTAAACCACAAAGGAAAAACCTGTGAAAGCCATTTGTTTGTCTCCAGGCAAAGAGAGCTGTTTTGAGCGTATAGTCTCCCGCTTTGGCACTAACATTACATATGTTGTGATTGGCGATGGGAAGGATGAAGAGCATGCGGCTAGCCAGGTAAACGAACGACTTCTGAACTTTGACCCCTCTGACCTTGTGACCCTCCTTCCTCCCCTTGTTTATTTGTTTTTTGCAGGAAAAGAGAGTTGCTTTGAACGCATAATGCAAAGGTTTGGCAGGAAAGTAGTGTATGTTGTAATTGGGGACGGTGTGGAAGAGGAACAGGCGGCCAAAAAGGTAATGGACCCGCAACCTCACCGTGACCCCGCCTCACAATGTGAGCTCTGATTGGACAAAGCCTGCCTTTCTTTGCTCTAGTGGTTTTGTGTTGGTTATTTACCTTTTTCTGTTGCTTTTTTAATGGAGTGACAGGAGACTTTTGATTGCAAGCGTTAGAGTAAAAGTTTTCGAGATTGAAGCTTGGCTAAAGCTGTACATTTTCACCTGAATATTAATGTGGCTCACCTGCTGCTAATGATCAAAATGAAGTTTTACTAATTTGCATTATATATTTTTACACTCAGTTTGATTATTGTCTGTTTTGACACCAAAAATTAATGGCTGCCCAAATGTACATATTGGTTAAGCTTGGAACAATCTCATTTGTTTGGAACAATAATGCTGGTTGTAATCCAGTGGTGTGTGGAGTCTTATTTTTCCATTGATGCTGTGGTTTATGTGGGAGAAAACAGATTCCAAGTAGTGATATATTCTAATTTGTAGTACTGTAACTTTAAGTGTGAATGTAAATCCTATTTCTTCTCCAGCTTCGGGTTTCGTTCATAATGCTGGGTGCTGGGGTTGTTAAAGGAATAGTTCGTCATTTTGTGAAATAAGCCTGTTCGCTTTCTTGCCGAGTGTTAGCCGAAAGCACGAAAGCAGACGAGCATATTTCCCAAAATGGCGAGCTGTTCCTTTAAGCCTTAGGATTGCATGGATTTTGTTGCAGTGCTTTTGCAAAGCAAGCAGCTACAAGCTACTGTAGTGTAGCTTGCATGAAGCGAGGTGGTGGTGTGCATCAAACATTTGAACTACAGTGCTGCTGGGTTTTAATGACGTGTGTGTGCTCACTCCACAGCACAACATGCCTTTCTGGAGGATATCCAGTCACTCTGACCTGCTGGCACTACACCAAGCACTGGAGTTTGAGTACCTGTAACTATTATAGCAATATGGACTCAAACAATGTTACCATGGACATGGTCAGCCAGGCAGCCCCCCCTTCTTTTGTATAACTATTTAAGAACAAACACAATACACTGCAACTGTTTTTGTGATTTTTTTTTTTTCCTTTTCGTCTTGTTTTTTGAACATCTGGATTTACAAACTCTGAACGGTCTTAAGAAGCAATGGAGAGGTGAAAGGAAGTAAGGAAAAAGGACAGTGGGGTTAAGAGATGACTCAGCTATCCAGCACATCCCTGCTCAGCCCCCCCTTGTCCCTGATCCTGGGGACAGACCTCTGTGAAGACCCTGTCCATGCAGCTGTAGCAGACTGAAGCCCTATGCAGGCTGAAGAGCTCCAGGCCTGGCCTGGGAAGATGCTTCTTTGGGCAACTCCTTGATGTTTGGTTAGTATCAGGACTAATGTGGGTCACCTGGGCTAAACTATCCTTAAACAATGAGGACTTCTCTATGCAGGCAGCATGATGTGTGCAGGGATGACAGCTGCTTTAAGTGTTTTCTTCCTGGTGGTATAATCCCAACACAGCAATGCAGTCTGTGGCAGAAACTTGTGTAAATTATTAACAATAAACTTAAAGGGCAGTGGTGGACATTTTTGTCAAGGAAAGGAAATGTAATGTTTTGGGGTCTTTTTTTTCCCTTTGGATTTTTGTATTTTTTTTTTCTTCTTTTTGAGAAACTGAGGATGTGCATCATGATGTGTTGTGCCTTAATGTGTTTGAATGTCTTTTCTTTATTTACAAATGTCTATGTATGTAGATATAAAGGAGAAACCTTATCCAAATGACCTATGCATCTTGTCTTCCCTAATGAAATCTGGAACTGATCAAACTTCAGACAACAAAAAGGGGAAAAAAAATGCATTGCTGCAGTATACTGAATAGTCCATTTTGTGTTTGTTAGTTAATAGTAAAGCACACACTTTATATCAGAAATACTCTGACAGAGTAGTAAAGTTGTGAAGACATCCCAAAATTATCCATCCATGCATGCATGCATTTTCTATACTACTTAATCCATCAGGGTGGCGGGGAGCTGGAGCCTATCCCAGCTGACTATGGGCGAGAGGCAGGGAACTCAAATCACCTCGTTGGCAAATGTCTGTCATTTACCTTTACCACAATTTGATTCACACCAAGCTTCATTCCATTTACTAGCTACTGTCTACAAAATGTAAGTTTTGCAAACAAGCTAAGATAGTTTCATATAAGAGCAGACCATGATTTTGCAGTCACTGTCAATTACAGCACACACTTTATCTTCCTTGTGGTCAGGTCAATATCCAAAAGGGATAAAGGAACAACTGAGACAACAGCTCCATTTTCAATTTTTATTGACATCTCATTTCTTGGCTTTGAAGTATTCCTCAATCACATCCTTGGCTTGAGACTCCTTGCCATAGTCCTGTGGACAGAAAATTCAAACTGTATTTATCAAGTAGATATTTTGGTTACATCTTGGTTAACGAAACATGTAAAAAAAATTTGCATTTATTAGATATTTGAGTGTAAAATCTAATATGGCATCTACTCTAATTTAGTGTCAGACTGCTCTAAATGACACTTCTGACTTGACTAGCTCACTCTAAAAACTATATGTTCCACATAAGTTATTTTAAATTTTCAACTTGTTGCACACTGTCAGTACCACGTAAACGGCATGTTTTTATGGCAGTCTTCTGCGTCATAGTCCAAAATTCAGTCAGACAGATTCAAGCAAACAGCTGCACAGCAGAGTTTAAGAAATATCACAGGATGGCCTGTTAATGCTGCCACGTTATGGTGTGTAGCCATTCTTAGGGACCCCGGACACCACAGGTAGATGAAGGGGCTCGTACCCTGGCTGTCATTTAGCCAGGAGTAATCAACAACAGCTGCATGGCATGAGGCACAGCACCTGCACTTGACTGGCAGAGCTAGTCCGGAGTCATGATTCCTCTATTCAACACTAATCCATTTCATCAAGATCAGAATAGGTGTAATCAACTTCCCATTGTCATCTATTTTTGACTTGCACAGAAAATCCTAAAAAGAGAGCATTATTTACCTTGACAACGACACAGCTGCAGCCCACCACCTTGCGGGGTTTGCCTTCGCGGTCGATCTTGCACAGACCAACCCACTCACCGAGCTTCTTGTTGTCGTCAACCTGAAATAAAGTTAACAGCGTGTTTTAGTTTGTGTCATTTATCTACTGTCATTAAATGCAGTGAAAATGTAGGTAACCTTGGAAAATAAACACATTATGCATACTTTTAATATAACATATGTTGAACTATAACATAAATGCAATTTTGCTAATTACTCTTAATAATCAGGGTCACTGCTGTGCATTGATCCTTAGTAAAAAGAGATTCAGTTGAAGTGGTCCCTAAGCAGTGAAATGAAACAGCAATGTAGGTACTGTTGGCTGCATCTCAGACAGAAATTGGGTAACAGTGGCAATCTCCTCACAGTACTCAGTAGAGGGAGCCAAATTATCATCAGTGAAACAGCAGTACATGCTACCTTTCACTGTCGGTACACAAGACATATCTGAGGAAAGATTTGATTGTCAGCAAGCTCAGTACCTTGATCAGGTTGATCTGATGCTCGGCACAGAGGGCCTCCACCAGCTTGACGTACATGGGCTCGTCGCAGTTGGCTGCAAGGACACAGAGATGGGCTTGACGCCTGCAAGAGACAGATGAGTAACAATGAGATTATGCACCATTTAGGTGTTGAGAAAATAATCTAAAAAAATTAAAAAAAGGCACATCTCAGACAAATATTGGGTAACAATGGCAGGCTTCCACATAGAGTTCAGTAGAGGGAGCCAAGATATCATCAGCGATCCACCCACCTAGTAAGGATGAAACATTGATCAAGTAACAATTTTTTAAAACTTACTTATCCAAAGCCTTGGCAGCCTCACGGATACCGCGAGCAAGGCCATCATGAATAAGTGCGGTCTTGAGCACTTCGGGGAGAGCGGTGTTGACATCCATCACACCTCCGGCAGCGATGCTATCAAAAACAGGTGAGGGAAATAATAAAGCTTAGTATTTAACCCAAATGGGCATGATAAATTAGTGCACTCAAATTGAGCTTCCAGCATGTCAGAATTAGGATCTCACTCATCATAGAGTGAAGGGGTATCCGACAAAAGAATGTTAAGTCATCATTCAGACACCAGAGAGCTCTTGTCTTGCCACCAACCATGTTTAGATATACTGATTGTTAAATTGAGGACAGGCATCAGTTCTGTTAATCCCAAAATTGCTCATTCTGATCCTCCTTGAATGTCTTCTCTGGACATTTTCCCTATTTATTCTGCAATCGTATGTAAATCCAGATGAAGTTTTATATGACCTAGTAAACTGAGTTTTCCTGCAAAGACTTTGCATATGTTGCATTTTTAGCTTAAACAGCAATAACATGTCCCATATTACTTAAGAGACCTTCTTCACCACCTGTCAGCTTTCAGTGTCCCCTGCTTACTACATCTTTGTAGTGCCTGCACTTTCCTATTTACAGTACACATCTGATGTAGGCACAGTCAAATGAACAGATGATGGGGCATGATCTGTTCAGAACGGTGGGGACCACTTTCCACATGAAACGATACTTTCGAAAGCTTTTTAACTTGAGGTTTGGATACCCAACAAGATCATTTTTAATCTGCCCCTCGGCTAAGCTAACGAGTTAGCTCATGTAAAATGAAGTTTGCCGGGCTGTAAAAGCTCGTAACACCGGTCAAAGGATTTCACAAAAACTTAACATCACTCCGCTATCTAGCAGTCTAAAAAAAAAGAGTAGCTCCATGTTTGCAGTTTACGCTATTTAATGATGTTATGGCGGACAGACGCGTCATGCTCACCCTTCCTCGGCCATTGTAGATTTGCGATGGATGGTGGACTTAAAGTTCTGCAATAAAGAACAGATATGAGAGGAGAGTCATTATCCATTTCAAACACCTCACTATGATGACTTTATAAACTCTGATGTTTGATTAATCACGCAGATTGTGCCGGTGGTTAAAGAAACGCACCCTATCCTCCACTCGGGCAGCGGGTAAAGAGGACGTCATAAGCCCGCGACGTACATTTTATACCGTCAGGCCCCGGTGGCGTCCGGTGAGTTGCCTGAAGCAGGCTTATGATGTTTCTGAGGTGCAATGTTTGGATTTTATTAATTACGTACACGTTTTTAAATAAAAGTTCAATTTCGTGCCAAGATATTGCTCTGAGTTGGTGCTTCCATGTCATCAAATTTAATCACAGAAAAGGGAAAAATCTTTTCAGGTACCAAAAATCTGAAAAAAAAAAAAAAATATTGAATTGTGGAAGTGAGATACGGTCTATGCATTGGACTGAACAAAACATACCTGGACTACTTCAAAATATCACATATATTTTGTGTAAATGTACTATGCTGCTGAAACACCTGAATTTCCTCTTTGGGGGTCAGTAAAAGTTTATCTTATCTTACAACTGCCTTTGTAATTGTTCTCTCATGGAGTATAGCTATCTGCATCCTTTCACTGCTATAAAAATATTGAAAGCAGACTGACGGCAATGGTCTCTCACTATTTTACTTTATTTATTTCATTTTTTTGTTGTTTTGCTTCGTGTAAGCCTAACGTTGATACACGCTCCTTTCTTGAGTGTAGCAGCGATTATAGCCTAGCTATCAAAATCAGTTGAGCAATGTGTCAAAAAATATTTTGCTTTAAAATGTACAAAAAAAACCCCTCAGTATCTTGCTTCTTTTCACAATCACAGGAGTAAATGTAGGTTAAAAGAGCTAAATCAGTACTCCAATATCCCAAAGTCCCTAAACAGATCTACTCAGCATTAACCTTTTTAATATATCAGTGTAGATTTAAACTATAATGTCTATGCACTCTGTGTAGTTATGTACTGTAAAGAACTCTTTGCCACGGTGCTTGCCAAGTACTGAGTAATGACTAAATATTGTGGTGCCACAGGAGGGTAGGTGAATGAAGAGGTCTTCTGTGATTGGTCCATGAGTGTTGCTGTGTGTAGATTTGGTAACAGGGTGTGATGCAGAATTGATGCTCTGCTCTAATGAACTAACGAAGCTCCCTGTACAGCTTAAAACTTTAACTCACTGAAGTCATTGTTTCTTAGACAATGTGTTTAAATTATTGTGTCATAAGGCTAGAATATAACAGTTTAATTGTTGTCTTTCACCTCCTCACTGTTTAATCTGTAGATCGACACCACTTTGACCCACCATTTCACAAAAATAAGAAATGACAAAGCTCATGTCAGTAAGTGCAAGAAGCAGATATCAAACAATTTCTAAGAATTTATTTTATTTTAATCCTACAAATTGTTCAGACGTGCAACTCCAAAAATTTGCACAGGCTTTTCCCTGACTTCTTTGCCGTCCCTGGAAGGTTGAAAAAGCACTTACACCTCATTGTGAGCAAAATTTACATTTCCTTTAGCTTTCACCTTTACTCGTAAAATACAAATAAAGCATCTGTTATCATCATGTCAAACAAAAGGAAACAGAAATATGAAAACATGCCTTTATAGATTTAGTTTTTGCTTGGTTAACTATATATGTAGATATTGCAGTGAACTTTGTGATGTGGTTGAGTGTCCCATCGCTGGTCACCATTCCTTTTAGAGTTTGAGAAACTTCTCTAATTGTTCCATTTCGATTGCATCATTAAATGCCGCCATGTCCTGAAAGAAAGAGTGGGTGGGGGTCAGGGATTTGGTGGTGAGGGTGGAGGGGATGCACAGAGACAGAGAGAAGGAAAGAGAGAAACAGTTATTATCCATATATTTTCTAATATGTTATAGAGAGTGCTTGCTGTACATGTTATACAATCTTGCAGCAGCTTGTGCACAGGATTTTGAGGCTCATAATGGCCCAGCAGAGTTGATATTAAGCGAGTTGGTGCTATTCCTGTGTCCGAATCCACATGCAAATACCATCACAATGACTGTGAAGAGAAAGGAAAAGTCAGAGGCTCAGTCTGGCAGTAGTTAAGGTGTCAGTATGCTCCAACTGAAGTGCTTGTCAGATGATCAAACAACATCTAAAACTCCCTACCTCCTTAACTTGCCAACATTAGAACTGAGGGGGGTGTCTCCCACTCTTTTCTTTGAGGTAAGATTATCTGAAAGTGTGTGCTGTTATCCCACATTTGAACAGTTATCTTGCAACTGTCCATGATTGCAAGCTTTTCACTTGCCTCCAAGTCTGACCATTTGGAGCAGCTGTAAAAACTTCAGGTGTAGTGATGACTGACTATACTGTACTAACTAGTTTGTTTCAAGCATGACAGCATAGCAGTGCCTTTGGCATTTATGCTAATAGCAGCATGCAAACTTGCTTACAATGATAATGTTAACATATGTTTAGCAGGTAATGTTTACCACCATCTTAGTTACATTTTAGCATGCTTGCCTTTGATAATTAGCACTGGAAAACAAAATACAGATGAAGCTGCTGGGAATGTCAGTAGTTTTGCAGGTATTAGTACAGGATGTAATAGTATCGGGCAAATTGAAAGTTTGACCTGAAAAGTTATTGTAATTCATAATTTGAGAATCAAGATATTTGATTCTGTTTGAACAAGGAACAAGTCGACCTCCAGGTGGAGCTACATCAAAAGTCAGGGGTTCAACAAAACGTTTGTGGACAGTAAATAACTACGAAATTGTAAGTCAGTCCATCCAAGAGTGGTTGAGAAGTTTCAATACGGACCAAGTTGCTAGCTAAAATTAATGTTATAGGGGCATAGCAGTGAAGTGTATGAGAATATGTGCTTCTTTAAAGGTCTTTTGCAACTGTGAGAATAAAAGGCAGAGCAACTTTTCTGTAGCAACCAAGTCTGAATGGAATACTGACATGAATGTCAAAACGCTCCAGGAGCAATATGTTATGCATGCCTGTGTGTGCCCAGAAAAGGATAGCCGATCACACTTGATGCCCCAGTGTGTGTGTGGGCTTGTCTTATTATATATTGTTTCCGAGAACCAGGAACCCACTGTACTTGCGGGGTCCACCAGCGTTGTGGGGTTAACACTTGGTTTTAGGTTTAGGGTAAGGATCGTTGTTAGGCATTTAGATGTGATGGTTAAGGTTAGGTTAGCAAATGCATTATGTTGGTACAACAAGGATATGTGTGTGTGTGTGTGTGTGTGTGTGCAAGCCTGTGGGTGTAATATACTGTAAATATTTATTTAATCCCAGTGTCCACGCCCTAGACTACCACAGTTTTTTTTTCCATGTGAAAATTCAGCTAATGTGTAAAGGACTTACACAGAATCTTAACTCCTTTCGTTTTGAGAGGGTGTTACATGGTCAAGACATGTTATTATGACTTTTACAGGTTATTGAGCAAGACTTACTCCGCAGTAGACATCCCCGTTGCATATTTGAGGTGGCAGTGCGGTCGGGTTCCCTGCCCTCTTCCTCATTAAATCCTTGTCATTAGAATTCTGAGAAATGTCCACAGCTTTAAAAGGGATTTTCTTGGAGTTCAGGACAGAGAAGATTCTCTCCTGATTTTTCCTCATCTGGAGGAGACAGAAATCCCTATTAAATTCATGCATATCCCTTTGATTTATACGCTTAAACCAAGTTCTGCCTTGCAATGTAATTCTCTTAACGTTCCCCAACGAGCAGCTTCTGTTTGTGTACAGAAAGTTTAAATACTGTCCAAAGAGTTCCGCAAAGAATATGATGAGCTAAATTCAACATGACTTATGATATTTTATTTAATGTCAACAATATGTATTAATAGAATGGCAGCAAGTAAAAGAATAAAACAAGTAAGACTGCATACTGTACCTCCACGGAGCCGGTCACGCTGGAATAATACACAGTGACTGGCATATCTGCTGTTTTAACAGTGACACCTTAATCTAATAAAAGAGGTTTATAGAGAGACAGATTGAGAGAGAGATACGGAGAGAAGTGAAGAGACAGAGAGTGTTCCAGCATCCGAAATGCAGGTATGTGCTGCTGGTTTGATCCAGCAGTAGACAAGGTGAGCAGGTTTGGACACGGCTTACCTTCCTGTCAGGGCACACCCAGTAGTCTGAGTCTAACTCCCTTTCCTGTTGTAGCCTGTCTGCAACAATTGTGAAAGCCCTAACACTCGCATTGTCCTACCAGTGTTGGAAAGTAACTAATTATATTTACTCAAGAACTATTCTTTACCACAGTTTAGAAGTACTTGACTTGAGTATTTCCAGTTTGTGCTTCTTTATACTTGTGCGTCACCTGATTTTGGAGGAAAATACTATATCTTTTTCTCTATTACATAGGCCTTTTTCATGGAAGGCCTTCTTTTTCACTCACTGTTACACTGTTATGGCTTATTGGGGCACTTGAATAAAACTGTTGTGAATGCTATTAGTAACAACTCGGGCAAATGAAGTGTTGTAAGAACTATAAATTTATTGATCAGCACTCACATGCACCAAAAAAAGCTAATTATCATGCAGTACAAAGACAATGTAAAAAGCAAAGCTAATGTGCTATCCATGATCAGTACATTCTAACAGGTCAGTGAACCTTAGCTTTGTGATTGACAGAATCTCCCAGAAAATAAAAACAAAAATTACTACAGGAATACGTATAAATGTTGCAGGGAAACTTTAACAAGGTGAAACATACGGCATTGTATATGCTATTTAAAATTACATTTTGAATTTAAAAGTAAATTTTCTAAATCTTAGTAAATAATATAGCATCAATTTGAGTTTGTAGATTTCTGAATTATTTGTTTACCCAAAAGAGTTATAAAAACACGATTAACATGGGTCTTAAATGTTCCTATGGTCTAGCTTAAAGATCAATATAACACCAGCTGATCTGGTTTTGTTCCCTGAATTCACTGATTTGATGAATTAGTGTACCCCAGTGCGTGTCAGTACACCACAACATCACTACTGGGTGTGCTTACGGGTGCCCCGGAAATGAAACATTCAACCAGAGAGAGCAGAGAAACTCTGCTTTTTAGCCTGGTGTTGCGTTACTCTTCAAATTTAGTGAAGCCACGTGACACAGGTTATTCTTTGAGTCATTTAGTTATCACGAGAGAACGAGTGGTTCAAGCTCATAACACACTCTGCCAGCCAGGTCTTCAGGGACTCTCTCAACAGAGCCATCAAAATCTTCATCCATATTCTTGTCTTCTGGGCCGCGGCTGTGTCCAACACTCTCATTGACTTTGGCATTGTGGTCCCTGACAGAGATAAAGAGGGTGACAATTATAAGAACTAATATTGTCTTACATGTTGTTAGATAAAAAATAAAATATATATGTTGTGGTGCGGCCTTTTTCCTACATTCCACTGAGTGCTCCATTGCCTTTGTCTTCCAAATCTTGTTTTATTGCGCCTCCAAACCTGTTAATAAACTGAACCATGGTATCTGAAAAGTATAAAATCGCCATGACATCTTTTAACAGTTTTGAGATTAATGAAATACAGAATTCATTGATTTTTTTTTTTTTTTGGCCACTTGAGTGCAGCATTGGTGAGTATTTGAGGGTTTGTCAGAACAATCAGCACTTTTCACGTCACACAATAATTCAGTTCCATTGCTAATATCAAAATATTGGTTGGTGCAGCTTGAAACAATCTAGAAAATGTATGTGACGCACAGAAGGTAATTTTCTAACATAAAAAGTGTGTCTGTCACTTACTGGAAACGCGCCATCTTCTTCTCCAGACCAGGAAGCCTATAAGCAGCACGAGCAGCAACACCACTAGACTAGCCACAATTCCTGAGACAACTGAAGATGACGAGGTTGCTGTAGGGATCAAAAGATCATTTAGTAGAATCAACGAGGAGAAAACTAGCTACAATCACTGTGTAAATGCAAATAAATTCATCTTCTTTGGGTCTTACCAACCACAGTGACTTGGATGGACTTTGAGGGAACAGAGCTGAAGGACACTGAGGAGATGTTAACACCATAGACACAGGTATAGTCTCCTTGGTGTTTAAATTCTATTGCAGGGAATTCAAAGTAAGCCAGGTAGAAGATATAGTGGCCAAATGCTGGCTTAATTTCAGTGGTGTTCATTTTAGAGTTCATCAGATGGAAGACACCTCCATGATATTTGGAATGAATAGAGCAGGTGATGGAGAAGCTGTTGCCTTGGTTGACCGATATTTTGTCTGGGCTGAAGATCACCATTGCATGAGGAGACGTCAGCGAGATGCTGGGCTTCTCGAGTTTCACTGAGGCGTAGAGACACATTTGTCATGTACATCTCATATACATCATAAAACCTGTTTGCACTCTTGCACAGTCAAATTTCCAACAATTATGTGCAACTGGACAGACAAAGGACAAAATTACTGACCTGTAACAGACAGGTCAGCAGGATCTCCTTGAGGATAATAGATGACTTGACTGGCCAGTTTCTTTTGATATTCACAGAAGTATGACCCCTTTTGGCTGAAGTCCACTGTAGGGAAGACAAAGCTTACAGATTCGTGTTCAGAGAATTTTTCCAGTTTAAATGAGTCTTGGGTCTTTTTCAGGACGAATGTCCCGCCCGAGAGTTCTGTTTCTACAGAGCAGGAGATTTCAACTCTGTCACCCCAGTTTACCTCTGAACCAGGACTCAAAGAGATTTGGGGTTTCGCTAGAGCACCTGAAATTGATAATAAATTGTAATTAGTTTGTTGTGTCATATCAGCCAACACAGATTAATTACCTCCAGTTGGAAGGTAATGACTTAACTCATAGTGAGCCTTACCTAAACAGATGACACCAGCATCTTCGCCATGCCCACAGTTATTTTCTCCAAACCCGGGATGCGAACAGTGTGTGAGAGCAGACTCTTGGCCCGTACAATCCACATTATCCAACCATATTGGACCAGTGCCTCTACCAAAGTGGGCACTTGTAGGAGCAGAAACTGCATGACCGCAGCCAAGCTGTCTACACACCACATCAGCATTGCTTAGTTCCCAATCATCATCGCATACAGTTCCCCACTGGCCTTTATAGAGAACCTCCACCCTACCAGAGCATTTAGCTGTGCCGCCAACCAAACGAAGCTGTGCTGCATACGAAAACAGAAATGAAGTCAGTACAAATGCAAAGGACAGCCCCACTGTTATATCAGAAAATACATACAACAGCAAAAGGGGAAAAATGGGTGACATACAGCAAATAGTGATGTACTATATTTTGTCATGCAAAAGAAACATTAAAGCAATGTTCTGACATTTTGGGAAATATCATAATGGGCGGCTGACATATAAGCCTGAAGAAAATGTTTTTAAAAGACTTTACCTGCACAGATTGCTCCGGCATCATGTTCATGCCCACATGTTGCTGCTCTGAAACCTTTGAGTGAACATTGCTGAAGAGATGTCACGTTGTAAAAACATGAATCACTAGCCTCCACTACTGATCCTGTGCCCTGGCCAAAATGGGCACCGCCGGGAGCTTCCACAGCACGTCCACACTCCAGCAGGTGACACACTGCCTCAGCTTTACTAAGGATCCAGTCTACATCACACACTGTTTGCCACACCTGATTGTGACGGACCTCTACTCTGCCGGAGCAGTCGTTCTTACCATTAGCCAACCGGACTTCCAAACTTCCTGTGAAGTCAAGTACACTGATTATAAAATAGTCAAAAATATGGTAGATCAAAATCATAAATTGTGACACACTGTTATTTGCAGTTTGTTTAATTTAACAAATCATCGCTATAACAAAGCTTTAAGCGTCAGACAGTCAGTTTATTTTTTTTTTATGATAAACTGATGGATTATGAGTCTAGTGATGAAGTTACAGGGGATACTGAATGTCACACTGCGAGCACTCAAAGAACGATGTGTGTTGAGCGTTTTTGTGAATGCTTTCTCTTACCTGCACAAACAACACCAGCAACTGAGGTGATGTTGCAAGTTTTGTCTGTATATGGTCTTTGTGGACACTGAGTCAGTGTAGACTCCAGTCCGTTGCATTCAATTTGATCGATCCAGGTCTGTCCTGTGCCGTGCCCATACTCAGCCATGGTGGTAATCTTATCAGCCTTCCCACACTTCAGCTGCCTGCACACCACTGTGGCATCACTCATATCCCAGGATTCACCACACACAGTCCTCCACTGGCCTTTGTCATAAAACTCCACTTTTCCAGCACAATGATTGGTTCCATTGGTCAATTTCACATTGCCTGGAAATGATATGTTATGTATGATATGAAATGATTGTTATATTATGTATATGTGAAGGCCAGCACTAAAATACAGTTTGTAATTGTGCTTAATTTCCAACTGAAACATGGGTTATGTATAGTAACTGTTATATTTCATTATATTTTAAATTTAATTTTTATAAAATTTACAGCAAATGAGGCGGATTCAAATTTCAGTTCAACTTCAAGTCTTACCTGAACATTCGACAGCTGCCTCTTCAACATGACTCTGGCCGGTCCTTTCATATTCTCTCAGTGAGCACTGAGTGAGAGAGCTCTCTCTACCGGTGCAACTGACCTTATACCCTCTCGGATGACCGCCTTGACCAAATGACCCTGTGGTCTTGACAGGATCTCCGCAGTTCATCTCTCTGCACACCACTGTAGCTTCATGTATTCCCCAGTTAACATTATATGCTGGCAACCAAAGGCCATCATGGTAGACCTCCACCCTGCCTGAGCACTGATCAGTCCCATTGATCACTCTAATGGTTGCTGCAATACAAAGTAGAGTATCAGCAATCAGTTACTTGGTGTTTGGACACAGGCTGTCACATAGGTATGTGATATTCTGATTGATATAATTTTGTGGAAATAACTGTGATATAGCAGTTTAATTCTTGGAAATAATCAGCAAAATATTCACCTGAGGGAATAAGATGTTACATAAAAGTGTAAGCATAAATGCCACTGTATCAAATGAAGTAAATAGCACGCTAACAAGATAATACCTGAACACACCACACCAGCATCTTCACCATGGCCACAGTTATTTTCTCCAAAAGAGGGATGTTGGCAGTGCACAAGGGAAGTCTCATTCCCAGAACATCTGACATCATCCAGCCAGATGTCTCCTTGGCCTTGACCAAAGAAGGCACTAGATTTGGCTGTCTGAGCTGTTCCACAGTCCATGGCTCTGCACACAACCTGAGCATCTTTGATGTCCCAGTCATCATCACACACTGTTCCCCACTGGCCATTATGCAGAATCTCCACTCTGCCAGAGCAGCGGTCAGTGCCATTGGCAAGCCTTAGCGGTGGATTACCTGAGGACAGGTCCACTCATGTTAAAGATTTTTACAACCTAAACTCAAAAAATTAAAACGTGACATTTTTATTGACTCTCAAATTTATTCAGGTTAGAAACTTAGAATCAGTTAGGTAGTTAGTTATTTAAGAATGCTATTGTCCATGGTGTGCACACAAACATAAGGAACATCAGGTAAAAAGACAGCTGTGGTTAAAAATAATTGTAGGCGTGTGGTATCGTTACCACGAACACTGATATCCCAACCCTATTCAGTTTGCTTTAACTGTTAAGTTGAGCTGAATTGTCATAAATGAATTGTAATGTAAAACCAAAGCTATATTTTTTCAATACTTTCCTGCAGGTTAGTACACATTTTCAGCCTTATACAGAAATTCAGAAACTATCTTTTTAATTTTTTTTTGCCACTCTTATGAAAGGACATTAAAGTATGGCAGGAAAGCCTGATATAGTTTATTTCGATGTGTTATTGATCTCAGTTTTAAAATCACACCAGTGAGCCACAAAGTTACAAATGTTCCTTCATTTTAACCTTTGGCACTGTAGTTTATTTTTGATATTCTACTTGACGGTGCTTCAGTGTATCTCTATCTTTTGTGTCTTACCTGTACATGAAAGAGAAACAGTATCGCATGCCCCTGTGTATTCCTGAAGTTCACACTCGCTGATAGAGCTCACATTGCCAGAGCATCTACTTGTAAACCCTCTCAGTCCGCTTTCACCAAAATTGATGTTTTCTTGGGCTTTTTTTGGATTTCCACAGGTGAGTTCCTTACACACCAATGTGGCCTCTTTAAGGCCCCAGTTATTATTACAAATCACACCCCATCGGTTATTGTGGTAGACCTCCAGTCTGCCAGAACATCGGTCAGTCCCATTGATCAGTCTGACTGTCTCTGGAAGGTAAGCAGTAAAAAAGAGGCTTTGAATTTAAAATATTATGTTGATTATAATATATATAGTATAGTAATATTCCAGCAATTACATACTTTCCCTTGCTTTTTAGGATGAGTGGGTTTGTGGTAAAGAGAACAGATTGTACTGCTAAATCTGTGACATGGCATAAAAAAAAACACAAAAAAAGGTACAGCTGCAGGAGGACTTTCTAACATGATGGTGGTTTAGAAATGATGCCATATACTTACAGAAATGTGAAAGTATTGTTTACATACATACATCAACAGTAGCCATGCATGGGAAAACCAATTAGCATTTTCCAGAAATAGCTATCCATCACCCTTGCACACAAATGTAAATACAATGTGTCTTTGATTTCCATTTCAGCATTAATTAGAGGTAAGCGTGGTATTTCAAGGTCTTCAAAGTCATCATTTTCTATGTCCATATTTTTATATTGCTCTGACGCAAAACTGGTGTCTCATCTGAATTTTGACTAATCTATGTTCAGTCAAGTACATCACCAAATATAACAATTGTAAACAACAGAGAAGGGCATGTGTTACCTGAGCATTCAACACCAGCGTCTTCATTGTGGTCGCAGTCATGTTCGCCAAAACCTCTGTGAGGGCATTCACCAAGTGACTTCTCTTCACCAGTACACTCAATATCGTCCAACCAAACCTGGCCCTGACCTCTGCCGTAGAAAGCCCTGTACTTGACTGAGACAGCATTCCCACAGTTCATCTCCCGGCATGCGACAGTTGCTTCCTGCATCCCCCATCTGTCATCACAAACTGTTCCCCACTGTCCATCATGGTGGATTTCCACTCGGCCAGAGCACCGATTTGTCCCATTCACCAAGCGAATTGGTTTACTGTCTGTTAGGGTGAAAAGAAAAGGTTGTGCATATTTAGAGGCTTCTCAAAGAATCTAACCATGTAAATGTCACCACAAAATTACAGATGTTGTAATCTGAACACGTGGATCCCTTACTTGTACAGTAAACAGCAGCATCAACACAGGTTTCCTTGAAATCTTGGTGTGTGCACTGTGAAATAGAACTCTCATTTCCAGAACAGGTCGTTTTGATTCCAGACAGTTCAGGGGCCCCTCCATAATACAGAGGCGTAGTCTGAACAATAGGAATACCACAGCTAATCTCTTCACACACCACATCGGCTTCTTCTTTGCCCCAGTCACTGCTACATGACCGTTTCCAGTGGCCATCATGATAAATTTCCACTCTGCCGTTACACCGATTGCTTCCGTTGACCAGCCGCACATGTTCTGCAAATAATGTGGTCAGAGATAGAAATAAACTAATATGATTTGCAATACGATTTGGAGCAAGCTAATACGGTAGCAGAAAGTGCAGAGTGAGATTACTTTAACAACCTAGAAGCTACTTTAAAGGACAAAAAAGAGGGGTGGGGATGTTAAAGAATCAATTCGACATTTTGGAAAAGAAGACAGCAGATAGTATCCACCTACCAGCACCACTAAACTCACTAATTTGGTTTAATCAAAAATAAAAAAAAAGCAATTCACAATTGTATTTCAGCTAGGTTTTCTTTCTTCTGAATAATTGATGGAAGTTAAGGAAGTTAAGAGCAGCTATGTTGTATACACATAGCTTAGAATAAAGGGGCGCCATCTCATCCCAGACTTAATGGAAGCACAACTGCAAAATACAACCCCACCCATCATAGTAGACCACTCCTGTAAATACTTTGATTTAAAAAAAAAAAAAAAAAAAAAAATCTATCATAGCAAATAAGCACTCTTGTTGTTTTTAACATGAGGAGGAAGCCCATGACTGCATGATGACTTTGGATCAAACAGACACCTGAACATGGTTCATCTGGTAGCTGCTATGTTTTTCTGCAATCTTTGCCTCATGCCCTTTGCACTTTACATTTGCAGCACATGGCCATGCGCTGACCTGGCTGTTGTGCTTCTGCTGCAAGATCATTGCCATCACAGGACGCAATCATCAAGTAGACAACAAACTGTGAACTGACAGTACAATCTCTAGGTTAGGGCAACACAAGAATATGATTAGTTGCTAAGATAAATGCTGTGTAAGCTGCTTTTCTCCACAGCTGTATTATTTCACAATCTCACTTGACAGTTCCACATTTCATGGCAATTTCTTGATGGGGAACAAATTATTTTGATGCTTGATTTCGTAAGTGTGTATCTGTGTGTGTAACGGATGTTAAAGTCTGACATTTCAAGAACATCCATACCACTCTCGGTTACCGGTTGAACATACAGTAAGGCCTCGGCCAGCGGTAAAAGAGGGTCAAGTAAAGCAAACATTTGTCAGTCTTACCTGAACAGACAACCCCAGCATCTTCACCGTGGCCACAGTTATGATCCCCAAATGTTTTGTGTAAGCACTTGAGGATGGAAGACTCGAGACCTGTACATTGCACATCATCCAACCAAATGTTATCCTTTCCCTGTCCAAAGAAGGCACCTTTTTTGGCTTCGAGAGCTGTGCCACAGTTTAACTCGCGACACACCACGTCAGCATTGGCAGTGGTCCAGTGATCATCACACACTGTTCCCCAGGTGTCACTGTGGTAGACCTCCACTCTACCAGAGCAACGTGACGGCCCGACCAGCCTAATTTTCTCACATTCTGGAAATTAAAAAATGAAAGCTCAATAACTGCAAGCTGCGTTAACATGAACTTGATAACAAAAAGTCCCCTTTTCAGGGGTGTAGACTTTAATAAATGCATGGGTTTTCAGGAATGAAACATAACACTTACTGACCTGTAAGCAGTGGTAGACTCAGTAGACCTACAGCAGAAACGTACAAGAAAACTAATTAAACCAGATAGTTCCACATTTCATGGCAATTTCTTAATGGTCATCAACATTTGAAGCAATATTATCCGGTAAATACACAGCAGTCAGTGCTGTAACCTGTCAAATTTATTAGGATAAGCCCCTCACAATTGTCCAGTATCAACTTTGCCACACTGATCAGAGAAAGAACAATGGGAAAAAATACATTGATAATAAATTGATAAAACGTTTTTATCAATAAAATACTACATGTGAAGATATATTTCTTTTGACACAAACGCTGAGACTCTCACTTCTCTTCTTCTCTCTTCTGGTTTTGAAGAAATGAAGCCAAACAACTCTGACCACACTGAAGAAGTCAAAAAAAAAAAAAAAAAAAAGAAGATTGTCAAATTGACAAAATAGAAACTCACCTATTGACAAATAAAGAATAAAGTGTACTTTTTCAGCAGATATGAAGATCATATTGTGTCTTCAGAGTAAGTCAAATTCTGCCATGGGACAATAAAATGGAGAAAAAAGAACTATTGTTATTCTTCATTAACAAATGGTAAACATTTTCTGCTGTATTGCCTCATCTGTCTTTAGCAGACCAGAAAAAAAAAGGTCGCTGGTTTTTGGAAACCATGAAGCATTTTTTTTTTCACCAACAGGTGACTAAGCAGTCCTCTTACCTTTTAAATTCAACACGTCTGGGAAGCTATTGAAATGAGCTCACAACTGAAAATAAATCAAATTTGACATTTCCAAAGAATAGAAGTGGCATGTACTGTTCCAGAAATTGAATAAAAGGGACTGCCTGGACTTGGACTGCAAACTGGATGATGTTGACATTCTGATCAATCATTAAAGACAGAGGATCAGATTAGATTTCATTTTGTTTTACACAATATCTAGATTTCTATTTGAAAAAGACATTATATTCATAAGGAAAACACAACCACAATTAACATAATGATTGCAAGCAGGTATTTACAGCGGTAAAAGTGATTTAAGGACAAGGCAAAGAATTGGCTGCAGAAAAACATAAGGGAAATGCAGATCAAAAGGAGACTTGTTATGAACCGACCACTGTCTCCTAATGCTAAACCCCAGCACCTATCCCCTCCCACCTCTGGTTACTATTCACAACAGTCCTTTTTTATGTTGAATTTGTTTTCACTAAACTGGTATAAAATATCCTAAAGACAATATATAGAAATATACTTTTACATTATAAATATGAGCTTTGCTTTGCAGTGGACTGAAAATGATCCGACAGTGTCATTCTCTGGCATTATTATGCATTTTTAAAAACATATCATGCATACAAAATTTCATTCTAGTTAAAGTGATCATTTGTCTTGACAAGACTTAGATTATGCTGCAAAAAAAATATATATATATATATCAGGGTTTTTTTTTTTTTGTCAGTTGTAAATCCATGCACCATATTGAACCAGATCCTATCCTACTGGTTAGGTTCACAAAACTTCAGACTGAAGAAGAATTATTTGCCCAAACCAGTGAAATATCATGTTTTACAAATAATTTTCTTACCTTACAAAATGATTTGATGCAGTTTTTTTGCTCATCAGAATAACAGAATAATTACAGTCTGAGGCAACACAAATGCTTCCACAAATGCTTGACTTGACAGAACTAGTTCTTGTCCCATACCTAACTGTCTCAGTGAGATGAGCAATGATGCGCACTTCCCCCTGCAAAACTCTGAGCAACTGTAAATTTTTTTGTATTTATCCGGTTGCTGTTTGGGATGTCATCTCAACTATTACCCACCCTACACTGTCTTCCAGTTAACCAACAGAATATGCTTGTATCATTACTGCACCTTTGGAACCACAACTGACTCTGCCAGTGGATCTCTGACTGTTCTCAAAGTGTCTTAAAAGAAAGTGTGGGACAATCAGATGCAAAATCAAAAATATCAAGCAATGTGTTCATGTTTTATCAGAACATATTTGCATAAATGGCATCAGTTTCACCTGATAGCTACTTTTGCCAGGTGATCTAATAATAACTGGGTTGTTATTGGGATAACTACAATGTATTATGCTGTGGCACTCGTAATTGGGGGACGTGTACTGCACTGTTTTGTGCATACTTATCATACTTATTGTGTTATGAGCATTACATTTACAAGACATGTTGCCTTTTTAACATTTGGCTAGAGACAACCTTTTGGCTAACTCTGACTTTTTTTTTCTATTGATCAATAAACACCGTCCCTGCCAAGTAAATGAATACAATGAAAAGGGCTGTGTACTTGAGGTAGATTAAATCTGATTTAATCTGTTAGTCATCACCAGAACTATTTTCTGTGTTGTTCATTTGTTTAATTAAATGTAATTTTTTTCTGAAATGTGTCATTTGTTCCTTTCCTCAATCTCTGAATGGGGTTTTTCACCTCAGCCAATTTCCTGGACTTGCTGTTCTTTAGACGTTTTGTTCACAAGAGAATACTGTCAAATTTTAGCCTGTGTGATGTTGCCTAACCGACTTGTCTACTCAGCATTTTGTTACTAATAACATTAATGATGGCTTATTTCTATTTAAGCATTCCCCTAAGCCATGACAGTGTGTCAGTATGACAAATACTTAAAGTTACAGTCATGGCACTACTTGTTTATTTCTGTGTTGCTTGCCCCAGCCCACCTCTTTCTTAAAAACAACAGCAGCACATCACGGGCTGTAAAACAGAAAGAGTAGCAGACACAGTGATCTCAGTCTTCTATCAGTATTCTCTACTCATGACAGAACTAGAGAATACTGATGTTTGGCAAGGTTAAGCACATATTGATGTCTTGGTAAATGATTACAGATATATGCATCATTGTCTGATGGGAAAGGACATCACAACTCGTCTGGGGCAAGGGGACACGATGAGTGGCCCAACAAACAGGATGATCATGTCACAAACAGGATTAATTTTCTCACAAGCAGGAAAAAAGGAACGTGTAAACAGCACTCAATCAAGTTCATTTGTTCAGTTTGAACAAATGGGCATGGGGCCGAGGGCCACAGACATGGTAGAGAAGTCAGAACATACTGAGAGTTAACACGTTGTTGTTTTGGTTGGGATTTGCACAAAATAAGAAAAACATATATCATAATGCCAACCTTGTACTTTAATCATACTGGCAGTGGAATGTTATAAGACCAAGTAAGTAACAAGTTATGTATTACTCGATTACAGTGACCACAAACTAAACATGAATGTCAGCAGATTCTCAGCATTTGGTCTCCTCTGGGAAAGCATCCTCACTCCCACACATGTACATATAAACCTGTACGTGCACGCGCGCACACACACACACACACACACACACAGACCCATCCGCACACAATGGCTAGGCCTCAGGTTGTTTCAGATTGCATTAAGTGCTGCCTCTCAGATGCCCCTCACTTAACACAGCCTTCATTAACAGCTGCTGACTGAGACAGATCCAAACACACAATACAGGCGTGTATTCAGGTGGCTTGTGCTACGCTGCTGCACCTGATAATTTCTTCCATAGAGTCCACTGCACTGTAGACTAACCTAACACTAAAATAACTGCTCTACAGATGCAAAGACCTGCTACATTGTCTTCTAGTTTGCACAGAATTTATGCTACTAAGTTTTGAAAACAGTGTTTGATGTCACAGCGTGTTAAACACGAAAAGGAAACACAAATGCATCCATCATAAAGTTAATCCCCTTCTTTGAGAGTCAGACACTTCTTGGAGACTTCGGTAAAGAGGTTGGAATGTTTTTAAAGTCAGGAGAGGTCATACAGGGTGACATCCGTGTGGGCCGAGGTTTGGCAAAATGCTGGGATCGTAGCAGGAGGAACATGGTAAAGTATGTGATGCAACACAGGCAGTGGTGCAGTTTTTTTTTCCTCATATTTTAAGGTTACCGGGACGTTGCACACCAGCAGTTTGATCTATGACTCCGAATCCTGGAAAGATTGGGACAAGATAGCACAATAGTTAGTTTAATTATCTATTCATTTATTGTTCCTGCCATTCATTAAATCAAACTTTGAGTCTTCTAAGTTATTCTTACATTTTCTAGACCAAACATTATATTCCTGCTAAAAATATATCCCTGCTAAACATCAGACTCAGGAGCGTTTCCAGCCTGAATATATCTGCAATATCCTGTTGGTTTATACGTAATCAAATCCACACTAACTGAGTTATCCAATGAACCTCTTGAAGAGAGAGAGAGGAAAAGGATGTGACTGGAGGAAAATCAAATAAACTCTCCTTAATGATGGATGGAAATAAGCCCCTTCAGTGTTCGACAATAGCATCATCAAATGGCCCCTGTAATTTCTTCCAAAAGTACCACTGTAGTTTAAACTCTTACACTGAAAATGAGATATGCATTTTGTATTAGTTTTCCGGATCATCTAAGCACTAAGATTAACTCTGGTTGATGTAGGAGCAATGATTATCTAAACTGTAAGTGGATCTTTGGGAGACAGTAGATAAATCTTGATATTTGTTAAACGACATGCAGGAAGAATACAAGGCTGTTGAACTCAGATGTACTGACTTCTCGTTTTCCTTCTAAAAAAAAAAAAAAAAGCTGATATGCATGAAACACCAGGTAGTCACAGATCAGATGTTTTATAGTCAGTTTGCAGAAAGCAAAGCTGCTGATACTGCAGTGTGAAGAGATTGAGGCAGAGCTTGAGGAAGTAGGGTGCTTGTATGACTTACAAGATAGTGTATGTGTGTGTATGCAGTGGCACTCACTTTCGCTGACGTTTGGGAACTGAGCCCAAGGAAAGCGAACACAGTGTTGTTCTCTTTTGACTGGAAGAAGTCTTCATAGTCCTAAAGGGGGGGGGGGCGCAAAAAAATGAGGATGTTGAGTGTTACATAATCTCTACAAGTCTGAAAGATAGCTGTAAATATGCCTGCCAAAGAGTCCGTCCACTGCTGCCTTAAATATAATTCAGTCACCATGACATTGCAGAGTAATGTTGGATTACCTTGGCAAGTGAGAGTGATGGCAGGCAGAGCAGATAATCTGCCCCATCCGTGAAACTGGATTACGACAGGATTACAGAGTAGCATGCAATCTCAGTGGAGGACATAAACTGGCAAGCTCTAACTCATCCTAACTCATTCACCAGCATAGTTAGCTCAACCTCGTACTAACTTCTACTGACAACTATTTAGACCATAACCATCCTCTATGTTCCTTTAAAGGTCAAAGTTGCAAAACCACACTGTCTCCAATTGTGCAGAGCTACCTGCTCATTGTAATCACTGATAAACCCCCATACCCCACAGTAGCGATCCTCATTGAAGATCTGTGGAGGCAGCGGGTTGCCTTTCTCTGGCTGCTTGTCCCGGGGTATGTTGCGGTACATCCAAAGCCTCTGCTCCTCCAGCATGGTGATGTCTACTTCCTGGAAGCTGATTCTATTGGCCTCCAGAAAACCCACCACAGCTTGCTGATGCTTTTTTACCTGGAGGAGGGTTGGTTTGGGAGAGGTGGAGAGATATTAAAGAAGGGTAGAAATGAGGGACGGAGGACATAGAGATGTAAATGTAAACTAATTCATAGAAAGACAAATAGCAAGGATACAGCTAAAGCCAGCTAAAGTAAACAAACGTACGTATACATAAAGTGCAGGTGGACGATACGTATGTGTGTGTGGCATGCCCCATGCCTCTGTGCACTGTGCTCTTAGCCAAGTGGTTGAGTGTTTAATACACTCCTGTAATGACAAACAGTAAGCTGACACCCATCGAACCAGAGCAGGGTTTCTCTCTCAGTCAAACACACACACACACACACACACACACACACACACACACACACACACACACATACTGTACTATATGTATTGACTACACAGCAACTCTGGAAGTAATGGTGACATTAAGAAGGATTATTGATTAGTGAGGGAGATTAGGTTTGAAATCAGAAAGCTGACATCCATTCATTTTGAACAGACTCCAGAAGAGGTCATAAGGTGTAGTAATTATTATTTTCAAATGAGGAACATTGCTCCACTGTTCAGTGATTCCCGATTAAGGGACAGTTTTATTGGTCTGAGAGAACAGGGATGTATTTATAGTAAGAGCGAATCCCACCCTAAAGGTTATGCAATCAACTTTCCCAGCTGTGGTCTATGGGATGGATGCAACAGCTCCCTGTGGTACTGTCCTGTGTGATCTGGGACAACATGGCTTTGTTTGTGTGTGAGTGAATCTGCATGACAGTGTTTATGAATTCTGTGCAAAAAAAATGCAAGGATAATGTTAGAAGGGAGACAACTCCCACGGTAGGTCATAAATACACATTAGACACAATTTAAAATGTCCAGGACCTCTTTCTCATCTTAATCCTTAGTGTAAAAGTGGCTTGGATGGAAGGGGAAAATATTTTAACTCACCAAAATGTGAAATGTTTTTACTGAATAAATTCCAATTTATTAAAACGTTCTGAATCAGACGTTCAAAGCTTCTGCTTGCAACAGAATCTGCTTTGTATATTCATTCATTCTTTTTGCATCTCCGTTTTATCCTCCATTGTGAAAACTAATGAAGTCCCTCTATGGTGACTCAGAGTCCTCCAATATCTATGCTTGAACATTCATTAACATCACAAAACACCTGATTACACAGTGTGAACAAATATAAACAAAAGCTTTTATTTTGTGGTTATATATCATCGTTAATTATCCAGTACCCTGAAAACAGTTTTCTAGGAATTCTTTCTTTGATGGGGGGAGATGAAAAACAAATTACTGAAACTGAATGATGTACTCCCTTTGTGCTGTGTGCGTATACATGTGCATGTGTGCCCATTATTTTAGGGATGCTGAGCACCACAATGGAGCTATTGTTTCACCTTGAAGACAGTAAGCAATTGTTCTGGACAGTCAGTTATGGACACACACACCCAGACAAGTCTTCAGATAATCTGTTGTGTCTCTTTAACAGTGATTCTGTGTGTGTGTGTGTGTGTGTGTGTGTGTGTGTGTGTGTGTGTGTGTGTGTGTGTGTGTGTGTGTTCATTTCAAGTCTGAGTCAATACTGTATGTTACATCCCTGGTGAACAACATAGTATAAATGACTGGGTCTTCCTTTGAGCTCAAAGGCAGGCAGCATGGGCCTTAATAATTAAAGAGGCACCCCCACAGTGAGTGTGTCAGGGCATGGATGAGTTCAGATTTGTGTGTGTGTGTGTGTGTGTGCATGCAGGATTAAAGACATACACACATTCAAATTACAGTATATGAGCATGTGTGCATTGTTTGAGAGCACTTTCTGATATAGAGGGATTAGCTCAAGGTTAAGAGAAAACTAATCCTCTGGTCACAGGCAGAAAGAGACAGGAACAAAGGGAGGACTTGTGATTGAAAAATCATTACAAAAAAACAAAAACAAACAAACACTTGTCTTGAGCAACAGCAGATAACAATGATCTTGAAATTTCACCATTTATTAAATCAGTTAATGCAAAGATATGTAGTTGGGGTGATTTTCAGTTATTAAAATCAACATTTGCAATTGTCATTAGGAAAATAGGAACACACACATCTTTTGAGGAGAGGGGGATAACCTAATTTGCACTTCATTCATTCTGCTCTGATGATTTCCACCCCACTAATCAGCTGTTGTAAAGCTGTGAACTACTCATTTTATGGGAACACTGTAGTTCTTTGATTGTTGCTTTTCCCTTCAGTCCATCTTTTTCTGCTCACACATGCCTGCATGTGTTGCTCCTGTGTGTTGTCCAGATTCTAACCACTGGCTTCACTTTCTTTAACGTTGTCTTCCTCCATCTCATTCTAGTACAGGTTTGTTTTTTCTGCACGTGCACACACACACACACATTCTCTTCACTTTAAATCAGCTGAGCGATCCAGCCTTACCTTTCCTCTTTATTCAATCACTTGTAACTCAATTTAAAAGCAATAAATTCAGAGTGAATTACATTCACATGAGCTCAACACTCATGTAACTGACCCAAATGGTCGACCTATTCAAGCGTGTATGCAAGTGCTTCGTGTGTGAAAGAGAGAGAGTCTGTGTGTTTTGAATGTATGTGTCATAGGGTTAAAAATAACTCCTTTGTAAACTCTCAAAGATTGTGCTGCCCTCTTCCCCCAAGAAGGAGCATGATAAAATAAATATATTACTCATTTGTCCCATTACCTAAGACTTGAAGCATTCAAGCAAGAGTGTTGTTTGATGATTTTCTGCTCAAACTCAGTATCAGCTGGACTTTCTCTGCGGCATGAGCCTGAGGCCAAGACGCACTATAAGACTGCAGCTGCAACTATTATTTTCACTACTGATTAATATATAGATTTCTTTCCTTTTTTGTTTTTGACCAATCCATTACAGTTTCCCATAGCCCAAAATGTCTTTTATTGTCCAACCAAGAGAACCCCAAACATATTCAGTTTGTGATATAAAATGGGTGAAAAGCACCAAACCAGACAATGTTTAATGACTATCAACGTAGCTGGTAACTTTCTGTTGAGCGATTAGTCGAATAATCATTTCAACACAACAAAGGACCCACAGTATATGTCCCCTTCAGTCAAGTCTTCTGACATAAATCAGTCCGTGTGTACTGAGACGAAATCTGACTGCGGGATACTGCTGCTCAGTTGCAGGATCCCCTCCCTAGAATTAGTGGTCGAGATGCTGTTCCAGAAACCAGGAGATCCACTGTCCTTTAATACATGTAGGAATAAAGATACAAAAAAAAATGCCATTGCTCCTGAGATTTACACTTCTACCTGCTCCTGATGACGGTTTCAACATGAAACTGAACACTTAAGACAAGGACAATGTCTCTGAAGCTTGAGACTATAATACTTTAACTATACTAATTATACCCTAGGGTTTTTTTTTGTTTGTTTTTTTAATATCCTTACTGTAATATCTGTTAAATGTCAGTCTTCTCCTCAGTCTAAATACTGTTTATGAGTCTTACAATGTTTATTTTTGTTTCAACTCTCAGTCAGAAAACTCTTCATTCTATTGTAACTTATGAGGCCATAGTTCATATATACAGTATATCCATATACATCATTAGTGTAAATGGGCTACTCGTGGCTTGTTTGCACACCAAACACGTACTTTGTTCTGCCTATAGGAGGGAGAAGTTTTATAAGAATTAGCTTTTCATTCATCTTCTCCACTTTTAAGGTGGTGGGGGTTAAAACCAAGACTGTAACACCAACTGGAATATTAAACACAATACCGTTTGTGAAATGCAAATTCAACAGGCTGGACTGACATAGACATTTCCCAGACCATCCCGATTCCTATTAAAATGTGCATACTCGCCTGTTCAGCGAGCATCAAGATTTAAACATGTTATTTCATGTGCCTGCATTCTGTGTACGCATCAGTCAAGGAGCTAGGTAACACATTTGAGTGATAGCTATAAACACTCACCGCGACAGAGCCAGTTGAGGAGGCGATGTAAACCTTGATGACCATTTTAATCCCAAATAAATGCCAGACAGTCGACACCAGACTGTGTGGTGGCAGCGAATCCCGTTTATTCCCCAAATTACGACTGAAGACTCTGAACTACAGACTGTGCTTTAGATACGAGAGGACACGCGTCTCCAGTATTTAAACTGAGCCATGATAATATAAAACGGCGTGCGCCTCCCTGCACAGATGCAAGACTCCATACAAAACACTGGACTTCCGGTCATAACTTTTCAGAGTAAAAAAAAAAATACAGTCAACAACAAGGGGCATTAAATTGTGGAATTGTGTTCTTTTTTGTTTGTTTGTTTGTTTTTGTTGTGTGTGTGTGTGTGTGTGTGTGTGTGTGTGTGTGTGTGTGTGTGTGTGTGTGTGTGTGTGTTGTCCACACTGACACAGCCTTAAGTTTTAATTTAAACAAATTTAGGCATTTGTTTATTGCGTTTATTCAGATGTACTCATATTTTAGGAATTAGGGCATTTTTATGCAATGAATTTTGATTACTATGTGTATTTTGATACAGACCTTGATCCAGATGGAGATTAAATTGCAGATTAAAACAATTTCTTAAGCCTTGGTGGCGGTCATGGCTTTGGCTTTTTCCTTTCCATTCTCATGTGCTAATGTCTTGCAACAAATATTGCTGCCAATAAAAGAAATGACTTCATATATGTATAGATCATTTGTTTCACAAGCGAAAGCACATGTCGATATGCTTTTCACATCGTGAGTAAGAAATATCAGCAGCAGTCAGTGTTGCAAATTTTGTGACAATGATATGCACCATATAAGATATATATGTTTCATGACAAAAATCTCAAACATACCAGCACATTTTTGGTTGACTAGCTGATATCATGGTATTCCATGTATAGCCTGCTTTAACTCATTTGTAAGCTAAGCAGTTTGCTATGAATGCCCCAACATATGGTGACAACCGGTCACAAAATGTACTACAGCGCCACTCTGGTGGAAGAGTGTTATTGCAGGGAGTGCTCTGGTTGCCATGGTACGGCGTCAGTAGCTGGACTGGAGCAAACCTCAAGGCGTGGACGTTAAACAAAAAATAGTATCTGGATGCCCCGGAAAGGCAGGATTACTCCGTGCAGCTGTTTGACTGTGGATAATTATAGGTCGGCGCATTCTGAAACGACACTCAGAACTGTTTGTTTTCAAAAGGGCGGGCGACTATGCCTTCTTACGTGTATCTAACGGTAGCTAAGCTTTCTTAAGTTGATGTTAGCAAGCTTGCTAATAGTTGAAGCTGTGTAGCTAACCTTAGCCAGTTGAGTCTAAACATGAAGTTGTTTAATGCTACAAAGTTAAACGTAAACTAAACAACGCCAGTAAGATTTTTTTTTTAATGTGAACGCGGAAACGCACAGGTTAGTGCAAGCAGACTCCGAACAGTAACGCTAAAACACATCCAACCTGTTGATGGTAGGTTTTTTGTTGCCATGCTAGCAGTAGGTGGCAATAAGCTCACTCAGCACCGTTAGCTTAACATGTTAACGTTTGCTAGTGCTGAAATGGTGTCGTCTCCCATTTTTATCTGTTATTCACGTCTGTTTGGTGTTGCTGAAGAGCGAAGGGCCCGCAGATGTGTGGTTGGCTATATTTGTTGTTGCTGCTTTTACTTGGCAGGCACTCTGACAATAGCACTGTACCTGTCAACAGCAGACGGCCTATTTTAATCCAATCTGTCCGTGACAGAGAAAGCGGGTATATCTACTGCTGCCGCTGTAATAAGCCCTTGATAGCAAGCATCTGCTTGTGCATTTGTTTTCAGTACAGAGATCGTGACCCAGCTAAACAGAGTTACCGAACAGCGCTATCAGTAACCTGGAGACAATCGGATGTGATCACGATGAAGACGACAGAGGAGACTGGGATATGATTTATGTGGTGAGTGTTAAAATACTTGGATATTTTTGTCCATTATTCAGGCAGATTTTCCCTTACACAGGATCTGGTGTAATTTTGATCAGGGTAATTATTTCGATTTAGTTAGTTCATAATAAGATTGGTAATTGTATGGTAACCATAAAAATGATCATTCATATGATTACAGATCATTTTTAATCAACAAAAGTTTGCTTTTATAATCAAAAATCTAAATTTGAATTAACTTTTTTAGTGTTTATCTATGAGTGTGCAAATGTTGCTTGTGAATATTGAGGAGAAAAAAAGAATCATGTTTTCCCGTTAAAAGCTTTAGTCCACATGGAAAAAAACAAAACTACATGACAAATCTTAGCATCATCTTTAGAAACAGGTTTGTACTCAGGTTTAGGACCTCTCTGCCCAGCTTGACCTATGATGATGCTCTTGTCCATTTATGGTGATGTGGCTGTGTGTACTGGCGCTACCATAGATACTTGCTCATCAAGTGATTCTGTTATTGTCAGGGTTGATGAAAGGGGCAGATGACTGTATGTCCTTTACATCCCATTAGCACAAATACTAAGGAGCGTGATTGCTCCTCAGTATAGGGTTTGAATTATATGTTTATTCTTCAGACTGATTAAGATTGTTTCTGTACAAACAGAACGAAAAAACTGAATGTGTTAGACTGAGCACCAATAATAGAAAAAAAATTCTACTTACTTTTTAATTTTTCTTTTTTTCTATATTCCGTAAATATGTGTGTGCATTTGCATCTTATTGCAGCCAGAAATAATAATCTGGCTGTTTACTAAGTCACTAGGGCAGACAGGGACAGGCTACTATTTTGTATGTAACAGCAGTGGTGTGGAATAGTGATATCATACATCATTCAGCTTCATGGAAAATTCCACCTCGTGTGTATTGTCACTTAGTGACCAAGACACACAATACGGAAAGCCTGAGAGAAACCATTTGGCCTAGCTTCTTAGTACTGTTCTGGTTGAGTTTCGAGAATTTTTATGTGGGTTGGGCAGTATAAATGTTGAAGTCAGTCTGCAAGGGGACTTTTAATGTAAGTCTGTTAAATCAGGTAAGAGACATACTGTACAAGTTGGCCTTTGTTAATTTTAAATTATAGCTCAGAAAAACTGTAATATGATTCAAAGTCTGATTTGTTTCTTTCTCTCCTTTTGTGTTAAAATTCAACTCAGCATTTCTTCTTAAAGTGAGAACATGGAATCTGAACATTCCACTGACCTGTATGAAAACAACCGGGATGCTGATCTTAGTCGCCAGTCCCTCCGGAGTACAAAGAAAGATCCCCCAACATCATCCTTCAAAAAACACAAAAAGAACGTCCAGGACAAGATCCAGGATGAGGATGTAAAAGACAGCTGCGTTGAGAGTAGATCGAAAACCAGAACCTGGCATTCAGATCCTGATCGGGACCAGATATCAGACGGAGAGGAACAGAGAAGTACTGGGTCATTTTACTCAGAGGACTATGAGAATGAATCTCCTTCAGAGCGTTCGCTCTCACCATACACCCGTTCCCAGACTCCATCTCGTACTTCTCAAAAAGGTGTGCGGACAAAGAAGAATTCTAGCAGCCCCCTCTACAAGACAGGTATGCAAAGCAAGGAAGTGATCAAATATGTACGGAAGAATGAATGAAACTTAATCCTTACTGGTTAAATTTTCTTGACTGTCCAGTTGATGGCAGTGTAAGGCAGATTTTAACATGGTGATCTCTGCAGAGGGAAAAAAATCCACTTATGAGGTTTATATTTTTATAAGCAGCTTTCACGCCATACTCACAAATAAATTGTTAGACACGACAAATTTCTCCTTCTGAAGTTCCATTTGAATGTTGTAAAAGTTCTTACCAACAGCTTTGGTTGGCTTGTATTGTGTATGTAGCTTCAACTTTAAACTATATTCACCATTCAACTGGGATACATCCATGAGTTTCAGTAATGGGCTGTAAAAGTAAGTGTTGATAAACATTTAAATTATTTCTGCATTATGTGTTTCTGTCTTGTAGGTGGTGCGGGGCGCCGGGGTGTGTCCCGCCCACAGCGTCTAGGTGGCCAACCCCTGATCCAGCAGCATTTCAAGGGAGTACGATCACAAAGCAAAGATTCCATACCCCCTAAAGACCTGGACCTCGTGACCAAGCGGATTCTTTCGGCCCGCCTGCTAAAGATCAATGAATTGCGTAATGCTCTTGCTGAGCTGCAACAGCGCACTGATGAGCTGCAAAAGGAAAACCGAATTCTCAGACAAGTACAATTAACCTTCTGTTTTGGTTGTATTTGAATGTATAAGGCCTGGAATTGTCTTTGGTTTCTTATTTTCCTTCATCCTCACCTTTAACATCTGTGGCATCCTAACATGGAATGTCTTCTTTTCCATGCTGCAGCTTCAGGTTCGTCAAGAGAAAGCCCTGCAACGCTATGACGACACCGAAAGCGAGATTTCCCAGCTGCTGTCGCGCCACTCCAACGAGATCCACGTGCTGCGCGAGCGGCTCAGACGCACTCAGGAGCGGGAACGGGCAGCTGAGAGGAGGCTGAAGGACAGCGAGGAGCAGCTGCAGAGGAGTCAGGCGACCATAGCACGGCTAAAGAAGCTGGCCGAACAGCGAGAGTTAGGAGCCAGGGATGAGCTAAGCCGCAGGCTGGAGGAAGAGAAGGCACGGGCCCAAGAGGCAGAATGCAAGATTAAGGTTAATTTATAATTAAGTTAATTTATCTACCTAGTTGTTTATTGATAAAGCTGAACTCTGAATCATATTCAATCAGTGGCAGTAGCCATTGTTTTCATTTTTACTACAGTCTGCTCCAAATTTAAGGAAGAGCAGGAAATGCTCAAGGAGGTTGAATCCTCTCTGGCAGCACTCTGTATGCTAGTAAACAATGCAACTCAAGGAGCTTGGCAGTTTCAGACTTATTTCTGAACATGAGCTTTCCCACTTCTTTTTGAGATGTAGCTTAGAGATTTGACTCCTTTGTGCTTTTGTTTATCTGTGTTTATTTGAAGGAGCTGGAGCGTAGCATGGAGCTGAGCAACAGCAGTTACCAGAGGCAAGTGGCTGCAGAGAGGAAAAAGACCATCAGTGCCCAGGAAGAGATCAAGACCCTGCAGGAGGAGCTGGAACGACTGATCAATAAACTTAAGGTGCATATACACAAAAATCTACTTTAAATAACTGCTGAAAGTGTCATCCTTTATGATTGTGTATGAAGAGCAGCTTGGTCCACGTATGAAATTTTCTTTTTGTTTTTTGTTTTTGTTTGTTTTCTTATCAGGAGAAGGAGAGGGAACTAGATACCAAGAACATTTATGCCAACCGCATGGTGAAAGCCTCCCAAAGAAAAGATACTGACAGTTGCACAAAACGGAAAGGTAAGACCTAACAGTGTATTTTATCAATGTGTTTATCACAAAACCTAAAAATGCTTTTATTGCTATGGTCATGAAAGATGTTGAGCAGTCAAAGGAAGCTTTGTGTTTACCAAGCCTGTGGCTGTGTATGTTCACACATATCAGAATAGGCTTTGAAAAGTCAAGGAAATTTGTCTGTGATCTTCAGTTTCCTAATTGTTACTTTATTTTTTTGTCAGAGGTTTTGAGCCTGTTGAATTTGAATGTCTAAATAATAAATAATATTGCTTAGAGTGCATCAACAAAAAAAAATGACAAAAATGCTGATAAATATTAGTGCTCTGCATCAAGGGATGGTTATGAAACAGGTTTAGCAAAATTGACTCTGATATAAACTCTGCTTTTATTTCACATATAGTGCCCAGCAGGGACTGCACCAAGGCAGTGCAGACTGAAGACAGGGTGTCTAGTCTGGATTTCCCCACACCTCCCCCTGCCATCACTGATGCCAATGATTACAGTGAACAGGGATCTGATGAATACCTGTCACTCAAAGTAAAGTGTCTTCCCCTCACCTTTCCCACTATCCATGTTTCAGCTTCTGGTTTAGGATACAGCCTGTCATTCACCTGTTGCAACTCTTTCTGTCAACAGGAACTTGACAGAGTGGACAGAGGGGAAGAGACAGAAGATAAGCATCAACACTGGGAACAGCAGAAAATGAGAGACAGGGAAAAAGAAACGGACAGGGAGAAAGAGCAGGAGAAGGAGAAACAGCAACTCAGCCAGGAGCTGAATGTGCTTGAAGAGAAGGCAAAGAGACTAAGAGACGGTAAAGACAAGGGTATACATATACTTATCGCCTGAATTAGAAAAAGCATTAAAACCTTTAAAGTAATTATTTTTACTTAAACAGCTTAAACACACACTGTGTCCACAGGCTGGGAGAAGGAAATGGAGGAGGAAGGCAGAAAGAAGACAAGTTCCCTGTTGAACCAGAAGGAGGAAGAAGAGACCAACAGGAAGCGTGGTCACGTCCAGGACGAGGTGGACAGGTGGAACCAGGAGGCTCTGGCCAGTCAGCAAGTAGCAGAGGAGGCACGTCGCAAAAAAGAGCAGCTGCTGGCCAAGATGCGCGAAATAGATTGTCAAAACCAGGGAGTCCAGGACTCCATGTTTACAGAGTCAAGTCCCTCTGGGTCCAATAAGAGTACCAGTAGCCATTCCTCTCCTCGTCCCCCTGAGCAGAGGAACCATAACTCTTCCATTTTCAGCCTCACGGAGCCAGAGGAGTCGTCCAGTTTGCGTGCTGGTGCTGGAAGCAGAGAAGGTGGAAGGAGAAGACCAGGCGTAGAGGGTGGAGCAGCTACAACTGGAGTGGGGAGGAGAGCACTACGCACCCAAATCTCCAGTGACGACTTGGCATTCGGAAGCTACGCGCCTTCTTTCGGGAATTCAGCTCCCCGAGGGTCTTCTGGTTTCCCTCCACCTCCACCCAAAGAGGACAGGGACTCTGCATTAGAAACAATAGGTGTTTTTAGTCTAAGAGGGGTGGAGACAGAAAAAGAAAAGGACATGGAAAAAGGAATGGGGAAGGACAGGAAGTCTAGCCTCATGCAGCAGCTGTTTGGTGCCCTGAACATGCCTGCAGGTGACAGTGTGAACACCTCCAATAAAATGGAGGTCCTCAGTAGTCCTCCAACTACAAATGGAGTACGATCAAGAAGGGAAGGACTGTTCAGCTTCAACTCTGGGTCTTCCACTCCCCCATCATCCTCTTTAAGCACCCTACAGGTAGCAGATACCAGACCCGCCATACGTGCCATCACCTCATTTGATGATGACATAGAGGAGCTGACTTTATGAAAGTAACTTAGATCGGAGGTAGTCAGTCTCATAGTAGGCCACCTTTTGTGTCAGCCACAAAACGAGATAACATGGGATGATTTCCAAAATGTAAGAAATCGAGTGATGAGCTTGGTCTGTAAATGCTGAACACTACTGATTTCTCAATAAAAATTTCAACATTATCAAAAAATCAAAACATAGAAGAGACTTTCTACAAAGAATCTAAAATTCTGTATCACTACAGTATAAGTAATTTAACCCGTGTTACTGTCTTTATCATGCAGAAAATGTGTAATTGAATGTGGTTCTCAATATTCAGGTGACTGCTTATACAGGAAATTTTGAACCTTTTTGTTCTTTTCGTTTTAAGACGAGTTGCACTTTTACGACTTTTCTTTGTTGCACCTGTTAAATCTGAAGACATGTTTCACTCTGACTGGTAGTTCATCTGGGTCATACAAAGCCAGCAGAGCCACAACTACACACAGGACCCACTCATCTAGAACATTTGTCCAGTACACAAAGACCCAAAACACAAGCCATACAGACGTTGCAGACATTTTAGTGCTTTGCCATATTTTGTAGTGATAATAATTAAGAGGTTGCCGTTTTTATTGGTTGGTTAGGCATTTTTTAATTAATTTATTTTTTGTGTATCGTTCTTGAACAAAATTTCATACATTTTTGTTAATCTTTGAGATCTTTTAGAGTCCATGCCACAAGAATTTACCACTAAGTGATATGACAGTCATACTCTGTGTTGAACTTTGAAACTGCAGGACTCCCAATAGTACGCAGATTCTAATTTAACTGACCCCATCGAAAATCTAATTATGACTCTTATGGCAAATATTCAATATAATGTTCAGCTGTAGTGTAGTTTTTGTGTAATGTAGCATATGTTTTGTATTAAAAACAAAAATCACCAGCACCAAAAATATTAGGAGGTTTAGGACTATTTATAGGAGTGCCACTAGAAATTCAGACCACCCTCGTCACACCAGCTTGCAGCTCTTAAAACAGTGAATATCTCCAGTGTAATTCCTGGCACGTTCAGGGCCCTTGTCCCCTGCACTGATACCTCTCATGCGATGAACAATCAGCACTCAAGCAAACCACTGGTGGCTGTAAAAGAGACTAACTATTGAGTTTCAACTATATTGAAATGAATAGACAATATGCTCTATTTTTATCTCTATTTATTTAGTTATGTTGTATTCATAAAACAAAACATGTCATAAGGAGAAATGACTGTAGATTCTTATAGCAGTTCCTACCACACTGAATCAGCAAGCTGTAAAACGAGTACTTGTATATTCTTCCACGCCTTTGAAGAGCTCTTTGTATTGATTCACTCACAATTTAATAGTCATTTTCGTAAGGGAAAACTTTGTGTGTCTGTTTCGTGTTCTGAATTTTTAATATTTTGTACTTACTGTCCAGTTGTATTGTTTTAAAAACAAAAGGTTTATTTGTCGTATCTTGTTGAATGAAAATAAACAATAATAAAAGTAAAACTGTTGCCCGGGTTATCGGACTGTGGCGCCCTTGCAGTAACGTTCATGCGGCGGGAAGTCTGATAGGGATTCCTGGGACGTCTCCAAGCAACCAGAACCTGACGCAACCTTCCCGCCCCTCCTCCGGTAGCTCTCTGCTCAAAAACAAGTGGACCGTGGAGCTGTGGAGAGGAGAAGCCGGAGGTGGTCTTTAGTGATTGAGGGTGGCTGAGTACAAGTTGGGGGGATTGTGCTGGGAGATTCTTCCAAGGTAAACGAGACATACGCAGTTTGTATCGCCGTGTTTCAGATGGTGCCGGCAGCTGTCTCACCTTGCAGCTCGTCTTCAGAAAAGCTCGAGGAGGCTGACTGAGTGTGTACTCACGTGTAGAATGTGGAAGTAGCATCACCCGGTTATAGTAAGTTAAACATTTCAGTCTTTTTAAAATTATTTTTATTTTCATTTTTTTTTACGGAAATGTAGTTTAATTAAGCTATTAGAAAATAACGAGAACCACGTGTTAGAGAGAAAATCCAATGCCCTGCACTAAATTATGGTTTGAAATGAGTAAACTTGGATACAACTTTATATCCCGACATGGGCTAAAGTAAGTCAGAAATAAGGTCGAGAGGGTAATAAAAGTCAGAAATACAGGAACGAAGATACGGCTTTTGATGTATTGCTGTTGTTATTTTTGTAAATATGATATTTACCATGTGTTTTTGTACATGTGCTATGCATGACTTCAACCCATCCCACATAACTACTGTTTCAGGTTGTGTTACAATAATAAATCCTGTTTGACTTAAGGAATTTAACTTAAAGGAAATTGAAGACAAGAGGAATTAGCTTTGATGATCACAACACATGACTTTCTCATAGATGTTGTAACTCTGAATGTCATCCCTCCTTTAGTCTCTTAGAAAAGAGAACCTGTTGACACTAATATCCAACATGGTTTTCTCTCTCCCTCTGTTGTGATTGGTTTAGCCTGTAAACTGGAAACTAAAGACTGTTTCTGTTGCCATAATGAAGGAATCCAATATGCCGCAGTAATTTGGGCGCTTACCTTTATGAATAGCTTTTGTGTTAACACAGGCTTTTCATCTCTTTGACTTAACCCTTCATCCTGCCAGTGATTTCTATGGATAATGCTCATATTCTCATGTACTGTATATCAGCACTGCAGATTGAAATTCGTCACCTCTGAATGGGAATGACTCAGAGGCAGGTTATGTTATAGATTGGACAGGTACACACATGTGATTAGTTACTCTGAGGTCATGTTTGTTATGTAGACATGTCTGCATTTTCCAGATAGGGGAGCCAGACTTCCTAAGCTCTTCAGCCAGACGAGGTTTTGGCATCTCATATTCCAACACCACAAAAATACATTTTATTGGTGTGGCAAGGCTGCAGCTGGATGTTGCCGACCAATCAAATTCTGCAGTCTTGGGAGCAGAGGAATGTATGGGGTGATGCTTGGCGATTGGGATGCCAGTTAGGACATTTGGATAATGGGGATAAATAGCCCTTTTCCCTAAGATTAGTCAGTATATGTATTTGCCCCAGGCTGCTTTTGATATTCAGGATGTAAATTTTGGCTTTCTTAAGATGAAGATTTTCTGCTGGTCTATTCAGAAGTGGCTGGGTTCACCAAAAGCTTCTTAAATGATCAAGCAGCCAGCAAGAGGCTGGTTTGCTTTTATGATTTTAAACCCTTTACTTCTTTATAACTGTGATCATAGCTCATTATATAATATTTGCTTACACACACTTTCCCTCCGTCTTTCTAAAATTCTTAGCTCTGCAGTTTCTTTTTACAATTTAAATCACTTCCTTACTGTCCATACATGGGCTTTACAGGTTCTTTAAAAATGCATGTGGTATGGATTTTCCTTCTCCTTTATTGATGTCCTGTGTGGTCTCCAGGGACACACTGATACACTGATTCCTGTAGAGAATAAGGAGAGGAGGAACATTCAGAAGTCAACTACCATGCACAGCCAGAGGTCTATTTTACCTTGCAAAACAGCCAAACCTATCATTAGATACAAGGGCAATGACTTCACTGCTGGTCTGCTGTACCCATTATGGAATAACTGAGCTCAAACCACTTACTGAGCGCTTGAAGACTTTGTAAGAAGACACTGGCCAGAAAGTCTGCTTTTGCTGCCACTGTTATACTGTTAGTTCTATATCATTTAAGAGGCTGCGTTAAAGATTTAACTTGCAAAACATCTGGATTTATGATATAGATTTAATTATGCATTGACGTATGGCATGATAACAATACAGGTCCCTTTAATACATGTAATGTCACATGACGTTTTAACCATGCTAGCAGCCTGACTTTTCCTTTAGGACCTTGTTGTTGTGGTGATTTTTGTGGTTCCTGTCCCCCTTAGGAGGAATTGTTGAAAACTCTGACTCTGACAGGTCAATATTTCAATTTGTGCAGTTCTTTTGTTCATGAGCCACATTCGCCTCAGATGTAGTTTGTGTTCAGTGCTTTTTGACAAATCTAGCAAAGCATGCCAAACATGCCAAACTAAGACAGTGAGCACGGTAAACATTATACCTGCTAAACATTAGCATTCTGGCTACATATGTTTTGAGCTGTAAATAGGAAGGTTTCTGTAAAAGAGCAAGACTACCAGCCGCCGTGTCCCACTGCCAGTCGTCTGTCACTTCAGGTTGGTTCAGGCAATAAGCCCTGAGGACAGGAGATGGAAAATTGCTGATTCATTTACAGTGCCTGTGTCGTTGCTATGGAAACGATTTGTTCCTGTTAAATGAAAATCCTGGAGGTGTGTTCCCTCAGCGTGCTGCTCCTTTAATATTTGATATGTGCGAAGCCATATGGGTGATCTAAATCAGTTTACAGGATTACATGAGAAGGTGCAAGAAAGCTTTCATTATAATCATCATTCACTCCTTCCGAGATATAATCTGTTCTGTTACACAGTGAAGCCTGTCATGCCAAAGTTGAGGTGTTGCCTTTTTGTCAGATGTCATGTCACTTTTGTTTCTCTACATTTGGAGACGGTTGTTGGTGGCATTGTCAGCAAACGTTTCATAACTTCCTTCTTCTCTCTTCCACAGTTCTTAAGATTATCTCCCTCTGAAACACTGATGGATCCATGAGAAATCTTTTAAAGATTGACTTTCCTGACATATAGCAGAGAAAGTAATTGCAAGAAGGACAAAAAGTCACGGCTATGGTCATTTGTCACAACAAAGGAGGCCACGAATGAAGAGCAGATATTTTTATTTTTTATTTTGACACCTTTTTGAGAAGCTTTTTGTATTTGGCAGCTATATGATGGACGCACCCTCACTTCCTCAGATCACGGTGGACAGGGTTGGTGTCTCAGAGGAAACAGAATGTGGGGAAGATGTGGATTTGCCTACAGATGACCATCTCATGACCTTGAAGGCCTTGACAGAGAAGTTAAGACTGGAGACCAGGAGACCCTCTTACTTGGAGTGGAAAGCCCGACTGGAGACGGAAAGCTTCAGAGAGTCCGGAACTGGAAAAGGCCCGACTCAAGTGGAGACCAAAGGGAAATTCGTCAAACCCAAAGAGGCTGTAGTGAACTCTGATGTGATTCAGTGCAAGTTGCCATCAGGTGTTCTGAAAGGATTTGGGAATATCGACGAGGCTATCGGTTGGCTTAGGAGAGAACTGGTGAGATGTTACAGTTTCCTGACATACTTGGTTTGGTTGCATATTGCAGAAAGTGTTGTTGGACACTTGAGATTCAAATGCACATTATTTCACATTTTGAAGAAAGAAGACTTGCAGTTAAATGCCAGAGAGATAATTTCCTTCTAGCTAGCTAATTAGAATTTAACAATGCACACAATGTCCAGTTTGTGTCCAGAAGAATCCCACTCAAATTAGTGAGTGAGATTGACTGGGTCTCAGGCAATAGCATCAGACATTTCTTACACACAGTTTCTGCAAGTCTGATCATTTTACTCTGTTCAATTACTCTGCACATTCGCCCACGGTTCATGAACTTGGACTGAGCACGCAAAGAGGCACTGACAGAAGCACACTGGTCACAAACATTTTGCACAAAGACAGTGGACAAGAGAGAAGATTGTGATCTTTGTACAGATGTTTGCACATGGACAGTGGACATGAAAGAGATAAAATTGAGAGCTTATGCTGAGATACTTGTTTATGGATGGCTCACTGTGAGTTTTCTTTTTAAATTTTATCATTCAATAAGGAATGAATGGAAGATTTAGTAAATCTGTATCATCTGAACTATGTATAATTTGTTTTTGGAATTATACTTAGAAGAAATTATGGTTAAATAACAAATATTGTTAGTTATCTTAAGTGATACCACCCAATTCCATGTGCTCATTATGAAACTACAGCAGGAGACAGTTAGCTTAATAAAAAAAAAAAAAAAGCACATTATGTGTCCCTTCATCTCTGTCTTCTTTTTTTTTGTAGACTGACATGCGCTTGCAGGACCAGCAGCTGGCGAGGCAGCTCATGCGGCTCCGAAACGACATCAACAAGCTGAAGATCGAGCAGACGTGCCACCTGCATCGCCGGATGCTCAATGACGCCACCTTTGGCCTCGAGGAGCGGGATGAGCTGTCAGACCTGCTGTGTGAATGCCCCGTGACCCCGGGCCTCGGCCTCTCTGCCCCACTAAGACTCATCGGCGTCACAAAGATGAACATTAATTCTCGCCGCTTCTCGCTCTGCTAGTGGGTTAAAACAGCTTGTGAAATACTATTTTTGCTCCAGTGCAACATGCCAGCCATGGCCATATATTAGATAGTGGTGAAATCCTTTGTGCATTTAGGGCTTAACCACAGTGTTGTGAGGATTGTTTTTACAGTCCTTATAATCAAACAGAGAGATTTAGGTAATGCATATTATCTGGGAAGAAGAGCTTTACTGTAATAAGTACATATGTTTATGCCACTAAACTTTACACGGCAGCTGTATACCGCACCCTCTCTGTCTTAAAACCGCAGCAAATTTCAGCCCTGTAGGCCATCATGCAGTTTTTAAACTGAAGTAAAGCAATCTCAAGCTTATTTAGGTCCATTTTCAAGCCTAATCAGTTATATATAACTATATATAGTTACCAGTTACTTTATATATTTCCATTTACTTTGGTTGTTTGCCAGGCCTTTCGTCTTTTCTATCTACAAGCCAAGATTTATCAAGCACAGTGTTTAACTAAATGTTTAACTATATTTTTACTTTTGTGTTAATAAGCCTATAATCAAATGGAACATGCTTTCAGTGAACTTTGGCCTGGATCTTTATCAAAATGTTTTGTGCTTTTAAAAAGATGCCTAAATATTGATTCAAATTATAAACTCCATAACTATTTGATTTATTTGATTTAGCAAGTAGTAGTATCAATTTAGGGCACATCATTTTTTGTAGATCATCATGGAAATGATTTATTCTCTCTGTTGGTTGTTAAATTGCACTAGCCACTGAACTTATGATGGTTTCCAGTTCCTTGGTGAAGTAAGGATGTCTTGCAAAGCCCTGAGCTCTCGGGTTGGAGCTTTCCTTTGTTCTCTAATAGTTGAGCTCGAGCCTGTTAGTAGCCATCTGAGATGGCATCGTCTGTTTGAAACAAAAACATGTTGTAGTTTCATGGATAAACATTGAATTATAACTCGTTTGGATCTCCCTTTTGTGTACCCACTGATATGATTACATAGCTCTTGTTATAACCCCTCTTGTTTTGCTGGCAGTTACTATATAATTGGATATATGCTCAGTGTCATAACAAGAAATTGGGTTTGGGGACCTTGCATTTGAAATGTGGGCATATGAAATTCGAGTCAGCTATAGTCACAAAGGACAGGAAAATGAGTTTCAGGGTCTGAGATGCCCCTCTTTGTGGCCCAGATATACGAAAACACAATCTGAACAAAATCAGCTTTAAAGCTCACACACATCCACACCTCAACATTTAATTTGTTTGTGACAGTGGTACAGTTAGAGCAGATTACCTCTTATATTAACCTCTGAAATGATGACAATAACACTGATGTGTTACTGATCAGACTGTTCCAACATTATATGATCAGCTTTGTGTACCAATATAATACTTGGATTTTGTCTCAGTTTGTACTGTCCCTTGAGGACAACTGCTATGTTGACTTGATCTCGTGTTAATAAGCCTATAATCAAATGTAACATACCTTAAAACTGGTTTGGTAAAATATGATACCCTAAATGGGTTATTGTTAGTGCTAGTTTGTTTTCACCAATGTACTGGAAATAAATAATCCATCAAGAGACTGGATGTGTTATTTATTCAACCTTTAATTTGCTGTCATCACAACCAAATCTCACCAATGGCCCTTTGTGTTTTCTTAGGGTAAGAACTGTCACTCAAACACAGCACACTACTTTACCCACGGTAAAAACATTTGATTGCCAGCACCTCTAAAGCTCATTAACACAATGTCTTGTTTGTTTAATCCAAACTAAAATTGAACAAAAAGTGTAAAAATTAGAATTTGCTGTTCGACAAGGTTACTGTTGGACATTGTTGTTGTCCCACTTGAGGTTCTGTACAGACTAAACAAACCAGAGGTGCTGGTAGGCTAATACTTAGCACATAGCCAAGTCTCTGGGCTAAGCTAAGCTAGCTGGCTGCTGGCTGCTTCATAACAGCTATATATGAGTGATATTGATATTATATTAACTATAACTATTCCCTAAGCTTTGGAATACAACATGAATTGAGTATCCCACCTCCTTTGTTCAAATTAGCCTCTATCATTTTTGCCCTAATGCCTTTGTTCTGCAAAGAGTTGTCCATCTTTGCGCACTGCACAAGAACTTGTGTAAAACAGTTGGGACCATCCCAGGCTCCCACAGATTTGGGTACGTGTGAAGACATGAGCATGGGGGTCATGAGTTTTTGCATGCGAGAGTCAGCGCACCCCCCCTCGCTAATCCCCGTGTCCCTCTCAATCAAGAGGGCCTGAAGTGGCATGTAATGAATGACTTGGTTGAGCCCGAGATTTTCATGCATGAGCTCCATCTTTATGTGGGCTTATCGCTGCTGAAAGCTGCAACTCCTTTTCACTGAAAGGCTGCCAAAGGGGCCATCACATACATTTTCTAAAAAGCTCCTGGTGATCAAGGTGGTCTCATTTCTTTTACCTTTTTGATGACTTTTTTTGGATGATGTTTAAACTGCTATAACAAAGTAAATACTGTGCAGCATTTTTAAATCCAAGAAACGGTTTGTTCCAGAGAAAAGGAAACAACATGAAGTGCTTTGTGCCACTTTATACTCCAGCTGTCCCTGGAGTTTGGCATTTTATTAATTTCATGCCTAAACCATCTCATCTGCATGACAAAATTGCTTGACAGGCATAAAATCAAGCACTATCTCTGCTGCTGAAGCATGAAGACCAGATCAGTGGCCACAGTCCCAAGGCCAAAATTAGGCCATGTTGAGAATAAATAAGCAGTTGGTTTAGGCTGATTTGTAGTACTTTCTCCCAATTTGACTTCTATAAATCTTGAAGAGGGATGCAATCAGTTAATTGCTATCTTTACCTTTTTGTCTTCCAAGAGCTTTTTGTCTGACGTTCACAACTCTGAATGTAGGTGCCGATCTGTTCCAGGAATACAACAGATGTGACACCACAGAGAGGCACCTCTCACCATGACTGAGCTGCAAACTTGAGCATGAATGGCTGACACAAACTTCAGCAAGGTGAACCACAGGGTGAGACTGGCGAGAATCCCAGACTGCATCTCAGACTGTGTCTTTGTGTGGAGTTTCTCAGTACATCCCATCTCAGCAAAGATTTACTTTAAGGACAAGATGGTTAAAGACCAGAGCACCAGAGTCCAGAAAAAAAAAAAGCACAATAAATAGACGAAGAGTTCCTATTCCCTCATTTCTGAAACTTTGCAAAGCTAGAACTTCACTTGACCGCCATTAGTGATTTACTGGAAAACATTTAACAAGCAATGACACTCTTAATATTTAATGGCGTGGAAATAAGAGCTGAATCAGGCAGTTTTTGTTGGAATAACAAGGAGTATTGCACACTCATGAGGCTTTAAACTTGACCACACAATTAAACCCCTGGAGTGTTGAGAACACCAATTCTGACTGTGTTGGTTATTGGAAAATAGATTTATAAGGTCAGAGGAACACTTGGACCAGCTCCTGGACACATATTAAACATGTCCAGGAGCTAAAAATAGCTTTCAGGCCATTATTTGGAACATTAATTTGGGGAAAAGCCCCCTTACTTGCAGGTTTCCTTTGATTGTGGATAAGGCTGTGCGCTCTGTGTGTGATTTGGCCAGTGACCAGCTGACTCATAGGTTACTGGTTTCTATATGAAGCTATATATTATTTGAATTAAATTTGCATTAAAACATTTTTTGCCATTTTTTTGGATGTAAACAAGTAGTTGTGTCATACTGACCTATGGCGCATAGTCAACCAAAACTTCACAATATCAACTAGCATAAAGCCAAGGGAAGGAATTGCATAATGTTTCTACTTAGCCTTTATTCCTATGAAACTACCAAAACCTAACTGAAGTAAAATTCATTAAGAACTGAACTACATTATCAGCTTTTCTTGAATCATTGTCTGTTCTATCCATTTGAAGTTGCCTGTCCATAGTCCATGACATTTAATCCACTTACCATTACTTATCATTCTTGACTACAATGATCTTCTAACTGAAACAAGTAAAGAAATGCACCCATCTGATTCTTCTTTATGAGGAAAGCTTCTTTAAGAGTCACTATAGAGGCACTGCAGGGGTTCCAGTTGCTGTAAAGATAATTGGCAACCTCATTATAACACAGCATGGAATCTTTTAATGACTTAATTAAAACAACTGATCTATTTAATAATTATGTGCTTCAAATGAGGCAGTGTAATGAGTCATTCTGTTCGGTCTAAAATTGGATTAAGATGACAATTTACAGGAGGCCAATTAGGACTCCTCCAAGTACTGTGAGAAAACACACACAGTTCAATTACACTAAGAGCATGTCAAAAACAATCATTTGCTCTGCTTCTGTACCCAAACAATGTAGCAACATTGTCGCAAATGGGTGCCACTTACCATGAATAGTCTTGTTAGCGTGAGGAGAAAGAATCTGTATTTGGACAGTGAGATCATAGGCTTCTTGATTATCTTATCCTTTTGTTCGAGGCAGACAGTGTCTCAAGCCAGAGAGGCTATTTGAGCCCCAGGTGTAGTGTTCCAGTCTGTACATGCACTCCTATACCCCTGCTTTAATCCCACAACAAACATGACACAGCCCAGACAATGGGCAATCGGCTTTTGATTCCAGTTTGTTTGGTACTTTAAAATTTACTGAGGTGGGGAATCATGAAACAGGGGAACTATGAAGGAAATGGTTTAAAAGCCCGGTGAGTGACTTCACAGAATGGAATGTGCTCGCCTCTAGCTGTCCTGCCAGTTTCTTGTCCCTCAAACTCACAAACCTAATCCCCAAGTTTGAGGCTATTCAGCAACATCCATCGTGACTGCTTTGATGAAACTCAGGCTGAAGTTCCACAGCAGCTTAGGTCCATCCAAGCAAATGATCAGTCAGAGAGGATGATGGTCAAGATTATAAAATCTTCACCTTGTGTCAGTTTTGCTGTATGAAAGTCAAATTAGATGATGTTAGTTTTACTTCAGACTAGTGATAATTCAGCTGACAGGTGTAAAGGATAATAACCACGTAGTTTCATTAGGCATGATGATTTTTGTAATTTTGCAAAACCAACAGCCAAAGAGTGTAAAGTAGCTGTTATTTAATAACTATGATTTGCTCATCAACTGTAGATACAGTTCATACTGACCTGTCCGTATATGACAGACAGTTGGCAACAGTACTGCAGTGTAAAGGCACAATGACAGATAGATGTAATGACACAAGACACAACAAGATGACCTGCATATGAAAAACAAATATCTAATATCAAAGTTACATCAGCCATCAACTAACTGGCTTTGTCAAATACAGTCCCCACTCAATCACGTGAACTGAATGAGAATTTTTGTTTTTACAGCATTTCCTTGGTCAGTTTGAATAAGGCAAAATTATATAAATGAGTAAACACTTATAACAAATGATAGAGTAAAACAAAGTGGTACACAAATCTTACTGAAAAACAAAATTATATATATATATATATATATATATATATATAGCAAAATGTTACACTCTCACAGCAAACGCACAAATGTGAAATAACTGAAGAAAACCAAAGCTCTTCCGGTGGATGAAGCTGACTGAGCTAGAGTAATACAAAAGCACAAATCAGTACAACCTTCTAAAACATGTACACAGTCCTCTGAAGTATTCTCCGGAGTCTATGAGGGTATTCAAACCGGAAACATTCTCAAAGACTCTGGAGATTTTAGCTACATTGCCGACAGCAGTGGCAGATACTGCCAATAAATGAGTACAAAAATCAAAGAAACTTTAAAAACATGTCAGAAGCTATGAATTCCTCTGAAATGCAAAAATAGCCAACTACCTGCATGTCATCTACAGGGTCTGCATAAGTGCATTCGTTGACTTCATCTTTCTGTGGTAATAAAATTAGACTTTCCTTGTAGGGTGCGCAAGGACTATGTGACGTCCTCTTGACAATTAGAGGAAAATACAAGTAACCAAATCTTAGGTCAGTGCTAAGGACCACCTTCAACTGATCCATTCAGCTCATGCCTACTGTTCATTTGAGGAGTGGCTGTCAGTTCACGTCCTAAGCTCTTGCAGCTATACCTTTGTTCACCGTGTCAGGGTGTCACTCCGTCCTGGTCCATACTGCAGCCCAGAGCTTCAATGTCATTACTGATGTCAGTGATCATTCTGTCCCATTCGTCACCCTCAGAGGCCTCCTGGCCCTCATCTGAGGCCGCGCTGTCGCCGCTTCCTCCTGCTGCTCCGTTGCCGTTGGTGGTGGAATCGGAGGCGGAGCTGGCTGTACGTCGATAGCGGCCAAAGCTGTCTGTGATGATTCCTCGGCCATCTTTGACACCAATGGTCTCGAGGAAATTCTCAAAGTGCTGGCTGTCCTTCTCTGGTATGAAGGGACGCAGGCCTACGGGGGGGGGGGGGTGTGGGGGGGGGGCAAAGAAAAAGCTGTAAACACTCGTAACCAGGACACAGGTCCCGGACACAGGTTTTGAAGTTTAATGCATATGCTAATGGACTGACAACCTCCTTTATAGCATATAGTGACTGTGAGGTGTGGCTTTACTGTCAAGTACGCTTTGATATTTTCCACCATCCACTCATAATATGACCACAACAGTACATAGTGGTCGTACCAAGTAGGAGGAACTTCCTGCTGTCCCCGTAGAGTTGTCGCAGGTTGATACAGAACTCATGGATGGATGCACCGTTACGGTATTCATGGAGCAGGGTAGCAAACTGCTGGATCTCCTGCGATGATAGTTTTGTCCGCAGCTGTGAGGAGAGGGGAAAAAAAAAAAAAAAACACGAGACAAATTTAAACAAGAATCAATAAAGCTCAAAAGAAATATCTTGTTCTCAAAAACAGAAGAAAGATAAAGAAGGGAATCATCATACTGTGGTCATGTAGTCCTGCAGCAGTTCTGCAGCAGTGGTGCTGAGCTCTCCTTCACTTGCTGTCTTCGTCTGAGGGGATGCTGGGGTAGAAGGTGTTGGAGAGTTTCCTTCTGCCTCCACAGAGACCTGGAAAGGACTGAGAGAGGGATGAATCCCTTGTAAGTGACAAGCAAAAGTAAACCATTTTCAGATCAAAATGTGTATCAAAATCGTTCTTGACCACTGTACCTAACGTGGGCACAAAATAGAAATCTTGGAACTTACAATGTGCTGCCTTCTGTTTCAAAAGGCTCTTTAACATCAACTTTGCTTGAAGAATCATCTGTAAAATGAAGGAAGATACTTACAGGTTCACATATGGAATAAGTTAAATAAAGATAAAAGATAAAGGGAAGAGGGCAAAATTCCAAAGTCTGTTTATTGATTTGAGAGGTAAAACAATACTACAGTACTTAACTATTACAACAAATTAAATTCTCCAAGAAAAATAATTGAGAAAAATATCTGAAATGTGTACATGCGGTTTCAGACAGTTCGATTTTGTCTAGAGAACGGATCTGTTCCTTTCCTTACCGCTGTATAGAGAGAGGTGTCTTGTAGGTGTAGTCGCTCCATCAAATATGGCTCTGTCCAAGAAGTCAATGGTTGATTCTGTGTAAACAATCTGAAACACCTGGCTGAGCAAAAGACACAACTCCTCTGCCGCTGCCTGAAATACAAGGGGGAAAAAAAATTCTTTCCATCTTTTTTTGCCATAATGTCAGCATTATATTAACATCTTGCAGCTTCATTGGAAGTGCTCTTCCATCATGATTTGCTGAAATGTGTTATTTTTACTGTAACTGCCATTTCTGATCACATGAACAAACAAAATCAGTCCAGACTGTGGTTTCCTGTATGGTCATTTTATTAAACTGGGTTTTTCCAAACATTCGTAATTGTTGGATATTAGAAGAATATCAATTTCATTGTACCAAAAAACAGCATTCTTGAGGTTTATTTCCATGGTTGATTCAGGTTACATTCTGACACTAGTTGGAGCTAGATTTAAATTCACATTTCTGTAAATTCATTTGGTGTGCACCTTGGTTCAAAAAGCATTGTTCTCACCTGTGTAACCTAACTTAAGAAAAGAGATGAACTTTACAGACCGCTTTTTAGCTCCTCCAAACATGCTTATTGTTAGCATGCAAAATATTACCTTATTATCAACGGCCAGCACAAGCAGACAGCAGACTTCCACAAGAACAGCTCCACTTTCAGATAAGGAGCTCAGGGTCTGAGATTTGTTGAGATCGGGACATGAGCTGGGACAGGGAGAACCGCCTGAATCCTGGGCTGAAAAATACATACAGGTAAATCTCATTCTTCACGTGTTGAATTGTTGCCAACACAGTAGGCACTACTACACCACATTCATTTGTCTTTGGGCAATTTAAAAAGGACTACCAAACAAAGAACCAGAGGGATCTGACAACACTGACTACTACTTTAAAAAGTGTGTTACAACAGGGCTACAAGTAACTCCAGTCAAGATTATCACTGTTCTAGGTCCTGCTCAAACAAGAGCCTACACCACTTCACATTGTATTCTTATGTTTCTGTAGTCTTACAACTTTCAAGAGTCTGACAAATTTTACAGCCTCATTTTAATATGTCAAATCATGCTGGATCCAGTATGTTTTTTTTTGTTTTTTTTTTACCTGTTTTGATCACGACAAGATGCAACGAGTCATCCCTGATATAGGAGACAGCAGCAATATCATGGATGGGCACTCTCAGAATAATGTCCTCTCCATCGCGCCACACAAGCTTTACGTTGTACGCTGACAAGCTCACCACTGCATCCTGCTCTGATGTCAGCTGGCCTGCCAACTGATGCGACTTCTGACAATCACAGAGACAAACCATGTGTGTGATTATCCCTTTTATGATACAACATTATAAATACCATATCTGTCTAAACAGACCTATAAGTATTAAAGGAATTTCCTTTATTATTATTTATCTCAGTAAGCTAAACTAGTTTTAGAACAGGAACTAAGAGAGAGACCCACAAACAGGATCAGGCTGAATCCCCTTACACAGATACTTACCCTTGCATTGTCAATGAGCTGCAGCACTTCAGTGCGACTTGATGGGTTCAAGTATCCTGGGACTGATGTCAGCTGCCCCAAGTACTGAAAAAGACAAAACATATTTATAAATAGTGTTTACAAAGATTTGAATAAAAGTCCAGGTAAAAAAAAAAAAAACCTCAAGATGCCTCCCACCACAATATTTTTAGTAGATGGGAGGAGGTTTTGTTTTTTTTTTTTTTTATCTCTGCTCATTTCTCACGCTCACTTTGACTTCCTTCTCAATGTAGTCGTTAAGCAGGATGTCAGGGTCGATGCGGTGGTCAGGCTGAGAGAGAGAGAAGGTGTGGAGTGCCCTGCGCTCCGTGGCCTTCTCTTGGGCCTTCTTGTCCCTTCCCTTCTCTCCTTTCAGGAAGACTCGTTTGAACGGAGACACGATACCCGGCTAGTGAATAAAGACAAAGCAAATTAAGAGAAATTACAAGACTGTTGTCTGTATGCTAGCACACCTACAGCAGTGTGTGTTTTTGTTATCAAAACGCCTTCCAAAATGCAATACTCAGGTCATATGGATATACTAAAGCATGCTATCCTCATTAAATTATAAACCGGCCATCTATATCCCTCTGCTACAATATATTATTAATCATTACAGGACTTTTTATTTCCACATCACACATACTGTATAATGCAGTTAAAATGAGCTGGGAACACAGTGAAGCATTTCCTACACAGCTACAAATCAAATGTCCCCAAATATATAAAACTTGTAAACTGTTAACTGTGGTACGTGTATGCCTGAATTTTTGCTGACCCTACTTCCCAAGACTGCTGGTCGCAGCAGATGGCTTCTTTGAGAGTGCAAATGTATAGTTACTCAATATGCGTTGCTCAAATGTCAACAACAGCAAGTGCAAAAGGAAACTATTTTGCAATAATTGGGAGGTGTCCACGTTTTGGCATTTAGCTCGTGAACATCAACCTCAAACCATCAACAAGCAAATGCCACACATGCGTTACAAGAGAAACATATATTTTACTTTTTTGTATTTACTTTGGAAGCTGTTCTTTCCTTTGCTTACCTATAAACCAGTAGAAAAAACACCAAATTATTTAGCTCTTATATCAACTGGCACAATGTCGCCACTGTAGCTTTATTTAAGAGGTCAGGTAAGCGTACTCATCCTATGCAAAGTAAAAAAAAAAGAAAAAAAACATTTCAGAGCATGTTTCTAGATTAAAAGCATTTTAAAAAGCCTACCTCGTGCTCCATGAACTCACACGCTTCAAGAGTTGCCTATTCAACGGCCTATTCAAGCACACACCCTGGCCACGGATGCTACAAAGCTCTCACTGTCTACACTAGTTACCTGTCACCTCCGCTCACACAGTTGCAGCTGCCAACTGGTCAGAGACACACAGGATCAAATGCTGCCTGAGCGTGTATGAGAGGGGTGTGACCCCCACCACCAAGGAAGGGAAGTGTCTCAGTCTCTATGCTCAGGCACAAGAACAGGAAGGGGACTGGCCACAACTTCCTGTGATGACACGCGTATACATGCTTTGAATGTTGAAATGCTTAAAGACTGCACTACACTATTCTTGTTTCGAAAACTGCCTCACAGATGTGAAAGACAGACAAAAGAGTGTGAAGTTCGTTGTGTTTATTCCACACTTTCAGATTTTATTGTGATGTGATGATTGCTTGCACTCAGGACTCTGCAACTCAAGGCCCATACACATTACTGCTAAACAACAGAAACACCACACATTCTATTTTCCTCACAACGCAGACTTAATGTGCCGAACAATCTCACGTAGCCCGTGAAGATTTAGTTCCCTTTTTCAAACATCTTTTTTTAGTATGTGTTTGACTGTTCCACTGTACCCATAATTTGGTTCCTGCCTGATGTGCTGACACTTGATCACAGACTTTAGACCTCATAGAACAACACAACCTGTATGACCAGTGCATTATTTAACAGCATGTATCTCCTGAAGTCAAATGCATTAACATTTTATGGCTTTTCCTTGTGAAATGTGAGACAAGAGCTACTATATTTGACCCCTGTGAATGGCCTCAAGATGTACGAGTGTCTTTTATGGTGAAAGTCCATTTACAAAGAAACATAAGTGAGGATACTATCTTGCTTCTTTGTGCTGCGATGACCAGGGTGATAACAAGTGTAGACAGACTCTTAAACTTTCTCACGATTGGATCAATTGTAAGAGAAGTCACTGTGGTCAGACAAGGAAAATACAAGCACTTGCTTTTATATTGTTTCAAGTAACCATATTAACCAGAGTAAAAAAAAGAAGAAGCATGATATAAGATTAGCAATCTAATCCTATAATTAATCACCACCCCCTGTTCATGAACAAGGGATGGATGAACAAGGGATTCACACCACACCAGCTGGGCTGAAAGTAATGCATGAATGAGTGCCGACACCCTTTACTGTGCTATATTCTTGTAAGGTAATTCAGCTGTACATTTCCTGAACTTCTCCAGATATTGTCCAAATTTCATGTTGTTCCTCAAATTTCCTGACAAGTAGGAAGCCTTTAGAAATGAGGTCATATAATTCAGTTACCAAAGTCCAAGTAACACTCCATCATATTATCATGTGAAAGGGTCTGCGCTTTCACATGAACCTGTGTGATCATATAATACTCCAGTGGATATAAAAATACACTGGGGCCAAATGCTATTCACTATCACCACCAAGTGGCACAAACAAGAACTGTAATGATGACACCGGTACCTAAAAGTTAAGTTAGCACCCAGGTGACATCAACAAGTAAAAATGGAAAGGAAATGATTGTAATTTCCAAAAAGCCTAGTGTTTAAATGTATTGTCAATAATCAGTTTTTTTATTTGCTGCCACAATTAGGCAGTCTATTATTACTGAAAAGATATTTTGAATGGAAATTTTGAAGCTAAGATAAGAGCACACTTTGGATTAGTTAACACTGCTAGAAAAACATTTCCTTGCCACAACAAACCTTCTTAACACTTGGCTATCACTTCATTTCCGAGCAAATTTCCCTGAAAATCATGAGGAGAAATAGATAGGGAAGTAACATTAGTGTTTTTGTAATGGAAAAAGGATGGCATGAGAAGCACAATCATAACAAATATGTTTAGCTCAGACACTTTGCTTCTCATTGTGCTGCTCAGGCTGTGAGCATGAAATGTCCTGCCTGGATTTGGTAGGTCCTGCCCTTCAGTTTCCTCCTGTGTCAGAAGAACTGAGGGAAAGTGCCCCTTTGGCACAACAGGAGAAAAAGATAAAGGCATGTCTCCGAAAGATATGTCAGCTATGTGTGTGAACATAAAGGTCTGTCTTCAAATCGAGCAGGATCATTAGGTAGTATGTGTATACACCTGAACCATATGTGTGAGAGGGGGGTTGGATGGTTGGCTCAGCCAAGAAGTGCTGGTTCCCTTTAGCATGACTGACACTGATAACCGCTGCGTTTGACAGCTGATGTTGAGCACCCAAGTCTCTCATGAATCACGCCTGCGCATGACAACTAGTTATTTTCTCTGGGAAAGCCGGCTCTGCCTGTTATCTTTTTTGTGAATAATAGCACCGCGATATAGTGTCACCAACATTACCCTCACTGGTAAAAAATAACACATTGGGCTAATACATAAAACAATGGTCGGTGATTTCCTATGAAGTAGATCTAGCACAACCAACACCCACTACATCTAAACACACTTTAATGAACTATAGTGCAGACGAAAGAAGAGGATTGAAGTTGATGTTACAGAAATGTGAAAAATACCAAAACACCCTGAAGCTCGTAGTAATCCTGAACTGAGAGTGTAACGTTTTAAACCTTAACTTAAAGCACTTCACTCGTTCTTTTGGGCTCAGTCTGTTGCGCTTTACCTTTACTTAATGTTCATATGGTAAGTTAAACACTTGAGCCATTTTAAGTGACGCTGGTTTATGGAAAACACAGTAAATATGTCAGTGTGTTATTGTGAGTGCGTTGCCCCTTTCCGCTGGTCAGCGAGCTGACGCTGTACGTTACTTGATGTTTGATTAAACTTAGCCAGCTAACAGCTAAGCTAGCCTGGTCTGATTAGCTAGTAAGTTAGCAGGGTAGAGAGCCAACTTTGATTAAGTCAAATACCAGACTTACCTTTTTCACTTTTTTCACATCATCCTCCATTTCTATGTAAAGGTCCTCTTCGTCATATTCAGCTCAGCTTGGAGGTCCAGGTCAGGCAAGACATAACTACCGAAAGCTTTTCACCAACACTCATCTGACAGTAGTTAGCTTGCTAGCCTAGCTTAGCCTAGCCTAGCATTGGTAAAGTGATGCCCGAATTTGAGCTGATAGCAAAACACCATGGTGGTGTTTGCCTTACTCCGCAACCACTAGAAAAAACGCCGGCGCGCCACCAACGTGAAAATTATATGCTTTAGTGCAGTAAAAACAATTAAAGAAATGGTCTGTAAAGAAGACAAACTCGGACAAAACAAGCAAAACTTTTCAATCGTGCCGCCATTTTGGGCGTTGAACTGTGATCCAGCATGCTTTGCTTTGAGCAAACCAAAACAGCTGCTGCGGTGTGGTATGACAATAACCAAAGGATTAAGGAAACCAGCCTGAAGTACTGCTACTTCAAGTTGTTAATTAGAATAATACATTAACTAAATAAAATACATTTTATTCAGTGACAGAGACTCACTCCAGACCTCTAACTTATTGCCACGGATGCAGGCAAAGACTGACTTTGCACAGGTGACTTATTTGGCTGAAAATTTCCTTTTAATTGTTTCATTGCATTTATTTGTTTGTTTCTTGTTACGGGCTCACTTGTGCTTTTTCTAATATTACAAGTAAAAATATCATCTGTAAAAAAAAAAAAAAAAAAAGCCATTCTGTTTACAAATCGTGTGCAGAGTCACAAACAAAAAGTGAGATTTGGGGCTTTCCCAAAGAGAACTGGGGCAGAATATCAAATTTTCTATATAGCTTTCTGTTGAAGTGTTCACTTAGCCATAAAGTTTAAATTTGCACACCTAAATATAAGATGCTATAAATGTTACATGTTGCACCTGTGCTTTCTTGCTAAGATAAGTCTAAATTTTTAGGCCCTGAAAAGAGTTTTTCAAGTCTAAAAACAACACCGGCTGTTAAAATATTTGGTGCTTCACATCTAATGTTACTGTTTACTATCCCTGTTTTACTAGAACAAGAAAATGGCCGGTTAAGATAGCAACAGAGAGAGAGAGAGAGAAAGAGAGGCAGATGAGACACAGAAGTATGTAGATACAGCAAGAGGATATGAAAGCGGGAAAGAGACCAGTCACTCACAGGGTTGGCTGCACGAGTGCCAACAAAAGAAAGGTAAGCTCTGCACACATACACTAACTACAGTGGTATTTATTTACTTTTATTGTGTCAGGTTCGTTTGTGGTCATTTTTATATACCTGTATATAAAGCACATGAAGGGCATCATGTCTGATAGTGGTTCACAGTGTTTGGGATGGTGGATTTGGCTCTTTAGATCACTTGTGAGGGGCTTCTTTATTGTAAATGCTAAACTGAGTTTGTCATATTAAAGGTCTGCATTTATTGACAACGCACTGGATTGACTCCATTGCAAATACTGATACAAGTGGACATCTATGCAGTGATGAAACAAGGCAGAAAAGGATCTGTAATTAAATTAAGTATTACATTTGGTAATCTTATCTGTGGGACATAATTTCGCTTTTATTACATACTATAAAATAGAGTTCTCAGCAGATGTAGCCTCTGTATATAAAACGATATTGTATATGAAAAAAAACATATATGTATATTAAAAGAAAAGTGTCTGAAAAATTTGTCCATCAAAGTGTGACCTCACACTCATGCTGTGGATATCTATTAATCCTAGAACTTTCCAAAATAATGTGATCCAGAGCACCCATATTAGAAGCCCCAACAGTCATGGTCCAGCCAGACTCACTTTTGCCTGATTATCCTTTTCTTAGGTTGACGAGCTACAACATGTGCTGTAATGCTGTAAACCCTTTCACCTGTTTAGTCTTAAAGGCAGGTGTAGGTGATATATTGCAGCCATTTTCATCTGTCAAAATGTGAGACGTGCATGTGAATACAGTACTGATATATTGCACTTTCAAATACTATATTTATTTTTCTCTTCTGGGATGAACAGTCTGATATATGAATCTACAGTAAGGCTTAACATTACATTTTCAGCATAATATTTCTCTTTTCTTCTAAAAACCAAAACATACAAAAAGAACTTTAGCACCATATGTTATTAATAATATTCATATTGTTCCCAAAAATAGGGTTTAGGTACAATACTGGACATCAGTTTTGCTTTTTTAAAGAATGGGGATTCCATGAAACAATTTACTTACATTTTATATTTAACAACAACAAAGAAATCATTCCTTTTATGTTCTCAGTCACAACATAGGTTGTATGAGTACACTCTCATAAAGATGCTACAGGCTGTAGCAAATTTGCTTACTGACATTGTGCCAACTTTTGGAATACCCCAGAAAAATCATATAGCCTAGGGAGTATCCTGATAGGTTTGTGAAATACACCAACAAGCTAACACAATCTAGAAATTGATTGAATATAAACAAAGCAATATTTCCCAACACCTTTGATAACAATTTCAAAAATCAGCAGCAATTAATATGACAACCATAGTCGCTTCATTGGAATATCAAATCCATTGTTTAACAAAATATTACAGCCAATTCTACGATAACAACAAAAATAGATACACACAGATTAAGGACATATAGATGACAGGAATTTACAACACAGCAATCACGTTCTATATATTTTTTTTACTCCGATTCCATTAGCAGAAGTACATTTGTGCTCCTGTGCGTTTGCCAAAAAGATGCGTTTTGTCATCTGCCAGTTTCATTCTCTCAGAGAAAAAAAAACAGGAAAAAAAAATCCTAGTGCAGATTGAATCATACTAAAACAAAAAACATACTGTATGTTGAAACCAGTGTAATAAACATATGAACAGTAGAGTAACTGTTGTTTTTTTGTGCAGATCGGAAAATCAAAATGGCACCATTGTTGAGTTGAGTTCTGCTGTAAACTGTGTGGATTTGAGGTGCTAGCTCTTGAGCATTTTGAGACTGCAAGTTTGTTGGGTGCAGGTTCTCTCAGTCAACCAGAAGGCAATGCTCTCAGAAAGCCAACAAGTGAACTCTGCAGTCCACAGTATTAGCACCTTTTAAATGTATTTATTCAGCACCAGGTTATTAACAAAAACCAACAAAGGAGCAAAAGTAAAAGAAGAAAATGCACCGTTTTATCATCGGAACGTACTGCTTCAACAGCCAAACAGATGGTCATGACACAAAGGTACCGACTTAAACCAAGTCAAACACTGCAATGGCCTGCTGCTACACATTAATGCAGAAATCAGAGGGTTTGTTGTGCAGTCAAGAGCACTTACATGCTAAATGTTGAGGGTCACCTCACAATGAGTTCTAAAGGCATGCTGGGAGGTGGTAGGAAAACCAGGAAATTAGGTTATTCAAAAGTGAATCAGTGATCGGGCCTGTTTCATCATTCCATTGTAAGAAAATGCAACATAATTGATTTTTGCGCATTTTGTCATCATTGACTTCTTCCATTTTTTACTCCAACTGCAGGCATTATTGTTTTTGGCTAGAGGATGTATTGTTCACACGAGACAACGACACAGAAATTGTACGTCTTGGCACTACAAATCATTCATCATCGCAAGACAAAGATGTAAAGGCATAGACAAAAGTATAAAACAATCATTGACCAAATCTTTCAGTATCGTGGCTGGCACCTGTTATGACTGTCCATCCAAACAGTCCAAAACTAACGCTTTTGAGCTCCGACTACACTGCTAATTGTAACTTGCTGAATCAGCTTGGGCTGCAGTGATTCAGCTTACTTAAATGTAATAAAGATGAGGAATCCTACGTTCAAGTACAGAAGATGTTCAGTATTGCCTTACTATTTCTCCTATGTCTTTAAAAGAACCAGTATTTGGGTTTCACACAGTACCCACAGTACTTGGTTCTGTCACACTGTGAAGTTTAGCTGTAACACTGTAACTAGGTAACAGTGCAGTCCTGCAGATGACAGCTTGGATGAAACTGTAAGACTAAACAGCATTGTTAACTGAGGTGTACGCTAACAGAATTGAAGACTTGGCTTGATCTGGTTTTGTGGAGACAGACAGGGGGACATTGTTTGGTGTTGTCACCTTGGTGAGTGTGCTGGCACATGAAACGAGTAAAGAAACACATTGGCGTTGTTGTTTGCGGACCTGGCTGCCATGGCTGGATTGAAGCACCCAAAGTAACAAGGCACAACAAGGACTGAGAAGAACAAGCTTGCTGTTCAAACGCTCTTGCTGTGTGTTGTGGCTGTCAAGGGATGTAGAATTGGGCAGGTAACCTGACAAAAACAATTCTCTGTAGGTGATTTCTTTGTGACCTTGTTTATGGTATAAATGGTGGCAGCCTGAATACTACACTGCACAGTATAGAAACGGCTCCCACTTGCACTCGTAGCTTAGCTCTTGTAACCCGTGTATAATTTAAAGAAAACAAGAAAAATATATAAAAACTAAAATCCACGTATTCACCAGCTTCTAGCTAATCCTTTTTTACTAGATATTGATTGTGGCAAAATGGTGATTTGTAGAAATATGTAAAATATACTGAATGTTTCATAAAAATCCAGACTTGTACATATAGACTTTTTGTAGACTTAATTAAAATCAATCATTTTAATTAACTGTCATTACTAATATTCTAATGACACAGTTACGCAAGCATAAATACTCTGCCTTATACGACCTTAAGCACCACTAGATGAAATACAGCCCAGTTCTACATAATCTAGTTTATGATGCTATATAATACTGTCGTCCCACACACACACAATAATGAATGAATCACAGTGTATTTGCACCTGATTTGGACATGTGTCCACGTCTGGAAAAGGTCAGCAGTGTTTAGAAAGGATGCGCTGTACGCCAGGCAGCCAACTACCACAAAAAACTGCCCCCCACCCAATAATGAGTAATCATTCCCAAAAGCCAAAATGTGCAAACCATAATTTGGTGGTACAATCCCAGCCGAGGAGTGGTCCAGGATGCAATATGTTTAGGAAAAAATGGAGACCCTTGAGGACATGCCTGGGGATGAGAACTGCATTGAGACACCCCTGAGTCAGCTGGTTCAGTGGTCTTGTTTGTTGGTCCTGAGGAACCCCTGTATTGGCTGTTTTGCTTGTTTGTTTTTTTTTTTTGTTTGTTTGTTTGTTTAATAGTACTTATAATTCATTATTCATTCTTTGACTAAGTATTAACATGGCTGTTCATTCACTACAACAGAGAGAAACTACTCTGGCTACTATGATAAACAATGAAAAGTTGGTTGTTTGCATACACATGTATATCTATACATATGGTGTGTTGGATGTTGACTCCACCCTAGCTGACCCAACAGTTCTCAATTACTCAGGGCTGAACATCACTTTTAAGCTGAAGGGTGGCAGACCCTGGATGTTGAAGCTCTTGGTTATGGCAGTGTACCTCATTGCATGTTCTCATGTCAGGATCTCCAGTTGTTCAGCCTCAACCCCGTTGTTCAGTTACCAGAGAGTGTGAGAGTGTTCCACAGGAGTGCACCAAGGCCCAGCACCGTAGAGATGGGGAAGAGGGCGGAGCAGCAACCAAGGATGGAGTCGAACAATCGGCGAGAGAACAGAACTGTGGGAAAGGGCTGAAGAGACGCACGGACAAGTACGCGCGCACACCCACATCCATGCAAGCATACTTAGATCCTCAAACAATACATACTGTAGGTTATACAATACATGCTGACAGGTAAAACACTCACATTTTCTCACACAAGCACGGAAGCAGTCATACACCATACTCCAATCAGGCCCTTTATCACGATCTGTCCTCATGTTCTTTTCCAACCCTGGCAAAAACCCCCTCTCACCTTTAGCCTCGACTTACATGGCATCTGCCTTTTACAGTACGATGTTAGCAGGCACATGTGGCCACAGCTAAGCAGAAAGCCAGTGAGCCAAGGAAAAGGAATCTCTGTTTTGTGTAGGGCTCTTGGGCCTCCCTTGTTGGGTGCATTTGTACTAATGCCTCATACTAAAGTCATGCCAAACACTACAATGTAAAAAAACACACATTATATATTCAGATGAATCATTAAGTGAATAGATAAAATTGGAGTATGAAATGCATTCATTTTTCTCATGAGTTGTTCAGTTGCCCTCTCTGGAAATTTTAGTCAAGCTCCTTTGACTTAGAAGGCGTGCATTTTTAAAATTACCTTTTAAAATATTTTTGTCACAATTGAATACAGTGGTCGTCCCATGGGTGTCTGTGGTAGAGAGCTCCCGCAGGTTCAGCTGGGAGGCGTTTATCAGTGTATAACTGCTGCACAGCAGGCCTATAGATGGTACACAATTTGCATGGAGTCATTCTACTTGTTCAAAGGGGCAGATAGACTGGAAAGACAGTACTGTAAGATGAGATTTGGCTTTGTTTCAACTGCGCTAGCAGATGCCAGAACAGTTGCCCTGTGCACCCATATAAGAGTATAACCTCTTTGAGGGCACACTGACGTTGAGGAGTATACCATTTAATGCTGCAATATGTTTTGTTATGTAAAAAGTGTGTGCTCTGGCAAAATATAGTTATGTCAATGACTATAAATGTGGACACAAATATGCACTGAAGTATAATAGCATAGAAATATCTTCTCAGATTTGTCATATTTTTCTCAAGAACTTATTACAAGTCTTTGCACCCAATAAGCACATATTAATCAACCTAAAACATTTGTTGTTAAAAAAATAAACAAAATAGGGAGGTTGGAAAAGGGAGTACTTTCTAGGATTCAGAAGGGAATGGTGGAGGATTCCTTGAAGGCTGTCTTTGCACTTAAAAAAGTGCGTCAACACACATTTGTACCCTTCTAGCCGTTGCTAAACATGTACAATCTTTAAAAAAAAGTCTTTGGAATGTTTTTACTATGATTTTCCACCCACCAATTTAGGAAACATTGTGCTCATTCCAACTACATTCTGTGCTCCTATCATTGTGTTTTTTCACGTCGAGTGGCTACCTTAATATTTTTGTGCTGTGACTACAACAGGCAAAACTGACCAAGTAAGGCATGCTGTTACAACTTGCCTCCACTGGAGGGCAGTCTGAACTGTAAAAATTGAATATGTGGGCGTAACTGATTGAAGGTCAGTGTGCTTCTTTTTCCTTCCATACATGATGTGATTCCCATTTAGGATTTGGAACAAAAATAGTACAGCCAGGATACACTTGAGCCACGTAAGCTCACAGAGGGAAAATCCATTTTGACTTGCTTATTTTAGACACTTTGATTGTGTCCTTTCTAGAATTTTACAGTATCATGATGGAAATGTCAGTGCTTTTTAATGCGCAGGCTAAGGACTTGGTAAACATTATCATACATTTCAATGATTTACATAAACAATGGCAGTAAATGTTGGGATGTGCAAAGACCTGCCTCCTCTGAGATTCTCCTCCATCATTCCCATCAGGCTTTGCGCCAGTCCCATGTCACAGGGACATACAATATGCCCTTCACAAGTATTCACAGGTTGAATCACCAATACAGTATAATGTATTAAACACATTTCATAATGAAACATTCATATGTTATCTACACACTCATACAGAACCCTCCCATATGTAGAGGGATTTATATGAGACCTCTGTATATATCACATAAGATACTGTAGGTTCATAATTTTCTTTCTGTACTGTATGTTTTTTCCAAAAATAAATCATGACTGTGTGTTTAGACTGTCTTGACAGATTTTCGGTTGACAAAACACACATCTCCTGCAGGAAAATTGAATGGTCATAGAGGACAGAAGGAGAGAGACAAGTGTCAAATGGAAATAGATAATATCTCGAGAGGAGGAAGAGCAGAATGAAAGAAAGGAAACGCATGTGCATTGTTGTGTGTAAGAGGGGGTGACAGAGCTGTGGGAGAGGATGCCTTCAGAGGGAGGATTCGTACTGCAGGAGTTCATAAAGAAGCGGACCATCCCTATACCTGATGCCCACCGCATTAGGGCTAATGTACTGCAGCACATTTATGGTCCTGCGCAGGCGCCGATCCACAAAGTGTGCGTCCCAGGCTGGGTAGCGTTTTCTGGGCATGTCTATCTTGATGAGAGGACCCTCAGGTCGGATGGGCCTGCCGGCTGCATCCACAGGCTCTGTGGACCTCACCTGGAAAACCGGAAGGCAGGTGTCCGTGGCTGTTTCATCTGACTCCACATGTTCTCCTGCCAGACCCCGTGTGGGGGTGGCCTGAGAACCACGGGGGCCCGGTGTGGGAGCCATGGGCTCGGCCTCGGGCGGTAGCGGAAGGCCCCACAGCAGCTCAGCACAGCAGGAGCTGGCCAGCCCCCTCAGCCGGGGGCCCATGGGGTGTAGGACCCCGTAATAGAGAACCATACAGGCCACACCTGAGGCAAAGCACAGGAAGACGCCACAGAGGGCAAAAGAGGCATAGGCGTCAGTGGTGGCTGGGTCGCGGTACGCATACCAAAGGGAGCTTAGGATGGCGTTCTCTAACAGTACTACTGTGTAATAGGCCACCATTCTGTACCGCGTACGGCCTTCACGTACATTGAACCAACAGAAGACATAGACCACGCCCACCACCATGTTGAACAGTACCTCCTCCCACTTGGACATGCAGAAGTCGGTGCCGCCATGGATGACCCAGAAAGCCATGGCGCACCAATGGAGCACCACAAAAATGCCAAAGTAGATGTGGAAAACGGAGGCAAATAGGGCAAAGGAGAGCACCCGTGAGGAGATGGTAAAAAGGCGCCAGAACAGATGCACCAGGGCACCTCGGTAACTCATGCTCTTCTTGTCGTCACGTGAATCACGCAGGAGTTTGTGGTAAGAGGCTAGCACCCAGGCCAGGGACAGGAGGGAGGACATGGCAGAAACACCTGGTAATATAGACAGAGAGCAAGAAAGAGTAAAAGAAGAGAAAGGCTAAGAATTGTAAGAATGAGAGATATTGATAGATGGTTCTAAAAACATCAGAAACTGAAAGAAAATATCCAGTTTCATTTGAAGTATAAAGCATAACCCAAAGAATTATAGTTTTATCTTGACTAGATTGCCATTCCACTTTTTGTATACACTAAGTTTCTTTTCAGCCAAAGCAATGCATCACATTTTTGAAGGGCATAGTATTACCTAGATCATCATAGGTCATTCATTCAACACAGTTTCCATTTAGTGCACCAATTCAGTTTCCTTATGACATGTATAATAGTAGAGACAGCAGATATGTCAGAGCAGTAACCTGCTGCATGAAAAATGATAGAGGATTATCTGCAGAGCAGCGGCATGGTGCCTCTCAGCAAATGTATTGATGGTATTTCTATAGACACCCTGACAGAGAGGAGTATCACTTGTTATGATTGAATTGCCTTCCTTGAGTAACTGCATTGTATGAGGAAGCTGGAATGGTAAAAGAGGTTTCAATAACAAGAGGGATGAGTGTTGGAAATTGGATACAATGGTGGCGAATATTGCCCACTGTAAAGAAAGTGATACGCGTACTTCACAGCAAACCGATTGTCAGGTATAAAATATGGAAGCATCTCAGCATCATGTGATAACCACAGTACAAGCGAGGACATATAATGCAAAAAAAAAGGAAAAAAAAAGACTACACACAAACAAAATCAGACTGTTGCTCATATAGAGCCGGAGGGAGCCCCTTACACTGCAGCCACTCAGCCTTGTTGCTCTGGATCATGATGCAGAGCTGCAGCACCAGCTGAGGGGCACTTTCTAAGAAGGTCTCTAGCAGTCGCAGCATGTTGACATCGGCATACTCGTACATCATAGCCCAGTAAAAACGCCGCTGGTTCTCCTTCTGCCGGTGACTTTGTATGCCGAGGTACATGGTGCGGATGTACCTGAAGGGAGAGACAGAACAGAGAGTTAGACAATCCCAGTATTCTGGTGTCATATACCATGTCTGCAATAATGAATACTTATTAATACAAAAGAGAGTGATGGTTTGCGGCCCAAAGACATGCACAATATGCACAGTTTACCTGCACATGCACAGTTTACCTGCACATGGTTGAGTTTTGATAACACTAGAGGGCATGCTTATCTACATTTTTAATAGACAGAAAATATAGCCATCTGCATTTATTAGGAGTTTATCATTAGGTTCTGAATGAGTTACAGGGAATTTTCAACTTTTCATAACTTTAGTGATAAAACTTATAGAAAATCATAAGGACAACAACACAAATGTAAGCATAAGTGGGGGAAAATTAAAAACAAAGAGGCTGGAAAAAACTTTCAGAAAATACCACCTCTTCCTTCTTAGCTAGACCTTTTAAAACACAGTAAAACATATCCATCTGCATTTACCATTAGGTTCTAAATGAGTGAACAATGAATTTCTGATGTCGATGAACAATAACTGGCAAAAAGTGTGAATTTGCAACAACTGTACTGAACTGAGAGAATAAAGAAACATAAGTATGGCTGAGGAAAAGAAAAGAAAAACTTTTGGAAAATTCTCCGTCTTCTTTTGTCCATCAGCCTCCATCCAACTAGTGGACTCTCTTAGAATCAAAATAATTGTTTTGCTCGGAACAAGTCCACTTCTTTCATATCTGAGGAAATTTACACCATGGTATGACTGCCTTATGTTAAGCAGAAATGAGAGGAACAGCACTGGTATGGCTTAATTAAAAACATTTTACATTCACCCCTGCAGCCTCTGACGGGTGGATTTTGAACTTGTTATAGGATGCATATAGTAAGCAAGGCAATAATCATTCCCTTAAGTGCACCACATGACCCATATTGTCAGCTGCTGCAGCAGCTATTTTCATAACTGATGGGGTTTCATAATGGTGGACTGACTCTGGTGAAGCCAAGGAGATGGCAGGTAATGCAGCTGAAAAGTGGCAGCTAATTGAATCAAGCTCCTGTTGCAATCTAAGCCATAGCTCTTTTTTTTTCTTTCTCTTTTTTCAAAAGAAAAGGACATCAGACGCAGAGTGTCACTGTGAACTGCTGAGCGAAAATGTAATATGCTCAGGGCTCTGATATAGCTAATTAAGATCGTTATCTTCTTTGGGTATGGATGTGTTTTGCAATATAATGCTGCAGTTGGAGCCACTAATTAACGTTCGCTAAAGAGGACAGGTAAACATTGACGGGGAAAGCGTTTTGTGGATTCGAGCTCTGGACATCACACCACACACTTGCTCGGTTAAAAAAAACAAAACATCCATCCATCCAACAAAAGAAAATCAAGACAGTGAATAGAGAGGAAAACAGCAGTCTGCTGGGCTTTTATCCTCTCCAGCCTGTAAACAAGTTTTTGTTCCTCAAAAATGTTAACCCAAGTCTGGCTGTAGAGAAGGCAATCAGTGAAACCAGTATGACAGTTATAGTGGTTTACAGTTATCTTAACTGTGACTTCAGTCATTGCATATTGGGTAGTAGCTGCAGGGTCTATCTGCCTGAGCTGGCAGAGTGGCCAAATAAATCCAGCACTTGATGCGAAGGCAGTCAACCGAGGACAATAGTGTAGCATGGACAGAAATAGACTAGACAGTAGCACACACCAAAACAAACTGAGAGGCCATGGATCTAAATTCAGTTCCTAAAAGTGAGACTCAAATTCACAGCAGCATAACAAACAAAGCCAGAAAATGCTTATGAGTGGTTTTCAACATAATTAGCTTCTGCATTAGCTATTGGGAAAGAGATTACTGTTTAATTTGAAATGAGGTTGAGAACAGTTCGCTGTAAAGAATGCATTTTCGAGTAGGGTCTGATTGCTTTTGGCTGTTGTTTTGACTGAGATTTAAGCATTAACCAGTTCCTTTTGCATGCAATACAACTCTCAAACAAATCTCTAGGCTTTCAGCTCAATGTGATAAAATCTGGGAACATGACATACATTTGGTACATGGAGAAAGCCTGAGAAGAAATTCATGATCTCCACATACGCTTTGTTATTCTGGGACGATAAAATAATTATCCTGCAACCATGAGAAACTGTTTAGACTTGATTGGATTTGAAGTTGTTAATTTTGCAGAATTATTATTTATGGTATTATTAATTGTATGTTGAGACCACAAACCAGACAAAAAAAAAATCTTATGATCACTAAATAATTATTTCATGGCGAAGAAAATAATCAAGTTAGAGATCAGAAAAAAAAGATCAATAACTGTGACATTTCTAAGGAAATAGGAATGTTCCTTGCACAAACTAGTGAAATTGAATGGTCTGTTTTTTCTTCTTACAATAAATCTCCCTCCTGCAGTTACAGTAGCTATTAAATTTTCTCACAGAAGGACAGATGAAAATGAAAGCAAATATGAAGATGTGTCTGACTGTGGCATGGAAACTATCACCTAGATTAAGGTGTTTGGCCATAAAATGTAGAGTACACATACTGTATACCGTTATTTGTCATACTTACACACAAAAGATACACAATAGATCCCCCACAGGAGGATCTATTCTACAATTAGCACTGTTGTAGCATCCTTCTCCCACTGAGCCAAGACTGCTAATGCACAGAGTAATCAAAAACAGAGAAAGGTCTCTCTGGGCAAGAAAATTTTGGAGCATAGTCCTGCTCAGGACAGTGGACAGGGGGGAGAGGAGAGGGGGCAAAATGGACAAAAGTTTTTTGGGATCAATAGCTCTGGGCTGTAAGAGGCCCCTTTATATCCAGAGGTAAAGGCTGGCATTCCGTGACATTTTCATTTGGACTGGTAAATGTCAGATGGAACAAGTCAAACCCCCTCTCCTTCACTAATGACATGCCACAGAGACCTACACGGGCCCTTTGTCTTCATCCCCCAATTTCCATTAGTCTGCGTGTTCCACTGATACATCTCACTGGTCTGTAGAACCTCCACCAGAAACAGTAATCTTCATGTCATCCGTAGCTGCCTTTCTTTAAAAAAAAAAAATGAGTCTACCAACATGCTAGCCGCTCTGTGAGGCTGTACTTGCATGCTAACATGCTCACAATAACAGTGCTAACATGCTGATGGTTAGCGCCATTTACGTTCTGTGTGTATTATCGTACGAATATTTGTTGGTTAGCACTAAACCCATAGTGCAAACCAATAATTGCCATTCTTAGAGCCTAAAAAATGTAACAGTCACGGATGATTTAACAAGGCATGGATATCTGGTTTGGTATTTCCTCCTCGCTGACTGATCAGCAGTATTTCTCACTTGTTTTTCGTTTAGTGTCAATACTGTAGCTCATCATTCATTTTAAACAGATATCCTCAGCAATAATTAACACTTAAGCTTTTATTTTCAAGCACATAAAGGTAAATGATAGTTCTCACTGTAGACACTCAGGTCGCCCCTTTCCTTGTACTTGTCAGCACTGTAGGTAATAGGGGATTTCCTTTCTATTCCAGACACATTTGTCAGATGGATCTCTCTCTCTCTCTCTCTCTCTCTCTCTCTCTGTCTTCCTCCCCCTCGTCTCCTGCCCTCACTCCACTTAGACTGTGGTCCACTCCTTGATGCTTTCCTGTGCCCCTTCCGTTTTAGCTCCATAGCTCCTCTACAGGGCTCCTCATGAATTATTTGTGGCAAGATCATAGCAATCGCTCATGGCTCGTTAAGCAGCGTACGCATGGCCTAACAGCTCAACGCTGTGCCGGGGTCGTGTTCCAAGCCCAGCCGTCTGCCATTGCTGTCGAGACAGAGGCAGCCATTAACCCACTCCCCCCCACCACCACCACCCTACAAACACAAACACACATGCACATATACAATTGCAAACCAGCACCATCTTCAGAAAGGAACAAGACTTCAAACTTGAGAACAAGACTTCCCTGAGTCTCAAATTGACTAACCAAAGGAAGACATCTGCTTTAAAGCCCATACACAGATATGAAACTGCAATTACAATGTTTGCACGAGTAGAGATCTTGAGATCTGAGCATGAGCTGCAGTGAGGGACAGGTGGAATGACAAACACACACACACACACACACCCACCCTTGCACCCACAGACCATGTGGACGAGTGGCTGCTTGGCCATGTTGTTCCCCTCCTCTCCTCCAAAGGCATTGACCGATGAGTCATCCAACCCTTATACTAATCCCTTGTGTGGGTGGTTAGAAGGATCACACACACACAAACACCTAGCCAAGTTTAACAGCATCTGTCTTCTAAGTCATGCTCGTGGGAAGGCTCAGCAGCTCAGACTGCATTCATATCTTGTCATAAGCTGATTCATAAGAAGATCACAAGTACTATTACAGCAGCATGAAGCAGAGCTTATGCATCATCTGTTAACAGGTGGAATCTGGCAGAACACTAAGCATGGGGGACATATAACATACGCACGGCCTGAGGGTTTATGAAAATGTGTGTGTGCATGTGTAAGGTGGAGGCAGTGCCAGCTGCAGTGAGTCACACCCTGAGTCACTCCGAGGGGCCGCACATCGACTCTCAATGTGGTTTAAACCTCCTTTATTGGGGAGATGTAAATCTCTCTCTCTCTCTCAATATCTTCACTTCTAGGTGTCTTTCCCCCTTTTCATAACTCTCCCAAACACCCCACCCTGCCTCCAAGAGAATTCAATTTCTGCATGTGGAAATTTCTCTTTTTCGATGCTGATTTTCTTTCTGAGGAAAGTGGTGGAGGGTGTGTGGGTGTGTGTGGGAGGGAGGGTAGCAGTTACAGCAGGTACTGCTTATTCATGGCCATTCTGATTCTTGTCTCTCTGGACTGGTTTTGCTCTGTCTCCATCCTCCGGGTGCTTTTTAATCTTTGCCTTGTTGAGTGAGGGAAAAATACGAATTAGCAACTACTGTAATCATCTATTAACTGTTTCGGTAATTTCTGAAGCTAAAATGCCAAGCGTGTTGAGGTTTCTAGCTTCTTAAATGTGAGCTTTGCAGCTTTTCCTGTTTTTATATAATATTTGGCGTCTTTTTTGATCAGAAGAAAGACGCCATCTTAGGCCATGGGAAATTGTAATGTTTTTTTTTTTTTTTTTTTTTTTTTTGGTCTTTTACAGACAAAACAATTGACTGAAAAAAAAATTACCCTTTTATATGAATTGCCTTTGTCTTATGAAATTCCTCTATTTCTCCCTATTGCTTTTAAAGTCTGTGTCTATAACGTTCCAAGACAGCAGTGTACAGGTGTTACTGTAAAGTATGGAATAGTGACATAAAAATCCATATTACCTTAGTCGGTGCAGCTCTCTGCCTGCCTAACTCTCTGCTGCTACTATGCCCCTGAGTTCAAGTTTTCCTTCTTTCAGTCTAAATGACCAAAATGAGCAAGTAGCAATCATCGTCTCTTGGTTAGAAAACACACTCATAATTATCCTCTTTCATGCTCCTGTGAAGCCTTTATGAAGCAGCTCCTACTGTACAAGCTGTAAGTGTGTGCAGCAAAAAGTCCTTTTGTGGCTTTTTATCAAAGTGTAACAGGGACAGATTTTCTCGTCCTCCAGAGGACTGATGCCTCACTGGGATGGTAGAAGAAAACAGATAGTTGCCTTAGTTGTCTATGTATGAATGGCCAATAGCATTTCTTGTGATTTTCGAAGGAGAAAGTCATTTTTTCACTCACCCATAGTGAGGTTAGCAGTACGGGTCAGCTAAAGAAAAACTGGCAGGGATTCAGTGTCTTGCTGAAGGACACTTCAGCAGACCGTCTTACAAATCGCTCTCCTTTTGCCCTTTACAGTGAATGAAAGTATCACAGCTCTGGCGGGAGTTTATCAGTGATGTCAGTGTTGTGTTATTCATCATTCGCCAATTTGTGCAGTGCCAAAGAAAACTGTTATAGCAAACATCCCCTCAGTTTAGCAGCTCAGCCTCTATGGGAGGGAAATAGTAAGGAAATGAAAATGTAGGTGTTTTCAAAAAAAATGTTAAGGTTTACACACATCAAGATCTGTGATTTTTGCACTTTCCAGAAACACCTCATGGCTCTGTGTGGCTCAATTGGCTTCCCCTTTAACTGTGTACCACTGATCCAACATCAGATATGTCTTTATCCTCCTTATGGCGGCGAATAGCCCTGGATGAAAGTGTGGCTGAGTCGAGATCTGAGTTCCAGGGGCGAGTCAGAAACACTCACATACGAACACACAGCGATCTGTGACCAGTGCCGTTGGGTGATTCCTACACAGTGAGCTGCTCAAATGTTGAATGGAGACGGGTTGACATGATGCAAGCTGAAAGCGATGGGGAGCGGCAAGCCGAGATCAGCGATGCTGTGTCAGCTCTGCTCCGCCCTGTCAGTTCTTGGAGTGAGCTCTGGTTAACCACCTCTGACATCTTGACTAAATATTATCACTGTAATTATAACACCTCATACGTATACACCATTTCATGTGGTTTGTCAGAAGAAGTGATTTATGATGGAACTGTGAATGTTATTAGTGGCATGTGTGTTTTTCCTAATATGACAAGTCAAAATGTATGCTGGGAAAAGATCTAGGTGTGGAAGTGAAATCAAATCGCTCAGACAAGTTTTTCAGCCAAGAGGGAAAAAAACACTCACGTTAGCTTTATACGCATAGACATGCCTACCTGGCAAAAAAATTACAAAAGTATAAACAAGCCTGTGACAAACTGCTTCAGCACACTTACACTGAGCTACACACTGTATCTGGTTACACATGTTAACAAATGACTGCAAACATGTAACACCACAAGAGTTGCTCTCATAGGCCATTTAAATTATTTGACTTGCAGTGGGGTTAACCATCTTGAAATAATACATCAGTGCTCCCAAATCAAAAATAACAGAGGTTATATAGACAACAGGGGTTGTGGTTGTACAGGCGGTTATGTGCTGGACTCTTTCTTGACACTGACCCCCAGCAGGTACAGGGGCTCATCTCTCTGATGTACTCTCTCTTTTCCTCACTGCACAGCCTGTCATTTGTCACCATTAGCAACGGTCCTCAGGTACAAGTGCAACTCATTGCACTGTGGTCACGTGATATTGTGGCAGCGCCAAGACGAGTGGAAGGCCGAGAGGAGAGGATAGAAGATGATAGGAGATGAGAGAGGAGAAGTAGAAAGAGGAGGAATAGAAAGGATAAAGGAATAGAAGTGGACAGTGTAAGAGTAAGTGGAGAAGAGAGGCATGAAGGCCTCTCAGCCTTCAGATAGATCACAGCCAGAGATTCAGACAGATTTGAATCTGGGTTGTTCTTCGATAATGGAATAAAGCATGATACAGATAAGAAGGTGCAGATACTGTATCGGTGCGAAGGAGTAGGGATGTTTCTTTGCCTTTCAGATACAGAATCCCATTGATCACTTCAGCTGGGCCTTAGCGGCTATCTGCAGCACTGGGGCTGCACTATCCAGTATTCAGATGGGTAATCAAATGAAGGGCAGGCTTAGTTAAATCACTGATTTGATTCCACAGTTAAAATTAAAACGACATAATGCAGCTCTGACCAATATTATCAAATGGTGATTACCCAGAGACTGAATATACCAAGCCTGCAATCATCTAGCCTGAACTCTTAATTTATGAGGTATGTGATATTTCCCGAAAAACTTACAATAATGTTTACAGCATTTTTTTTTTCCTTTGCTGTTCCAGTTTTCACACATCTGCATCTACCAGTTTCTTCAATGCGAGAACAAGTGTAGAGAAAAAGTCCAGCCCCAACAAACTGCAGATTTACTGCAAATATAAACACTGGAGGGCTGCAGCTAATGATCAATTAATCTGCTGAATATTTTTTTCATTATTCAGTTGATCTTTTGGTCTATTAAATGTCCAGATTTTTGAAATACCCGTCACAGTTTTGTCTGACAATGAGACCAAAGTTATTTAGTTTGTCATCAAATAGGACAAAGAAGAGCACAACTTACAGCTGATTACGTGGAGATTTAATTGACTAATTATTTCAACTGTAAAACACTTGAAAATGGTAGCATAACATGATGTAATATAAACAATTTAAGGTTTTTAAGCCATGCGATACCCTGCTCCTTATGCTCGTGTGGGCTCCACTCGAGGACATGACCGGCCGCAGCTTTTTGATTTGTTGTCTGGTTTTTATTTTATTTATTTTTTTATTTTTATTTTTTTTAAAAGGTTAAAGTGTCAGCTGCAGTGATATTTCAGAATTACCTTCTCAAACACATGGTACATTGCCGCTGGTTTCATGGCTCTTTATATCAAATGTACTGTAGAATGTTTACCTGAGGCACACACACACACACACAAAACATGCTGCTATGTGAGAAAAATGTTGTCAGTGTGAGACTAAATATAAGGATTGGTGCTTATTACAGTAATTCACAACAACGATTTGCTGCTCCATGGCCTTCTCCTACCTTAAAATGCTTTTTTGTTGTTGTTGGAAAAAAAAAATAGAATGACATTCTGACGTGAAATCCTCTTTTTCTCCCTCTTTCCTGCTGACTGTCTTTCACTCGCCATCTCCCCGCCCCTACTTCACTGTTTTGTGGCTGCTCTTCAGCTAGAGGAAGGGCCAGATTATGTACGGATTAAGAAGAAAAGGCTTGACCCACTTGCTTTTCAAAGAGTGCCAAACCGAAAAAGGACCGTGTGGAGGCTGGCTTCCATTCAGTGTCAGCACTTCTGTTGTTCTCTGTGTAACACTTGAAGCTCATGTTTATTGCTCTTAAGACTATAATTAGCAGGGCTGGCTTATGGTGTTAAAATGCCTCCCTGACTTACCGATTGATTGAAAGTTCTCTGTATAAATGTCCTTTGTGCCTGAGAGTTTTTACCGCTACTATCACATAACCAAAAATACATTATCACCTCACCTCAGTGCAATTTCTTTTTTTTTCTTTTTTTGAAGGTTTGATGGGCTTGCTTGCAGGTTAGGTGGCATTATGCATTTTTCAAGCCCTGAAGATAACACAAGAATGGAGGTGAGAGTCAAGTCAGCACACAAGGAGAAGGAAAAAAGGAGGAGGGGGGTGAGGCAGAGATAGAGAGGAGAGGCGGTGGAGATAAGCGCCAAGAAAGTGGAGGAGAGCAGGCGAAAGGAGGAGAGAATAGAGAGAAGTGACAGTGTGATGTAGTGACAGAGGAAGTGGAAGGAGGCGAAAGTGGCAAGACAAAGACACAAGGAAAAGCTACTAGAGGTAGAAAAGAACCTGGGGAGTGAGAGAGAGAGAATGAGACCCAGGAGGTAAACTAATCACCGAGCACGCAATGCAATTTTCTGGCTCTGTGCCTCCACTCCACCATACTCCTCCCTCCTTCGTTCTCGCTCCCTTCCTCCCACCATGCACCCCCTCGTCTCGGGGGCTCTTTTTACTATTCCGCTCACATACACTGTCTCTTGCTCCTCTATCTATCAGCCTGTACCATTTCAGCGCTCCCCTCTCCTCTTTAGTACTGCCCAGTAATCCCCTCTGGCTCCCCAAAATGGATTGAGCCACTCTGGCCATCAGCATTCAAAAAACATGCTGTAGACGAAGGAGGGAGTTTTAACGAAGAGGGTTTTGGTGATCTTGTATATTTTGAAATCATTATTTTTGATAGTTTAGCGCTGAACAAGGTTTCTTCAGGTGTTTTCATAAGACATCTCTTTGCTGGGATTTGTGTGTGACAAGGCGAATGATGGGAAAATGCAACTACAGTCAGCAAGAAGAAAGAAAAATGATATAAAACAGCATCTGTCTGTTTGCATCCGTGCATGCGCATGCGTGTGCGTTTCCCCCCCGAGGTGGAGACGTTTAGGAAGCGTTTGATATCACTGCGGTAAAGGTTTGAAAGTGTGTTCAGTCTCTCTCCCCAGAGCGGCAGCGGCGGCGTCGTCTGCCTGCCTCACTGTTTTGCAGCGCCTTGATGATGATGATAGATGTTCACTCCAGACATGCAAATAAAGGAGGCGGCTCCCTCGAACTACTCACATGCTCTCACTCACAAACGCACGCACAGACACACAGACACACACACAACAGCACATGTGTATGTCTGACTATGATCAAGTCATCCATTGATATATTAATCTTCCTCTCTGGGGAATATACCCCCAGGAAAATCTAAAAAGCTCCCATACATAGCAGACTCAAAACTGCCCTATTTTCACAGGCACACAGAGTGGAGAGAAGATTAGTCACATAACATGCTAATCTGAAAGATAGGAGCCCTTCTCCAAGTGGAAGGTGTGAACGTATGAGAGGAAAACGAGCTAGCTCATTATTGACATGCAGTATATGTCACCTCATCCATCATAAGTGACACTGCTGTCGCTACTGAGGCTTATAGGGACACACAAATACACACTCGCTTACACAATCGCAACAGGACGCACAGTAGACTGGATCAGTTTCAGCAGGCTTATCAAATTTTCACTCTTACACAACAGTATCAATGTTCACAATCTCTCTCTCACTCTCTCTCTCTCTCACATACACACATTATATGTAGAAACGTGTTTAGATGCAACCATATTAAGAGATCAACATGTCAGTTTTCAAAGCACGTCCTGAATGTGACCGATGCATTACACACAAATCCTCTGTACAAAACACACTGTAGTAAAAAAAAAAAAAAAAAAAAGAAAAGAAAAAAAATAGACATACCCTTGTGTGCGTTCACACACACACAATTACCTTTTTACACCAGACTTCACACCATCACACAGTGTCACTATGGGAAAGCCCCAAGCCCTATGCTAACCTGAGGGGATGCAATGACACAAAGCATATGTGTGAGCCCCCGCCTACTACTCAGTGACAGGCCCGCTGAGCAAAACCTGTTGTGACAGATCAAAATATCAGCCTGGCAGGCGCAGGGAAGGAGTGAAGGAGACAGACAGACAGAGAGATGGAGAGAAAGCACATTAAGTGGCCACCTATCTAATCCAGATACACTTTAGCTATGCGGGGTACTTTAAGGTCACAGACCAGTACTGGTGCACAGCAGACTGAGACACACACGCACACAGACAAAGCTGTGGTGGAAAAAAGTATCTCTCCTGCCCATTCCAGCATTTTCAGCCCCATAAAAAGCCTCCTCCCATCACCCAAACATTATCTAACACAATATGATATAAATCCTCTTAGTCAGAAACCTGGATCTATGGTGCCAGCTTTTCCAATTCTTAAGAATACACACACATAAACATACAAGCACACACACGGCAGACATGACACACATGTAGACCTAGGATGAGAACTCCTGGATCTTCTCTACCTGTCTATGTTGGCGGAGGGTTAGATAGAGGATAGGAGGAAATAGAGATGCCGGGGATGGGATCGATACAGGTATCTTACAGGTATCTTGGGAATTTCCTTTCTTCCATGAATCTATGCAGGGAAGATCGGATGCTGACAGGGCAAATTCAATGGAATAGAATAACACTGGCAATATATAAATTTATAGACCTCAACTGGGAAGATGCCATCAGGCAAAGCACACCGGAAACATGATACATCTTCATTAAGACCTTTGTGTACAAGTCATTTAATGCATTGTTAATACAAAAAATATTGTGTACTGCAGGTTTAAAGTTTTTGGGGGGTTTTCATTGTTCACTGCTGCTGGAAATTGTGTATGGAAAGTAAACGGGAATATAAATATGTGTTAGTTATAGAGTAAAGGTGCACAAAAAACTGTAGCAGGCAGTATAGTAGAGATCATACAATCATTATTCCACATTTTTGAATTTGGTGGCCAAGAGTGGCCCCTTTTTTGTCCCTTCCATGACCCCCGTAGATAAACACATGCAGATACAGATTAAAATATATAGATGACTTAAAAGAAATAACTTAAAGAGCAGCTGGTGCACTCTAATTTTTCCTCTCATGAAAGTATCTACCATATGCATACAGTATATATGGTTATTGTTTCTGTCTAAATGTGAGTGCTACGTTTATCACTGCCATTGTTATTTTTCACTCACTCTAAACAGATGCTTTTTTAATTTTAGTCTCATCTTGTCTTCTCTTTCCAAGATGTCTAGTGTCGAGAGAAAGCGCCAGAATGATGTTTGATTGATGTTTTCCTAAAATGGCAATTCTCCAATGATAACTAAGGATTTCAGTGTGGCGCTTTGAATGTTTAATCAGTTTTAAGGGATGACAACCCTTTACCACCTCCTAGACACACCTCTGCATGAGTCACTTTGTTTTCTAACTGGAGTGACTAAGTGGAAATTTAATATTCTACACTTTCACTTTCACTGCCACAACACTTGACAGGACAGTTTGTCAGCATATTTTCACTCATCGCAGTCATGCATATGTACCTCTGACAAAACTTGTACACTGGTAAACCTGGATGGAGCCAAGTTTCTCTCCATTAAGGCTTGTTCCACATGCCATGTGACATGCTGAAACACAGGTTGGCCATTACCGCTACAGGGCACTTTAAGTTCAGTGGGTGGACAGAGAGCAATAGGAAGAAAGGAGAGAGGGTCTGTGGTTGTTTGGATGAGAGTTTAAATGAGGTTGTGTGTGTGTGTTTGCCTGTAAATGTGGGCTGAGTAAGTGAATGAGAAGCAATAAGTAATGGTTGAGGGTGAAATAGATACATCTAAGACAGAATTGATTTTATTATTATTATTTTTTTTAACTTTTATTGCCCCTCATACAAAGATATAAAAAATAGTCTTTGGAATATATATATATTTTTCTTTATTTTCTGGTTCTGAAAAACTACAGTGTTACTTGGAGAAGAAAATTATACTGTGTCTATAGCTAAATGTATATAGTAGAAAATCTGCATTACTTCAGTTAACCCATACTGTCAATCAGAATGGGTTAACTGAATAATATATAAAGACTATATTATTTATTTATTTTAGAAGTTAACTCGTAAATCAACCATAAACCTTTAGTTTTACAGTATATGCTGTACATATACAGTGCAAATGCTGTGCTGTTGTGGGAACACTATATTTGAACAATAATTTAAAGCTACATGGACTGAACTGAAACAGAGATTCAGCAAGAGAGAGGTGGGGGGTGAGCGAGAGAGCAGCAGAGAGACCTGATGACCCCTGGGAGTTGCTAAGTGATGGTAACCGGACTCCAACATGTTGCAGTCTGGGAAGTCTCCTGATGAATTGGAGGGAGAGAGGGCAGTGGAGGAGGGATGGGAAGGAAGACAGGAGAAAACCTAGCTGTGTAATGCACAGGCACTTTGCCAAGGCGTCCATTTCATTCACAAAACCCCGAGCATGTCCAACCTCAGTCTGAACAATGTGCTCCTGCTCAGACCAGGAGAGAAAGGACAGTTTTATCCTCTTCTGTTTCTCCTTTGTGTTTCACTGTTTTTGTTGTCTTCATTGGGATTTCCCCTGCCTTTTTATTTTCTTCAGAGTCCTAAAACGGTACCTTATTATGCAGCATCAATTTGGATGTGTCGACAAGACCAACCAGCCAAACCCATGTTGCTCTGGGAATCCCTGGCTGAGTTTATTAAAATGTTTTCCAAGTGTGAAATGAATCATTTCATGTGGAACATATTGCATTTTTTTTCCCTTTGATCTTTAAATGAAATGGAATAAAAAAGAAGTACATTTTACCTAAAGACTGTCCATCAGCTACCTCCACTTTGTCTGGGATATGTAACTGCTGTAATTAACTGAGCCAAATTACTGGGGTCTGTGTGCCAATATTGCATCCTGCTAAAGTTACAGTAGACTCTTCAAAATGGAAAAAATGTGGTTTTAAATTTTTAATAAAAAGCATCCCATCCCACACGGACCTGCTCAGCTCCCCCTGACCCTAGGGTAATTTGAGTCGGAGGAGCTGCTTCAGCCTGTCTCGTCATCTTTTTTTTTTTTTTCGGAGGGAGAGGGAGGGGGGCTGCACACACAAAAAGATGTGTATGTAAAAGATGATCTCAAACTATAACTTACATCACTTTGGTTGAGATATTGAAGACCTTCCTTGTCCTCCCAAACTCCGTGCAGCCCTCTCTCCACCTTACAAAGCACACACAGAGCCTGAGACATAACTGAACCAACAAAACAGCAGAAGAAACATAGTGGGACAATGGAGGTAGGAAGTGTGACAATCCTTTTTAGATTTAGATTTTTTAATTTTTTACTTTTTTTTGGTATCGTTTGTAATTTGTTTTTGAGTTTAAGGTCACGAAGACATTAGAAATTCTCATCACACACCTACTCATTTACAGATTCACCCCACACGTACACAGTGAAAATGTCCAGTTTGCAGTTGTCCTAGTCACGTGTTGAAAGTCAAACTCATCTTTTAAATTACAGGAGCCCAGTGATAGTCAAAAAAAGCAAACCATAAAAAGTACAACACATGACTGGAACTTAATCTTCAAATTTAGCAATGCCCAGCCAAGGTTCTCTGACTCATAACTGTTGTGTGTTTATGTACATGTCTGTAGGTGTGTGCGTGGGTGTGCAGTTTCAGAAAACAAATCTCAACAAATTGCTGTCCTAAGATTAACCTCATGTGGGCCTTGATGCATATGTATGTGTGTTTGGATTTTTCATTTACAAGCTAAAAAAGCTGCAGATCTCCTCTCAGGATAAGAAGTAACAGCAGGACAAACAGGAGTGGGGAGAAGAGGTGCAGGGACATTTCTTAGGCACAGTGATTTTGAGCCTTAACCGGCAGCTTGGAGCATGACTTTAGGGAGCTGCTGGGGAGCTGGGCAGAGAGGAAGAGCAGGAGGAGGAGGAGGAAGAGAGCAAGAGAAAGTAGGACAGAGATGTGTGGGCCTGGCTCTGGAAGGACGGTGGCTCTAATCAGGACTGAGCAGCTGCTATTACTCCAGCGCTCTCTCAGGAACGGCAGGCAAAACCCTGCTCATGCTTTAACATCAAGACGGAAAATCTAAATCACACAGGCTCCTGTTAGAAGCAGCACATGGCTTTTGAAAAATAAGAACAGTTTCAACACATGTTTCACTTGTCTTGCTGTATTAAGACACTGTGAGGGTTGTAAATGATTTGTTAAAACTGATTTGAAGATGAAAATGATTTTAGGTGGAAGTTTGACGCTGTCTATTTCATTGACGGTTATAGCACGGAAGTTTTACATTTGTCAACATGGCGAAGCCACGTGCATGAGGCTGTAGAAAGAGCGATATTCTGCATTTAGTTGGGAGTGTAGGGTAATTTTCCCTTTCTAAAACTAACAACACAAACAAAAATGAAAAGCTACAAGTTAGCACGTCTGGCAAACTAGCTTACTACCTACATTGTTAAATTTTTTCGAAAATTGCTACAGATTTTCCAAGCATCCTTTGTGCTTCATACCAGCTTAGCAACAGTTACTATGGGGATGGGGGCTTAGCAAATGGTCAGTTAGTCGTCAAACCCAGAGTGGTCACATACTTACATCCCACATTAGTTTAAATAGAGATATTACTTGATAAAAACAAACCAAAAAAAGTTGCTTTCCAGTTGTCACGAGAAACTGCTTTTCCCCCTCAAACTTTTTCCCGTCAGCCTCTAAATAGAACACAAATTGTCTTTCATTCAAGTCACCAAAGCCCCAATCCCTGTAGCAGACCCTGTAGCAACAACACCCAGAAACACCTCGCACTGAAATATTAAATAACAAATGGGAAGCGACAGTCTCGAGAAAACTCAGCACTTTGTGGGGAAAAACAAGCTGTCAATATCAGCGCCCCTGGAAGCACATGAAACTTGAAAGAGACAGAGAAACAGGCAGACAGTGACAGAGATGGAGAAACAGAAAGAGAAAGAGATAGCGAGAGGACACATTGACATCTTTGTCTCCCTCACTGTGGGCTAAGGTGCTTGTCTCTGACAAGAGAATGTCGATTTATATCTGAAGTGGACAGCTGAGCCAGAAGAGCTACAATCTGTTGGTACCTGTGTTCACCCAGGAGGCCATGCTGGGTGAAACTCCTGCTAAACTCTTCTCTCTCTTAACTCTTTTAGTCCACCAAACTAAAAACATTTGTAGCTTGAAACTGGTTGAGCATGAAGGGAAATATGCTGTACATCCATAGGATATGCAGAGTAAATCAACATACATGCTGTGTAGTAGGATATGCCGAAATATGATCTGCGTATAATTGCATGTCATCATTCACTATCACAATAGAGCCATCTCTTATGTCCCAGGTCAGACGATCTGAAGGAGCTGTGTACTGTAATTTATTCATAAGGTTTTTGTTTTGCAAAAATGATTACAAGAAAATTCTGTGATTCATAAATGAGAACACTTTCTAAGCAGAGAGTCTGTACCCCAAGGGTGGTGGGCCCACATGAAGAGACCCAGTGTGATTGATGCTTGTACATGAATAGGCATAACTAAGGATTTTAAAGAAGCAACATTTCATATGTCTTTTATTTTGATCAAGTGAAACAGTAAAAGCTGTTATTATTTTTTTTCTGGTGAGAGCCACAATAAGAGGCATTTGCTCCCTTCACTACCCCAACCCCCTAAAATTACCCCACAGAAAACCCGAGGTCAGGTAGATATTCAAACAGTGATAAACCACACACAGTGCACAGGCAGGAGGGGTTTTGAGGTTTCTTTGGAGGTTTTAATCTGGCTTTGGAAACATGAGTGGTTAACTCTTAGTTATTTAAAGTGTCAATTTTAGGAGTAGAAATACTGCTGATAAATGAGTCAAACTTAAGAATAATGTGCTCCACCTGTTCGACTTTGCTTACTCTCACTTTTCTTTTTCTCTCTGTCAGCAGTCACCTCCCGTCACTCACAAGTTTCTCACTATTCACAGTTAATAAATGAGCTAATTCTGGTCACCTTTGTTGTTGGTGTCCCCATATATGCGTTCCGTCTGTGCCAGGGTCGCAACGCATCCCAAAACTAAACATCTGGGGGTGGATAATTAGCTAGTGTGTGTTGGAGACTACTTATGTGCGCTTGCACCCAGGTCACCTCCCCAGTTCACATCAGACCACATCAAACGAATGCATCTCAAGTCTGTGACACACTTTCATCAAAGGCAGCACACAAGAGAGAGAAATCTCTTCAGAAAGGCTCAATGTGTTACGGTCGGGTTGCGTTCCTTAAGCAGGCCGGGATTTATGCAGCACTATAAAACACACACCGTGGCACACAAACACAGGCATCCGCACACAAATGCAATGCTGTGGATGGAACCGAGTCTGAAATGAAAAGAGACACACAAGCAGTGTTCAGTAAACATACACAAAAACAGGACTGTGCACAAAGTAATGCAACACACAGTCTAAGATGAAATAAATATGCACCTCAAAATATTCCATAGAGTTTTTTTCTTTTTTGTTTTTTTTAAAGGAGAATCCTCCCTATACATCAGCCACATGACAGAACATGCTGCTCAGAGATTTCTGTATGACTTCAGAGGCTCGTATTTTCTCGGCTTTTCCTATTTTTACTGTATTCTGCACAGTGTCTGTGTCAGAGTGCAAGACGAGGCAGAGTTGACTTCAAACAGTCTTGTCCCGTCGAACAACACATCACAGCACTGCCAGCTCTACCTTTGAAGCACCCTGGATGGAGCATGCTCAGTGACACCCAGTCAATAAGTAATTAGTGGAGGCTTCAGTGGCAGTTGCTCACCTTGTGAGGCTGTGCACTGACCCAGAGTCAGCCACCCTGTACACAGCTTCATCTTACAGATCCAAAGGACAAGCAGGATTGAGAAATGTCTTGGAATATAAGCTGAAGAGGTGGCTTCTAAACTGTCTTGTTTTGTTACATTCAGACAGAGTTAGGCTAGCTGTTTCCCCCTGTTCCAATTATATTAAGCTAAGCTAACTGCCTGCTGTCTTAAGCTTCATATTTAGTCTACCATAAAGGCAGAGTGGTATCAAAATTCCAGTCTGGGGGGTCAAGCAGTAGGTCAAGCTTTAAAAATCTTTGGCTCAACATCACAGTCGCAGAAGCGCTCATGTGAATTGACACATTCTTAAGCAGCATTGTTATATTATGTACCCTTGAAAAGCCAAGAAAGTCCTCACTCTCTTACAAGTGCAATTCAAGGCCAGAAATGGAGCAAATAGCTAAATAAATAAATAAATGCCTCATTCTACAACCAAGGCAGGAATATCTTTAACCAGGTCAAGCCATGCTGTGTATACATTGTAAAAAAGATGTGACGGCAAGATATTAAAGTTAAAACCCACAGCAAGACCAGTAGGCATTCACAAGGCTTGGAGACTGAGATCAAAACCTCTGTGCAGAGTGCACGGGCAGAGGTGCTTCAGAAAGCGGGTCTCTCGTGGTGACCCGCTCTGAACCCCTCTGTGTCCTTACCTTCAGTTCCTTATTGCTATGCTTTCCACTTTCAGTCCTCTTACCAAAATTGTCTTTGTTTTCCTAACTTTTGTGTTTTCCCTCTGTCTTCCGTATTTCTCATCTTTCTTCTCAATGTCCTTTTACCCAGTTTTGTCAAGGAGCTTTTTATGAAAGATACTAAAAAAAAAAAAAACCTTCCAGTGCAATGACAAACTGTTTTGTTGCTCTTCCTTCCTTGATGTTTTCTTAATGCTGGAAAAGTGATGTAACAGCATGCAAATCTTTTTTTTTTCTGTATAAGATTACAGACATCAACAGCATGTTTCATTGTGAGAGAAGTAACATTAATTTTAAAGCCCTCAACAGTTATTCAAATATTTTAAGAAATCATTAAGTCGTGTTTAAACAGACACTTGTCTTGTATGTTTATCCAACATATTGTGTCCTGTTCTGTAAAGTGACTTGTACCATTGGCTCACTGCTGTGTCTCGCTATAATGTGTCTTGATATAGTCATGGTGGGGACAGAACAAAATACATATCTTTTATACATTTTCCAGTTTCTGTGAACAAAAGGACTTTCTCCCACACTTGTGTTTCTATTAATTAGCTCTTCAAGCATAAGAGGATCTGGTAAAAGCAGATCCTGCCTTTTGTTAATTCACATTGAATAGAGCAACAATGGCACACATCTAAAGCCTTTTTTTCACCATAATGAGATGCATTGGCTTCTGTTCCTCCTTACTTTGGCAGCCAGATAAGATATTACTTTATTGACAGCCAATGCCTTTGTAGGCTACTCAACCCAAGTGTAGTTTCCAGCCAAGAGGCTGATGCTTGATTTATTAATTCTTCATTTACATCAATAATGTTTTAATAGAAGTTAAACACTTTCTTGTATTTCAGTTAACAAATTCATTACAATACCCTAATGCTGCAGGAGTGTAGAGTTGAAGTGACAGTGCACATAAGAACAATTACTGCAGTGGAGATCTGAGGTCAGCAGCCTAGCAGAGCCTCTTGCTATTGTGACTTGCATTAATAAAAATGACAATTTCCGGTTTTCCCCTGATTCAGTAACAGTGCTGTAGGCGCTGTTTTCCACAAAACTCTTCTCTTTTTTTGCCTGTTTTATTTGTGTGTGTGTGTGTGTGTGTGTGTATGCTGTTTGTTTTTGTGCAACATTTCTCCACACATATTGACTTTATACATGTTAACTTTGTAATGAGTCTGACCTTTACTGTAATTTTCATCTGTCCAGGGACTTCATAGGAAAATTAATCTTCTTGGCTACCTCAGGCCCATTTAACTTTTTTTTTTTTTTTTTTTTGCTGATGATCAATGGCCATTGTCCTTATATTGTCCCTGGTAAGGCCTTGGAATTCAGTGTTGCATGTTTCACATAGTTGTAGTTGAAGTGGTGTTAGTCTCTTATAGATTTATAATACATGTATGCTTTGGTAATAAGAGGGAAAGTTAACACTAAACTTAAGTGATCAGTAGGATTACAGCAATTTCCAGTAATAGTCATTGTAGCGACACTGTGAGTTTGTGTTTAGACTCTGGATTTGGGAATCAATCCAATAGTAGTTAAAACACCTCATGTTGGTGGCACGTGAAAAGTTTGGGGATAATCAGAGTCACTGTAGGGATCATGAATGTCAGTACAATCTATGCAGTACTTGTTGAGAAATAGTCTGGACTAAAATGAAGGGCGAATGAGTGACCAACTAATCGAAATTACCGTCCACAAAGCTGTGCTGCTATTGTGGTTACAGAGCTACACGCTGAAAAAACATGTTCTCCAACTATATGTGATTTTTCAGTTGTATTACTATGATAAAATACAGCATCAGTGTAAAAATAGGTAATGCCGTTTCACAATAATCTATCTAAACTAATGTCGGCTGGCTTTACTTTCAAATAAAGCTTGTACTAATACGAGAGCTTGTGTCCTAAGTCCACCATCATCCCTCTAACCCCAGATCCCTCTGTTCCATGTCAATTTCCTCTGTCTCCACCAGGCTGGGTGTGGGCGAGTGACTGTGAGGGAAAGTGTAATTTCCAGGGAGAAGCAGAGAACTGGCTCAGTAACGGCACTGCCTCAGGCCTTACACACAACTCCTTTACTCAATTCTCAGAGGTGCTGCCTGTAACCAGAGCGATACGTGACAGCCAAAAAGGAAAAAGAGCCGCAATGTAATAATGGGTGGAGCAAAAAAAAAAAAAAAGTGCCTAGACACAAGATATTCACATGTACCCTCCAACCTTGAGGTTTGGTTGCAGTGTACTCAAGGAAATAAAACTAAAATAAGACTGAAGTGCTGGGATGTGTTATGTAGGTCATTAATACAGCCCGTCATCCTCTGTGCATTGATCCAGAGGAGGCACATCATTAAGAGGCCTTCCTCTCCACTTAAAATGTCAAAAATTACTGTACACCAAACCCAGCTTGCACTCTCTATGAATTTTTCCCCTCCATCCTTTTCACACTCGCAAAACTCAGTGGGATCTGAAGGGGGGAATAACATTAAGTCTCAAGAATTTACATATAAGTATTTGGTGACTTGAATAGATCTTTCCTAAAGCTATAAAGACCAAATGGCTTATCTGGTTTCTTTGATGCCAGATTAAAGATTAGAGGTATTTTGGTGACAGTTATTGGATCATTTTCCCCCAAAAACAAGCTTTTAATCTTGTTGGTGGTAAACCAGTGCCTCCCAACCTTTTTGGTTTATGACCCCTTTGAAAGAAAGCAGCACAAATTTAGCTGCTAATTTTCTGGAGCCTGAAGGGGTATAACACAAGAAAAAAAGCAAATAACAGGAAAAAAGTCTGGAAAATGTGGACCAAATTCTGTATTTCTAAGATATGTTTTTCTTCTTTCCTCTCTGGTTAATCACATCATGTGTATTTTGCAACATCTTAAGGAAGATAGATGATTTAGGGGCAAAAAAAACCCAACTCTGAAACACTTATATATGTGCTCCAAAGGAACATTTCAGCAATGTTCTCTTGCAACATCACTACAAACCTGTGTTTTATTTGAATTCATGTATTTAACACAAGAGAGTATCACCACATATCATGTATCGCGCCGGTCAATAAAAACTACATGACATTACTGTCCATAGCTGATATGCACCCTCAGGCAGAGGACAGAGCAGCTCTGTGGGAGGCTCCGGCCTCTCATCACCCTGAGGAGCAAGAAGACTAAGAGAAAACATCTTGTGAAAAACACCAACCAAGAATCCGCCCACCACGACTCTCCAATAAGTTGAGTGGACCATGGAGCGTTAGAATGACACCATCTGCAGAGGGCTTGAAACGCCCCCGCACTTGGACCTCAGCAGGGGGGTTTGTGCTTATAAAGGGATGCTATGGTAACTAGATGTGACTCTTCATTGAGTTTCTGAACACCCGTGTGCAGTGATACCTGGAGATGAAATGGAAGAGGCGAGGGTCGTGTGTGTGTGTGTGTGTGTGTGTGTGTGTGTGTGTGTGTGTGTGTGTGTGTGTGTGTGTGTGTGTGTGTGTG
>JBBMJY010000011.1:10963333-10989487 GCA_037833715.1 Toxotes lorentzi
GATGAAAAACCAGAAAAAAGATGAAAAACCTAGACAAATTAAAACAATATAAAATGCAATATCAAAAAAAAAAAAAAAAAATTTATGTAGCAGCCGTGATTATTGTGCAAAGTAAGTGAATATAAATATAAGGTGAAGAGAGACATGCAGACAGACAGAGATATCCATATACAATAAGCCATATAAATAATAAGCATTTAGTATGGTGTATGTTTTGTACATTAGTAATTCATTTTACATTATTTTGGTAATAAATTAATTTAAGAAACGAAAACATCTGAGGAGCCACTTGGGAGCCGAAAGAGCCGGTTCTTTTTAGTGAGCCGAGCCATAAGAACCGGCTCTCTTAAAAGAGCCGGAATTCCCATCACTACGATTGTCGACTTGTTCTTGCCACTGTCTTCGTCTATAACTGCGTGGGACTCTACGCCCTCTCTTCCTGATTGGTTCTCGTTGAAGGCAGGGCCGTTTAAATGCTCTCAAGCGTCTTTCTCCCTTCCTTTTTTGGAAGCCTCCAGTACTGTCGGTAAGTCCACGTCTGAATAGATGAGATGCGCAAAACTTGAGGCTCAGTGATAAACAAATGGAGCCAAAACAAAAAAACAAAAAACGCACAGACAGGCTGATTTTCTTTAAGTTAAACTTAAAACTCTTTGTGGAAATTGTATTTGAGAGCTACTATCAGTGTGCTCACCTAATGTTCAGATAACGTTTGTTCCGTGATCCTGCTCCTACCTAAAAATGAAATGTATGTTGAGACGCACGTTTACAGCAATGTCCCAGTGATGTTTTAGAAAAGGTATCAGAGTGAAAGGCAGAGGACAAATCGTTTGGCGTTGCTATGCGCTCGAGTTCTCCGTTGCGCCTATTTGGAAACAATAGTCTATTTGCATCTAACAAGCCTACGTGTCTTCCCTGCTGACACGTTTTTTCTTGCCTCTAAAGTGAGCAAGTTCCATTGTTGCTTTTCTGTTGACTGGTTTTGCGAATCTCACCGTTTTGCTGCAGATATGATTTGACAGGATTGTAAATTGAATCGTTTGCTTTTACGGGTTTGTCCTCAAGAGCGTCTCTTGGCGCCGGAGGTCTAGAAAGGAGACCTTTCAAGGACAAGTCTTATGCTCTAATTGGGGGAGGAAAAAAAGGACTCTCAAGCCTGAACACTATCTTTTTAAAAAAATGTATTTACTTTTTTTCCCCTGCAGGCACCGGCATGGCTGTCATCAGAACCCTCAGCAAGGTGGCCAAGCAGGCCCTGCTCAGCACCCCAGGGTGCAGCTGCCAGCCCCTGACGGTGGCTGTGCGCAACATCAGCTTCTCCCCTAGACAGGTGACGACAGGTGATGCCAGCTTCCACTCCGTGTCCTTCTCAGAAACAGACCACCCCAAGGTGCTCATTACAGGTACAGTATAATAGAGCACAGTGCTTTTTAAATTGTGGTTAAAATGAGGATTATGAAGTTAAGTCATGAGCTGGTACAAAATGCGCTTGACAAGGACTTGGGATCAGCAGGACTTCTAACAGGTTTGGCAGAATTGGATGCCAATTAAAAACAAAGTGTAGGCGTCAAGTGCTGTGACCTTTTTTTTTCCTTATGGCCAACTCTCCTCAGTCGCTTCAGTCTCCATGGAAACCAGCGCTGATGCTGATTTTAATGTGTGATGATACCTAGTGTTTACATCTCTCTCCGTCTGATGCAGGTGGCCTTGGTCAGCTCGGGGTGGGCCTCGCCAAATTGTTGAGGTAAGAATTCTAAGAACTGCTGACGGACTGCAAACAGCCAGTTGGTAAAATACGAAGCAACACTGCAAGACAAAACAAAACAGTTTCTGGTGCACTATCAAGTTGTATAACATAGATTTCCTGCTTCACAGGAAGAGGTTTGGAAAGAACAATGTCATTCTGTCTGACATCAGGAAACCTCCAAGCAACGTTTTCCACAGCGGTGAGTAAACCCATATACAGCGCTGTATTCGAATGGGGTTCAGTGGTCTGAAATCAGTTTTAGACACAAACGATGTTTTCGCAATGTTTACTTTTTACTTTGAACAGCAGCCTTACTGTTGAGGGTGTTATCTGATTACAATCCATTCATTTAGTGTGTGCTTTTGTACAAAATGACATCAAGAGCATTCAGCCTCAGTTTTTCAACCTAGTTTTTGAGTCATCGTGTAACAGAGCACAAAGTTGAGTTCCTCTTGTGAGTAACTTTATGACCAATACCAGAGACATTTAAAATTTCAGGTATGTGGTAACACTGCACTGGGCATGACAGGACTGATGAAACCTGTTTGTGTTACAAATGTCCCACAGTTTCTGAGAAATGACCAGATAAGGAACAACTGTGCTGAAGCCTCTCCAGTTCATATTCATTTTGTTGAGCTCTAGATGACTGCACATTCAACTGTAAACAAAACTGAAAGAAGAAGTAGATGACAGAGAAATGAATGGGAAAGGAATAAACATTCATATATTGAAAGCAGTTAATTGCTATTGGTGAATTCATTGTAAGAAAAACAGATTGTAATGGTGAAATACAGGTCAGCAGTCTATCAGACACTTGGCAGCTGTCAGTGGAGACTATGGCTGTGCTTGTTATAAATAAACAAGTCCCCTTTAATTGTCTCTGTCGCCATCAGGCCCCTTCATCTACTCAGACATCCTGGACTACAAGAACCTGCGGGAGATTGTGGTGAACAACCGCATCACTTGGCTGGTTCACTACAGCGCTCTCCTCAGTGCTGTTGGAGAGGCTAACGTGGCCCTGGCGCGTTCTGTTAACATCACTGGTGAGTGGAATTGTAGCATGGTCATTTCCTCCAATGTGGGCAGAAAGATTTAGTGTTGGAAGTCGTTGCAGCAACAAAAATTGGTTTGTCCTAATTTGAAGGGGTTTTTTTTTATTTTTTGTTTTTTAAAGGGCTTCACAACATCCTGGACATCGCAGCGGAACACGGCCTTCGTCTGTTTGTCCCCAGCACCATCGGCGCCTTTGGTCCCACGTCACCCCGTAACCCTACGCCAGATCTCTGTGTGCAGAGACCTCGCACCATCTATGGTGTCTCCAAAGTCCATGCTGAGCTGATGGGAGAGGTGAGGTCTCAGATCAACATACCATAGACAAATAAACAACTATCCTTGTTGGGGTATTGATACTGTATCTGATCCGGGAACCCATTTAGGCCTTTAAAAAAAAAAAAAGATTGTTATCAATAACTGATTCCTCTCTATTGTGCAATAGTACTACCATCACCGCTACGGCCTGGATTTCCGCTGTCTCCGCTACCCAGGAATCATCTCTGCTGACTCCATGCCTGGAGGCGGCACAACAGGTGAGAGAGATGAAATTCTGACTCTATACAAGGTTTCAATTTTAATGGACGTCTATTCCTGTACCGCTCCTGTCATGTCACAAGTTTGTTATATAACTGGCTTATTCCAGAGAGTTGTCCTGACTTGTTAGTATTTTTAGGCCAGCAGATAACTTGATGCACTATCTCCATATTTTCACTTATATTAACAGCCGGCTCACCCAAATGACTTATCAGTTCGTTTTTTTTTTTTTTCGTAAGTGCAGTTTTTGTTTTCTGTCTCCTGCCAGACTATGCTGTCCAGATTTTCCACGATGCAATCAAAACGGGCAAGTTTGAGTGCAACTTGAAACCCGACACGCGGCTGCCCATGATGTACATTGACGACTGCCTTCGTGCCACGCTGGAGGTGATGGAGGCGCCAGCTGACACGCTGAGCATGAGGACCTATAACATTAATGCCATGAGCTTCACCCCCGAGGAACTGGCCCAGGAGCTCCAGAAGCAGATGCCCGAGCTGGAGGTCACGTATGACGTTGACCCCGTCAGACAGGCAATTGGTAAATCACCTTTAAGTATGTTAAAGCAAGACTAAGAAACTGTGGCCACAGGTGTTAAATGCAGGACAAATTCACATTGATTCTCTTTAGTCAGCTGCTTTAGAGACATCATTGTTATCTGTGACAAGCTAAAATGTGGTATAATGGGCACAAGTCATCAAACTTACTTGTAATAGCAGTTACTCATCGTTATCTGTTTAGAGTTAGCTAACATCAGGCACCACAAGTTAGTGGTCGTACCAGACAAAGCAGAACCCCTGAGAAAGTGATGCCTGCTGAAAACTCATACCTTTTTTAATTTAAACTCTATGTCTCCCTTATCTGTTCCTCTCCAGCTGACAGTTGGCCGATGAACTTCGACGACTCCAACGCACGTAAAGACTGGGGCTGGAAACACGATTACGATCTTCCGGAGCTCGTTCAGACGATGCTTAACTACTTTGGCACAGATACGCGCATGGCTCGTGCTAACTAAGGGAGCGCAAACATCGATCTGAGTGTTCTTTGTACATAATGTATTGACTGACCAAAGAGAAGAGAGGAACATGGCCTGTACATAGTCGTTCTCTCACTTCTCTCTGTAAAATCAGAAGGGCTCCGCTTGCCTGACGTAAGGCTTACGTGTCTCCAGGATGTGAAAGTCAGTGCAGGCTAGACGATCCTCCCCGCTCCTGTCTATCCACCCCTGCTTTGCTCCCCTTCCCCTTTTTTTTCAGCTTGGAGATATGGATGAAGAGCCAGAGTCAGTGGAAGGTTGTCATCAGTATCAGCGACATCAACATGCCCGGTGAAAACTTTGTGTTAATGGATTGCGCGAAATTTTGCAGTGTTTTCTGGGCAAAGGTAAACAGGGAAATGCTGCATTGTGTATTTGTAATTGTTTCTGCCAGTTTTTGTTTAGGAGTCCAAATTGGTCAGGGTTTTGTTGTCTGCTAAATTTCCAATTTTCAGATATTCAGGGACTAAAGCTGGATCTCTATCATGACAAGTCAATGAGCCTTTGGGGTGATTTCTGATACAGTGTACCTGTATTTCGAGCTGCGGAGCGATGATTCTTAAGAATTATTCTTCTGTTTATTCCACATAACATTATTTATTCTGTCTGTTGGTGTTAAATGTGTGGGAGCTTCATTAAGTGAAAGCATTTCTTAACACTTTTTTTTTTTTAAGTGTTTGTTTTGTTTTTATTTTTTCATCAACTCTGTGGGATTTATTTTGACACAAAAGGGAAATGTGACTCTGAACGCCACATTTACGTTTAGCCACATTCGGTGGTTTCTTTTATTTCAACTTTCTGTAAAAGAAATACTGAAATTGATTTCCATGTGAAAGTCATAGCAAGTTCTGTCTGCCTTTCAATAACACAACGAGCTTTGACAATTAAAACTTTTCCACATACCTCTGACTGTTCCTCTGGTCATTTTCATACCTTCAAAGCACAAAGATGCACTTGACTCTCTCTCAAGTTCGTCTAGATTCTCTTACATAAACAAACCACAGGCGACACTACCTCAGCTTTTACCCTCATGGTGTTGGAGCCTATGCTGTGGAAAAACATTGAGTACAAAATGTTCTCAGGCTTGGACTATAAACAAATAAATAATATAATAAATAAATATATAACTTTAATCCTGTGAATATAGATCCATCTTTTGTGAAAGGGTTTTAGATTTGTTAAATTTTGTGTACTTCTGTTTTAAAGCTGTATAAAAGAGCCAAACCATCACATTGGGCGGTCAGTTATACAAGTTGTTGAGCACTAGACAGTATTACTGGCGGTGTGTAACTCTCAGCAGACAAGATGCATGAGAGTGTGCGTTTAGTGATGGATTCTGTGGAGTAAAGCTGAAAATGCAGTGACCTGCAAAATTACCTTCAAAGTGAAATGATTCACCTCAAGTTAATAAAAAAAAATAAAAAATAAAAAACAATTGCATTTTCAGCATTTCATGAACAAGTTGATACTTGTATTGTCTGACTGCAGAAGTGATAAGACTGTGTGGCATGCTGATGCAGTGCTGTGTGTTTAAGTTTGAGCTGTTGAGCTGGCAGATGAGACCTGAGATTTAATCCATAAATAGCTTTGTGAGTTTCCAAAATTACAGGGCCACATTAAAAGTGGAACAACACATCATATGACATGAAGAAGAATCCAAGAGTTGGGACGTGCACAACATGCAGACATTGGATAAAACACATCCAGCTGCAAGGATTTTTTTTCTTTTAATAAAAAAAAGGCAAGCACCAGCCTGCTTTGCTTGACTCTTTACTGGGCAGATTAAAATTTAGGATTGAAGCTCTGCAGCAAACATTTCCCCATATGCAATAATGTAGTCAGACAGGTGAAATCTGGGGCACCTCAACCTGAACTGTCAGTTTCGCGACGCTCACAATCATCATGTGTTGCTGAATGCAGATTAAACTGCATTTGCTATTGTCAAATAAGCTGGAAAAAATGGACATTGATGTTAAATGTGTTGTGTCTAACCATACTCATTTAGTCAGTATATACCTATGGAAATGCATGACTTATTCAAGAGTGATTGTGCTGATTAATACTTATAATGGCTATATAAGAAAGTAAGAGTAATGAGGTATAGGGAAATGAAGTAGGGCTCAGTTAGCAAGTGAGCAAATACAATGTACAAGCCACAGGCACATGTACAGAATGGACCCACATTTTGATTGTACTTGGACTACATTCTCCTACAGTGGAAGAATGGGCAAATAAATATCCCAGATGACAAAAGAATCCCCATCAGCACATCAATAAACGCACTAAACTGAAGCTGCTTTAGTTCCTTCACTGAATGGGATCATAAACTGTAACCCTGAGAACTGTAGTGTCCTTCACTACACGCCTGACAGCCTTTCTTCAATTTCTCTGTGTCAGTAATGGCAGCTGTTCCAGGTGACCTTGCTTGGTTTTGTTTTGCATTTGTGCTGCAGACAGAAAGAGCACAGAGAGGAGACAGATTAGCTGAGTGCACAGAGAGATTCACTTCATTCAGCCAGATTCAGTGTGTTAAGTAAGGTGAAGCACTTTTTTTCCCCATTTGGTCTCAATCATGAGCCACTAAGCCTGTACAGCGTGCAGGCTTTCATTTCAACCAAACACTACACAAGCTCTCGTCACTAATTAGTACCTCTCCCCTGTGAATGTGTGTCAATAAATCTGCAGGTGTGCTCTGCGGCTGGAACGAAAGCTTATCATTTTCTCATTACAAGTCTTCAGAAACTGTATGCAAGCTTCTTCACACATCCCCATAACTCCACCAAGTAGGAATGACTTCACGCTGCGCGATTTCACACTTCTCTAACACCCCGCAGATGTTCTACAAATAAATATTATCTTATAATATTTCCTAAGATTTTGCAGCTTGCACAGCAGAGGGAACACAAAATAACGTCAGCACGACCTCCTGAAAAAGAACCCTGTAAGTACCTTAGTCGTACTTGATAACATGACTACAAGAGTTTGTCATGTTTGCGAAGCAGCGTTTTTCTTTTTCTTTTTTTCATCCTTTTTTAAATATAAAAGAGTTTTAGTTCAGCTGACAGGGAACCAAATTGGACAAATTACAGGTGGTTTTGATGGTAATTGAGTTATTTCAGTTGTCAAAAATCCTTTTTAAACCAGTTTATGTCATTTCTGTTTTCCCAATGTTAAAGAGTGCAACAATATCTGCTTTCAAGAACAGGTGTGTGTCTCGCAGATGAAGCTTTCCGAGAAGAGGCACTGAAGCGTGGCGAAGGAAGGTGTTTTGAAACAGAGACAAAGAGCCATCAGTCAAGGCCCTTGCTTTTTCCTTCATGTTCTCTCTCTAGTAAGGGAAACCTTGCTTCTTATGTAAGACGTCTCACTGGGTGTGCACAGACACGAGCAGGCCTTTCTCCCTCCAGCCAATCAGAGGGCTTCCTCAGCCGTCTAGGCCCCAGTGATTTGTTCGTCATCGTGTAATAAGATTCGCACAGTGTGCAGCAGCTTACATTGGACGGGGGCAAAAAGTGAAGGGCGAGACATAAAGAAGACCCGGGGGAGGGAGCTGCTGGGCAATGGGCCAAAACCGCCATAACATTCTGTACCACAGCTGTTATTCCACATGGAGACCTGTTGCCATGGTAATGGGGGCCAAGACCCCGCCACCACCCTCCCACCGTCTAGCGTCAAGAGAAAAGTAAAGGCCTACCCTGTAAAGTATATCACTCCCTTACAGTTACAGGCTTTTAGTCAGCGAGTAGAAAACCAGTAGAGTCCTGTGGCTCCTGTATTCCTCATTTGTGGCAATGTTTGACAATCAGAGACAGGGGTGACTGATAATTCAGCAATAAACCAAAACATTTTGGCTCTTCTTAGAGATTACATGCTCTTAATGTGTTCAGTTTTCTTTTTGGGCCTTTATGTTTTATGATTTTGTGTTTTATGCCTTGCTGCGTAAGAACTTTCTCTTGAAATGAACTGTAAAGGAAATGCATTTGCAAACCACTGAATGGTTTTTTTCACTGCTCCAGTGGTCTGGAATAGGACCGATACTGTGATGGTCAGATAATCAATTGTGACTTTGGGATCATGGTCACATTTACGAGCTCCATGAATCAGTGATCTCTACATCAGCTATAAATTTTGAATGAACTGTTTGACCTGATATGACCTTTACACTGTGTGTGGATGTGACCTGTGCACAATAAAGCATTTTTTTCATAATTTCAAACAATGGCTTTGACACACAGAGATAAAAAAGAAAAAACAGTCGACCATATTCACTGCCGCTGATCCCTTTCAGGCTTCTGTTACACAACCTTGCCTTAATCCAATACTCAAGGCAGTAAGTTTAACCACAGATTCAGGGTCAGACTGGCATCCAGTAGAAGTACTAAAGAAATTCCTTAGTCATGTTAACTTTGTACATTAGCTCATTCCCTAGGAAAACAACTCTTGAAGGTGACCCAAGTCAGCTGGTTTTTAACCTGAGAACTAAACATCTTGAATAAATAAATACCATGGCCATTCTTTGTCTTGGGCACACAAGGATTGTTAAGACATAATAGAAATAAAGTTTTTCCTTCTGATAGGACTGATAAAAAAAAAATTCCCAGTAAGCTTTCATAACTCACTAGTAATTCAAGGACACTCAGTCTCAGTTATCACTTAAACCTGCAAAACAACTACAATATGACTCCTGGTGTGTGCCACTGGAATAACGTTAGGCTTTTGTAATCAGTTATATAAACTGTTGGATGCAGACATTCAAGGCTCCATACTGTAATATCTACCTACCTAGTAACTACAAATGAGACCAAAGCAACTACCCAGTAACATCCTAGAAACGGCCAGTGTCATTACAATTATTTACTTCCACTGATGTTAGCGTTGAAGCTATTATTGTCCTTTATCTTAGAGATATAACTTTCTACTTAAGCCTTGGTTTCTGTTTGTTTATTTAGGTTAGTATGTTGTCTTTCATGCTGATTACAAGTTATATAAGCGGACTTTTGCATTCTTGTGGAATTCAGTTGGTCCACATCTCAGCTAGAGCTTTTTGCTCGGTTACAGCTGCTGAGTTCAACTGGTTTTGTTTTTGCAGCAAAAGAGCTTGTAACGCGATTAAGAAATTTAGGTTAAGGTGAGTATTTAGAGCCGTGGTCAGAGTGAGAAAAATGGTCGTCTACTTTCTTGTTCCCTTGACTGACAGCAAATTCTCAGCTCTAAGCGCTGGGCTATGTTGAAATTTTTCACGATCGCTTGTGGTTGTGGTATTTATCAGTACAGGAAGCAGCTATAAAGTAGCCCATCACATGCGTGAGAAAAAGAAATTTCTGTGGTGGCTGTGCATATGCAATATGCAAGAACACATTATGCAAGGCTTTGCTTGAGTTGGCCTCACTATAGTTTAGTTTTGGGTGGAGCCTGACTGATAAGTGGGCTGAAATCAGCTGATACTGGCTGATCACACACACATTTATCGCTATTGGCATATAGTCTATATTGGACTACAATTTAAAAAACTGCATTTTTCAAATATTTAATCCTTGTTTCAAGCATAGTATAAGTTGTGATATTTGCTTGTTTTTTTCCTGTGTAAATAAATTGTTAAAAAATAACTTCTATAATAACTTCTTTAATATCATATATTGTATATTATATATTCAATTCAATTTTATTTATATAGCACTTTCCACAATCAAAATTGTCTCAAAGCGCTTCACAGAGACCCAGAGCCTGTGTTGTTCCTCAGTTCCTTGTAATCACCACTCCAATAACCGACTTAAGAGTCTAAATAATAAAATAAATTAAAAGATAAAATGCTATTTATTTTTTGAACAAACCATGTTTTTCTTATAATGCTACATCAGTATCCGATTCACACTCAGAGAGCCAGGCGGTAGATTTTGGTTCACTGAACCTGGGTGACCCAGCACGTAGCTGTGTTTGTCTGTTGTAACTGTATGTGGGTGTGGGTGTGTGGTGCCCTCTGTTGGAGAAGAGAATCATTTGCAATGATACCAATAAAAAACAGCAATAATGCCAAAAGTTAACATAAAAGACTAATTAATACACTTTCACGCGTATGGAATACGAAACAATACATATTATTTTATACGGATATATTTACAACAAACAACCAAGCGTTGTTACTCATTGTGTTCAGGCATTTTTCAGGAAACCCAATCGCCTTTCGTCAAGCTGTTTAAGGACCCCACGATGTCCATGCTTGCTGAACGTATGTAAATTTCTTCTGGAGTTTTGATGCATGTTTCGTTTTTTTTCTTTCAATGTAACTATATGTATTTCTATGTTCTGTGTTCGTAAAACCGGCGCTACCTACTGTCATGAGATTTTCTTCCGAAAATATTCAGTATTTAGCACTTCTTACGGTATCCCGGTCGCTAACATTAGCATTAGCATTAGCTACATTGCTCTGAGTAAACACGTGTTTTCTCTTGTAGCTCAGCATCTTATCTACAGCAACTTGTCAGCAGCCCACTTTTAGCTAATTGTATAGTCCTTAATGACCGATTTTGTTGTATTTGTTTGCAGTCCCCCCTTTTTTTTTTTTAACAAGCTGTGACATTGTTCTCCCGGCACATGATCGGGACATCGCTTCTGCTCTTATTCACTTAACGATGACAGCTGTCAGTCACTGTGTTTACGCACACGACACCGCATCGTCCAGATCATTATCTGAGCTGAAACCGGCTTTTACTGACCAAGTAAACCCAGCGTAATATTAGGTTTTGAAATACGTGTATTCATATGATCGTGACGCAGGACAATGTCACAGTGCGTGAAACAGCGGTGGGACAGGGATAAATCTGCTCTCTGACTATCTGTATGTTAACTGTAGTTTTAGAGTAAACTGTCTATTACTGAACATGTATCTGTCTTATTTCGATTGTGCACAGTAATCAGTTTTGTGTGTGTATGCATACGGACCTGTCGGAGTCAGCTTGCAGAGCGAGTTGCCTCCTCTGATCCTTTATGTGATATAGTGTTGGCTGACTGTTATGTAATAACATTGCTTCATTCTATTCAGCCCGGAGGAAACAGAAGTGGTCTGTTGACCCCAGGAACAGCGCCTGGAGTAATGATGACTCCAAATTTGGCCAGAAGATGCTGGAGCGAATGGGCTGGTCCAAGGGCAAGGTAAGTGTAGAAAGGGATCTATGCTGTGTCCAGCTGGGTAAACAGCAGTAATTTGGGCAGTGGATGGATGAGTTAGTGAACATAAGTGTCACATGTTGTTATATCTTCTTTTCTTTTGTTCAGGGCCTGGGCAAGAGTGAGCAAGGTGCCACCGACCATATTAAAGTTAAAGTTAAAAACGACAGCTATGGGCTTGGAGCCAATGCCAGCTGTGAGGTGAGCACATTTAGCACTTAGTGATTTAAGGCTTTTTTTATGTGATGTGAGAGGGTGTATGTAAACCACTTGAACTTCTACAAATTTTTCTTGGAGAATATTGCAGTCTTCCTTTTAAATTTATAATTATTTCATTATACATTTCAATCACCTTCTTGATGCATTAATACTTTAGTACTTTAAGATTGACCCCTTAATACCTGACGAAAAAGCATAGTAATATTACAGAAGTATTACAGAAATTCTTCTCAAGGACTGATGCCACAGTTCAAGTTCATTAGTATCAAAAACATCTACAGGTTATAGCTTCATTTCATGCAAACGTTTGTTCTTCTCTTTGTGTTGTTTCCTTCTGGTGCTGCTGTTAGAAGTTAATCACAAACAAGCTTTAATCACAAACTATGAGCTGTGCACAGCTGGTACATTCGTAGCTGATTGCTTCAGTTTTGTAGAGGCATATGACAGGTCCGCTTGCGAGCTGTCTAATTTCAGCTTGATTGGCCTCAAGGGGAAATTTGTCGTGCAGAGGTAAAGCACAGAACAAGTACATGAGGTGTTTTACAGTTATGTAAAAGCAATGTTTAGAACCCTCAGTTCTAAACATTGACAACTCGTCACTGTCAAACTGAAGTATTTCAGTTCTGTTATGTTGAGATCTGCTGTGTTTACAGGACAACTGGATTGCCCACCAAGATGATTTCAATGAGCTGCTTGCTCAGCTGAACAACTGCCATGGTCAGAACAACAGCAACAGCAATGGTGTGTACACCAAGTTTGGTTAAGCTGTGCAGTGTATATGTATATTGTGCACTGTTACCCACAGTCAGACAAATATATTTGTGGTGTCAGCTCTGTGGGGCGATGTGGGTCAGGGTACATCGTCAGCTTTTTAAACTTGCTCTTTACACTCTGTCCAAAGGGCACTACACTTTCACTTTTTCAAATTGGTTCATGTTTAAGTTTTTGTATCAGCTGATTCAGTAACAAAGAAATGGTCCATGCACTAAACTTGACATATCGCTCAGTCAGAAAATGTATTTATGCCTCTGATTTTTAAAGCGTATGTCTTTTGTTAGTCACCGTTTAGACTTGACTCTTGATGACACTTAAAATGCACATACTTACTGTTCATGGGAAATTTGCATTTACAACAGCATTTACAACCTCAACAAGCTGTTTGACTTTGTATCAAGCTACACATGACTGCACCAAAGTTCTGCCGTGTTCGGCTTCTTCTGATTGGTTGGTCTGTGTGTTGAACAGTAGATGGTGCCACAGTGCAATATTTAGTGAAGTAAAGGTCTGGACATAGTCACTGTCACATAACGAACGTCATCACTATCACTGTGCCAGAAGACAAAGCACATTTAGACTAGTGTTATATGGGTAGAGCTTGAATGACATTGAACATTTTAAATTTGTTACTACATGTGACAATTTTCTTTATTATCAATAGAACCTGCACCAGATGAGCAGAAAGGCTTCAGCCTGGAAGAGAAATCCAAGACCGCCAAAAAGAGGGTCCATTACATGAAGTTTGCTAAAGGTGGGTTTGTCTTATGGCAGCTGACAGAAGACAGATCAGAGGAATAACCATGGCTTAGGAAGATGATGAATACGCACTCAGAGTTTCCTCTACTCGCTCTGATCAGTCATTACGTGTTTCTGTAGTGTCCTGCAACACACTCAGCCAGACTGCATCCTCTATTCATCACATACTGAAATTTATTTATTCATCTAAAATGGTTTTGAGGAACTGATTTAAGGTTGACACTGGCTTTTCTTCCATTGCCAACTAAAATCTTCTGTTTTCTTAGTTTTTTTACTTATATTTGCCTACATATCATCTGCTCCTACAGACATACAGCCTCCTTTGCCGCTCGTTGAGCCTTGTGAACTTGGCTCAGGCCACAGACGCTGATCAGAGCTCTGTCAGCCTGTGCTGGGTCAGTTGGCCCGGTCAGTGCTAGGGGAGGTTATTAATAACTCTTCCCTTCTACTTTCATTACTCCTTTACACGTCAGGAAGTCAAGATTTGCTGGTCAAGGCCAGTACACTGATAGGCACAAGGAGGAATTTGGTGTTCGGGACCACTGGAGAGCAAAATGAATAACCACCAGCCCATATTTTACTGCTGAGTCGCTTTATTTGAGTATACAGCATAGTTTAGTGATTACATTAACAATTTCTTTTTAACATTTTATGTTGGACTTAGATTTGCAGGTTTTAAATTTTCAACACATTGCTGATATTAATTCATATTGTTTTTTATTATAGTAATTCTGCAAGACCTCATCAAATATCCATATGTTTAAATGTATTAAATCTATATTTGTTTGTTATCGGGTTCAGCTCTACCTCCTCAGGTCAGCACACATGGGAAACCAAAATATTTCAACTTTTGCCTCACCTGGAAGAGCCTTTTATACTTTACGTCATTCAATAGCAACTTCCTGTTTCCTGTTTGGGGCATCTGGCATGTCCATTTACTGGCCCCCCAAAAACAACACCTCCCATGGGCTCCGCGACTCATTAGATGACCCCGCCAGATAAAGTGTGGCCTCGGTCTCTCCCCCAAGACCCTCTCACCCTGTTTTTGTGATAATTTCGCAGGAGCCAGAAAAAGCTTGTCCCTGAGATGAGATGCACCAAGGCCCACTTAAGACACGAAGTACAGATGTTAGGGGTGTGATGATGACTCTTGTTTTTCTTATCTTCCGCCAGATGCTTCTCCTTCTTTGCCCTCACTCTTTGTACATACTTAATATGAACAGCAAAACTTTGCTCAAGCTGCAGTTTTTTTTTGGCTCATGCACTTTTACCTTAGTTTGTGTCCCTTTTGGTGGATCTGCATCTTTGTATGCTGTCTCCTAATATCATTTCACATTGTTCACGTTTACCACACATGACTATTCACCACATTTGCGTTGGACATTTTGGATTTCCTAAGGTATTTAGAGAATGTTATTCCAACTAAAATCATAGCTTTAACTTTATCTTAATGGGGGCATTCTTATCTAGGCATGATCAGAATTTAAGATAAGATATAATTTTTCTTTTGAACTGAAAACTTCTTAGTCAAAATATTCTTGTAAAACAAATGATACAGCAATGAAATGGCCTCTTTGACCCCATGAGTGTCTCAAACAATACCCTACTCAAAACGTTTGACCATCATATACACGCCCACATTTGTCTGCTGTTCACTTCTTAACATTTGTGTTGACTGTGAGCTGTGACTTTGCGTTAAGGATGCACTTCTACCCCAACCTGTCGTCCACCAATAAAGTCTGATCCTGCAAGGCTTTAAGTTCTAATCCGTTTGAGGAGATCCCTGCCATTATCAACACCAGCTGGTTGTAAATGTCAGTGGAAGCTGAAGTGCAGGCAGCACCTGACACTACATTAAGAAATTTCCCCTCTTTTTGTGACATTAAGACTTTTCCAGTCTCTTCATTACTTGTTATGTTCTCGGACTGAGAGAGAACCCAATTAGAAGGAAATGCACACAGGGAATTTTACACTGGAATTCGATCCAAGTAGAAGACCTGTCAATTCAGCGGTGTTTGGCAACATAACACCACTGTAACCTGTCCCTACTCAAAGAAGCCCGCAACCGTTGTCATGCAGCCGGAGGGACGCTGGCACTACTCGTTTGTCCATAAAGGACTCATACCTTAATTGGAAACTTGAAAGTTCAGTTTTCCTTTGACTGTGAAACTGTCAGTTATGAGAGTTGAGAAGGTTGGAAATATTTATAATCTGACAGCTATAGGAAGTCCTACTTTAATTGTCTGTCCATCTATCTGTCTGTCTATCTGTCTATCTTTCTTTTCCCCTATTTTTCCTATTCACATTTTTTTCTATTTTTCCATCTTTTTTTTTTTCTTTTTCTTTTAAGCCTCTCCTTCTGTTGACATTGCCTTACCATGTCCAGTTTGTGGTCTGGATCAGCATGAGAGTTACCTGGCAACATGTAACCTGCCACGCCTGTTTGCATGCTTCCACTGACTGCTCTGAAGCTGGCACTCTTCCCTATGGAGCTGTTGCCAAGTTAAGGCTTGGTAATAGATTTAGTGTTGCTAAGCTGGTTACATGAGAGATCAAAAAAGTCAGGTACTACTCTCATAGTTCTGGATGTGCTGAGGTTGTCCATGGGCAGTCAAAGGTCAGCCATTGAATCTGGCGTTAATGACCTGGTTTCATATCCTTTCAGATAAAAAATAAAAAATAAAATTATTAAATAATATAAAATATATCTATAACCAATTACTAACCTCAATGATTTCCGAGCTGAATATTACTCTTGTCTAGTGTTGATTTGTGTTTATTAATTGATTGCCATTGATATTAAATCTGAAAAAAACTGTGGCTGCAGTAACATCAGAGAGCCCCACCACACATCTTGGTTTCCCTCTCAGTGCAGGCCTCCTCCTCACTCTCTCCTGCTTCTTTATTGATATCCTGTTCATGCTGGCTCCCTCACTGCCAGCACAGAGGATTGATGGCCTTTGTTTGTGGGGGGGAAAGGCACCAAATTCTCCGCTGCTGAGGTCCGGGAGCCCACAGCATAAACCAGTAACCCAGTTTTAATTGCTGCCTCCATCTATCAACTGTCAGGGCAGCGAGGGTGGTTGATGCAGAATTTAACTACAGCTCTCCATCCTCAACTCTGTGTGGTTGGTTTCGTCGCAGATTTTTACATTACACTAAAGAGTGGAGGGCCACAGGCACTCAGTTGTGTCATTTAATACTTTTCTGTACTTGTCAGTTTTGCGTATTTGTCAGTTAGAGCTCCAGTGATTTGTTAGTCAGGTTTGACTAGTTATCTGTGTTGACGGTTGTTGCCATTTCAACCATGACCATGGAAACCAGCATGCATTCAGAAACACTTCAGAAGTGCCCATGTCATCATCGTCATCCTGCGTAATGGTATCCAGCCACCTTTGAACGCTTAAGGGAAAAGTAGGGTTAAGCTTCTTTTTTATCAGAACATTGTTATTTGCACTTTCACCTTAAAGCCTGAGAGTTTTGACAGGTACTTCCTCGTCCAAACGACAGAGAGGTCAGATCGGGCATAATTTTATGTTTGACCTCAGTTCTCTAGATGGCAAACACCACAGGTCCCCCCTTACTCATTTATTTTAGTTTTCAACACGCTTTCTTAGTTTTACTTCTTAGACCTGCATGTGCAGTGACTTTCAAAGCCAAGAGTAGGGGAGATAGAGGTTTAAAAGCAATAAATAACCAAATGTTATCAGAGCCCCGCTGAAGGAAGAGGATGCAGCTGTACGAACAGGACCCGGGCTTGAGACAGACGACTGTGTGCTCCAGGAGTCTTTTGAGGCCCGGCTTGAAAATGGGAATCCGGAGGTGTGGCATAGCAGACCTCGTCGTTGGTTTATTTTTCTTTGCCGTTTTATCCTTGAAGCAAGAAGCGAGCCACGCAAACCTCCCCTTTCTTTACTTAGAGACCCTCTCCCCCTCACCCCCATCACACACACCAATGCACTCATGCTCTCAGTTGCAACCATAACTGGGTGCTGCTGGGAAAAAGAGTGTTCTGAGAGTTAAGATGTTGTCTGCATTAATTGTTTTTTTTATTTTTTTTTGTGTGTGTGTTGTAGAAAATGAGTTGTCTTTGCTCATCTTTGGTAAACTACTAATTTTAAGTTTCAATTTTAAAGATCGACAATTTCTGTTTATTTAATCGTGTAGTTGAAATTAACCTTGTTTCTATGTGCCAGAGTGATCAAGAACAAAAAAAAATCAAATCATTGTTTTTATTGTTTCTTTTCCTTCTTTTAGGAAAGGACCTGTCCTCCCGTAGTGAAACTGATCTTAATTGTATCTTTGGGAAGAGAACAAGACCAGCCAATGACCAAGAGCAGGTAAGAGACATGAAGATTTTTTAATATTACCCACAATTATAAAAGAAAAAAAAATCTCTTTTGCCTTAAAGTTGCACTCAGGCAGCAATTTCTATTTGTCAAATTTCCATCAAAATATTTGTTCTTTTGTAATGGTTTCATTTTAATAAAAGATTAACCTGCAAACCAAGAGAGATTCAGTCCAAAATGAAACATGTTGGAGGAGGCAAATAAAAACAAATGTTTGTATGGTGTATAAAGCAAAGTGTTACCACAGTGAGTTCAAGTGATTATCAGTGTGCTGGATTTTTTTCTTAATTGCCAAAATGCAGCGGATCCACAAAGATTTAGAGAGAATATTTCTAATCTGAGATGAAGGTTACTCTTCCTGTACTCAGATGGTAGAAGGTAAACTGAGGGCAGGCCTCTGATCTGCCTAAACCAAGTCCCAATCAAGTATGCACTGGGGGAGAAGATGGCATACCTCTGGCCAGGTGGCTCGAGCTTATCTGCCTCTGTCTTGGTAATTAAAGATGACCGCTGGTGCTGATGCCTCCATCAGTCGCTGCATCATCATGTGCTCTCTCTGCTTCTGCAGGGCCTAGCTCCTGAGCAGCCCGTGGCCTTAGATTAGCCATGTCACAGCATGCAGCTTTAACACCGCCAACAGGCCACTGATGGCGGCAAGAGCACCCAAATCCAGTTAAAGGATTTGCACTCTTGCCCCTTACTTCTCTCCTTCACACTCCCCCTTCTTCTCTGCTTCTGTCTTGGAGCGCTCACATCAGGTAGTTAAGTGTGCCAGCGGGCATTATTAAAGGCAAATCAAAATTGCGGTGAGGTGGGCAGAAATCTGAAATGATGATGCTTGCAAAAAATAAAAAAATAAAGTTGGCTTTTTGCTCTGGGCATTGGTGGTTGGTCACTTTCAGATGTCACTTTGCCATTTGGCGTTCTGCTGGCCCTCATGCTTTTGAAACGTAGCTTACAGGCTGAGGCAGGTGCAAGTTGAATTCAAGCCCAGTAAGTTCCTTTTGGCTTACTAATCAAAAACAAAACCTTAACCTCTGTTGAATCTCTTCCATTTTGTGTGAGCTTTTCAATTAGACGTTTGATGCCTCCGGTAGCGCTTGAGTTATTATTTTTGAGAAATTCAACAGGGAAATTTCACACCACACATTATCTTCTCACTCAGTTGAAAGACGCATGTTTAAAATCACTGTAATGCTGCCAGTGATATTGGTAAATACATCTTTAGATTTTAGCGAGATTTTGAACGCTGTTATCTATGAACTAAAACGGATAACACTGGGACTGTGGAATTTTAATTGTAAAGACATGAGATGTGACACAAACACACACAAAACTTCTTCTTATTTTATTATGAATTAATAAATCCTCATTTATCTCTGCTGTCATAAGTTCTGCTGACCCCATACATAGCCACAAGGACAATGATAAATGTAGCTTTTGGACTGAGAGACACAGAAAAGCCTCTTGCTGGCTTCCTCTGTTTATCTCAAGCATTTGGCTTGAAGAAATTGGCATCTTCAAATCCATAAATTGTACAAGGAAAAACCCTTCTCTATCCCCCCGCAGGTGCCGAGCCATAACATCACAATGGCTGCTGCTCCCTGGCTGATTAACATTGGAAATGCAGGCAATACACACCATCATTTTCTCCCTAATCGTTTGGTTATGGGTTGTTATTTTTCAGCCAGGAGGGACACCATTGACCATATCGAAAACACTGAGCACAATTACAATGGCTTCCCATGAGGCCTTGTGCTGAGGCTCAGCAACATCAGAGGTTGCTGGGAAGAGGTAAAGAGGGTGATGGACCAATCAAGCTTTAGGCATTGTGCAGGATCTCCTGTGAGTGCGTCCATGACCTGCGGCTTACACTCATCTGTGCTTACAGTCGCCCACCATTACTGTTCCAGCACAAAATGTGGTCTACAGTATACACGTTATAATCTCAATAGCCCAAAGAGCTGTATTCCTACATAGTGACTGTATAAACATTGGGAGCTTTGGTTTGGTAGTGGAGTTGATTCGTAGTTTGCACAAGCTGCCACCAGTCACATTATCACATATCTGGATCCTGACAAGGTGAGGCCAGAAGACTCGACCGAATCTGGATCGGCCTCTGCAGAACTGCCCACCTTCCCCCTTATGAACCTTCCAGGGCCTCACCCACCACCCACTGCTGTCTCTCCAGCCTCCCTTCCACCAGTCCCCCCACCACCACCACCACTGCTGGGGTTTTCCTTCCTCTGCAGTGATGTGTTTCCTGTTCGCCTCTTATCGCTGCTCACAACGCTCCCTGAAATGCACGCACGCACTCACGCACACACACGCACACACACTCAGCAGTCCCACATGCCTCTGTTCATCAAAGGCAGCACTAGATGTGTTGAAAAGAACATATGAGCAGATGGGACAGATTATAAACCCCCTCATATTAATTGGTTATATTTAGATACCGACTAAGTCTCATCTATTATCGTGTTTCACCTGGACTACTGTCTTTAAAGTAGTAGTTAAAACCTCTTCTTACGTCAGGACTCTTACATTTTTTCTTTTTAAGTCAATTTTCCACTTTTAATTTGTGATTTTAGGAATGTTGAAAGTAAAATGTGCAGGGATTTCTTTAGATATCCTTCATACAACCACAGATGCTCTTGGAAGGGTGTGGAAGCTTTAGAAAAAAAGACTAAATTCAGACCACAGCACAGTTTTGTTCATGTTTTTTGTTTTGCTTCCCCAAATTACAACTTGAAAATTTGATGGGACAGACCTTAATGAATTCTGTAGTATTTTATTGTGCCCTCGTATACAATAAAAATAATTACATACATGGCAGCAAAACATAAGCAATGTTGGTTAACTACATACCTGAGACATTGAAATAACAGGTGTAGCCTACTAGGTTTAGCACACCCTTTTTTTCATGAATTGCTTTATGTGACATTATTTACATGATGACTGGATGGCCGCCATTCCACCCATTCACGTAGCCACCTGAAAATATATGCTTAAAACCATTATTTACTCTCCCTGACCAGGGAGGGTTATCAAGTTGTGTTGGAGCACCTGTCCATCTACACGGCTCTCTGTTATCCATCACCCATCCCACGCTTGCGAGACCCCTCCTTCTCCTGCCTCCTCTTGTGCCCCTCAACACAATTACTCACCGCATGACAAACGACAGGCTCTCTCTGCCGAGATATCAAAAAGCCCCGGCCACTTCTAAATGAAGGCACTTTGGCAGACCTGTGCTCCCCGTGCTTATCGCGCGGCGAGCAGTGCCCCTGGCCGTCCTGCCGCTCCCCCCCCATTCCTTCCTCCTCCTCCTCCACCACCACCCCCGGCTCTCCGTGCCCTCCTCAGGGGGTTTAGTTAGGGGAGCCACATGGAGGGCCAGCCCAGCTTGATTTATCTCCCTTGCCCCTCTGCCCGGCCACTCAGGCAGGCCGAAAGAGCCGACGAGGCTCCAACGGGCCTCAGCTCGAAAGCCCGGCATTAGCTGAAATAAACCATTCTGCCGCCCAGTGAAAAATGTCCTCTGATTGGCTAATTAATCAGTCAAAGGGGAGCGACGCGGCTTGTGACTTGAGGGACCCAAGCGGGCGACCGCAAAGGGCCTGCTGATAAATAGACTCCCCGCCGATTCATACATCAACAAAAGTTAGTCATTTTTTAAAGCCGCCAGCTCAGATGAAAGGTGGAAACAAGCCATAGTTTTATTTTTCCACCCACATTTCCTTCTATGTGTTCGAAATGAAAAAAAAATTATTTCCTTTTTTCTTTTTTAATCACATCTAAAGCCCAATTTTTGGATTTGAATTAATTTATGATATTTTGAATATTGAATGGCCATACCTCAGACGATTACAGTCATACTCGTCGAAAATGGAATAAGATTTCAGTATTGCATTTTTTTTTCATTTATGCTTCCAGAATTGATTTAGGAAGGATCTTCTTCATAACTCAGGATATTGTTTTACCTTTGCATAAAGCTGTGTAGACTTTCTAAACTCTAAATGGAGACAGATTCAACTACTTAATCAGTACAATAAAAACAACTTTCATGTTTATAAAGAAGAAATTAAGTTTGGTGATGGATTAACAGTATCAACTATTTGACTATTAGAAACATCAGAATTGTTACAGCATCGACCGGTTCATTAGCTCAGTACTCCCTAAACGTCAAGAAAGAAAAATGGTCGAGTACAATGTGGTACAAGCCTTGTTTTGACGTCTGAATCCTCCAGTCAGACGGTCGGTATGGCGCACCCTGGTCTTGGGTCAGCGTGACCCCTGTGGCCTCTCCCACTCCCACTCCTGCTCAGGCACAAAGGGCCCTAGGATCAAGCCTCTTCGGGTGGCACCTGTTGCAAGTTCTTCCTGCCCACGCGTCGTCCACATGACAGATCGCACGTCAGCAGGGGCTCCCCCGATACCCCCATCTTAAGGAATATGGGCCATAACGGGTCGGGGGCCTGAACGTTTGGCAGATCGGCAAGGCGTCTTGTGCGCTTTGCTGACAGCGCAGAGGCAAAATATGTTTTCAGTACAGAAATTGTTTGCAACTCTGGTCCAGGATTTATAGGTGGCTACTGAAACCAGTGAACAGTGATGTGAGGTAGTGTTGAATCTTTTCATCGTGTGACAATTGTAAAGATGGTTATTGGTTATTGATAGGGCATAAGAATGGTTCTGTTGCCATAAACACAAGACTGAGATACTCTTATTTCAGCCTGACTTCATACAAGTAAGAGACAGACAACCATTTTAAAGCTTTTTTTTAATTTTCTCTAGCTCATTTTCTTCACAGGGTTAAGCTCTGTCCTGTTTCTCTTGACTAACAGGATCATTCTTCATTTTCTGTGTAATTGACAGTATAAATAGAAATAGGCACCAAAGCAGAGATTTTCTTTTTGGCTTAGTTGTCCATTACCTTGCAGTGTGGATCTGTTGAAAGGGGATGCCGGTGTAAACATGCGTTGTCTCAGCGTGGTTGGTGCAGTTTGAATGGGCCGGTGCACTCATGCAGGGAGCCGGGTTTATTGTGAAGCTAAGAAGCTCTAATTCATTCTCAGATAACATCTAATTGCCTCAAGCGAAAGCTCTCTCTTTCTTGAGCACGTTTGTTGACAGGCCCTTTTGCTTTTACCGCTGAAAATATCGAGACCCGCCAAGCGCGCCTCTGCCTCCCTTCTGCACACGCAAACACACACACTCGCACACACACTCGCACCACACATTTGCCACCTACCTCCCTGGCAGTTCTGTGGACTGCTCCCTCCTGGCCATGCCAGCTCGCTGACACTTACAGATTAGCGCAGGACAAAAAAAGAAAAAGAGGGCGTCCGTCTCTTAGTTACGGGCCTAAGCTAGAATACATGGGGCCAGGGTAATTACCCGCCTGGTGAAGCTAACCGCCCAAAGATTTTCCAGCCCTCTCGGCTGTTTACAGCCACCGACTACCGTTTAATCACTGACTCTTTAATCTAATAAATCACAGCTGAGGAAAATAATCACTGTATCTTCCCTCTCTGGGGTGGGGGTGGGGGTGGGGGGCCCCTATGCTCTTGAGGAGGCTTTGGCTTTGTTGGCAAGCATTTGCAGTGTTGAACAAGCACAGGGTAGTCATGCTGCATGCATAATGTTGTCTTCATTTGTTACTTATGATAAACGTTCCTGCACCGGGCACAAAGTGCAATTTTTCAAAACCCATTTTTTGTGTTTTGTCTTAACTGCACAGACAAAGTACGCCTTTAGCAAATGTATTTGCTTTGTGGAAGCTTCCATGTGTGGCATTTAATGTACTTATGGTACATCCTTTTATAGTTTTTAACTTTTTTGCTTCTTTGTGCAAACACTATTTCTGCAGAAAAGGAAGATAAATATTAGGATGACTTTGAAGGCCTAGATGTTACTTTAAAAATATTGATGGTCTGAAGAGTTTGCTTATTTACCAGGGAATAAGGTATCCACCTGTTTTTCTGTCCGCCCACATCAGGCTCATGAAGGATGGGCTGCTGGACCAGTGTGCTCATCAGGGAGAGACAGCTGGCTAATCAGGGCCTGATCCATAGACCTTGAGTATCGCCAAATTTATTATTGTGGCAGGACAATGAGGGCACACTCACGCAATTACAGACTCAACCAATATTGGCTAGAATTATTGAAAAAAAAAAAAGGCAAGTAATGCAAACAGGCAGTTTTTAAGAAAATAAATGAGCAACTGCAGCTTTCTCAAATGCTAATTTACATGTGAGCCAGAAGGTGACTTTATACCTTGGAAAGTGGATTAGTTACACACAACTTCATTTTTGCCTTTTTTTTTTTTTAAACGATTTAATAAATCTAAAACAAGTAAACTTCCCTACCTTGTATTTGAGTCTTGTCCAGTTTTACACTATTACATGAGGTTTATATTTTTCATGACTGATACACAGTAACATGATACATGTCTGTTGGATTATGAATTAAAACCTTCACAGACCGTAGATAGTTAAGTGTGCCAGTTTACAATAACAGTTCTTTGCTACACAATTTTACAGGACCTGGTTCATCTGTAATATCAAAAATTATGACATGCTTATACTCGAGTTGGATGGATGTCTTTATTTTCCTTATTGTGTTCAGGTAAATAATTTAATTTGAAACGGAAAGGAATTAACCAAAGAATGTTTAGAACCTGTAACCAGCAGATGTTTAATGTCGAGCCACATGTTTCAGGTCTAGTCAGTAATCACTTAACTGAATGAAGTTAAATGAATTTCTCTGCTGATCTTGTGTCAGAAAAAGTTTCACTTGCACTCTCGTGAGCCTTCTCCACCATCCCTCTGCTGGCTTGATTGATTCTCCTCCTGAATATGTTGGCCTCTCTATCTTGGCACCTTGGCACTTGTCTTACTGTTGGCTTTCCATTGGCCACATTAGCAGGGACAGATAGAACTGGAGTGTCTTGAAGGAGGCGGCCTGTTGAATGTCTTCCCACCCTCTCCTTTTCTCTGGGACCCTCTGCGGGCCCTCCCTGTGTTCCTTGCCCAGCCCCAGCCCCCGCCAGGGGAGAGAGCAGAGCAGGAAGGGCCCGATATCCAGCCAGACCGCTCCTCTGCTGAAGGAGCCTTATCTCAGACCTGCACACAGTGCACTGAGCGCATCCTTTTCCTGGGGTTCTGGGTCTGGGAGGGTGAGGAGGAGGAGGAGGAGGAGGAGTAGACACGGCTGGATATAGGTGTGTTCTGCAACCCCCCACTTGTCAACCCCACTGTGTTCTAGCCTGGGACTACCTTTTTTCAGTCATTCTTCTCTTGTTCCAGCAATTATGTAAACAGATTTTGTAAATTGGTTAAATCCTTTTTCAAGATGCAGGTGGCATTTTCGTTCAAATTCTTTAAAAGTGCATTTAGTATTACAGAAAATAAACTTTTTTTCCTTGGTTGGTGTAATATGTGCAAAGTTTAGTACATTTTTTTATTTTTTTTTTTAACAAAAAAGAAAAAAATTCTTTCTTTCACTCTTAACTATTACTTCACTGTGTATATTGGAGATTTCTGAAGACCTTCTGTAGCTACTTGTAAAAAGCATTAAAATGGAACTATAGAACTTTTGGAAAGACAGAATAAAAAAAACGTTTTAGAAATGAAAGGTTGAATTTATGGAGGAATTGTATTCATCTTTGTTCAGCTTAATACACTCAGGTGTTTTTCTTCTGCAGCCTTACTTGGTCTGGTATGACCAGAGGCTTATGTTAGGTGATGTTAGCAAACTTTATATAGATAATGGCGCATTACTACTTACATGTTTTAGCATTTACCATTATTCTATAATTACTTACTACAAAATGATTAAAACATTATTACTTGCGGCCACTTTCACCTCTGTGGACGCGTTACATAGAATCACTCTAAGTATTTGTCTTTTCATGGAAGCTTTTTTTATTTTTTTTTTTATTTTTTATTTTTTATTTTTTACAATGAGTCACCTGCAGGAATTGGCTGTCCAGTAATAGCTTAAGTATGTAAACTGGTGAGTAGTTTGATTTCGTATTCCATAATAAAAAAATTACAGTGTTTGCACAGAATAAAAACGTGTCACGAGGAGAGAAGCAAAAAATCACTGTTATGGAACATTTTTGAACTGTGTGTGTAAATGCGCAACTCATGAATATGTAACGCTACGTTCTGTGTGAATATTGCATTGGAAAGCTTATCATAGAAATTGTGCGTCGACCAGTGCCTGCTGCGTGCAACATGCCACAGCAGAGTAAGGTGACTGATAATATAACAGGCCAGAGAGACTGGGACACCTGGAAATAGGGAAACAAGATCTGAAGCATAACTGCCGAGTTGTTTCTTAGTGACAGGTTGCCCTCAGCACTTGCCAACAAAAATCTCCAGGGTTGCCAGTAATACTGACTGGTTCTGTAGCTTTATATCCATACTGTATGTGTGTGTCCAGCCTTAGTATGGTGGGGGGGGGGGGGGGGGGGGGGGGGGGGGGGGGGGGGGGGGGGGGGGGGGGGGGGGGGGGG
>JBBMJY010000011.1:11009768-11052023 GCA_037833715.1 Toxotes lorentzi
AAGGGGAGTCATGGAGTAAGCCTGAACATCCCAACCCTAACCCTAACCTTAACCCTAAGGCAAGGGGAGTCATGGAGCTTCTCTGAACATCCCAACCCTAACCCTAACCCTAACGCTAACCCTAAGGCAAGGGGAGTCATGGAGCTTCTCTGAACATCCCAACCCTAACCCTAACCCTAACGCTAACCCTAAGGCAAGGGGAGTCATGGAGCTTCTCTGAACATCCCAACCCTAACCCTAACCCTAACCCTAACCCTAACGCTAACCCTAAGGCAAGGGGAGTCATGGAGGCAGCCTGAACAACAGAGTCAAAAGAAAAACAGTCTCCCGCAACAAAAGAGTTTGTTTTCTTTCATTAATAATAAAAAACATTAATAAAGTTAAATGTTATTTACAGAGCTCTTTTGAAGACACTCAAAAAGGCTCTACATGGCAAATGTGTCTCAATGGGATTCACACCCACTAATCACAGGGTTGGCCTCAGCTCCTCCTGTCTAGGAATACGTGCACTTGAGAAAGACACTGAACCCCAAATTGCTCCTGATGGTCATGCCAAGACCTTGCATGATAGCTTACTGCCACTGGTGTGAGTGGGTGAGTGAGATGTAAATTGTAAAGAGCTTTGGATAACAGTGCTAATTAAATGAAGCCTTTATGCAACCATTCTAACATGGAAAGAAGATATAAATGCAAGGTAGTGCAACTTAAAAAAACATCAAACATTAAAAGCTTGATTTATAATGCTAAAGCTAAATTTATAACTTGTAGTGACATAGATATATTTAAGCACAGCACAGCTATATCCCTGCATCATGCATCCCTGAGAGTGAAAGACCAATGATTTTTGAACTCGAGCCCAAGAGACACATCGAGAAAAGTCTGACATAAAAGAGGGAGATATCAATTTATCTCCCATAATTCACTAGAGGACATTTTGACACTGAGGGACAAGCTCAAGTCATAACGTGTTTGTCCTGACACTGATGAGTTGCTTTTTTCAGACTTGAAACTATACTATACTGTACCTATGTCTCTCTTCAGCAACCAGCAAACCTGAGGTGCAACAAGTACACTAAGGCCATTCATATTCATTCATTTCATGTTTGGCATATGATCTCATATCTTTGTATATCTTTACACACAGTCAAGCAGCCCAAACTAATATGTAATGTTATGGACTAAATGCAGAAGAAACTACAGGCGTATAATGATGACTGTAAGGACATAACATAGCCCTCATCTGCTTTCTAAAAGTGTGTTTAACTCCCTTTATGCAATGGTGAAGTCCAAGTCATGTGTCCAAAGCCTCAGCAGATTTCAGTCCAATCTCAGAGTGATTAGCCAGGCTTTTCATTCTATCCTTAGCTTCCCATGTATCTGATTAGCAGGTAGGCCCGCTTCTGGAGGGAGGCTTTTGAACTGCTTTCTCGTTTCTCTGCTTGCAAGAACTCTGGTGTTTCTGTGTGAGTTTACATCTTACTTTCTGTGGCTTCGGATCTATTCATTTTCAGTTTGGTTCTTTTATCCTCCGGATTATGATTGTGGACCATGTGAGTATACACATTTAATCTGCACAGCTGTGCTGCTTCATCTCTTTGCACATTAAACGCAACACATACTAATAACTACAACAATGCTGCAAACTGCATTTGCAAAAGATCAAATTAAATTAGAATTTAAGATCTGCTGTGCAGTGCTTTGCAATTTGCAATTTGTTCATGTGAAGGATACAATCGTCCATGTTAAACTGGATGAACTCAGTCTGGCCTGTGTGCAGGATGTGATTTTTATTTTCCTTATTTGAACTCTTTTAGGAGCCTCAGTTGGCAAACATGACACCTTAGGGATAAATAGCATTATGTTAGGGATCCAAGGCCACATATGTTTCCTGGTTCTGCTGAATAAAGAAAAAATACTTTTTGCATTTGTAATCCACTGAGTAGAAACAGACACTTCATTTGCTTAGCAGCAGCTAATTTGCAGAATACTGGTCTCAGCCTACATTATGGTGAGTTATTTTCACATGTAAGCATATACCTTCCATGTACCTTTAATTATTTACCCAAACCCTATATCTAAAATTTTATTTTTACATATACGTTTGTTGCCTTTCTCTTCAGCACCAATGCATGTTTGTAATTTATATCCAATTTTATGTATTGGCTTTTTCATAGGTTGTAACATGTATGAATAATGTTCATACAGAAGTTTAAGTACAGCTGGTTATACAGGGCTATTTTACTGTAGGATATACATTATATGATTTATATTATAACATTAATTGTGTGCAGAGAATTACCCTTTCTACTCAAGTTATATTCTAAGATTATGAAAATGCCTCTGCAGGCTATAAATGGGCATAGGTTCAACTCAAGACTTAAAGACCAAGACTGGCAACATGACATAAGAATATTTGCAGCAGTTAATTTCTCACTTATGCTGCCAGAATGTTCAGCTAGATGTTCAGCTACACTTCCTGCTTGTCTATAAAATTGCTAATACAAGAACAAGAACAAGGCCGACAGCCAAACCTGTTCTTTATAGGTGTCAGTCAAGCTTAGCCGATTTTTTTTTAGTCACAGAATTTGATTCATTTTCATGTGCATTTCATAGGGGCATTACATCCCTTCTCATCAAGCAACAATGAGTTATCCTTACCTCTTTGTATTGTCTCAGTAAGAATACATGGTGCTTATTGCAGATATCTCTGCTTTTTATAGGTAATCCTTGCATTATTAATTGCAGGAAAAGCTGGCTAAGAATGTATTTTATCCAGTGACAGTGACAGTGACAGTCACTGAGGTAATGTCCACTTTCACTGTTAGCAGAGACTTAAGCTCGTTATTTAAAGTCACTTGGAGGATTTATTTGTGGCTGTATCCTCATTATCCCTGTCTTCATTTAATCTTTGATCTTCACAGCAGTCTGTACATATGTAACAACCTTGTTACGCGTATCTCTTTTTAACATATATAGTAGATACTTGCAGGGTATGAGATTATAACAGCTGCTAAAAATGAAATAAATGTATTGTTAGACTGGATATGTGGTATGTCTGTACAACTAAAAATATTCATAAATTTGTTTAAAACATAGAAAGTATTTGAAAAGGTCAGCTAAATGTCAATAAATATTCTCCGTAAATAAGGGAGAATTTCTGTCTCAACATGTCTTGTTAGTGGTACAATACCTTCAAGAATAAAACAGCAAGTCCACTCACCTTTGACTTAGTACATCTAGACACAGGGCAGCATTATACTGATTACACCCACAGCCTTAAAGTCCTACGTCTCTTTGTAAGGATTTTCTTTTTCAGACAAGCCTTATGTTAATGCTCATCAAACATGTTTAGGTGCTACTTTAGACTTAAGTACTTTAACAAAGAAGCTGAGAAGCCATGCTGGGTTACCAGGAAAAGTTCAAATGGATACAAACGTGTGACTGGAAGTTGATTGTCTGCCTGCAAGTTAGCCAAGGATAAAGAGTTGCATGTAAAGAAAACAGGAATTTCTGCCATGTTTTTGTTTCTTTTGCCTTTGAAGTGATCACTTTTGCTGAGCAGATAAAAGATAAAAACAACATTCGCTTTTTTTCTTTAACCTGTTCTAGTTTATCACTTCTCGTTTCATATTGTCTTTCAGCCTGAGATGAATGGGAGCCATGCAGATGGGCAGTGCAATACCTTCCCCTAGGCAGCTCAGGAGAACCATGACAGCTCTCTGTCACTGCCCCCTTCATCTGCTCATGTGAGACCATCTTTTATCCAGTGCGGAGAGACTACCACCCAGAATGTCCTCCCACAAACGCAACTTTCAGTGCTTCAATGCTGTAGGAGGTGAAGGCTCCCACAAGTCTTCGCTGCCCTTCAAGCATCACACCACTCGCCTCCCCAGGATCCCCCAACATGGCATGGTGGCCCATCATGAACCTCTGGAAGAATGCTATCTTTGTTCAGAGTACAGGCACGCCCAAGCCCTGGAAGCCTTAGAGACGCAGGTCTTACCTTTGTATCACACTCACACACCTTATCACCACCATCACCCACACCAGTGTGTTCTCGGGAGGCCAGCCAGGCCTGAGGAGGCACATTCAGGCCACGACCGACACATTCATCATCACAGGTACAATAAGAGGGTGATTCTGGTGAAGAACAGCGACCCGTCGTTCAGGAAGACCATCGTCTTGCATCGCAGGAGTCTCCGCAGTTTTGGGCTTTTCTTGGAGGAAGTTTCAGAGCTCATGCAGTACCACATCAGGAAGCTCTACACTGTGGAGGGTCGCAAGGTGAGGTCACGAACACCTGGAACTTGAATTTTATGTTAAGATATGTTTAGTTTTCTCGTTTTTTTTTTCCCTTGATGTTCCCTTACATAACCTGGCACAAGCTGTGTATGGCATTTTATTCGTGTTCAGGAAACTTCTTTTTCCAAGAGGAAGTTTCTGTGCTTGACCCTAAGTAAATACCTTCCCTTGTGTTCTAATGAACTGACATAGAAGGCCAAATGTGAAACAAACAGCAGTACTATGAGTTCTCTTTGTCTACATTCATTCAGTTTTAAACTATCCTTAAAAGTATGTTTGTTTAAAGTGTTGTTACAAATTGCTGTTATTGCCTGAAATTGAAAACCAGAGTGAGAGAGAGGCCTCTAGCGATGGAGCTGATTCCCTTTCCTTAGTAGTCACATTCTGTTCACTTATCTCTTAACTGCATTTTAATGAGCTGGATTTCCTGAATAGTGAAGTCTACTTCATGCTCTAAAATCCCATGTAAGATGTACAGAAACACCCATCACCTGATTGTTGTATTATGTTTTATGCATGCACACAATTCATACAATACAATGAGCTTCATTTAGTTTCCACTGGGTATTTTGTTATAATCTAAGTCTAGAGGGATAAACATTTGGAGTGTGTGCATGAGGGAATGAAACAGGGATATTCCCTCACACATGCATTCAGATTGTGGGCATCTCTACCCATTAATCTTGGTCAAATCAGAGCTATTTTTGAGGGAGGAGAAACAGGTCAACGTTGAAACTCCACTCCCCGAGTTTGATACTAGAGGCATCTCAGAAATGTGTCTTCCACAGTGGTAATTAATTATCTTCACCTGGGCTTTGTGTGACCATGGATGAAGCCATTCATCTGCCTTTACCAGAAGTGGATTTCAAATTCAAAACCGCACTGTCATCAAAACCGACTGCTCAGAAGCAAAATGAAATCAACAAAGCTCTCAGTATTTTAGTCTATATGTTTTTTTCAGAGTTTCATCTCTGTCAGTAAAGAACAGAAGCACCAGTATTCAATATTAAGTGTCATGAAAATATGAATGTTCACTGACATAAATGCAGGAAATAAGAATAGCAGTATTTTATACAATGTAATTGCTGTACAGAGTACTTCACCATTTAAGAATAAAACTATGCAATAGAAGTTAAACATATTGATTTTATGTTTGATTATCCGTGACTGTTATTTTAATATGTAGAAATAATTAACCTCATTATTGTCACTGAAAAAAAAAACATAATAACCAAACACACAATGAATCTGTTTCAATCAGGAAAGACTACAAGAAACAAAAGGGATGAGAAAGTTTGAAAACATTTATTGAACACAGGTAGAATAGACTTTTGGCGCTTAAGCCCCAGCAGGAAGCAGATCCCCGTGGGAAGCGATCTTGATGATTAGAAGCTTCCCACATGTAGGAAACCCCCCTGGAGTCCAGACACTGGTGGTGGTGATGAGAATGGGCTCGAGGTTGCGCCGCATTCTCGGGAGGCGGGTTGTTGAGCGTAGCAATGTTGAACTGACAGCTGAACGACAGCAGAGAAGGAGAGCACATTTAAAGTTTGATAGTTAAGCTTCATGTATATAATTAACATCAAAGGTGTAATCCTAAAACCATTCACTGTGTTTGCTTGTCTATAACATTTAGTCAAATACTTTCACACACTCAGCAATTACTGCTGAGCAATAGCCACTGCTCCAACAAGTGACAATGGTGACAAGAATGCACTATCATCTGCTGAGGTTTCCCAGAGATCATCCTGGATTAGGACGGTTATCTTGTCTTGACTCACTGCTTGACTCAGAGCCTTGTTTTACAGGGATTTAGAGCACTCAGATTAGTTGCACAGATGAGGGGACAATGCCTTGACCCAATTAACATATGCTCATTATAACACTTGTTTCTTAAATGTTTCCCTATAAATATTTTCTAGTTGCTATATTACAAGATATTTGGTAAAAGAACAGACATTTGCTAAAATCATGACCACAAACTAATATCAGACTAACACATCAGTTTTAAAACCTGGTAATTGGACAGTTTCATTTTTGAACATTATTAAAAATATAAACCTAATAATTGATGCTATTTGAGTTGTAAAAAGTGACAGAAAGTGGCTACAGAAGCTGAAATCTTGGACAAATATGGGCTGCAATAGAGGACGAGTTCTGCAGTTCACCAATGCTGCAGCATTAAATCCTCATTATGACAAAGCACCAGTAAATATGTAGTTTGAATTAATGCAGTAGCTCTTATTAAGGCCAGATTTATGAAACTGTTAGAACTGTGGTAAAATTACAGTTTTCTTAAAGGTTAATTACTGAGTGTGACAGAAACTCTGCACTAGATATGACTAAATCTACTTCCTAAGTCTTCTGCGTTTGCTTAAATCTATGTGCCTGTAATCACAATAAACAAACTCACTCTTAACTAATTTCTGTTTTTCATTTTCAGATTGACAATGTTCAGAGTCTCATCCAGTGTCCCAGTGTCCTTGTCTGTGTGGGACATGAGCCTTCTCATCCCTCCATCGTGGAGAATTTTAGGAAAACATCTGACGACAAACTTCCCAAGCTGAGTGTGAAGTCACGCTCCAGTGGCTGCACTGAAGGACAAGAGGGTAGGAGAAATGGTTTACTACTAACACAATTTCTGATCCGATATTCTTTACATTTGTGAGGTATTAAAAGGCCCTCGTATTGACTCAAAGCCCAATAATTATCTTATTATTATCTTTTTGCCTGGACCACAACAGCAGCCTATAAACGGCTAAACAATGAAGTTACACCATTGGTCAGCCGGCTGAGTGTTCCAATTTTAAATACAACGCAATGACGTCAAGAATGTGCTAATTAGCAAATTAGGTCATCTGGAGACATTTAGCTACTTTCCATTGAAAGTGGTTGTTTACAGCAGTTCTACAACAGTTTTCAACAACAATCTCAATTTCGTACATACATGGTCCAGCTATATACTAGGTATGACCTAGTCTTGTTTGTTAATAATTTGTTCTAATCTAAGTCATTAATGCCAGTTAACTTTACTGCAAAATGAAGTGTCACTTATACTAAATCTCAAGGATTATTGCTTTGTATCTGTATTGTACACCACAAGAAAAAGAGACCTAATACCAACTTTTTTTTGTCTTTTGTCTTCTTGTCTCTATGCCTGTTATGATGCTAAACCAAGGACTAACAAAGAAAAGCATCATCAATCCAAAACTAGAATCTGAAAACAAATCGAACAGCCAGTCAGTATCACCTGACAAGTCATTACCGGATGGAACTGACTCTCCAGATAATGTGGATTCCTGCCCACCCACTGGTGATGGAATCGGAGAGGATGATATAGAGAAACGGGTCCGCGTTAATAAAGATGGCAGTTTGTCTATGGAAATGAAAGTATGTTTCCGGTTACAAAATGATGAAACATTACACTGGTCAACAGAAGTAAAAAAGACATCAGGCAGGACCTGTGAGTACCTCCAAGGGCACAACAACCCATATTTTGCACAGGTCAGTGATAGAAGCTATTCAGAATCTGAAAACATCTCTGCTGCTGAGCAAGATGAGGGTTACATCACCAGGCGCTATCAAAGACACACAGAGGAGCCTCACTGTCCTCACTGCTGCAGCCACTGCCAGGATTATGACATCTGGAAAAATGTCCCAGGGACACACAGAGCAAGCCGCTGCATTCGAACATCCAGCTCAAGTGCATCCTCACATGCAATGGTCTCTAGAAAGATGGTGGTTGAAAGGAAAACTATGTCTAGATCAAGTGAAGAGCATGCAGAACAAGTGGTGGAGAAAGAAACATATGTGAAGGAGACTGTTGAAGCAGCTGAAACTGTAGAGTACTGCACCATCAGGAGTGGGACCTGCTCACCAAAGTGCATTGTGCAATCTCCCACACTGGACAACTGTGAGGTGTGTGCTGATGGTTCCCCAAATGATCAGGTCAAAACATCAGAGCAAGAAGATCAAACCAGATCTGCTCTTAGTCCTTCCTCTGAAATGTTAATGAGTCATGAGGAAGATCAAAATGATGAGGATGATGATGACGTCCCACCAAGTCCACCAAGAGGATCTTCTCAGTGTCCTGAACAGGAGGAGACCACTGGAAGTGGATCACTGAGCCCTACAGACAGAGCATCCAATACATCAATGCGTTCTAGCAAGTCAAGAAAATCCAAAACTTCACACACATGTCATTGCGGAGTATCAGATGTTCCTGAGAATGATACAAAAGGACAAATCAAGGCCCAAGCTGAGGAAGAAGGTGAGATACAAAAAGATCAATCAAGTGCCATGTCTGTTGAATCAAATGCCTCCGGCAGACCAAATAATTCTGAAGAAATACAGGACACAGAGTCTCAAGATGTAGAGGAGAAAAGATCCAAAAGTGCCATGTCAGTTCAATCAAATGCCTCAACAAAATCCAAATCACATGATGACAAAGATACACAAGTAAGAGCTTTAAGTAGCATGTCTGTTAAATCTTCTAAATCTGAAAAATCACTGAAGTCAGAAGTGGCAGCTGATCAACATAAATCAGAGGAGGACGCTGATGAAGAAAGTTCCATGTCTTCAAAATCCAAAGCCTCTATTAAATCAAAGAGATCTAGAGTTGCTTCTCTCGCAGATAAAGAACAAGATGAGGAGCAAAGGACATCTGGAGCCACATCTGCTACATCACATGCCTCTGGAGAATCCAAAGCATCAGAGGCATCTGCAGAGAAAGGCATTCAAAACCTAGCTGAAGAAAATGAGAATGAAACTGAACAGAGAGCACAAAGCACAGTGTCAGAGAGGTCAAATTTGTCTGCAAAATCTAAAACATCCAGAACCTCTGAAGCTCCAACTAAAGAAGATTCAGAGGAAAAATCTGAAGGGAGTGTACATTCTCCTATATCATTAAAGTCAAAAGATGGTGACAAAAACGTTAAGGAAGAGGGTGAAGCTCAAGAGGCTGGAGAAGATCAAGACAGAGTGCCAAGTGTCATGTCATCCAAATCGAATACCTCTGCAAGATCCACACATTCAAAAGCATCAATGCTTCAAGCTGAAGAAAATGCTATGGAAGATACTCAAGATAGAGCATCTAGTGCCATGTCAACAAAGTCAGCAAAGTCTAAAACCTCGGGAAGTGAGGTCCGACAAAACGCAGAGGAATTGCAAAATACAGATGCAAGAACACTTACTCCTTTGTCAGGAGTGTCCTCGAATAAAGCTGACCATGAGGAGGAAGTAGTGGAAAGTGTGGAGAGAGCTCCAAGTACCATGTCAGTAAAATCCACAAAATCAAATACATCTACAAGGTCCAGAAAATCTAGAACCTCCGAAGGTCTTGAAAATGCAGATGAACATAAAGAATTAAATCAACACAGTACACCGAGCACCGTGTCAGAGAAATCAAATGCATCTGAACAATCTACTGAGGAAAAACAGGCTGAGAATAAAAAAAGTGAAAGAGCACTGAGTGCAATGTCTGCTAGATCTAACAAGTCTAATGTATCTGCAGCATCTAGAAAGTCAAAGGGCTGTGAAGAAATTAGTAAAGTAGATGCTGATGATGTAGAAGGACCACTGGAGAGAGGAATCAGTGCTATGTCAGCTAAGTCTAATGCATCTGAAGGCAGACCACAAAGCAAAATGTCAGTCAAATCAGCAAAATCAGTGAAGTCAAACATTTCATCAAAATCTAGTAAATCTAAATCTCCTAATAAAGAAAGTGATCATAATCAGGATGATGAAAATGATGTGCAGCAAACTGAAGAAAGAGCAGCAAGCCACAATGATGAGACTGAGGAAGCACCAAACTCTGATGTTTCAGCTGAGGAAAATCCTGTTAAACATGATGAAGCTGAAGAGAGGGCATCTAGTGCCATGTCAGAAATATCAGTCAGGTCAAAATCATCTGCAATATCCAGCAAGTTCGAAGCCTCTGACAACAGGTCTGAGGAAAACAACGATGAGGAAATTGCAGGAAGAGCACCAAGTGCAATGTCAGCAAAATCTGCTGAGTCAAAAGCCTCTGCAGTATCTACAAATTCAAAAGCTTCTGAGGCTCTTCCCACAAATAATGGGGATATTTGTGATGAAGGGGATACTGCACAGGAAATCAGTGAAAGATCAGCAAGTTGCATGTCAGATAAATCAGCCAAGTCAAACATTTCAGCAAGATCAAGCAAGTCAAAATGCTTTGATGGTCCAGATGGAGAAAATGTCACTAAATCTGAGGTAGAGAGGGTACCTAGTGCACTGTCAGTGAAATCAACTCAGTCAAATGTGTCAGTCAAATCTTCCAAATCAACACAGTCAAATATTTCTGCCAAATCTAATATGTCAAAGCCCAATGATGTTTCAGGTGAGGAAAATTCAGCAGATCACACAGAACATGGAGAAAGGGCTCCAAGCAATATGTCAACAAAATCTGCTAAATCTGCAAAGTCAAATGCTTCAGCAATATCCAAGAAATCAAGAGGTTGTGCTATTCCTTCTGAAAACTGTGGCGAAGTCTCTGAAGAAATTGGGGAGACTGAAGGGAGAGCGACAAGCTCAATGTCAGCCAAGTCAGTTGAGTCAAGCATTTCTGCGAGGTCGAATAAGTCAAAAGGTTCTGATCGTCGACCAGCTGAAGAAGGCCCAGGTGAAGGAAATGATGAAGAGCAAACTGAAGAAAGAGCAGCAAGCAGCCTGTCAGCCAAATCTGTCCATTCACATGTTTCTGAAAGGTCTTCTAAGTCTGCAGAGAGAGCACCTAGTGCTCTCTCAGCAAAATCAGCAAAGTCACGTGCTTCTGCAAAATCTAAAAAATCTACTGCTTCTGAAGTTCATTCTACCAAAACCACTGGCGTTCCTTGTAAAGGAGACAATGGAGAGGAAACTGAAGACAGAGCACAGAGTGCAATGTCAACCAAATCCACAATATCAAAAGGACAGGATGGGCCAGCTGAAGAAAATATATCTGATCATGAAGAGCATGCAGAAAGAGCTGCAAGTAAAATGTCTGTCAGATCAGTAAAATCAACAAAGTCAAATGTTTCTAGAGTATCAAAAAGATCTGAAGTTCCCTTGGATGACAATGTTGACAATCCTGATGAAAGAATTGTTGAAGGGGAGAGTGAAGGGAGAGCAATGAGCTGCATGTCAGCCCAGTCAGCCCGGTCAAATATTTCTGCTAAATCAAATAAGTCAAAATGTTCTACTGATGTGCCAGCTAAAGAACAGTCTGAGACACCCGATGGAGAAAATAATGAAGAGCAAACTGAAGAAAGAGCAGCAAGCAGCATGTCAGCCAAATCAGTCCAGTCTCATGTTTCTGAAGTATCAGTTAAGTCTACAGAGACTACAGAGACTGACAAAGCACCAAGTGCTTTGTCAGTTAAATCAGCAAAGTCACACGCTTCCACAAAATCTATCAAATCGATTACTTCTGATGTTCATTCTGCCAAAACTACCTGCATTCCTGATGAAGGAGCTGATAAAGAAGAAAATCAAGACAGAGCACAGAGTGCAATGTCAGCCAAATCGGCAAAGTCTACTATTTCTACTAAATCTACGAAGTCAAAAGGACAGGATGGTCCAACTGAAGAAAATACATCTGATCACGAGGAACATGAAGAGAGAGCTCCAAGCAAGATGTCTGCCAGATCAGCAAAATCAGCAAAGTCAAATGTTTCTGAAATATCTAAGAAATCCAAAACTTCTCACATCCCTTCTGACCACAGCACTGAAATCGCTGATGCAGAGAACCAGGGGAGAGTGAGCTCCATGTCAGCTAAGTCAGCCAAGTCACATATTTCTGCTAGATCAAACAAGTCTAAATGTTCTGATGTTCCAGCTGAAGGTAGCTTTGAGAGCCCCAATGAGGGAAATGACAAAGAGCAAACTGAAGAAAGAGCAGCAAGCAGCATGTCAGCCAAATCAGTCCAGTCACATGTTTCTGAAAGATCTGTTAAGTCACAAGCCTCTGGCGTTACTACTGACGAAGTAGCTGAATGTGAAAAAACTACAGAGAGAGCCCCTAGCGCACTGTCAGCTAAATCTGCAAAGTCACATGTTTCAGTAAAATCTACTAAATCAAATGCTTCTGAAGTTTGTTCTGGCAAAACTGTTGATAAAGGGAAGGGTGAAGAAGAGACTCGAGAGAGAGCACAGAGTGCACTGTCAGCCAAATCCACACAGTCAGCCATGTCTATAAAATCCAGTGAGTCAAAAGTCTCGGATTTTCCAGCTGAAGAACAAGTTGCAGAACATGACAAACCTGTAGAGAGAGCAGCCAGTGCTATGTCAGACAGATCTGCCAAGTCAAATGTCTCAACACTGTCTCAGAGATCGAAAGGTACAACGCCGTGTGAAAGAAGTGCTGAAGGGGAAAACACAGAGAGAGCACCAAGTCACATGTCAGCAAAGTCAAATGCTTCAGGGATCTCTACAAAAGCTTCTCAGGCTTCTGCTGACAACCATGATGAAGAAAATGCCACAGAAGCTGAGGAGAGACCACCAAGCAAAATGTCAGCTAAATCGACCAAATCAAATATTTCTGTATCATCAAGAAGTACGGCAGCATGTGATGTTCCTTCAGAAGAAAACACTGCAAATGATGAGGAAACTGTACAAAGACCACTAAGCGCCCTGTCAGCTACATCCGCCAGATCTGTCAAATCAACAAAGTCAAATATTTCTAGTAAGTCTGGCAACTCAAAAGCCTCTAACAGTCCAGGTGAAGAAAATCATGAGAGGAATATGGAGCGAGCACCAAGCAGCGCCTCCAACAGATCAGCAAAGTCAGGACAGTCAAACGTTACAACAGTATCAAAGAAATCAAAAGCTTCTGAGGTTCCTGCTGAACATGGTGCCAACGTTACTGACACTGAAGAAGACACTGAGAAGACAGAAAAGAGCTCTGTGTCAGCCAAATCAGTGAAATCAAATGTGACATCAGTATCTACAAAATCAAAAGTTTCTCAAGGTCCTGAAAATGTAAACAATGAGGAGGATGCTGGAAATGACACTGAAAAGAGGGCACCAAGTGTCATGTCAAATAAATCAATAAAGTCTCCCGGAAAACCAAGTCCTCCAAAAACCACTGAAATTTCAGCTGAAAATGCAGTGGATTGTGAGGACACTGAGGAGAGAACACAAAGTGCTATGTCAGTTAAATCATCTAAGTCTGATCTATCTTTGAGGTCAAGGAAATCAAAAGTTTCTGAACAGACAGCTGAAACACAGGAAATTGCTCAAACAGAGAGGACACCAAGTGTTTTGTCAGTCAAATCAAACATTTCTGCAAGAACCATGAAGTCCAACATGTCTGGACATACCTCTAGTGAAAGGGCTGGATGTGATGAAGAAGCTGGTCAAAGAACACATAGTGCCATGTCAAACAAATCAGCAAAATCAAATAATTCAACAAAATCAAAGAAATTAGTAGCTCCTGAAATTCTGACTATTGAAAGTTCAGACGCTCCTAATGAAGTAAATGCTGAAGAGAAATCAGAGAGAGCACCAAGTGCTATGTCAGCAAAGTCAACTGCATCAGTGAAATCCAAAAAATCAAAGGTCTCTGATGTTAATGCTGATGCAAATACTAAGGAAAAGGAGGAGAGAACACTTAGCCCTGTGTCTACAAAATCAAATCGAATCGAAGTCCCTGCTGTGACAGTTGAGGAAACTGAAGACAGAGCACCTACAGCCATGTCATCAAAGTCTAAGGCTTCAGCACACTCAAAAAAGTCTGAGGTTAAACAAAAGAAAAGTGAAGGACGGCCACAAAGTTCTTTATCTGTCAAGTCAAACCTGTCCGTGAAATCCCAAAAATCCAAAACAAGTGATATTTTAACAGATGAACATAAAAATAAAGAGGAGTTGAAAACAGCCACTGATGATCCTGCAGATGAGAAGACCAGTGTCTCTCTAATAAATGCAGGGGAAGTTGTGAATCCTGAAGACAAGAATAAATCCACATCAAGTGTGCATAAAGAAGAGAAAGAAGAAGATACATCTAATAAGAAGAGTTGTCACTCTAAGACAAGCAAGTCAAGTAGGCAAGACCCAAAAAATGGCACAGAGGTTAAGGCTGAATCACAATCTGGCACAAAAACCTGTCAGGGTGCACACCAACCTAAAGGAAATAGACATCATGAGCTGTGTCACACAGAGTCAAATGAAAGTGATTTGTCACAGACTCTGTCCAGTTCAGATATTGTCAAAGAGATATGTGAGACTCCAGCCACCGGAGCATCAAAGTCCAACGTAACTAAGACAATGACAAAAGATCCACTGGAATCGAAAGACATTGTTAGGAGTGTTGCTGATAACAAGAGTGACAAATGCAGTCAGAACAACACAGATGCTGATGACTTTGAGATTGTGCCATCTAGCCTACCAAATGCATCCCCAACTGAAGTTGTAAACGAATGGCTCAAAAGAATACCAACAGACGGAGATATGTATGACATGGAGGAACTCAATGAAAATTGTGGTGGACAGAAAACTGACCACACAACAGGAGAAATTAATAGAATGGAGGAAAATGAAAACAAGAATGATTCTGCACCTGAGAATACAAAAGACACGAATGAAGGGTCTGTGATGAACAGTGCCCCTAATAATGATTGCCAAACATGCACAGAGGCACCAAATGCAGATAATACCTGTACTCCGACAGACGATGCCTCAAAAATATTCCACTCTTCAGTACAGGTCATGAAAGTACTTTTAAATCCAAAGCTTGACAGATGTAACAGTTTACCAGAAATCTCTCCAGTGTATGGTCGTAAACTAAGCACTTCAGCCAAAGGTCTTTTGGATTGCCTTGTGAAGTTGCAGTTAATAGACCACGACCCTAAAAATGCAAACGAAAAGGATGAAAGATATCAAGAGCTAATGAATATTCTTAAATCACTGTGGCTTTGTGATCCTCCAGAAAATGAACAGGTGTTAAAGAAGGATGTTGACCATTCTATGGACGGTGAGTTCAATCACACTTCGTCATCTGGTGTGGATGTCAGCAGTGGCTCCACAGGCTCAGGGAAGAGTAGTGATGGTGTGAATACGAATGCGTCTCAAGCACACACCGGTGCAGATCCGTTAAGGAAAGTACAAGAAGTATGTGAGGTTGAAGCAGAAAGAGATCAGTGGACATCTGAGAGAGATGTAGAAGGAATGCATGACGAAAAACAAAAAGAAGACGATCCAGCAACAGATGACACGATTAGAAACAATGACAGTCCAAGAGAACTACCTGAAACACCACCCTCTTCAACTAACAGTTCGGGAAATGACAGCAATGGCCAAAAAGTTGCAGAGGAAGGTGAAGCAGAATGTCAAGAGGACACTGGTTCTGGCAGTCCTTCCCTCATTGAAAGAGCTCAGTTTGCCAAAAAGATCTCTCAAGACCCTGATTCTGTGTGGGTCTTAACCTTATTAACTAAAATAGAAAAGCAGTTCATGAAACATTATATCAAAGCAATGAGAGAGTTCAAAGTCCGTTGGAACTTGGATGATAATGAGCAGCTTGACACGATGATAAGTGAACTTAAAACAGAGGTCCAAAAAAGAATCCAAACCAGCATAAACAGAGAACTGAGGAAAATTCAAGGTCGAGCAGGCCTACCAAGACCTCCCAAGGAAGCGATGTCCCGTGCTTCAACAACACAAATGGAGGAGAGAAGACGGAGGCTGAAGATTATGCTCAAACAATCCCTTGATCCACAAGACGAAAAAAGTGATGATTCAGCAACCGGAACATCCTACAGTGACCAGCGCAGTGAAAACGATGATGATTACTGTCCATGTGAAACATGCGTTATGAAAAAAATGGCATCTAGGCCGCCACCTCCTGCAGAAGTTATGAATACTGCACCTGTTGCCATGGACTTTGACCTGAAGAGGATTCTGATGATGAAGAACGGTGATCTTGGCAATACACAAGCAATCAAATGTACATCTCACGCTGAAAACGATACTAAGACAAAAGCAGCTGAGGCTCTTGTAGAAAAAGTTATTGCCAAAGCTGTAAGTGAAGTGGAAGGGGATGAAGAACGCCATAACACTGAAGAAGAAGACAGAGAGAAAGCAGATATAATAGAGGAAGAGTCTCCTGAATCTACCAACGATAAGGATGGAAATGCAGCAGAAGAGACTGCTGTGGTTAAATCAACTGAACACCAATCTGACAAAGAGGAGGCTGTGGAAGTGGGAGCAGGTGAAGAGAGAAAAGACACTGCTGCCATCAGTAAAGATGATTCTTCAGAGAGTGTGGAAGCCACTGCAAATGAAATTGAAACTACACAGGAGAAGGACGCCATCACAGGTGGTGAATTGCCAAAACAACCAGATGACGCAGATGAAGACGAGACACTTGTAGTAAAAGAAGTTATGATTGCAAGTGAAGATGAGGCAGAAGAAATTTCAGCTGAAGAGGCTATCACTGAGTCTACAGCCGATGAATTGTCAAGGAAACCAGCAAAGGACGTGGAGATAGGAGATGGAATTGCTGAAGACAGAGAGACTGTTGTCTCAAGTGAGGACAAGTCAAAGGAAGAGACTGCTGAATCCGTCGCTGCTGGAGATGTAAATGCAGCAGGAGAGGCTGATGTGGCAGTCGCAGATGAAGATGAATCTGACAAAGGAGAAGCTGTTGAAGCAGAGATGGTTGATAACGAAGAAGAGATTCCTACTATTGGGGCAGATGATTCTGCTGATAACATCGACACAGCTTCAGCTGATGAATCAGCAAAGGAACCAGCAAAAGGAGCAACAACTGAAGCTGAGCTTGCTGACATAACTGATGACCTTCAGGAGGAGGCTTCTGAAGCCACCGCAGCTGAAGATGAAAATGCAGTAGCAGAGACCACTATAGTAGCCACTAGTGAACAGGAATCTGACAAAGATGAGGCTGTGGAAGAGGGGACAGTCGATGATGAAGAGGAGATCCCTGAATCTGCAGATGAGAACTATGGCACAGCCACAGCTGATGAATCTTCAAATGAACCAGCTGAAGATGCATCTGACAAAGATGAGGCAGTGGAAGCATGGACAGCTGAAGAAGAAGAGGAGATTGCTGCCACCAGTGAGAATGAGCTGAAAGAAGAGGTCAAACAAGAAGCTGTGGAAGGACATCAGATGACTAATGATAAAGAAGTGGAAGAGCTTGTTTCCACAAGTGCAGATAATTGTGCAGATGAGAACAATGACACAGTCACAGCTGATGAACCATCAGAGGAAGCAGTTGAAAAAGCAGAAACTGAAGATGAGACTGCTGAAGAAAAAGACATTGCTGTCACAAGTGAAGATGAATTGAAAGAAGAAACAGCTGAAGCCACCACAGAATCTGACAAAGAGGAGGTTGTGGTATCAGGGGCAGCTGAAGACATGGAAGAGATTCCTGGCACCAGTGATGAGGATGATTCTGCAGAGAATTTAGATGCCACAACAAATGAAGATGAAACCGCAGATGAGAATAATGCCACGGGCGATGAACTGTCAGAGGAACCATCTAAAGAAGTAACAACAGAAGATGAGCTTGTTGTAGAAAATTGGATTGGTGTTACCAGCGAGGCTTCTGATGCCACCACAGCTGAGGATGAAAATGCAGAAGAGATCACAAGTGAACAGGAATCTGACATTGATAAGGCTTTGGAAGAAGGAACAGGCAGTGACGAAGAAAAGCTTGATACCACCAGTGCAGATGAATCTGCAGATGAGAACAACGGCACAATCACTGCTGATGATTTATCAAAAGAACTGACTGAAGAAGCAGAAACGGAAGATGAGATGGCTGTAGGAAAAGAAATCACAAGTGAAGATGATTCAAAGGAAGACACTGCTGAAGATGAAATTCCAGCAGAAGAGACATCTGTCGCTGCCCCCACTGAAAATGAATCTGACAAAGAAGAAGCTGTGGAGGCAGGGATGGCTGATGATGGAGAACAGACAGCTGCCACCAGTGATGATGAGTCTGCAGAAGACGCCACGACAAATGAAGATGAAACCGCAGAGGAGAATGATGCCACAGGTGATGATATGTCAAATAAACCAGCTGAAGAAGCAACAACTGAAGATGAGGCTGCTACAGAAAAAGAGACGGATGCTATAAGTGAAGATGAATCAAAGGAAGTTGAAGATGAAAATCCTGCAAAAGAGTCTGATGTGGCCGCCACATCTCAAGATGAATCTTACAAAGATGGGGCTGTGGAAGCAGAGATGGTTGATGATGGAAAACAGACTGGCAGCACAAGCAATGAAGATGAAACTGCAGACAACGATGAGACAACAACAGCTGAAGATGAAAGTGCTGTGGAAAAAGTTGCTCCTGTCACAAGCGAAGATGAAGCTGAAGATAACAGTGCAGCAGAAGATGCTGATGATGCAACCACAACTGAGCATGAACCTGACAAAGACGCAGAGGCAGATGAAGAGATTTCAGCCACCGGTGCAGATGAGTCTGAGTCAGATGACAAGGAAACAGCTGAAAAAGCAACAACTGAAGATGAGACTGCTGAAGAAGGAGAGATTGCTGGCACAACTGAACACGAATCTGACAAAGAGGAGGCTGCAGAAGCGGGGACAACTGAAGACGCTGAAGAAACTGCTGCTAGCAGTGAGGATGACTCTGCAGAATGCATGGATGTCACCACAAATGACGATGAAGCTTTACAGGAGAATCAAAACACAACCAAAGTTCACAAACTGTCAAAAGCTCCTAAAGCAGAAACAACTGACAACGGAGAAGAACTTGTAGAAGGTTTTGAATCTGCAAGAGAAGAAAGCTCCAAAGCTGTGACTGAAAATGAATCAGACGAGGAGAACAATGAATCAGCCACAGATGAAAATGAATCAGTAAACAATGCAACAACAGATGCAAATGAGACCACAGGAGAAGATGATATTTCAAATGTCACAAATGGTAATGAATCAGGAGAAGGGCATTCAGAGGACAAGCCTGAAAATGAGACTGTTGATGAAATGACAGAAGAGGATAAAGGAGCTATGGATGGAAATGAGACGTCAAGTGATGAAGAAGATGTTGGAATGGCATCAGCTGAAGAGCTTCATGAGACAGAACCATCTGAAAAAAATGTAGAAAGCAGTGCCACTGAAGATTTTGTTAAAGAGGAATCTGAACAGGCTGAAAATGAAGGGGAGGAATCTGCTGAAAACCAAAGTAGAGGGGAATCTGGAGCAACAGGTGAAGATTGCACAGAGGACCCAGCAACAGGAGATGAGACTGAAGAACATGAAACAGCAGAGGGAGAGTCAGGAGAAACTGAAGCCGCAGGGAAGGAGATTACTGAAAGTGACGCCAGAGAAGAATCTGGAGAAGAAGGTGCATCTGCAGGAGAAGAGGTTGGAGAAGCTCAAACAGGAGGAGAAGAACCCACAGACAACTCGGAGGATGAATCTGCACAAGACGACAAACAGAAACCTACTGGAGGAGAAGATGAGGAAAGTGCTGACAGTGAGTCTGAGACCAATCCTGACAAAGGCAATCAAACATGTGAAGAAAGTGACATGACTGAGGACGATCGAAAAGACGCTTTAACTGAGACGAATAATGAAACTGAAGGCCCTGACGATGTGGTGGAGCTAAAACCAGATGACGATGTCGAGGAAATATCAGAGAACAATGAAGAAAACAGAGAGAACAAATCACTGTGTATTAAAATGTCAAAAGGAAGCCATGGTAATGATCAAGACAATGTCGAAACCTTCGAAGAAGAAGAGGAGGACACTGAGACAGCCAATGAAGACTGGAGTGGAAACCAGGGAGACTCAGCTGATGGAGAAGATGAGGCAGAGGAAGATTCAGAAGAAGCAGAGGAAGAAACCGACGATGGACAGCAAGATGTAGCTCCAAAAAAGAAAGATAATCAAGCAGCAGCGAACAGAGCAGCTGAGGAAACATTGTTAATCCCGGTTGACACTTTGACCAAAATCAATGCAGAATCTGAGGATGGTACTTATGCTGACGTCGAAGATTCTGAGACCGAGATAAACAGCCAAGAAGAAGTTACAAGCCTCACGTCTAAGACTTTGAACAAGATTTCATCGTAAGTTGACCATGACTCTGCTAATGCTCAGGAGACCTGACAGAGAGTGAGATGCAGGAGTAAGACAGGAGCCAGGTAATCGAGGAGAGGAAACAGAGGAGACCTAACAAGAACTAAACAGTCAAGAAAGCAAAGGATTGATCTAGAGCATTGTCATTTCTAATTTGATTTTAAATTCTTGTTAAACAGGCACTACAGAAACACAGACACTTTGTTCACTTTGCACACATGCACAACAACTGACCATACACTGGTGGAAAAAAAAACTTGAATGTGCATACTATAACTAAATAGGGTTTTTCTTTTCTTGAACTATGAGCCATAGATTGTTTGTTGCATATCACCTACTCTGAGCCTCAGACAGAACATGGCAATGTTCACCAATGATAAACAATGCTCTGTGGTAGTCGATAGAATATGCGACTGTTACATTAATGACTTAAAAATGTCATATGTGCACATATACTGTAGTTTTTCTTCAGATCACTGCAGTATATTCATTCACACCATTTTTGCTGCTCCACATTTTTATGCATGATTAAGCAGGTTTCTGAATGTATTTGATCTTATCAGAAGTATTACTTGAAGACTTTTGTTTCTGATGTTAAAATTTAAAATAATACAGAGTTGTATATTTTTCTAGTTAATACTGTACTTTCCTGGAAAGCCAGAAAAATCCTCATAATGTTCATTCTGAATATTTAACTAACTTCATGATAGCTTTGATTGATTTCTATAGCAGAACATCTCTGGAATGTAGCAAGAATCGTGGCAGGGTCTTATGTATCATGACAGACTCACCTATTCTGTATTTTAGACCACTCAGCAGTGTAGTAAGAAAATACATTATTCTCTGTGGTACAGAGGTTATTACCTTTGTTGAATGTACTGTACTAATTGTCTCTGAAACTAAATGTACTTTAAACTCATTAAACTCATCAAAATGGTTAATTACAATTCACGATCCATAATATAAGTCATCACAATCACAAACATTTCCATACAAAAAGAAACTGTGTAAAACTCACTGAAATGCAAATTATCTATATCTGCTGCTGAAGTGAGCAGTGTCTTCTGATCTATGGGGTCATCCAGAGATTCTTTCTGGAACCTGTTTTATTTAAATCAGTGAACTAAATGGGTCATGATGGGTTCCTTTTTTCAGAAGGGATTAAATAACCTCATGTACAGTAGTGGGACAGCAATGAATACAGGTCACTTGAGTCTTTACTATTTACTGAACTGTCCGAGGCAATTGAAAGCGTAATAGATATCCCATACACAAGTATAATCAACTTCGGCAGAAAGGTCTGGTAAATGGGTGTGTGAGGCTGCCTGTTGAGACTTCATTCATTCTCCTTTCACAGCGAGCCCCATTAGACAGAGCTGATGGATGTGCCCCTCTCTGAGTTTCCATTTGCAGTCTCCTGTGGTCATGTGACATACATAATTGGTGTCATTCTGATTGACTGCATAACACCATAGCGAGGTGCAGGTTTCTCTTCTCAAGCTTTTGTATTGAGACGAGAACATCTTACTGCATGTACTGCCTGTATGCAACAGTCCACTACTCCACTCTGGACACTGAAGGAATGCTTTAACTCTAGAATGAAGTATGCAGAGTGAGGCGTGCATGTCTGCTGCTTAGCCAGTAGTTAAGAGAAGTAGTTTGGCTTAGCTTAGCACACACTGTGTAAGACAAAACTACTGTGTAACAAACAAACAACTTCAAACAGATACAAAATTATTCACATTATCTGTTTTAGTGCCTGAGAATTGACTCAATCATACCCATCTCCTGAACGTATTTTCAGAGGAAATAGGAAACTTCTGATAAACTGTTTTCTGATAAACCCAATGTGTGCTACCTCCCCAGCACCAGATGGCTGGTATGCAGATTTAGTGACTAAGTTAGTTGCTGAAGACTCCAACGGGATGACAGTGTAGCTCCATGTCTGCTGGAAATGGAAGTAAACTAATGCACTAACTTAAAAACAACTAGCCATGCTGGGAACTACAGTACATGATATCACCAAAATAACACTGGCATTAGGGATGGTTTTACTGCGCTTGGTCTCTATTTTAATGTGTCTTCTAGGTTATTATTTTCTCTTAAAACTCCTCTTTCTTCTGATGTTTAAGAGGTAAAGCAGTAATAGTCTGGTCTCAAATAAACAGGCTCCAGCAATGAGAGTGGTGTAGTGGTAACTAGAGTTCTGTCAGCAGGTTAAAGATGCTGGCTGATCACATTCATGTGAAAGTAGGTCTGCTGTGAGCATAATGTGACATTGTTCCTACAGGAGGAAATGTGATAACAGTATTCAATGAGACTAAAGATGAGATCAAAACTTGTTTAAAAAAAAATTGGCAAAAAACACCTCAGTTTCTAAATGTAATGTAATGATACCATAACTCTAATCAATATTCCTCATATCATATCAATATTTACCTCTTTCATAATAATGCTTAACTGATTTCTGATGTGGTGAGATAAATCTAATCCTCAAATCTCCTGGAACAGCAGAGAGTTTTTTGAGGAAGCACCTGCTTGCTGGCACAGAGTTATTTCCACAGTAAACACTGGAAGAGTGAGGAACGTCATCCGGAGCACAATAATAAGGGGCTTTCCCTCGGCCATGTTTACCTCAGAGCAACTTGCAACTGGAACAGCTGCTTAGCTCTGCTCCAGATGTGTGTTTCAAACAAAGAGTTTGACAGGTACCATTTAACTGAGGAAAATGCAGGTTTATATACTTCAGAATATCATAATAATGGTGGTTAAGAAACACAAATAAGAATAATATTAAATAACAAATTAGCATGCAGGAAACACAACCATTACTGTAAATCTCACACATTAAGCTGCATTGTGGTTACCCCAGCGTGCTCGACGTCTGCTGTGCTGACAGTCTAACAAAGCAATCTAGAACTAAGAAAAGTGAAGCTCTCCTGAAACCCATGAACATCCCCAGAGGAACTGCAGAAGTGCCTGTTGAATACATCGAGGGGCTTCAATTGTTCCTTGTTTATTGACAATCACTTTGTCTTTTTAAGGCAAATGTGGGAGCAAGACCTTCTCTCACTCCATGTGTGACAGAGGAAAGAAATGGTTCCCACACAGGCAGGAAGTCAAAGAGGGGCCTCTTGTGATGTAGAGGGGGATCAAAATTGAGGAAAGTGTGTGCTAGTGTGTTGATTTGTGTGTGTGTGTGTGTGTGTGTGTGTGTGTGTGTGTGTGTGTGTGTGTGTGTGTGTGTGTGTGTGTGTGTGTCTGCACGTGTGAGTAAATCAGAGCCCTAATAAACACTAAAACAACAATGGGTGAGCACTTACAGTACAGCTTCTAGTAAATATTCAATTTATAATCTTCATGTTTAACAGAATAAATGTTCAGCTTTGCCACACACCCACACACACAAATCTAAAACACTCACATAAGCATACGTACAGTATTTTCAGTCACATGCAGTGCACACTCACATTAATAATGGGAGCTGAAAGCAGCTATTGGCAGCATGTATGCTTTTGGCACAGAGGTGGCCAGGACTGCATTACTGAAGGAGACCCACGCTCCCTTTCTTTCCCACCGTTGTTCAGGTTATCCTGTGGGGCCACTTATGACCCTTCTGCAGGCAGGATGCAATGTCTGGGGACCCCAACAGAGCTGTACACAAGCATCCGCCAAGCCCTGGGAAGAAAACAAGGGCTGATGGAAAACCAGAAGAAGGGAGTATAAAGAGAAACAGCAGTTAGTAACCAGGACGCACTCAATAACACTCACCATGCACCTGCAGCCTGTGTGTGTATGTGTGTTTGTGTGTGTGTGTGTTTGTGTTTATGTGTGTACGGTGAAGTGAGGTTGTTCCTTCAGAGAACTACAGCACAGCACAGTCCCCACGCACAGCACAGGTGGTCCAAACAAAAACCTGTGAAGTGTTGCCCAGAGAGTAATATCCCCACGTTGCGTGTTGTATAAAGCCCCCCATAGGAAACAAACACTTCCGGTGCTGTAAGATTTATTGTTCCCTACACTTATAGGTTACAACATACTCCTGAATGATACCTTCCTTGCAAAGTTCTTTGATTCATTCTTTATAACATTTAATAGTAATTTAGCATACAAACCAGAGACAAAAGGGTCATAAACACCCTTATATAAAAACAAGTAAAGATGGGTGAACTCACTCCTCACTTGAAATTTTGTGGCGAGAATAGGAAATACCTGGTTAACTGTGCTGTATGGTGTGAAAAACCAAAGCATTGTTACACTTCAATAGACTGACCGCACATCGGCCTGCAATTTTTTTTCACCCCAGTGTGACAGACTGCATCTGTATTCACATCCGCACACAGTCCTCTGCACCAGACACAGACCAGCATTACATAATAAAAATCCCCAACATAAGTCAATAGAAGGCAACGCTATTGAAAAGGGTTATCTATTAATAGAAATGGTATGATTTTAGGGAAAAGCTGGTAAAGTGTCCTGAAATGGACCTACTTTAGTCGTGCCAGGGGGTAAAATGTGACGTTCTGCGCCATCTAGTGTCAACTCTGGGGAACATCAGCAGCCAGACAACCTACAGTACATTAAACCATGACCATGGACTGATTAATGGCTCTGGAGGTGAATACAGAATCAATCTGTAGACTCTGAAAACAATTCTAATCCAGATGAAAGTTTATTAATTGTTCCTTGAAAGAAACTTTAAAACAAACATACAAATCAAAGTACTTGTGCAGAAGAGGCAAGAAGCCCAGTTAGGCTTTTAAGAGTCTTACCAATACAAAATACCAACACAAAAATAGATGTGTTGTATGTTTATTGTATCTTAATTCACACTACAAACATTTGTTTCTCACCATTAAAGACTATCTTGTGTCTTACTATGCATTTATCCAAATAACTAACAGAGAACAATAAAAAGAAAAGCTTTATGCTTCCCAAACCATTTGGTGGTTGAATGTCCTCTACATTACAGCAGAAGAAGAAAAAACTTAAAAATGGGGATAAACAGAATTTCCAGAGCTGGCGTAAGAAGAATTAACACTGAAATAATACTTATGACCTTTGACCTTGCACAGGTATATGAGGAAAACACTTCTATTCTTCCCATGAGCACATACTCCAATACTATTTACCTCCAATAATACAATACTCAATTAGAGGGTCTCATGACCAGTTCACCAATCCATCCGGTGATGAGAACGCGTACTGCTTCACTGAACTAACACACTGTATACATGTATCACGGTTTGTTAAATTGCAAAGATGAATTGTAGAGATAAACAACATAGGGGAACTAAACACCAGAGGAACTGAAAAATATGTCATGGAAACCATTCTCTCAGTCTTTTACACCATCCAGCCCTCAACCACACTTATACTCACTACTAACCACTCATACAGACATGTACGGTACAGCACAGCCCTTTTTTCCATTGCAGATCTCATTTGCTATGCAAAATGACTTGCAATTTAAAAGAAACAAAAAAAACCAAAAAAAAAATATGGACTGCCCACCAACACACCAACACATTCTGAAACACTGTTGTCCACATCACTTAGTAAACGTTCCTCGGTTTTATGATTTGAATCAATTGATCTGATTGCTGTGACGCACTGATGAGTCAGAAGATTGAAGATAAAGCGTATTCACTCAATTCATTCATTAACTAATTGAAGGCTTGATGGAAGTTAATTAGTGTTTCCTCCAACGTGGACAAGAGCAGAAATTATAACCAGACAAAACAAACAAACTGCTGCTTACGGTAAAGGCAGTGTAGTCCCCCAGGGGAGGCCCTAGTCTTTACTGTGTGAGAGAGAGACAAGGGAAAAAAAAAAAAAACAGAAAGCTAGAGAGAAAAAAAAGAGAGAGAGAGAAACTTTCAAAACCAAAATGAGCAAGTGAGAGTGACAAACTGACAAGCAGCCAGTTTTCAGTACAGAACCTCAAGATATTTTGCTAGACTACTGTAGGCCGCACAAGCCTGGGGGACAAGGTCAAGGTATTTATTTCCTGTATGATTATCTCACATTACAGAGTACTGACACAAGTGCAGACAATATAATTATTATTATTATTGTGGTAAAATGAACAATTACACCAAATAGTGTAAAATTAAGAATAAAAGGGAAAGATTTTAATGATGTTAATGTTTATAATGTCTTAATTTGAAAAAAATACTTGATAGTTGAACACTAACAGTTTTACTGGCGTGCCGTAAAGTCGCCTAGTTAACGATAATCATAACAAAACATTTATAGCAATTATTTGGAGGCAAAAAACAAAAACAAAAAGTGTGAACATTGCGTTTATCACAAAAACTGTTACTATCATAAATTTATACCTGAAAATAAGAGACTAAGAAATAAAATTCCTCTTATGTGTGGAACAAAAAGCTTACAAAGGACAATGAAATGAGCAATTTTCCCATATGAAAACAGATACGTATACTTCAACGTATGAAGTTACACTCAAATAAATAATGGTTATAGAAAGTGCAGTGTGATGTCCATAATATTATAATATTACCACTACAGTTTTAGTCACACATCATTAGATAGTTTACGCAATAAAGCTGCTAAGAGCGTCATAATGGCCTTTGCGACGTGATTTTATGGCATAATTAAAGTAAGTTACAGGGCTGAAAAGTAATTCAGTGAAGAGTCAGACAAATAATGTGTGACCAATGTGTGAAGTCCAAACTTCCTAATGTATATTTTGAGGTTTTAGTTGTATATTCTTAGAACTGTCTGATTCAAATGCTGATCAGTGTAACTTTTTTTTTAGCGGATCACCTGTTTTAAAAGTTGCAACACAAACATCTTATAGGAAACAGCAGTAATAAGAGCAGCGCAAATGAAAAACATAATGCTTTCACAGTGAAGCAAAGAGTTCACTGTACATTTCTGCATCTGCCTTTTTGTCAGTTATTTTTAGTATTTCAATTTCCCTCTGCTTTTAACTCTGACGTTGTGGCTGCATCTTAAACTGTACATGCAAATGACACCATAAAAAGCTGTAAAAACATTTTCCACTTCCCCAAATGAGAGACAATTTGTTTACGAGTGAGCTATTTACCAGTGCGATAAACTCTACGCTGTTGTTTTAGCAATTTTTAGTAAGTTTAATTCATTTTCAGCACCGGGCATGAGCTCACAGAGCAGGCCCTGCAGTGGGAGGAGTGGAGACTGAAAACAGCTTCAGTGAACCTCATCTGCTTTATCAGGTAAGAGCATAGAAATTAGCAAGTTGTACATATCTGAGGCTCTTTGTATGTGTGGTAGTTTTTGATGCTGTAAATGAACGACGACATGCAGCATGTGCTGTAATTTTATATGAAGTAAGTTAGTAGTATGTGGTTTAACCTAAGAAGGTAACAATTTCCATTATATTTTCAGGATGGGCTGCAATTGCAGTGGCCAGAAACAAGTAAAGAAAGGCGAGTTTTACAAAGCAAAACCAAACTCTCAGGCCTCCCACTCACTGAATCACATAGTAAGTAGACCGCTTTAAGGATAAAGCTTTACTTACTTTTACTGAGAACAAAGTAAAGTAATTTACTTGGATTTGAAACCAGTCTAGATTAGAACTTAACCTTAATTGGCAGTGTTTTTCATTCTTTTACTGCTCACTTTAAAAAAAAAAATTCTTTTCTCTCTTCTTTAGACACGAAGTGGAAACACCTATTCGGATAATGGTAAGGACCGAACACGACTCGCATAACAAACTTTCTACTGAAAAATAACAGGCCTGCATGCATGTACTCAACTGTTGCTGTGCAGAGGGACATTAGTAGCCGTAACAGGAGGTTACATTTAGTGATTGAAATCTCGTTTGGATTTCCTCTGTTCTCTTCTGGGGAAAAGATGAGATTATTTATGTGAGAAGAGGAGAAAGTCATTTTAACGTTTTAAAGTGTACAAACTACCACTCTCATTGCATAGAGAAGACCATTAACACAGTACTTTGAATACAGTTGTTTTGACTATGAATACAGTATTTATGCCCAGAAATGCAGGCCAAAAGAAAAACAAGTTTTTAAAAACATAAATGAACAACGGTGAAAGTGAGATGACTTCTTTTGACATAACGGTTTGCTCTGCCTGGCTTTAGATAACACAGTGTTTGTGGCACAACATGACTTCAAAGCGAACAACGACAATGATCTACCTTTCAAGAAGGGAGACAAACTCAAGGTTTTACAAGAGTAAGTCTCATCATAGTCCCTGCTATATAGCATGTACCCAGAGTGAGTTAAACAAATGTCTCAGTGCAGCATGAAGAAATGAAAATGACCTGCAATGCTTGTCTCGTTTGTAGAAATGGAGAATGGTGGCTGGCTAGATCGTTGATGACTGGACAGGAGGGTCTGATACCGTCTAATTATGTGGCCAGAGCAGATACGCTGGAGATGGAGAAGTAAGCAATAAATTCAAACACAGGACAAGTTAATATCAAACGATACGACAAAATCAGCATGACAACAAAATTTTATGGACTGTTAAATACATTTGTAAATGGTTTTAAACGTTACATAAAGTGTATTTTGTGGTTCTCTTTTCTGTAGGTGGTTTTTCAAAGACTTGAGTCGGAGAGAGACTGAACGACTGCTTCTGGCACCTGGAAATAAACCCGGTGCCTTTCTAGTTCGAGAGAGCGAGACCTGCAAAGGTGACTCCCATCAGTCGCTTTTTGCGATCACGCCACATTTCAGAATTTCAGTGGCGATGCATCTCAGGAAGGCACCAATTTTAAAACTGTTCAAGTATCAAACCATCTACATGTGACTGTACCATCTGTTGGTTTTCCTTTTAGGGTCCTTCTCACTGTCAGTCAGAGATCATGTCAGTCCAGAACAAGGAGATGTGGTAAAACACTACAAGATCCGCTGTCTGGACAAAGGTGGCTACTACATCTCTCCTTCCACCACGTTCCCATCCCTGCAGGAACTAGTGAAATACTACACCCGTAAGTAATAATCAGAAACACATTACATCCACCCACAAATGTTTGATCAAAATGTTCTAGACCTACATCATTTAAAAAGAGTCTGGTTTGTGAAAAGGTTTTGAAAAAAACGTGTCCTAATCAGAAATTATGACAGAACCTGAATCTGTTGGACTCTGATTAAGTTCACTACTGTGAATTATAAAATGTCTGCACTGACAAGTTAGACCCTTGTGATGCATAGTGTATTTCCTGTGTGAGTCTTTCCACTCCTGTGTCTAAACCACAAGACAAGAAGGCCAAATGTCTAGAATGGCTGCCAATGCACAGCAACGTATGAACTACACACACGCTTACACAAAAATGTTATTATTTAAGGAAATCAGAGCTCATCAGATATGCACTGTTTCGCTAACTAAATTTAGCACAAGGGCAAAGAAAGCAGGGAAAAAGATTGTTCATTATGTTTGTATGCATCATATTTGGGTGCAGGTACAGCTGACGGTTTGTGTCAGCGACTGTATGCTCCCTGCAAGCCTAAGACACCCCAGCAGCCATGGGCACATGATGAATGGGAGATTCCCAGAGAGACGCTGAAAATGGTGAAGAAACTGGGAGCTGGCCAGTTTGGAGAAGTGTGGATGGGTGAGAGGAAGCCACTAAGCCTATCATTGTTTATAAACCAAGATGTTAAAGTACAGTGTGTTACTGTAAGCACCCTGTTTTAATTCCCACTGCAGGTTACTACAAGAACACCCAGAAGGTTGCTATAAAGACCTTAAAAGAAGGATCGATGGCACCTGAGGCCTTCCTCCAGGAGGCCAACCTGATGAAGCAGCTGCAGCATGAAAGACTGGTGCGCCTCCACGCTGTAGTCACAAAGGAGCCCATCCTCATCGTCACAGAGTTCATGATCAATGGTAAGATGCAGAAAAAGGAGTGGGTGGACGCCTCATTTGAAAGTATGGGCAAACAATTCCAGTTATTAGCTTTTTCCAACACTTATTTTTGAGACATGGTAATAAATATTAAAATATCCAGCAGCAACTAACAGTTATGTCTGTTATGGATTAATCTGGCGATTATTTTCTCTATTTAAAATGTCTGCGAATATTAAAAAATGCCAAAAAACCCAAGGTGACATCTTCAAATACCTCATTAAAGCCAAAATAGCTTTGGGCTTTGGACTGTTGGTCCAAAGCTTCAACATACTGTGACATGAGACAAAGAAAGTCCTAACAAATATTTTGATGCTATTAATCCAAGAAATTAAAAACTACATTTGTGAAGCTTATAATACAACAGTGTTAAATGAATTTGGTTTCTTTAAGTATAAGATGACATGTCGTGTCCTTCAGCATAATTGGAAAGAATTTAATTGGAATATGAATCTACAATATTTTATATTTTAAAAAATGATCTTTCATTTCTTTTTCTGGTAAAGCGGCACTTCTCCTTTTCTCATTCACAGGATGTCTTCTGGACTTTCTAAAAACAGAAGAGGGAAAAAAGCTGAAGCTCAACAAGCTGATAGACATGTCAGCACAGGTGGGAAACTTTTTTATAATCTTTTTGCATCTTCCCTGTGACATATGACATTTTCTTCACCTTGCTAACACACAACTCTCTGACTCTCTGCTTTTTTTTTCTTTCTTAGAGAATACGCCATTTCAACTTCTGTGCTTCTGTAATTGTTGAAATTTCTGAACATTTTTTTTAACTCGTGCCTGTGGTCGTTTGCAACTACATGACATTACATTAGTATTTACTTCACTGAATTTTGCATTCTGCCAAACACAAAAACATCACAGGTTTTGACCTCAAAGCCTATTTATACACACTAGCTGTTCTACAGCAACACTTTGAACGTCTGTTATAGTGTACACTTTGACACCAGTCAGGATGTTAATGCACGTGGAAACTGTCAGCAGTAGCTGTGTGGTTTCTGTAGAGAAGCTTTTGCTCGTTTGGCTCAAAGCCTCGCCCTACGTCAATTATTAACATCCGGACAGGAAATCATGCTGTTTTTCCACCCACAGTGTCCTCCCCCAGAACTCTTGCCCCCTTCAAAAAAGAAAAAAAAAAAAAAGCATTTTGACTTCCTGAGAGTTTGTGCATTCTGTTAAACCCACTTTGCCACCATTGCTAAAAACATAAACACAAGTATTGAGTTAAAACATACAGTATATTTACACACATACTTTAGCGGCACTACTATGGCATGAGCTCAGCCACTGTACACAATGACCACAGGAAACAGACACATAATATATATAATGTAAAAAGCTCTATTAGTTCTGTTTATTTTCTTTTATTCACTGTGCTCTGAAGTTGATATGTTTCAAGTGTATTTCTCCAATTTTCGTGTAACACAATAAATTAACAAATGTTTTCTGATGTTGCATTTTATCTGACCATTCCCCTAAAAAGCTTTCCTCATCTTTCTGTATGGCAGATAGCTGAAGGCATGGCATACATCGAGAGGAATAACTACATCCACCGAGACCTTCGCGCAGCCAACATACTGGTCAATGAGACCCTGCACTGCAAGATAGCAGACTTTGGCCTGGCCAGGATCATTGAGTCAGAATACACAGCTCAAGAAGGTAAAGTGCGCACCGTGTTTCAAACATCAGACAATAACTGTGTCCATGGCCATAGCCAGGATTTTAGAAATCTGTTAGCTGTAAAACTGTTTTTTCTGTGACGCTTCACTTCTCCAGCAACAAAGATAAAGGTCTAAATGACATTACATTAAATTAAAGTGATAGATTTCAGTCCAAAGTGAGCTACACAGGTTAGAGAGAGCATTTTTACAAGTACTTTGTCTTGAAAAAAAGAAAAAGTAGGTGGAGGAGCTAGCGCGAGGTGTCGAGGCATAATACTCCTTCAGACTGGAGCAAACATACGGAGTCTAAAACACTGGAATCTGCCTATAAAATAGACAACACATGCACATTTTTAATTATAAAATGAAATAGCTAAAAAAAAAGAAAATAAAACCCACATTCCCAGAAGAATTACAGAGAGACATGAACCCAAAATCCTCAAAACTAGCTACGTCTCTTAATATCTCCTTCAAGTCCTCAAGTTATACGCACATCATTTTAACCATTCATCGTATAACACAGTGTAGAGGAATAGCAGTGTGCGATGTGGATAAAGCATGTGTAATTTTATATTGGCCTTCACAAGGAATATATATTGTGATACAGTACAGTTTTGAGAAATTCCATTGAGAAGCAAATTTTTGACAAAATAACCAGAAGACAGAGACATAGAGATACCTCTGTAAAATGTAAAATCTCTCGGTAGTCTGTTCTCTATAATTTCCTTTCACCCCATGTGAAGAGGAATAAAGGAACATTCACACACGTGCAACCACCTACCCTCTCTACAGTCACAAGCCAGTAACACAGTTTCGCTTTTTCTCACCCTCTTTCTAACAACTAGGTGCTAAATTCCCCATCAAATGGACAGCTCCAGAGGCCATCAATTTTGGCACATTCAGCATCAAGTCAGATGTCTGGTCCTTTGGGATCCTCCTGACAGAAATAGTCACATACGGAAGGATACCCTACCCAGGTACATGAGAAATTTAAAAAAAAGAGAGAGAAAAATTTGTTTAAGCAAAACTGCATGTTGACATAATGTTCAGAAGCCAATCCGAATGCTATTTTGTAGTCATATAAACTGGAAAATTGTCCATTATAATGTCACTGTAGCTGGATTTTCTTTTTTTGCTAATCAGGGATGACCAACCCGGAGGTGATCAGGAGGCTGGAAAGATCGTACAGGATGTCAGCTCCGGAAGGCTGTCCAGAGGAACTTTACGAAATTATGACGATGTGCTGGAAGCAGAGGCCTGATGACCGGCCGACTTTTGAATTTCTGCAAAACACTCTCAACGACTTCTTTATCGCCACGGAGGGACAATATGAGATGCAGCCATGATCAAAGAAAAGGAAAATGTTTTCCGCTCATAATCACAAGGCAACAGAAAAAAAAAGACAGGACTGAGACTTGAATGGCTAGATGATCAGCCAAATATCTTTATGACTGATACAATTCTTTTTTCTTTTTTTTTAATCATTTCAGACGGGCAGATTTTTACTCTTTCCTTCTGAGTGAATGTAAAAGCTATTCATGGTTCCTTCTGTCTCTAGCAGCTTCTGTAAGAGCATCTGAACATATGTCGTCAAAGTCAGAAAGAAAACGTTCAGAGCTTCAGAACACAGTTTAATGATTCTGACCGTGCTCCAGCTAATGATGGCTCCCATTCTTGGTGACAGCCGTGGAGTGTGAGGAGACATAATTAAGACTGATAAACGATGGATAAATACAAATATGGAAATACTGTACATGCGTGACCTAGAAAAGACGCTTTCAACCCGGGGAAGTCAACACAGGTAAAGTCACAGATTAAATATTTGCATGGTACAGAAAGCAACCTGAGATTACATGCACAATACTTTGCACTTTTTACTCTGTCAGTCATTCAGTGGACATATAAAGAAAGGGCGTTTCAAAAGAGAATTTATATTTGCATAAATGTGGTTTGCGAATAAAATATTAGTTCTTCACTTTACTGGCTACAATCACTTGTAGCTTTTTTTGCTCTAAAGCTTTTTTTTTTAAACAATAAAAGTGCCAACAGTGTGACAATATAAAGACGTTCTGAATAAAACAAGAACAAAGAGGGTTTGCGGGCACAGAATGTGACAAACATGATAATTATATACGTGATCACTAGTCTTTCACACAGTCTTTCTAAATTCAGTTTGAGTTCAAACATAAAGTGGGTGAACGATGGAAAATGTAACAGTGAGATGAGCAATAGCGGCCCAAAGATAAAATATTAACTTAAAGATATACATGTTTATCTCAGTATGGAGCGTGAGAGACTACAGCAGCATACAGGAAGCCTTTAAAAGTAACTGGCTTCACTAAATTACAGTGGGTTTGATCCTCTGGCTAAACCATCCCTGGGGGGCTCAGACAGTATCTTGAAGATAAGAGAGTGGAGTGGCCATGGCAGCCAGGGGTTAAACTCTGCCATTTCCTGAATGGACCGGAAACAGGAAGTGTGAATCAGCATTCCTCAAATGCCTCGAAGCTAGAACGATCTCTTTGAGGTTGAGGACTTCACATTTTTTTGTGCTAAAAACATATATCGGTCTTGATATGGGCAATAAAGCACCTTTGAATTCTGAGAGAGAAAGATATATATATATATATATATATATAGTTTCCAACTGACACAACATGTCTGTTTAACTTAATTGGTCCGCAAGTCATGTGGTTCCTTTTCCTTTTTTCACAGTACAAATCAAAAAATATAATTCAATAAAAGTCAGTAAGGAAAAGTCAGAAATTTCAAAAAAATAAAACTGAATGAAGAAAAAGTGTTTTTCAGATATAATACTCATGTTATCCTGCAGAGGTCAGTGTTACACAGCTTAACATGAGGACTCATATTATAAACTGAAATGAAACTCTCCTTCTGCCTATGATGTATGAAGACAGTAGAATAATGGAGCTATTATACAATCAGTTTCAAGTTCAGAGTATTCCTGAGAGGTACTGATAGGAAGTCAAATTTTATTTATTCAAATCAAAGTAATCTGTACAATGATACTTCAAATTATACATGTACATTATAATTTGTAAACATATATACAAATAATAGTTCATTACCATGATTCCAGTGTCGAGTGTCACATTTAAAGGAAATATTTCATTTCCTTTTAATTTTTGTTTTGCCCATTTTTTTTCCATTTAATGACATGAAGTGAGGGGAGATGAAAGGAAATGACATACAATCAAGTTCCCCAGCCAGTGGAAATGATTTATTTAAAGTTTCCCTTAAATGCACAGTGCTTTTATTGAATACTGAGCCCGAAAGCAACACTCACCTTGACAACAGAGAAATGCGTAGTGCACATCCTCCAGATGGCATTATGCACATGTATTTGAGTCACAGACTTAGCCAAAAGTTCCTCATAAATCATATTTCTGTCTGCCATCAAACCCCCCTGCTATGTGCTGAAGAGTCCATGTCGCATGTCTGAGTGTGTGCTGCATATATTTCAAAAGCTACCCCACAGGCACAGATGATAACAACATCAGTTCGACGCAATAAGTCTCACGCTATAATATGATTGATAAGCAGCTCACCTTGAAATGAGCCAGGATGTTAACACAAGATGACAAGACATGTGGGGTAAAGGTTGGGAGGCCTAATCACCATCTCCCCACCTTCTGTTCATCACTGCTGCCTTAGAGGAATAATGACGGGAAACGGTGGCTCGTACACAGATTGATGACTGATCCCTGCAGAAGGCAACACATCATTAGCATCTTGTGAGGATAACCCTCACGCTGTCCTCTGGGATAAAAACGAGCACACTGTCACAGATGAAAAGAGATGTGCTTTCATCTGCCAATAACGTCGTTTCTGTTTTCAGTGGTGTTCAGTTGCCATTATGCTTCTCATAAACATGTTTTCTCTCCTGGGCTTTGATGTCATTAAATTAATGGAGTCCATCAATCAAGAGTGCTCAGTCCAATAGATGTGAGGGCTCTTGAAACCGTGACAGAAGGTGTCTACAAAACATTTTGCAAAATGAGCAGCTGTAAAGTAGATAGCAAAGAGAAGGATTGCAGGTTTTTTTTAGGCTTGCAAACTACAGTAAGTTTCACACCCGAAATTATTTCACATACGCAACAAAATAATCTGCTCTGACTGACAGAATTTGAATAAAAGAGAGATAAACTAATCACAATTTACTCTGCTATGGAAACAATACCTAATTTTATGGGCTCTTTATTCCTTTTAGCTTTATTTTTATTTCTTTTGGAATACACACACATTGGTCTAGGCTATTTTTTTGTTGAGGTGATTCAGAACAAACTTTCACTTTTACAACAAACTGTGCAGCTCAGTCAGTCAACACAAGATCTTACACAAACAGCCTAATATTTGTGTTTTATGCATTTATGAGGTAAAAGTCACTGCATTTACAACATACAGTACTTTGATTCAGAGGATTTATTTAGTCAATATCAATCAGTAATGAAGATGTTCTGTAATGGGTGAAGCTGCACTAATTCATAGTTTTATATTAACAATGCAGCAGATGACTACACATATTGTGAAAGCAACTGCTCGAAGTGGAAAAACCCTCAGAGAATTAACAGGCGGCTTTGCAGCCCCCCCCCCAGCTCTACAAAGTCTTTTAGCATCTTTAGCTCACTCAGTGTGTAAATAAGCAACTGTTTGCTAAAAGGTTTTTCATAACAACTTAAGGTGAAAATAAAAAATAAAAATTGAAGTAAAAATTATTATTGCTTTAAGAAGCCCTTAGGGGGGTTGACAAGACAATGGTAGACTAAAACATGATCTACGATTGTGTGAATTCAGCTCTATCAAATGCTTAAGGCTTTAATAAAAATGCACCTGTAATAGGGGAAAATTTTATTTTGACAAGCTGCTCTACCCCTGACGCACAAAAACACATGTAGCTCATTGTTATGTAAGAAATTTACTGGAAGTGTTCCATTCAACAGTACAGCTGCATTATTTCCATAACACATGAATCACTAGGCCAGACTTTCTGCACTGTACATGAACTCCCCTAGAAATCAATATGTAATGATAACCGTTTGCTGCTCTCCTGAGGTCTGCTGAAAAAACTGATTGAAGCAAGTCTAGATCAAGCCAGCGTGTATTATATTCTTTAAATCTCCTGTTTACCCTTTGGATAAAATACTGCAACGGGGAAAGCTTCTTCAGCGTGTCTGACTAAGTGAGATTACTGTCACGCAGGGTGAAACTATGGCGGTATATATAGATGTTACTGCTGACATCAGCGTCCTTGAAAAGGTCTCTGCCGTATGTTAATATTGCCTGATCGTTTGCAGTGAAAAAAAAAAGCTCTCTCTATTGTTAGATAGCACTTAATGCTTAACACAAAACAAAGAAAATGATTGAGACAAGACAGATGGAGATATTGTACTCTGTACTCTATACTGTAGGTTGATTATATTCTCACTTTTTTTTTTTGTTTGCTTTGAGCCAAAATGAAGTCTTAGGCAGACACTTTTTGTGCTAATGGAACTTCCTTTGATGAAGCCAATACAAAAAAGAAATCTGCACACACAATTTATGGAGGCTTGCTCCCTTTCTTCGGGCCGAGAGGGAAGGATTTAGGAAACCATCTGCTAGATTGATATTTTCTCTTGATATATGAGTCTACGTCAATTCATTTACTGTAAGGAAGCCTTAAAGCCATGAGGTAACAAGAAACCCAGCACACTCTCATACTGTATCTGGTAATTGACCACCATGGTTGAGCTCCGTGATGAGTCAAGGGCACTGGTAACTACAGGGAAATTTAATTATATGTGCGCTGGTGCGGTAAAAAGTACTGAAGGATGCTGCTGGCCCACACAACGTGGGCTGAAATGTGACCGTTCAGTGTTCTCTTAGACTTTTTGTCTCCACTGCATGAAATGATGTGATTCGTTTTCAGAAAACAGTCACATATGAAGAATCAGACTTATTAATGAATCCAAGTATGAGCGGGAAGATGTATGTCTCAGCTAAATGAACTCCATGCCATCACATAAACCTTTCACAGGAAAGTAAAACACTCATCTTCATCACAGCCACAATTCACGCAGCTTATGTAACACTTGATATCTTGTGTCATGGACATACAAGTCTTTTGTTAGCCCCCCTCCAACAAGACAGCTCATCATCCCTGATCAGTATGCAGCGCTGTGCTCGTGCCCATTTGAAGATCCGTGCTGTCACCATCTCCCTTCTCCCTTTTGGTTTGTGTACCAAATGTCAACGTAAATATTCATATATGTGGTTTTGACCTTGAGCAGTTGTCTCTTCCACTATTCTTTCTCTCTGCCTGTGTTTTACATTCAATGTCTAAAAAAAAAAAAGAAGCATAAAAGTAGAGGTGAGGTCAGTTTGTGATCTAAGGCAAAGAACACGGGAGAGCAAACGTTTATAGAACATTCAAGCAACTTTTGAATTAAATTAACAGAATAATTTGTGTTTTGTCTTCTCCATTTACAAATCTTTTAACGTATATCTGCTGTACAGTATATCATGGAAGGTACACACAATGCTTTTATCGCATCATGACATTTTACTAACTGGTGACTAATGCTTTATGTAACTGCTTTATATCCAAAGCCAAAAAACTCTTTGAACTTTGGAAGGTGTCATCCAACATAATGTTTCCAATTTTAGTCTTTAAGTACCTGGGAGCCATCAGGAGGATGGACAAAATGAACTATAACCAGTCCACGTCTACCAAACACTTATTAAATCCCTGCCATCTTTCTGCAGTCTCATTACAAAGTTCTTTTACTGGACACTGAACATCAAGCAATTAACATTTTGAGTCTTTTCTCATACGAGGTGAAGTTATTTTTGTTTTTTCTTCTTAACCCCGTTCTTTCTGGATCTTGTTTGAAAGTTTTAAAATTAAATGATGACTGAGGTTTTACGGTGACCCGTCTGTCTTTTCAAAGATCTTTCCACACCTTCACTCAGCTAATTTTTATATGTTACAGTGTATGAGATTAATCCAACCGTCCAGTGACGTGACGGTGACACATTCCTTAATGAATACAGTGGGAGGTGCAGAGTGTGTGTTATCCTTGGCTTCTGTCAGAGAGTGACGGTGAGGAATGGATCGCATTGATTTTACCACCAATTTTCCAGCAGTCAGTTGAGACTTTTTTCATTACGCTTGCTCTTTTCTCAGGATGTCTGACAGGTTGACAGCGTAAACAGTGAGATGAAGTGGTCCTTTTTCAGATATGCGCCAAATTGTAACACCTGAGATTGTGTGGAAATTAGTTAGCAAGGGAGGAGAGAGGTCAAAGAGTTTGCAAAAAGAAATAGAAACATTTAGATATTCTATAACCAAAACCAACCAAACCTCAAGCCAAAGCCTTAATGTGTATTTCCAGGATCATTATGTCATGTCATGTCATCATCTGCCATTTATCTGGGTATGGGCCCAGGTCGCGGGGGCGACTGCCACCCAGTCCACAATGCACTGAAGTCCTACCGCGGCGGTGCCACCCGGAGTAGGGCTCAAACCGACGACCCAAAGAGATTGAGTCTCGTGCTCTACCAACTGAGCTAACCAGGCGGTATCATTATGTCTTATGTGACAAAATAACAATATTATATAATTAATATTGGTTAAATGAAAGCAAATATAAAATCAGTTCAAATGGACATATCTGGGACATGACAGGTGGCGTCAAAGAAGGGGAAACAGGGGTACTAGTTCAGTGGATACAGATGAGGACAGAAATCAGGAACTACTGTCTTATGGAAAATAGAAAACTAAACTGTTTATGGATTTAATGAAGTATCCCGTCAGTTCAGAGACTTTTTTTTTTCAATCACATGCGCCTGCACCCATAAAGTACAGCGAACGTCTCCTGACGCTTAGCTGATTGTGACACCATGAGAAAATTCAACCATATCTTCTTTTAAGGTACATGACAGGAACAAAGGAGAATACGACGACAAAGTGCCACCAACTGCAATATGTAAAAAATTTCCTGTAAACACAGGAAGTTGATATCTGACTCTGAATGGAAACCTGTCTCAAAAAACAGAGCAAGCGTGACCTTTGATGCAACCTTGGAAAAAATTCATCAGCTCTGCAGTTGTTCCGGCTCTTTTGCCTGCGGGCACAGTGTCCATAATTTCTCAAGTTTTAAAAAACACAGAGCCACATGATTTCAGTGACAGTCTATTACAAAAAAAAAAAAAAAAAAAGTGTGTATTGCAGCATTCCAAATGTTGCTCCCATACTGAGTGAAAATCCATCCATTATGGTGAATTGTGTAGTTAAGGCTCACTGCCTAGAATTCATTTACCGTAGCAGGACCCTGTCTTTTACCCAGGATACATCCAAAAGAAAGGGAACACTCGTGCAATAAACAGCCAAGCGACTGGGGCTACTGGTGCAGTCAAGCAATTATGTTAAGAACAAACAACTAGGTCCAAGTTCAGAATAAAGCAGAATTGATGTGCAGAACATGTTGAGTGCTGCTTGGCAAAATTAAAAACCCATAAATCTGAGTGCTTCTTGTATAAATCATTCCTGTTCCTTCATGAGCCATTCATTCAATTCATTATAGCACATTTTCAGTGTGATAGAAGATTTTGTTACCTTTCCAACACGCACGTACCGATTCCCTTTAGAAATCATTTCTAATACCACTTTGATCAACTGTGAAATATCTTCTTTTTTCAGCCGCATATCAATTGACTTTTACAGGCCCTTTTCAAAACTTCAAATAATATGAGGTACTCCACACTTAAACCCTGGGTAAACTTTAACTCCAGAGACTACAGCTGCTTTTGTATTTGACTGCTGCCTTTACTGGGTTTTGATTAAGGTGGACCCTGATGTAACTGCAGAGAAATTCATGTCTCGGCTGAAAGATTCATTTTAATCAAGCAAACATGTAAAACCTGTGGCAGAAAGAGACATCCCTTATGTTCTTATCTTGCTCTTGATGAGTACACATCGATAGGAAACAATGTAGGGAGAAAAAGAAAAGGTCTGAATCAGTTACAGTGATCTGTAATGACTGAGTTGTCTTTTTCACTTGGGTCTGTGAGGTTTAACATACGTTATCTGATACATCTTCAGTCAGCAACTTGCTGACAGGTTTATGTCTCTTTAATGGCGGGACACATGAGAACCAATGATTAGTGTAATTTTATGAATATCGTGAAGTAAGTAATGCAGCTGAGTCAGTTCTGGCTCATGTTACTGCTACAAATTTTACTGCTAGTGCGACATCACTCTGTGGTATTTCAATTTAATGTAAGATCCAATTTTTTTTTTTTTTTTGTTAGGGGTAAAGAATATAAATCTCCTGCATGGCACAGTAAGGCATAGCTGTGTGTGAGCCAACAACTCGCTCTTCTCTGAAAATCATCGCCGTTTTAAAGAGCCTGGTCAAAATTGTTCACACAGCGCTGCAAAATTACTTTTGAGTCTCACGCTGAGGCAACATTGTGATTAGTCTTGATTTGAACAACGCTGTTATTTTGCGATGAAACAAGCGATTATGTAACTCTGACTGCAAACTTTTAAAGTGTAAAATGACATTTATGTTCAAATAAAATTCAGCTGATTCTTGATTACAGTTGAGCTTGATAAATAACTGGAAGGAAGTCAAGTTTGATGCACAGCTACTGCATATTTATACTGACTTCACACAAAAGAATACAGTCAATACACTAACCACAAAAACCCCACGTTTCTGCGTCTCTGTTGGGGAAAACTGAAAAGCTCTTATTGAGATAAATGCCACAGAAATGTCAGCTACAAATAGGCAGCTGTCATGGTAACTCCAATATCTTACATCTAACCTTTTTTTTTCTGCCTGCTCCAGCTCACTGAGGACTGGTGAGCACACAGAAACCATGGCAACACCTCAGAGAGGGGAAAACAATCTCACCATATTCACTCATTCATAATTACAATACACTCTCTCTCTCTCACACACACACATTTGATGACTTCTTCACTGTGTCAGAATAAAGGGAATAATAGTGAATCTGCCAGCACATGCAGTGGGCTGCATGGCAGTGCTGGCAGGTTCCCTATAGAAGAGCAATCTGACGTGAAACGCTCGTCCCATGAGGCAGTGCACTCAGCTTATCAACGTGATTCATCCTCCTGATAACACGGTGTCTTAGGGCGCTGCGCAGTGTATGATGATGGGCCGGGGGGTGGGGGTGGAGGGGAGGGGTTTATTTAAAAAAAAAAATTTTTTTTTTGGGGGGGGGGGGGGGGGGGACGTTCCAAAAACCCCCTCCCCCCCCCCTTTTCCCCCGAATCAGAAAAACCTCTTGTGGGAAAAAAAGGTTCTTCCCCTTGTCT
>JBBMJY010000011.1:11052123-11108158 GCA_037833715.1 Toxotes lorentzi
CCCCCCCCCCCCCCCCCCCCCCCCCCCCCCCCCCCCCCCCCCCCCCCCCCCACGTTAATAAAACACGCTTACTGCACACTGTTTATCATCAGCAGTTTAGTGAACGAAGTAGGGGAACAGAAACAATACGACTATGTTTACTAGTCATTTCTGATTCTCACTCCCTGTGGGATGTCTCACAAATTCCTCTGTCATTCAGCACGACACGAATTCACTCCCTGTTGCTTCCCGCACATGTCTAACAACCTCGTAACAACAACACTCCTCACACTCCTCACCCTATTGCGGTACACATTATGTCCTGGTCCTGACATGTTACAGCAGCTGGAGTTGCATGCTACGCTGGCTGCAGCCCGGGGGAGCGTGTAGCTGCCGCTCTCCCCTGATGACACGTGGATGTTTAATTGTGGTATGCTGCGCGTGCACCTGAGCTGAAACCTGAGGGTCTTCCAGGCTTGGTTGGAGAGTTGACGGTGGGTGGGGTGGAGCAGGGTAGGGAGGGGGGCGTGTGGGGAGGTGGTACCGACCGGAGAGGACTGCAGGATGACCAATAAACACATTCAGGTCTGAGCCGTAAACGGAGAGCTGCGGAGCGCGAGAGGGCAGTCTGAGAAACTTGAGGCGCTGTCCATGGTGCTGAATCGCCGACAGCCCCCGGCGTCCCCTCTGTCTGTGAGGGGACAGACGACCCTGTGAGCGTCATCTTTTCCACCGACCTGCTCATACCTGAGCTCACCGATGATCCACGATCCCGAGGATGATGAAAGGCAACCGGATCGGTTCGGACATCTCTTAGCCTGCGTGAGGACATGGACGGGGGACTTGTGGATTTAAACATGAAATGAAGAATCTGTCTGGGCTCGACAAAATGTTTGCGAAGACATCATCTGTTACACACTTTGGCTGCTTATCTGTTCATTGAACTGACCGGCTCGGGCCCCGATTCAGCCAATAACCATTCATCAAAGGAAAATCCAACATGTTATAAAAATGAACTACAGTCGTTTAGTTGCCCTTCAAGCATAAGAGACCAGCGTTTTTTAAACCCAAGAAGAACAACGAAATCCACCAAGACATGGCTCGTCTGATTGTTTTGGTCAACTCCGTGGTCCTGTTGCTTTTTGGCAGCGACATGTTCTTGGTAGGAGCAAGTAAGTATAAGTCAAACGAATAACCGTGCACTTTGGAGCCTTGTAAAATGCACCATAGTCAAAGTATTACAAAATGTAAGTCTAATGAGGCTTTTAATGTATTTTAATCTGCACCTGAGGATGCACTTAAATCGTTTACACACGTGAAAGAAGACCTAAAATATTTCTGTATGCTCAGGTCTACTTCTAACACAAGTAGCCTATATCATCAATATTCAGACTTTCTTTGAATAATTCAGAAAAAAAACAAGTCACGGTGTCTATTTTAATATATCCTTTTTGTTTTACAATTGAATTTAAAACTATATAATAACGCTAAGAATAACATTAGCAGTTTGCCCTTCTTATGCATCAAATAATAGTTAAAAAAAACAGCAAGTTTACAGCCTTTTCCTATTGTGTCTGCTCAGTTGGAAGGCACTTTTCTCTAGATCTTGAGTGATGACTGCTTTCACTAAAGAAAGACCATTTCATTCTTAAATTGTGGTACAAGTGAAGAATGTGGCTTTAAAAAGCTCTAAACCTGGGCCAAAATATACAAGGTTATTCACTTCTCTTGATTGGTGTGCCATAGAAACACCAGTTGCAGAGCCAACATGTAAAAATGATCACCTGTTATCACTCACAAGCTCAGCTTCAGTCTTACTGCTTATGGATCTTTCCTATTTCTGTCACACAGATCTTCTCTTACTGCATCTGTATGCGTGCATCCACAGTATCTCTGCCTCTTTATCTAACTGTCTACTTCTATCGCTTCCTCCCCCTTTTCTCTCAAGGGAACTGAGTCCTACATGTGATAGTGCCTTGAGAGAATCAGATTGGCACTTCACTGTTTCTGTGGGTGTGTGTACTGTCTGCCTGAGACAACTATTCAGAGCCTTTGCCATGTCCTGTGCTGACATGTGAGATGCAAGAAGCCTCTCTGATCTCATTGGAGTTCTGCATGGGGTTGTCAAGAGCAGGAGGAAAGAGGGACTGCTTAAAAAAATAAACATGGCACTCATAAATATAAATTTGTCTGGTGCAATGAGCTTCAAAGTAAATGAAAATAAATGGTGAAGTCATTACTGCCACCCCTATGCATGCGATGAGACTATGGGATTCACAGTGACACGTTTTTCAGAGGAGGGTCTAAATTAATTGTAAGCCTCTTTGGGTCATGGTGAGGATGTCCATAAAAATTTCTACTTCACCGAAGCAGGAAAGGGGAGAATTTCAGTGAGGTCTTTCTTAGGTAACACAATTAGTGACATTAAGTTAAATGATTTAAAAGTGGTCCAGAATTATGTTGAATGATGGTGAAAGCTAGCATTCAAAAATTCTTTCATCTCAAGTACTGAAATTTGTTCTCACTCATCCATTAAGCTCGCTTTTCAACATGAGTCATGATTACACAAGAATCTGCCTGTCATCGGTCTTTAAATCTGGATTGCAGACAAAATTGCAGACTTGTAAGAAAAAAAACCTGGAGGAATGACATTTGTAGCAGATGATCATGTGTTAGATTGAGCTTCCAATATTTGAATGTCATTTCGAAAAATCCCAGACTAAACCTAAACTGAGACAAATGGTACAAACCCACACAAGTTTCATTTCCAAAACTCACAAGAACTTCCTGAATGGGAAAAACCACATTTACATTTACACGGTCTGAAAACAAGCATGCTGGAAAATGAATCCCACACCAGAGCTTCAATGCGAATTAGAATTTATTTGATTTATTTGGATGGCCGGGCTCATATCATTCTTCAAATTGGCAATCTGCTCTTCATCATTCTCGTGACACATTCTTGACAAAAAGACGTTCGCTATTAGAGCTGAATCCAATGAGTGAGGGCCAATATTTGCTCATGTTGCTATAATTTTATCTGCTGTCACATGGCAGACATTTTACAAATGGCCAGAAATAAAGGAGATTAGAGCGTGCAAAAAAAAAATAATTTTATTCATATGGTGTCTTGTTTAGACGTCTGAATAACCAGCAAAACCAACTATAGCCAATAAAATGAATGATAAAAAGCTCTTAACTGATTGTAAACAAATGTGCTCCTGTGTCTCAGTGCCTGCTGGCCTTAATGCTTGGGATGATGAAGTAATGTTGGCTTCCAGCTGAAAAGCCTCAGGGTTTGGCCAATGATTACATTAACCTTAGTCTGGCACCTGGTCCCATCTGGTTCCACTGCTGTTTCGCAGCCTCTGGGTCTGTGAGAAGGAAGACAGAGTGTACCTAAAGCAGGGGAAAGTAAGTGTCGCTCCTGTAAAGAGGCTCTGAAATGTACAGGGAAAGGAACTGAGCCACACTTGGCTGGACAAATCTTTCCATCTATAATTCTACATAGATACTTCATACAGTTGTTGCTGCACTAGATAGATACTAATGCATTAGAGTTTGAGCATTAGGCAAAGATCATCCAAAGTCACGGCTCCCACATGGCATCATATGTGAATGAAAAGCGGGATCTCGGAAGGGAATGGATTCAGAGATTTAAAAAAAAAAAAAGAAGATGGTCTTCAAAGTTAATATGGGGGCAGACAGTGCTGCAGTTGAGATAAAACCAGCGTGACACTGCTTAAGAGTAGCAGGTGATTTGCAACACCACAGCCTGCGAGCAGCTGTGTGACAACCACCCGCTGCACAGAGAACATTTAGACTTTCCTCGTGTTTGAAGCAATATGAATTGTGCACGGTTGTGAGTTTTGTTGTGTTGTTAGGGAGCCGATCTATCATTTAGAGGGTTTACATCCATTAAATAATGAGCTGAGAACTCATTCATGTAAGACTTGATGCTGTTTGTAAAAATCAAGCTGTAGCAGCACCTGTCTTTGTGCAGAGCATTTACAGAGTAACAGAGGAAATGTCAGTTTATCACATTCTGCTCTGTAAATGAGCACCTAAGCTTTTAAAATGTCACATTATAATTGTTTCTTAAATGGTGCCAAGAAAGCATAGAGCACAAATCGATATGTACCAGCACGCCACTGCACATGAACTTTATCAGTCCCAGAGAACATAAATGTGTCTTTTAACGTAGACAGAGAATACATGTTGAACTGCGAGAAGGTCATTGCCTCTGCTTTCACACTTTCTGCAGAAATGCATGGAATCACGATGTCTTTTTGGCATCCAGATACCGTATCTATTTACAAACAGTGATGACCCTCCCCCAGTGACATTTCTATTTTCTCATTAGTGCTATCATCCAATAACACACGTCAGCTGCAAAAAGCAAACACAAAAAGGCAGATATATTACATTTTGAACTGGCTACACAATTCCACCTTAATACTTTTCTTTTCGGGCAGAATCAAATTAAACACAGAAGTGGCTCCTGGAGAGCTGACATGTCACCTGTCAAATTGTGGTCCTGCCAAATCCGTCAGGTGACATAATTTCCAGTTTTCTACTCACATCTCATTTTTCTGCTTCTGTTTAATCAGTGAGTCATGTTTATCCAAGGTGGCCTGAGATCAAAAGCTGTGCAGGTGAATCTAAAATTTTATAGATCATAAAAACATATCCTATGCTGCAAGAACATAATATAAACACCCAATAAATAAACTCCGTTTAAAACAGGATGTATCGCACAATTGTGCAACACAAGCAAATATAGAGGTGAAAATTTAAGATGCCACATCCGTACCTCACTCTAACAAATTCAAACTGGGCTCCTTTCCACGTGGCTTCTCAGCCATTCAGAGATCCAGCAGCAGTTTCACAATCACTCCGTGTGCACTATGCTTAGATGGTGAGGAGCTAATATGCGCGGCTTTGGCTATATGCTATGATTCATCCGGGCAGTGCACCAACGTCCCAAGAGGGTGTTACCATTTGTTTGCACTGACACACTCCTCGGCTGCTGTGACCTATTGCTGTTTGATTTCAGATCTTACATAATGCATTCTGTGGAGTGGGGGTTACTCAGGACATGTGGCCAATAACAAATATTGAAGTATCCACAATGGCACTTATTACTGCAGAAGCGAACATCAAACAAGCTGGAGGGGAACAATGGGAAGAGGACCGAACAATTGGACCTCACATCAATAAAAACATTTGCATTAGAAAATCACTGAGCTACACTTGTCATCTGTTGTCTGCTCTAGAGCCAACAGTGATTCAGTTTCGGAAACATCAAGACAGTTCTGTTCAGTTTCTAGTTTATCATAAGCTTCTGAAACAGAGACTGAATAAAAACGACAATATCAGTTTTTGTTGGCTTCATCTCCTCTGATTCTTTATCTTCTAAAGTCGCCTCACCCAGACACTTCAAGTTGAAAGTATACTTGTGCTGGTAACAACATCATATAGGAAGAGGGCACTTATACATTAGAGATGATTCATGGCCTGCTTCGACTGAACCGTCACTTGCTCTATCACGAGTAAATGACCCACAGACAATGCATCATGGTTACTGGCAGCTTTTTTTTTTTTTTTGCCCACGTGTGGCTGTCTCTAACCCCCATTACCTAAAGGACAACGGGCTTCAAGAGAAATGAGAGTGACCTGTCTTAGACAAATGTTGCACTTGATCCTGCAGCGCAGGGACACACACTGATGGCAATCAAGGCTTGACAGCGTTTGCTTGTTAAGGACAGAATCAGATTTCTGCTCTCAAAACAAATGAATACCCTTGTTATGCAAGCGTGGATTTTATAAATGCAAGGCTGTTCGGTGTGAGCATTTTATAACGAGATCTAATATTTGAAAAAATGAAATTCTGGTATGCCAAAAAATACATGCAATTACAGGATCATTAGCACGATCATCAAATGTTCATGACACTAAATTAACGGTCGTTTGGATACTTGCCGAGGGACACAAGGACGCAGAGACCATTATTCTAAATGTATGTATGACTGATCCCTCCCCAGTTCTCCAAAGATCAAGGACAATTTATTCTATGTGTCTTGCCCTCCCTCTTAACCTACTGTACGTCTGTCTTAACGCATTACACCACCTGCTTCCATAAAGGAGCTTTTCATACATATGGACAAAATGAGACACCTTTTGACCTCTTGATACCACTGTTACCAACGGCAAAGCCTGTCTTTCTCTCCATGCTCTCTATCACCTGCGGTTCACGATGCCACGAGGGCTGAGGCAGGGAGACCGATAGCCCTTGTCTGACCCCAGGGGCTTGCGATCTGTTTCGATGTCACCTTTAGCAAGGGACACAGAGGCCATCGGTGATTGTCTCCGAGATTAAAAACAGACCGAAGAGAAAGACAGAGTAAGAGAGAGAGAGTGAGATAAAAGAGGAGACACGGTGAGATAAGAAGAAAGGGATGTGAGAGGGACTGAGCTAGGAAACTGCAAAGCATTTGAAATGGTTCCCAGTTTCATCATTTTGTCTTTCAACTTTCTCTCTCAAGTGCACTTCTGCGATGAAATATTGTCCTTGTAGAGCACATGCCTTTGGCTGTCATCTCAAGACAACTGTGTTACGGGTTATTACAGCCCTGCCCTCATGAGTTAATGAAAAGCGTTTGAAATACAAATTGACTGTACAGCCGTCAATTAATAGTCACTTTGTAGTGAACTGCTCCAGAAATCTGTAACTAGAAATCTTACAACTGGTACTTAGAGCAGCTGTGGTTACAACTAATTAGTTTCTTCTGTATACTTTCATGCTGTGTCTTGTCTTTTTTCGTCATTATTTTTCACACATCTGACAGTGCAGGACATTTCCACTCAGCTGACCCTCTCCACATTGCATCAGTTACCTTCTGTGACAACACACACAAAGTCCTACATCAATGACAAAAGCCCTGTGGATGGCCTGCAGGTCCCCCATCTGCCCGGCCAATACAAAGTCACCTATCCATCTGACCTGAGCGATTGCTTGGGGACTGTAAAGCCTTACAGGCCCTTCTATTGGTTCTGCCACTCTCTGCTTCCCCTGCCTTTTTGCTTCCCAGGCTTTTGTCTCCACTTAACAATCAGCGCATCCACCAGCAATCAAATCGTGATAAATGGCTGCAAAGTGACAGCAAAAGAAGGAACATATCCCTGTCTCAAGGAGGTGGACATGAAATGGACACAGTGGCAACTTGTCTGAAAACTGTGATGATACTAATTTGTAATCTAATTTGTTTCATGGGACACAACTTGGTGCAGTAATGTGCAGTTGTTACAGAATACTAATAATTTGTTTTGTTCTGACGATGCCTTTGAAAACTGTTGTATGTGTGAGCCTATGTAGTAAGTCCTCCCCGTTTAGGACAGGAGAGTTTGTTTAAGCATGAGCAGTACTGAGTTTAAGTAATGCAGCTGCAATGACAGAGGAAAGTGAGATTACTGCAGTTGTGCAGTTGTGCATATGGATTTTATCTGGAGATTTTCACAAATATAGGAATGTTAGGAGGAAAATAAAAACTCCAATCTGGAGCTGAAATGATTAACTAATCAATGTACAGAAAATTAACTGGCAACTATTTTGACAATCAAAAACAAATGTTTAAATAGTTTTTCTTTCTCACAAATGCCCAATATTGACCAGTTCAAACTTCTCAATTGCAAGGACCTGCTGCATTTCTTTGTTTTAAGTGATAATATATTGAATATCTTTTTTTCTGTTAGTCAGACAAAAAAAAAGGCTAATCAAAATTATCATATTGGACTGAATCACAACTGAAAATATTCATTAGTTTCGGCCCTTCACCAAAACAAGCACACTATAACTACAGAGAGGTGAACACAGCTAGTCTTTTAAAATTAGACTTTCAGCCTGGATCACTTCCAGATCATATAAGACCTCACAGCAAACTATGGAACAGATGCAGCTTAGTTCAGGGTCACTGTAATTTTCTAATATATCCACAACGCCAACCAAATATACTTTGAAAATACGATTTGTGAGAATCAGCTATTCAGCCTTGATTCAAACACCTGTGGTGAGTTAGCGCCAGTGTAATAGTAGAGTCTTTCCAGGTGCAGTGTGGGCACAGATGGCATGGATAATTCAATATCTAGCAGTTAGATTAAGAGACAGCTCTGTTTCTGTTTCCTCTCCTCCAGACCGGCCACCAGCTCCTGTCAATGTGTCTGTCATGCACCTGCGGGCCGACTCGGCAACCGTGTCCTGGGAGGTTCCAGAGGGAGACATAATAATTGGCTTCTCTATCTCACAACAGGTCAGTCCTACACTTCCAATGTAAATCAGAGAGACCATGGAAAAGTCAGCAGAACAAGTCCATAAAAGAGAAATGGCACCAGGTTTATTTTTAGCTATAGTCATTTGTGGTTTGGCATTGAGCCTTCATCAGGTCCTGCTGAAATTTTGTTGGCACACCACACACCCAAGTAGGTACAATGAAGAAGTGCACCTGGAATCAGTTTTCTGTTACGTCACATTTCTTGACATCCTGTGGAACACACTGGGATAAAAGGTGTTTGGGCAACTGAAGAAAATATTTTCAGACAATGAAACAATAATTTGATCACTGACTGAACTCTATAGAGGAAAATATGCATGATCAGTAAATACTTTTTACAATTCAATTTGAAAAGCTTTCCATACTGAGTAAGTAGTAGCACGTATGCACAAGATCCTGGGTGTACAAAGATGTGTTTTCATTTGAATATGTATTCTTAGGTACCCCTTAAAGCTTTGCTCAGCATGGAGAAAGGCTGACTAATCTTGCCTTCAAGCCTGGAGACAGAATAAAACTTAGCATGGTCGATTAGTCAAGAGAAAACAAGGATGTAATGTGAATGCACATAAGCATGTGAGGCTGCCAAACGGCATTTTTTAAACAGGCGAACCAATGAATGCTTACACTGAATGATAGAATGCCATATGCTGCTGTAATCATGTTTACGCTTTATGCAACTCAAAACATTATGCAGCCATTTAACTTTGCTATTGACTCCGTGCGGCTGATACGCCGTATGCAGCACCCAAACATCTCACCTTAGGGCTGTTCATCATGCTCCGCAGCTGAATTTGAACACGTTTGGTAATTGCATTGAGTGTATATGGCGGCTTAATCATTACATTATTCGCTGCTTCCTGAGACTAACAAGCTTCTTTATCAGATCCCTCAGTCGAGCAGGGCCATAAATAACACATACGAAAACATCTGGCTCAAAGCCACTTGAAGTGCAGATGGGCTAGAGAGTGTGCAAAGAAAGAGAACTCTCTGCATGAGAGCAGGAGGAATAATTTTCATTGCTCTGGGTCTTGATTGCTCCAATAACATTCTGAAAGGTCAAAGACAAACTTTGAGATCTTGTGTCTCGAGGTACTTGCAGTCCAAATTAATCAGAATATTGACTCCACAGCTTTTCAATTTCCAGTCAAGACTCCATATGGCGAAAATGAAGTGCCAACTGTTAATATAATAAAATACTCAGCATGTCATTCTCCAGCACTTTTGAACATTTTCTGGTTGGTCACCTCAGTATCACATTGTTATTCTCCATATACAGGTACATGATTGTTTTTGCCTTTCTAATGGTGACGGAGGGTCATACATCATTGATGCAATGTTGCCCTGTAAAGATAAAATTCATAAAGTGAAGATACAAGAATTTGGAAAGGAGAAAGTGTCTTCCTCAGGGACACATTTGTCTGTGGTCACCCTGATCACCTCAACAGCCATTGTTCTGACATTTTATCTACTCAATAGATCACTAGTCCACTCTGTTGTTTTCTACCCCTCTTCCAATACCTCAGAGGCAGGACGGACACATGCAGCGATTCATTCGGGAGGTCAACACCACCAGTCGCTCTTGCGTTCTTTGGGACCTGGAGGAGGAGACAGACTACATCATCCAGGTCCAGTCGATTGGTCTCTACGGAGAAAGCCAAGCCAGCAAGAAGGTCCATTTTCGCACCCTCAAGAAATCAGACCGCTTCCCCTCCAACAGCTCCAACCAAGGTATGCTGCCCTGAGATGCATTAATAATTACTTACGGCAAAAGTTCATGTCTCTGTGTGTGTTCAGGGACAATAACAGGTAGGTGTTTGTGTTTCCTTAAATACTATTAAACCCTTGTTAAATCTTTAAAAACTAAAGTGTACTGCATTATCTTTTTAATATCAGTATTAAATCCTTTAAAAACAGGTTTTGCAGGTATTTGTCCATAAACCAAATTACTGATGAAAAATCAGGAGATCACCAAAGGTCATTAGGATTCAATTCATCCTCTTGGTACCAATAGCTGTTGGTACATATGGGGCTGTAATGGGTGACATGAATGGTCAATGTGGTCAAACTAAAAAACCTCCAGGCTAAGTGATGTCTGCACAATATGGATTTGTCCATAGAGATAAAATAAAAAGTACTTGCAAGTAGAAACCCTTGTTAGGAAGATAACCAGCTGTTTGTTTTGGTGTCTTTGTGGGATTTGTCATCACAACAACAAAAATACAATTTAACTGTCGGGTGTTATATAAGTTCACAATCTCCACTCAAGTCAACAAGCTGCAATAATGTTTGTCAAAATGCAGAATAAATGTTAAGATCACAACAGGTCACTGCATCAGTTTTTTGTTTTTTTTTTGACAGTGCTGTTACATAACATAATGCTTTGCTTTTAATTCTACATGGTATGTCACAGGCCTTTTTTCCCGAGACCCATTACAGACACTTTTCCTGCTAAAGCCTCTTCTGGCTGTTGAATGCTCTTAAGCGCCCTGACATTGGAAATGAGGTACAGCGCCAACATAAGTGCCAGTAACCTGAAGCCTCCTCTCACAGCGTCTCTCTTGGGGGTGGGGAGGGGGGCTCTATGTACTTCTTGCAGGTTTATTTTCTCCTAGACGCCAATTCATTATTGACAGACTCCTTAAGCATGGCTGCAGGCAAGCCTGTCTGAATTTAGGCAACTCTATATCACTTTGGGTGCCTATTCAGGATTCTGACACACACTCTAAAACACTTCAGACTCAGTGTCTGGGCTCGGCTCACAGGCTGAAGGAAAGATGAGGACCGTGACCAATAGAGAATAGGTTTAGTAGCTCTGAGTTTTTCTACAGCACAGATGAGGCAAGAGTGAGAAAAAGCCATTTGCTTTCTATTATAAGCAGTTGTTAAGGGTCTTCATGTTAGAAGAAAACTAAACTGCTAATCTGCACTGCATTAGTTCAGCCATGATTATGGGATGAGTCAAATACATGAACTCTTAAAAATGATGGCAGCTTGGGTTTGACATTGGTCTGGAATCAGGTGCAATGCTTCAAACAATTTTTCCTCTTTTATTTTATGGTCTGGTCGAGGTTGCGAATAAGTGCTGATGCGAGTGAATCATGAATGTTTCTCTTAAGCTGACTCAGGTTGGCTACCATTAGTTAAGCTGGCAAGATCAGCCAAAGTGAAAGAAACTAATTCAAGCTCAAGTTCAACACAAGAGGCTGTGCCTCGTCCATTAAGCTAATACAGACACTGGCATTACACTCCTGTCCTGTCGCTTTACAATAAATCTCAGGAAATTATTTTCTGTGGTTATTTTTGAAATTAAAAACAATGAAGTTTAGAAAACTAACCAGCCATCCACATCGGCACAAATTGCTGGGCATGAAAAGACTTATGGTCTGGGCCTTAGTACTTTTTCAAGACTTTTAAAAAAGATTCACTATGCAACATTAATCAGGATTTGTAGCCCCCCCTGAGTCATCCAAGTGGGTCAGAAAAACAGCCCATTCAGTGGATGTGCTTCATTTGTGGGAGTTTGCTTTAGTAAAAGGAGAAGCAATCAGTGTCAGCTTTCCATAAATCTAAAGGCACCACTGCTGACTCCTCATGCCCTGTTTTCAAAGTTCAATCACATCAAGTTTTTTTTTTTTTTTTTATGTAGCTCTTGTCAATTTATTATTCAGCTTCTCATTTCATGTTTGGCTCTGTGTCATTGTACATTTTAACTCTGATATTGTCAGTAAATTTACTAAGAGTGACACACACACACACACACACACACACACACACACACACACACACATACACACACACATCACCTGAGAAAAATCCACACACAGTTGTGACTAATAGACCATTAACAGATAGTCTATTTATTTTTAATCCCAGTTTGAGATAATAACCCAAGCAGAATAACTACACAGACAAACTCATTGATGGAAAATATTACCACAGGTCCAATCTGTAAAACAAAAAAAGTAACACAGCCTTAGTATGTAAGCAAACTACAATAATGTCATGAAACATAACTAATAATACTTCAGAGATACGTCCTGTGGCTGCACATCCTAAAAACCAAAAGTAAATCTACATTAATTAGGGTAATAATACATGTATCCACACTGTGAACAGGGTGACTCAGTTGTGGTCAAGCTGCAGTTTGCTATATTGCATCAGTTTGCTAGCTTATATGGCTATGGGCAATGCTAAGTACAATTTGTTTACTTGTCCAGAGATAGTACTTTTCTATCTCAGCATCAGCACTGAAGCTCTCTCCACCATTTAAAGTACTAAAACACTTTGGAATTGCAAACTTTTTACCGGAGCTTTTCCAAAAGTGCAGATCTACCCAACATGGTGCTTAATAATACAGATAAAAAAAAAAAGGCAAAAACGTAAGGATGCCTCATGTCAGCCAAAGTCTGTTGTTGAGGGAAAATAATTACACTAAATTTAATAAATATACATTGTCAATGCACAGTATTTCTGTCCCTCACAAGCAAACTTCTGCATTCATATAACCATCCTAAGTTGACTCATGACGTGAAGCTCACAGGCTGTAAACATCACCTTTGTTGCTTCAGTGGCAGCTATTGAGGTAACAGGCGTTGATGAGCACAAGTTGTCTATCATCTATCCAAAGATACAGTGGAATATTATTGATAACACCTCTGAATAAATTACAGTGGGCAACAGTACAGGTACTGCGTCTCACATATAACTAAATCCACCGCCCTGCAGAGATCCAAAGTGACCCATTTTCACCAAGCATTCACCCACATATTAAGCCCAGAATTAGGCTGTCTGGTTGTGATGAAGGCCTAAAATTAGGTTATTAAACTGTTTTCCTGGTTCATCATTGCATTTTCTCAATATTAAAATATAAATGAGCCCATTAAAGAGCCAGAGGGACATCTGATTACCACGAGGGAGCAAGAAAATGTTAAGTTAAAAAGACAACAGACATCCTAACCCTTTAGTGGGCTCCAAGGTCATCAGCACTCCTTTGAGACACCTTTTTTTAGCCACAATTAATTCTCACAACTGCTGAAAAGAAATCTCTGTTGTTTTTTGGAAATAAAACGTCTGTCTTTGGAAAGATTTTGCCCACTTGGAAAGGATGTTTAGAGAGTTTCCTCAACAGCATACAGTATATATCCTTTATTAACCTTAACCTTAAAGTGGCATTTTTCTTCTCTGGTTCTTGCTGCTGACCATTGTTTAAAAGACTAAGTTAAAAAGACCTTTTAATCTAGCTGGCAGCAGCATCACAGAGTCATTTCAGAGACCCTTTGTCACAGCCAAGTGCCTATTGAAAATAAATTGATTTGCGGTATATACCAGACATTCCTAAGAGCCAGAGCCATGATACTCATGAATCAATAATGCTTTTATTTTTTTCCTCAATGCAATTTTCTTTGATAATTTGATTACATTACATATGCCGCCGAATGTATACCTGGCCAGGCCAGATTCAGAATCCATCTACTTCATATAAAGCATTTCCTGGCTAGATGTGCACCATGTGCTGTTGTAGAATTTAAATTTAAATAGGCTACTGTCGATTTTTTTTTTCCTCCAGGATCAATATGTCTTTCCAAAGTCTATTTCAACTCCATTAGTTCCATGGAAAGCTTTTAATCAGAGAATATATTTATGTGCTTTGCCTGCCCTTCAAGAGGGAGGTATGTTGTGCTGTGGCTCTGGCTTTCAGACTGAAAAACTTGCTGCATTTTGGGACGGTTTATTGTTATTCAAGCAATTTCTACAATTTCTACAGTGTGTCTGAACATTTGCAAAGTCAAAACCTTTTGCAGGATTCAAAGATCATTAAATTTAATGAGTTCCAGGCTGATGAAGGCACTTCTTGAAATACAAGGGATTTATAATGAAGGATCTAAGGATCTATGATAAAGGGCAGTAAATGAACATGTTGCTTTTGTTAGCATGAACAGTGATGCCAAGGTCTATAGAAAAATGTCCGTATATGAGATATAAATAATTCCCCAACTAAAGACATGAAACTGCTGAAAATGTTACCTGCTGCCACTAAGCTGTCAAACGCAACTGCTGCTCCGCGCAAGAGAGCCCCCCCAAAAAGAGAGAATATTTTCAAAGGATGGATGCCTTGAGCAGTCAAACCTAACTAGGTAGGTGGTCCCCTTAGACACAATTACTGTGTGATACTTCAAAAGAGATGCCAAGCTGTCTTTGCTGAGTCAGAAGCTACACCTACAGCGGGCTCCCATTAACAGCGCTGAGACAAAGGTGTTATGCCCACCTTTAGCTCCCTACAAAATATTCCTTTAAGTTTAACAGATACATCATTTTATCACCAAGTTTAGTTTTATGTAAGTTAGTGGCACACTCATTTGCCCATAGTTGGCAAATTGGTGACAGTTGAACCAAAACAATTAGCTCAGTGCAACTACTTTGATAATCGAGTACTCGTTCAAATACTTTTTCAAGCACAACTGCCAAACATTACCTAATAGCAGTCAATTAAACCAGGGTTTGCTGCTTTGTTGATGGTCAGTCCACTCAACAAAGTCCACAGGAGACATCTATGAACAAATTTTTCAAATATATAGCTCAGTTTAGTCACAGGAAAACTTTGTTTTTGAGTTGAACCAGTTTAAAACGTTTTACAGAATAATGAATTGAAAATTGTCTTCGGGAAACATAATGTGAGAATAAGTCAGTAGATGCATCGTTGTGACAACAGTACAGCATCCCTGCTGTGTTGTTACATGGTTTCCTGACACCGTTCACTGCCACAAACAACATGATGGGATTCGGGATGAGCAGAAGGAAGGTTAAGTAATTACTAGGGCAGAGCATTTCAAGAAAAAATACTTCTTCACAGGGAACTGTTCTACTTCTACTTTCCTTACTTTTTAAGAAAAGATGATAGTCGCATAAACTACTCCATTTTCTATAATTTAATTACAATTTGAAAATCATGGCACACCCCCATTAATTATCTCAACACAAACTCTTTGGTGTACTGGAGCAGCTGCGTAATTCTCTAGCAAAGAATCACACAGCATATTTGAGTGTGCTGCCAACATGAAATATGTATGAAACAGCAGCGGGACATGTTATTCAGGTCATCTGGAAATTCTGTTTATTCACTCTGTGGTATGAAACCTACAGCATTAAATATGCACATGTAAACCCTGTATATCAGCATCCTGCACAATATGCACGCACCCAAGCACATTTTTAAGTTATGTGTGATCATTAGGTAGACTATATATTATAAAGAAGAACAAGAAGTTCTGCTGCCAAGTCTTGCAGAGTACAAAAGCCTCCAAGATTACGTTATACTGAAACAGCCTTTGATGTGCTGTCATCATTTCTATAGGCGTGAACCCACCTCAGAAATATCATGTCAGGATGTAAATCCAGTCTCTCACAGAGAAGGAGAGCTAAAGTAGTTTTTGACTTTGAGAAGATCAAAATGAATTAAACAGGTGTTCATATGCAGAAGAATTAGTCGGTGAATAGTTTATTATTGAGCTGTCTGGGTTCAGATAGAGGAGATGTAGGAGTAATAAACTGGAGAACAACTCGACGCCATATTAAGCAGTGACCTGAGTCCTGACCTGACATTTAAGAATAATGTGCAGTCTGATATTGACTCTCAAGAGCTCATTGTCATGTTTTATCTGCTTCATTCTCTTTAAGCTTATTTTTTTTATCTTGTGTTTATTTTGCTCCTTTAAATCCGAATAGAAATGTGTCTTTCTCCCAATACCGGCCATGAAGTATTTTACTGTAAGAGACTGGGGATAAAATCTACAGCCCGAGTTAGCCAAATCAAGTGGATGCCTTGATTTAGGCAGTTGTGTTTAGGTTTACTGCTGGTGTTTTGTCCCACCAAAAAAACTACACGACTACATTAGGAGCCTACAAGGAAATAGTGTCCATTGTTTCGTGTTTTTCCTGAATCTCTTCCAGAGAGGTGGTAAGTGCCAAGTTAGCATAGTCAGAATGGCCACAGCAATGAAGGGATCCACACTATTACCAAAGACTAAAAAAAAACCAGGCAATACAACTGACCCCACTCCGTAATTGCTATCATGTGAAGAGAGCTGACAGTCTGGCATTTGTGGCCAGTTTCTTGACAACTTGATTCACTAAATGAGGCAATTGGGAAGAGTGGTGCTCTGGAAGAGTTCCATCCATGAGGGTTCAGAGATAGTTTGGAGAGTGAAAACAGGCCCATAGTCAATCCACTTAAAGGAGGATTAATGCTACGAGACTAATATGTGGTAATGCCCACCACTGACGACTACAGTTTTTGTTAAATGGCATGACCGTCATGAGAGATAAGGATAGTGTCCACTTTTGCTGGTCCTTACAGACAGAATTTGAATTTTAAATCTTACGTTCATCAGAAAATCCAGTAAAATAAATCTGCAAACGGCACTACGTATGTGAAGGGTACAGTGCTCAGTTTTTACTGTGGCATATTGGTGATATTTCAAGTCTGTAATAATGTTTGTGGGCTGCATTTTAATGTTCAGTGTATCTCATATTTGTCCTATTTATCCGGCTATTTGTATTCAGTATTTAGAGTTCATAAGTTTGCATTTACTGTAACCGTCCCGTCTGTCCTCTCTCCTAGATGACCCCACTGTGCAAGGCCTGGACAAGTCACGGCATCTACAAACAGGAGAGATGATCATAATTGTGGTGGTCTTGGTCATGTGGGCAGGTAGGTTTTTAGACTGTGTGTGGTCAAAACAGAAAACTGAGGACAAAAGAACAGAAAAGAGCATAAGGACTTAAAGGCCCTGACAAACCTATTTTGAAGTGGGCGGGTCCTTTTGGGAAAGGGCGATCCATGCACCAATCACACACGTTTTTAGGGACTTCAAGGATGAAAAAAACCTTTGAATTTTTTTTTTTTTTTTTTTTTTTTTAATCAAAATGTCATCAGTCAGTCCAGGCTAGGCACCTGATGTTTGATCTGCAATACTGGTGATACTGTCTCTGTAACAACCATAAGCTCCTAGTCCTTCAGGGTGACACAGATCAGAGACACATGTGTCTCTGATCTTTTGAAGGTTATTAATGGACAGACTGTAGATCCAATCAAGTCTAATCTCTATAAAATCCAATGCCAAGCATCAGATGTTATTGAGAAGCTGTTGTCAATAGTGAAATCAAATTTAAAAAAATCCTGCTTAAAAAGCAAAAAGGTAACTGGACTTGTCCACTGAAATTGCAACGTGTTGACAACTATTGTCAGCCTCAATGATGAAGACTAATGGCGCACACCTAACAGAGGATTCACACTGAGCATTATCTAGTAGCTAAATCAATACATTGACACACCAATCAATAAGAACCTAATCAATGGATAGTCATCCAGAACAAGACCAGTAGGATCCCTCTTAAGTGGAAGTTAAAGTCCAAGAACCTAAGTAACAGAAATAAATCTGACAACTCTGAACATCCCGTCCCTTTAAGGCTTTTTCACAACAACAATGTCAAACCAACATCACACTTTTCTGAGCACTCTCTGCATCTAAGTCTCCATCCGAGAATGAGTTTCTGCTCCTTTGAGGTAGTGTACTGATTAATGAAGTGTTGAGGCACAATGAGAAGTGGCACATCTGACAGGCTGCCAGGAGCAGGGTTTCCCACCCCCGAGTACCATAGTGAGATGTTAAATAATACTAATGAGAGAAACCAAAGTAACGCGGAGGCAGTGAAGAGTGGGAGTGAAAGAATAAAAACACCTCATGTGGCGTATGCGCAATGGACTGCTCATTTGCAGCTAGTCCAGTTTAAATTCAGATTTACCTATGTATTTTATGAGGTATCAAACACCTATAAAGGTTCATAATCTGCAACATACAGTTGGTTTATTTTTATGATTATTCATTTATTTGCTCTTTTCTGTTCTTATTAAATTTCTCCTCTCTTTTATCCTTTATCTCTGTTACTTTCCGTCACTTAGTCTCTAGTGTGGATGAGCGAATCAAATGATAAAGTAATTAGGTAATGACTTTAATATCATACAATCCCATCTGCTATATTACGTAACATCTCTGTGAAGCAGCTGTTGGTTAGAAAAGTGCTTAAACTGTAGTGAAGACCTAAAAAAAACATCACGGTATTTGCTGAGCTGTGTAGCTTTAGGTGATAACCTGAGGAAAGTGTCAGTTTTAGTTTGCACATCAAAGCAACATTACAACAAACTGCCTAAATGCAAACGAATCACCTATAAAATCACGTAAATGCCACTGTAATTTAAACCTGACACAAACCAGTACAAATGTGGAACTGGCTCCTATCAACATATCTCGGCTGCAGAGACAATGACACATTGCGGAGCGCTTATATGATGCATGAATAATAATTTGTTAATTAAATGGATTACGCCTATGCTTCTGAGTATTTTTCACAGCTGCCTAGTTCTCATTACCAGAACTGTATATCAGTTTCTGCATATTTAATGATAGCGCTCTCATAGAAATTCATAACCTCTGTGAAGCAAGGCAGTTAATTGTGAGCGTACAGTACTTCCATACAGTACTAACCAACCTGGAGGCTGAACTGCAAAATGCAACAAAGCAAACTCCATGGAGAATTACCATCTTCCAAACTTTCAGATAAAGGCTCTGACATGAGACTCCCTTGGGAGCGGAATTCCATTATCCACATGGCCTTTCAACGTGCTCGGCTGGAGAAAGTGGTGACATGTCTGTAAGTGACAGTTGGCGCCTCATGACTGAATTCCTATCTTCTTCTTTGTGTGTGTGTGTGTGTGTGTATGTGTGTGTGTGTGTGTGTGTGTGTGTGTGTGTGTGTGTGCTGCACATGTGCCCATCTCTCACCTCCTGGCAGCTGTTATTGCCCTGTTCTGCCGGCAGTATGACATCATCAAGGACAACGACTCCAGCAACAATAAGGAGAAGGCCAAGCCTTCGTCAGAGAGGAGCACGCCCGAGCATCACAGTGGGGGTCTGCTGAGGAGCAAGGTGAGCATGACGCCTCTGAACGCAGCCCCACGTCACAATCAGTTCGGGAGATTTCGTCTGAATGAATTTCATGTTAAGCGTTGACACACCAGAGCATCTTCCATGTATCCCTGACACTCACAGACTCGCTCTAGTGGTCTGGAGTGTGCACCTTGAAAGGTTCTGTCATGCAGCTGTAGATGCACATAAGCAGAGTCTCTCTGTACAGACAGCAGTTTCACCATCTACATCAACTGCTGTCCATAGATGCGTTTAATGTGTCTAATGTGTTATGCACAGCAAAGTACTGATAATGTCTCTCTTTCAGTTGTACAGTATACTGTGCTGTTTTTAAAGTACTTTGCAGCAGAATCAATTTCCTCCTCTGAATAACAACATTAATGTAATCTAATCTATGTGCTCAGCCAACGCATGCTGCCATGAAGTGGCCACCTCCTCAGCACTTCATAACTGCAAACCTGGTTATGCTGGATATTAATGTGATTACTGTGATTCTGTAAAATACAGACACATCTACAGATGACACAGCTTGATAAACACTCAAATATTGGCCCAGTGATTTGTCCAGTGATAGCCATGTGCAACACTGCCCAGACATTCTTAGGAATTTCTGGTATATGCCTCCAATCAATTTAGTTTCAGTAGGAGGTTCTTAGCTGTGACAAAGGATCTCTGAAATAGCTCTGTGATGCAGCTGCCAGCTAGGTATATGTCAACATATACCTCTCCTGGCTTAGGATAAACCTCCCAGAACCTTCTCTCCAGGGATTTACTCTTCCACACATTCTTATATAAAATAGATTAACAAGACATGGCATCTATCCTACAGATGTAACCACAGGAATCTCACAGGGACCCATGTCTTAACCACAATCAAGATGCTTACAAAAAAACACAAAAGCAATGTGTTTGTTACAGAAAAACATGGCTGCTGCATGACATAAGAATGACCAATCAATAATCAAGGTCACTGATGATAAACATCTGATATTTCTTTGAATGAGATTATCACTGTCTTCTGGCATTTAAATACTGCTACCTGGGTTCACCGCTCTAATCAGTCTCCTCAGCTAGAAGCAGGGCATATGTCTTCTATGATCAAAGTATTTCTTTATCATAGAAGAAAAAAGTAAAATAGCAATGGTAACTTTTATTTTTTCTTTTCTGCTGCAGTTTCATCCTTCAGTGCCGTCGATCAACATCATTGAAGTTTGAGAAGAAGGACGCCAAATTAAATTCCTCTTTCTTCAACCATCAATGCATTTTCAACCTTTCTCACTGATGAGTGGAGAAAAAAAAAATATTGTGAATCATTAGTGAATAAGGTTGGCCAAGACTGTCTTACAAAAGACGCACATGCATGCACACAGTATTTGTAAGGGAACACAACTATGAACTAGAGATACACACTCCGAAACCCTTCCAGCAACCCTATAAAAAAATGTACACAACCCAACACACAGACACAGACAATGCACAGTAGCTAGCAGAAATCTACAGTACATGAGATAAAACATAATGTTAACCCATGGTGCAGTTAACATTGATGTCTTTGCCAGGTGCTTGGTATGTTATTGCAATACAAAACACACAATACAACTTAATCATCTCTGGGAGGCCTGTCTTCATGACTTTAAAAATACGCAGTGTATTTTTGATATTGGCATGTGCAATGAGATACCACATACACCTGTTACAAACAACTCAGCTCTATATAATTCAACATTTTTCCATTGCAAATAGTGTTAATATACTGCCTGATCACAAATGTATATTATTGCCTCACTGCTGTGGGCAGATTTTTAATAAGGAGAGAGAGGAAATACATGCAGCAGAAATTTAATTTGTAAGAACTACAGCCACTTCATTTCTTATAATTCATATTAAAACACCATTTTCTGAATTACACTGTATTTTTTCATATTTCATACATAACAAACATGACTGTACATATTTCATTCATTTACTAAATGAAGTTGCATGCAGGTCATTTGCCTGTAGAATAGCATTAGATGTGCGTTCTAAGTTAGATGCCAAAAACGGAGAAATAAACATGGCTGCAGTACTGTGAAGCATTTACTATTCTCTTCTATTTTGCTTTTTGCTTTTAGAGCAGGACACTATCTTTTATCACCCAGTGTTTCGTTTTAGATCTTGTATATTTCCTGACAATTGTATTACCTGAAGTGTAAAATAAACTTTCTTTTCAATGTCCCACTACTAAGTTGCAGCTAATGTAATGGAGTCTCTTACTGAAGCGCATAAATCACCTCCACCGTGCACAAAATGCACTTTCACACATAAACTGCTCATCAAGTGTCACAAAGGTGCATTTTGAGCATTAATTGCAGGCCAAGACTTAAAGCAGAAAACTGCACTTCATGCACAAACGCTTGCCAAGTCGCATCACAAAAAGCATAGCGCAGGAAGTCATTTCCAAGTGCTACAAATTAATTATGTAAAAATATATGGTAGTTAAAATTATAGTAAACTCACTTCCACTCACTTCCATCATCCTGAGGTAAAAATGCAATGAGTGCATAAAAAGCAACACACTAAATCCTGAGGTGCATTCCGATCCCTAAATGCCTTTTCATTCAAAACCTGTTTTGTGCATGTGACACCTGGCTGCAACAACACATTTTAAAATGGCAACTCCTTCAGAATGATGCAGCAATTACACATCAACTTGTCCATTTTGTCATATTAATATGATGACAGTAAAAGCTTGTAATTCATAATTTTTATATTATTTCTAATTGACTAACAGTTGGCTTTAGGATTATTTTCATTTCTTCTACACCTCTCTTTAAAATCCAAAAAATTCAGTCCATACTCTTAAATAAATCCACAATCAATCCTGTTTTCTGACTCACACTGTAGGTTTGCGACCATAGGAAAAATACAACCGGCATTGTGATTTGATGTAAGGGATAACAGACGGGGATTTTGTGGAGATAAACTCATGTCTCGTCAAAGCTCTTCATTTCAAGAGCTGGCTCTCGAGTCAGTTTGATGAGTGGCTGTCTTGGAGCTGTGCTGTGACTTAACCAGGATAAAGATCAGTGGAAATCCATGAGAGTTGAGAGGCTGACTTTGCTCACACTACTGAAGATTACAGTGTTTTCCTACAGTTAACTGATAAACATATTTGTATGAAGCTGCTGTCTTTGCTCACTGTTCTCAATAAAAGCCATTCAACTTCTCTGAAAAAGGCAGCCATTTAGCTCACCAACAACAGGTAGATTTATCCACTGCAGCACTTTACAGGACTAATTCAATAAGCCATTTCACCTGGTCTTTAAACTGAAACGCTCCTAATCAAAAATGCAATTAGGCTGAAGTATCTAAGAATTCAGCTCATCTCAAAATAGCAAGTGATTACTGCTTCCTGGGGATTAATTGGTAATACTGTACTCCCTCCTAACTCAGTCTCAGTGCAGCACTGCAGACTTCTTTCCATTAGTTGCTCAGGTGCATTATGAGCTGTTGTTTTAGCTCAGATAAACTTTGGTTAGACTTCTTATGTGATTCAGAGATCTACGTATATACTGCATCTATAAATAAATATAGATTTCGCACAGTCTACTTTCATTATTGTAGCACCCCATGTTTCCATGCACAGTAATATTAACAGCCTCCTCTGCTCTCCATCTGTACTCCTTGTGTTTCTGCCTGAGTAATGAAGTGTTCCATAACACTTTCACATTGCAAATATACCGTCTGCTGCAGTGGTTAAAACTTCAGCATATCTGACCTTCATGAGCCACCTTCAATAGATAACCAACACAATATTTAGCCATAAGGGCAGTGTGGGACACCTTATCAGTTGCTAATTAGCCATTTCAAAACTGTGTTAAACAGCCAATTAGCAATTAATTACACACTTATGAATACTAAATGAGCTGTTCATTAGCAGGTCCCAGGACACTTTGGACAAATTAGACATTGGTAATGAACATACTGCCCCAAAGTTAAACAAGAATTCCTGATTTAGCATTTGGTGAATTATGAAGGCCATAGTTTGTAATGTGAGGCTATATGAGAACAGGTTATGGTGGAAATCTTTTTTTTTTAATTTCCATCCTATCTGACCTAAATTTAATGTCTAGGGCCAGAGGTGGTTTAGGTCGCTGTGGTTTTTAACTGCAGTGTTTACTGCTGCTATAACAGAAGATTCATTCCTATCCATTATTCTAACTCTTATTCTTATTGTATCATTACAGCACTTCACAATTTTTTTTTTTTCATTGAATTTCAATTTTTCACCACAACAGGATTCAACTGGCTGCAGCTGACTCTGCTGGCATGACATGAAGTAGTCTGTTTGCAGTGAGCTCAGATCTGTCAGAGATCAGCAAAGAGAGCAAAAAGCACCTCAAGCGGAGAGAAGCAGACACACTCTTGTCACTGACTCAGCGTCTAAAGTAGATCTAGTGTGCTGATCAAAATAAAGCCAATATCTACAGCACTTTAAAACCTAAAACTGTAAATTGTTGTCATCATCGTACAAATGTAATACCACAGTGCACAGACGCAGTCTAGAAGCAGTATAAATGTTGTACCTGAAATGGCACCAAGTTGAATTTCTCAGTCTCCAGTGATTCTGTATTAATATCAAAGTGGTGGTTTTCCACAGCTCTACTGTGCTGCTCACTGTTTCTGTGGACAGGTCTGGTACTCCACGGTGTCTTTGTTCACCCACAGACATTAGTTTCTAATACAAGAGGGTGGTCTCGCTGAGTTTTCTGGATAGTCCAGTCCTCCTGTACCCCTGAATCACTGATGTCTGAGACCTGACAGCGATCTTTACAGGCACTTTTCAAACTATTACTTTTCAAACCCACTCTGTGTGCCAGAGCTGTTTCTGTTCCCCTACAGTTAGTTCTGCACAGTCTGACAACAAGATTGGAGGCACCCTGCCATGATGCAGTATCCATGACTGTCGAAATTAAACTGACATTTGCATACTTCCATAAACATCATCAGACTAAATAAAAAGCCCTCAGCTGAATCCTTTACAGCTTTAAAATTAAGTGTTCCAGGTGCACTTATAAATACATTTTTATGCCTTAAAGCACTGTTTCAAATACATGGAACTTGTCTAGTCCAGTTTGGTCCCAGTAGACAAGAGTAAAAGCCCAGTCCTATGGTCTGTTTCTTTCTCACTACTTCCCCGTCAACAGTAACTTTCGTCAAATATTATATGCAGGTCTCACATCATCATACAGTGCATAAATATTTAAATTCTCACAGCAGAACTCATATAGATTTTTCTTTATTTCTGACAGAAGAACCTAACAAGACATGGTTGCCTGCACCTGGTATACATTATTTAACTTTTCAATCAGGCATGAGCATTGGGCTGAATGAACAGACGTATCGATGTGACTGTGTCAGTCAGAGGGCCAAACAAGAAAATGTCCTTGCTTTTGATCGGCCAGTCAACTGGAAAACGTTTGAGAGGAAAAACGGTGTAGATGACATTTCATGTTTGAACTGAAATGTTCTGGACACATCAGGAGAAAGTCAGAATCTCACACATTTAATGTTTGACCCAGGTCTGTGTGTCTGCACAGTGAGCTGTGGTAATGTTTTGTCCAACGTCAGAACCAATCAAATCATAGACCAATTAAGGATCAAATTGATTTGCTACAAAAAGACAGATTACAATCATATTGTCTGGGCCTAAGGCCAAACCGTGTCTTTGTTATTAAATAAGTGTATGAAAGAATAAGCTTTGGGTTTAACGTAATAATGGCTTCAATCAGTTAGCTTTCATTTTAGAAAATAAAGGTTCAGTGCAAAGAAATATTTGTACAAAGTCCTTTATTATGCATAAATATGTAACAAACCATAACAGTTTCCAAATTCTGTACAAATCTTTACACAGTTTAGGACAACTGCTTGTGGTTTATTCACAAATTGCTATCATCATATCACAACACGGTTGGAAACCCACTAATTGCATAGATAGAAAATAAGCACCTTTTTTGAAAAGTAAACCGATACTGTAAACGTCAGTGGTTAATTTCGGTAATAGTAGCTTATCTGAAAATTCTCCTGTTTTTTTCCGGTTGAAGATTTAAATTTTTACAAACCTCAAATGTTTTCAGGGCTCAGACCCTCACAGGGTGATTTGTATTCAGTGCACTCCAGGCTCAAATTGGCATGTTACACACCAAGCGCAGGTCTGTACCCGCTCCCACACAGAAAACATCTATTCAAAATTTGCTGGGTATCTGCCCATATTTAATGTTCTGTATACAGTATTTGGGCCACATGAAACAAAAACTCTTAGCAGCTAGATCTGTGCCGTTAAATAATTTATTAAATAATTTATACAAGGCTTTTGTTCAGTTGTCAATAAGGATCAAAAGAGATCCAGACAAGCTCGGCTGCAAAATCGCATTATATTACACTGGTTTTTTTTGTTTGAAAATCAACTACAAGGGGCAAAGACTGGTTGAAAAGTACATCCACTCTAACTGTAGAAGTGCCACTCACAGATCATTTTGTTCTATTGTCCAATTCCTTTTCACATGCCTCAGATAACAATGCAGCTCGTGGTGAAGCTGTGCAGAAACAAAGCCAGTGTTTATTCATATTAGTAAATCTTCTTCAAAACTCCATTGTTTGATAGTTGTCAATATTGAAAAACCAATTCTGAGCCTGAGAGCTTCTGGACAACAGCCCATCTCCAAATATCACTCAATAGCACTGAATCAGTGGATACTGAAGCATCCGCACACGAATCAATCAGTCAGGCAACGATGGAGCTGAAAAGATGGGGAAAATGCTGCAAATCATCATTTCTACTCATGAGGAAAGATGTTGGAGAGGAAGGTAAAATGAAATAATTGAATGCTGACAGTGCATTCTGCTAACCTTGACCTTCACGGTCAATACTGAAATGCAAACATGGCTCAACAGATCATCTATAGACATGCTGGCAGCTATTTATGATACGCAAACAATACACAGCTTTCTTTCAAAAACGCAATGGAGCTGGTATTTCAGCCAGTCAGCAACGAAACAATGCAATTAAGCTTCATGGCATAACCTGATAAGCCGTCCAATTATTCTGCAGCGGGTGTCATGACAACAGCACAGAGCCCTCGCTACCTCCAGCCTCCCGTCGTCACAATTATTCTCAGTCAATGATGCCATGAATACAGAGAGAGGGACCACACCACACACAGCCAGACTTGGGCACAACATAATATCCTCTTGATAGAGAATGTCATCTAAGCGGTGGATAAAAAATTATTTGCAATCCAAGCAGAGCAACAATTTACCTGTAATAAGATTTGGGACAAAGGACATGCTCTATGGCACAGACTGCAGTTCAGAAAAGAAAATGTGACCTGCATCTAGCAATGTAACAGCTGATTACTGACTTGAGAACAGGATAATTATTTTGTGACTTCATAACTGTATACTGTTCATGGGTTACTTTTGAAAAAATAAAGCAATTCCTGCAGTAATAAAAACCACATACGATTAAATTTGTATAAATTATCTAAGCTAATGCAAAACATACAAGCATCTACACATTCACATCTCAATAAGAGCGATAATTTTTTTTTTTAAAAAAACAACCTGTGTGAAGCCCTGATTCTATTCATCCTACTTCATTTATAATGATACAATATGCATACAGAAATTATACAGCTTTGACATTGAAAAAATACAGCATATGGAAATAGGTTTCTTTACTCTAATAGTCTGGCCATGCCTTACAGTTATCCTCATAACCTTACATCATCGCTATTCTTTTATGTACTGTGGCAGCTGAACGACTTAAGAGATGACATAGTAAAACAGTCATTACATTTGGTTACATAGGTCATATTGAACTAAGACAGCACGGAAAGTGATTGCTACAGAAATGTCAGCCTGTTTCTGCAAGAGAAAAGTTTGCTGTTATGTTTAGTGATGTAGATTTTGTTTTCTTAATATTACAAATGGACCTATTGACACTGATATAATGTGAGCAAACCAAAGGCTTATCAGTGGATTATTAATCCTGAAAATTGATCTACAACAGTAAGGCTGTGTGTTTGAATTAGATTTTTAAAACCAGATCAAGATTTGTTCACCTTAAAGGGGCAATCCATTGATTTTACAAATCAAGTACCTGTTTACTCATCATGATTAGGACCACAGACTGTGAACACCGTTGTACAATGTCTTCTGTGGCTCTGGACAGAAAGTCCAAAGTCAGAGTTATCTTGACTTGGACTTGGAGGGAGGATCTAATAAAAGTCATGTTGCTTTATAGGAAATGTAGGATCCCAGAGTTTTGCTTTGGCCAAACTAGAGACTCTTAGGATATCTTGGCCTCTTTTGCCTAAGTTTTGATTAATGCTTTTCCCAATCTGTCTCTTCTGACTCCCCCAACAATGCTAAACTGCTGGACTACACATTTAATTATCAATCCATAGTTGTTTGTGAACCAAATCTCTGAGAGCCCCTCAGCTCTAGTTCACTGAATACACAACTTTAAACCTTGTAATGTGTCTGAATAAAAAGAGCCACCGTTTTAAGCCTCAGCTTGAAGGTTCATTCTTGTCCTTGAATAAAGTTCTACTCATTCGATGTTCACTGAAGCTTTAGCAACAACTCATGGCCCCTCCTCAGCGGATCTTCATGACAACTCAGTTGTCATAAAGATGGTTTAGTTTATCACATGACATATGTATGGGTGAATTTAAAAAAGAAATTAAAAGAAAAGGTAACTACATTCTGTTTTAAGTCTGCCCACTCACTCCATTCAACCACCTATTATATAACAGATCGTCTCCTTGACAACTGAGCAACTCTACCTGCCAAGGAAAGCCACAAGACGTGGTTGAAAGCTTTGGAAATAAGGTGTTTTCTCTCCAAAAAAACACTAAGTTCATGTCTGATTTGTTGGAAATAAAATGTAAACACTGTACTCCACTCCATTTCCTTATTTTCCAGGGCTGATTGTGGTCTTTGTTAACTCACATTTCTGTTGCAATCAACAAGAAAATGACAGACACATGGATACAGGGTGTCTGTATGCCTGAATGTCTAATTACTATATCACATGCTGTTTCATTCTCCTAGGAAGTAGTTCAATCGGCACAATAAAACAAATTCACTCAATAACTGTGACAGAACATTCATACCAGCGTCTGATTGTGTTTTCTAACACTGGACTTCCTCCAGTGACTGATGAGACTGGCAGCCAGTACTCCACCAAAGAGACAACATGATCAGAGAGCTTCCACATTTTCAGAAAGCGATGACAGCCTTATGTACACACATATCCGGAATTTCTGATGCAAAGTAAATCTTTGTGCAATCTTCGTCAGAATTTACAAGTGGAATCCACGTGCGGAAGTGTTTTTACAAATTTAGATGAAAAGAAGGAGACTTAGTCCAAACTGGGTACAGAATTTATCCTATCATCTTCTGTGAGAACTTCTTTGAGTAGAAATATATAAGTTTTGCTCGCTCTGCAGCGTTGCGTAAAGCGGGAGATGGCTGTTTACACTGAGTGGAGTGTGTGTTGACTGGCAGGCATTCACAGAAATAGCAGTTTATAACATCAGGGTATTCATTCTGGCTTCTCTGCAGCAGCCACAGAATATAAAACACAGCCTCTCTGATTCAGGTTATGCACGAGGGAGCGTGGCATATTTTGTCTGTTCAGTTGATGTAGGCTATTTTTTGTTTGTTTATTTTTTTGGTGTTGGGGATTGTGGTATGATTTCTGTCATTTTTTTTTGTGGTGCTGTAAATTGGGCAGTTATTGCCAGGGTATGTTATTCACACTCATTGTTGCAGACAGAAAACAGATCCTCATTGGAGACCTCCTGGGGACTCAGAGCTGCATCGTCAGAGACGGGTTGGGAGCGGTACTCGGCCAGTCTGACAGAAACAGAAAAAGTGAGGGAAAGAGAAAAGTAATATAGCTAGAAAGGTCTGGGATATTGAATATTCACTCATCAACAGGAAATGCAAAGGTTAAAACCTGAGAGAGAAGAAAAGAATAAAGTGCAGCTAGAGCACGCAGAAGATGTTGATTTGTATGACAGTGACAGTGGCTGACAGCCAATGAATGGGAGGGCAGACGTACAGAGTGCAATGTTAAGAGCAGACAGGCAAATTACAATATCTATGAGGTCCTTCATCCAAACAACAGTTGCCATGAGAACCAAACGATAACATGAGCACAGAATGAACTAAACTGTGACTCACTACAGCAGATAAGTCGATTTATATGTCAATTTCTAATGGAAAAACCAAATGAGACTGTAATGGCTGTGATATACAGTTGATCAAATAAAATCAAGCTGTGACCAACAGCTAGTGAGATGAATAACTTTGTGACTGAATGAAGAATTTAATTACATTTACACTTTGAACTAATATGAGAATTAAAAAATTTAAATCACAGAAGCTGAGAAAACGTCTTAGAAAAGGGTCTTAGCTGTAACAGACCTTGAAAAACTCATGTTTTACAAAGAAAATATCCTTGTTCAGCTCTCTCATCAATTTAAACTAATTAACGTTTTTTGTTTAATAAATTAACCTTTAATTAAACAAATTGAAATATGTATTTTAAAGGATGCTTAAGTACATGAAATCTCTGTTAAACTAGGCTAGTTAGCCTTTAGCAAGGATAATGCATCTGGAGTTAATTCTGTTTTTTCCTCCCCATTGTCATTTATTTTATGTCTAAGTTGGAGCATCAAAACTACAAAAAAATTCAATTCCTGGAATTGGGGGTAAAGTGGGTAAATTAGCTTTAATTGAAGATATTTCACCAACTAGCCAACTAGCTCCAACTAGCTGGAGTGTAGTCTTTGTTTTCTCTTTTGTCTTTGTCCATGTGGCTAACTAACTTGTTCATATTCCAAATGTATTCAACGGGCTAAATAACTCAAATGTGTTGATGTACTTTTCTGTACAGGTGGAACAAAAATTCCAAATGCCAGTAGTTTCAATCAAAGTGTTCAATACAAAAAAAAAAAAAAAGAACAAATGATTTAGATGATTTAGATGATTTGATTATTTGGGGACAGTGTGGACGATGCACAAAATGGAACGGTGTTGTCCAGGAATTAATGATGTTCTAAATGCAAGGATTCGTGCAACATGCGGCACCAAAAATGAACTCACTTACCACATCACTTACCGGTGTCCATCTCGACTTCCATGTTGCTGCGTGCCAATTAGAGGACAGAAAAAAATCATGATGATGTAACTCAAAGGTAAAGGTTAAAATAAGTCAAAACACTGAGAATGTTTTCCAACTAAATCTGTTCACAGAAAGGGCACCAAGACTGCAATGAGTGTGCATGTCCCTGCTCCACCATGCATAAAGTAAAGAAACACTCAAAGAGGGTTAAATTACAAAAGAAGAACTTGCCACATTTAGATGAGGTTGAATTATTTAAGTACTGCCGTTTCTGATGGAGCCAAGCCAGCAGTTACATAAAGGTCACTTTAACTCCAAGGACATCATTCATTTAAGAAATCTTAAATACAAATACAAAAAAAAAAAATGTATTAAAACCCTTTTAAACTGAAATTGATGCCAGTAGTTCTAAGTATCAATTGCCCTGGTTACAAGCACTCAGCCTCCACTTGAATAACGACCCTTCTGTTCAGACAAGGAATCCTGGTACATGGCTAAATCCTCACTCCCAAGTAATTTATACGCTGCTGTCAGCGTCGTTTGATGAAATCACCGTACAAATAAATGAATGGCAATGGCCGTGCTGTGATTTTGGCTATATTTACTTGTAAAATGATCACTCAGAGAAGCCGTTAGAAACTCATTCATGTCTATGTCAGCTGCCATGCAGTCAAATTAATGAGGGCAGAATAGAAAGTGCTTGCACCAATTCATTTTGAAAGAGCAATGGCCAATGGGGTAACTCAGACAACCAATGGTGTAACTTCATCACAAACTCACATCTATCACTCACTCACATTCAGTGATGCAGCACTGGACTGTGGCCTGTCAAGTCAAAAACTGGATTTTTTTTCATAGGCCTACACCCTGACTTGTGCTCATACAGTAAAGTAAAACATGAAACTGCTCAAGTTTGGTTGCATCAGTTATAGCTTAACTTACAAGACTCCACAGCACATTTACAAACCCCTCGAGGCTATGCTGCTACTTATACCCAAGCAGAACTGGAAGTTATGTTTCTATTCACACATTTTGTGATACAAGCCACACAAAGAGCTTAAAAGGAAGCAAGCAGTTGAGGACCAAACCGTTCACTGGCTGTGGCTAGGGAACAACTGCAGACAAGGTTAGCAAGCTCTCATCATAACAGAGGTCCCAAAACTCTTCTTTTTTTAATCTCTATTTGCAGCAATAGTTATTTTTCCCGAAACTCCAAACTCAGGAGCCAGAAAGCTTGTTTTGTTACTGCAACAAACGGCAACCCAGAGCTATCATGTCATGAGCCATGCATGGCATACACAAAGAGCACATTTACCAGAGTTTTTAATATGGGGATTTCAAGGTTAATTGCTTATTTCAGTTTGAACATGTAATATAAAAATGTAGCAAATGTTGTAAATGTTGTCTTTTTTTTAGGTGGATGAAAAAACAGAAATGAACAAATCTTGCAGCAGCCACCGGGCTACAGTCTCTCTAGAGGAAGAGAGTCTGGAGAGTTTTCACAGAGATTGTGAAAACATTTGGAAAGACTCCATATTTGAAAACCAAGACCACAACCCTCCTCTGTTGACCTAAAGGCAACTGACATGTAACATTAAATAGGTGCGACGGCCACGACAACTCAGTCTGATCCACAGCCCTCCATGTTTCAGGACAATTCTTATCCACCATTTATGCGCTGCCACTTCAGAGCTTGACAACCTTGCTGACCTCTGCAGTGGAGGTCTGCTCTAACCCTCCAAAATCCTTCAGCACTTCCTCCAGGATGTCACATTTAAGTGTTCCAACTTCCTCCATTTGACAGCCATCCACGCTTGAGGTCAGCATTTCCTCGTCCCTACTGAGAACAGCCACAGTAATGACCTGCCTTCCTCTTGTGATCTCACTTCTGTATACAATCTCTGCCTCTCATTTACTCATTTGCTTTAACCAAAGCGTTTCATGCTCCAATACAATAAACAGATCTATTAGCCGGGGGCTAACGCAGCTTAATGAGCTGCCATCTCTTTAATGTTTGGGGCACCATCCCTGCGCTGTGCTACCCTCTTTATGGAGGGATAATAACAGCACTGCAGGACACATACACACATATCATCTGGTTATATGAGGAAATGAAAAGCCATGCAGAGCCCTCAGATAGTCACTGGACTGTGTGGCCTACATTCTCAGCTGGTTGTGGTGCATGGACAGGCAATATCAAAGACTATTAAAGGCTTTTGAGTTTGAGCCTGTCAGAGGGACCAATTTGTGTTTGTGGGTCTCAGAAGTAGGCTACAACAAAAACATATGACCACTAGTCCTATTTGTATGTTTGTCTATGTACAAGTATGTGTAGTAATGTTTCAGAATCAGGGTAATTTCCATAAGGTGTATTAAAGCTGGAGCCCCTGTGAGTGAGCCCCATATGTGGCTTTTTTCATACCTGTCAAGTTTCACATTTTACCTGCGAGAGCCACATTTTATTGTCTCTGCAGGCACCTCGCGGCCATGAAATGACAATTTCACGCACTGTCACACTTTCAAAGAAAATAAAAAGTGTTGCATTATAATCCTAGCTCAGTGATAAAGTGCTGATGCAGGGCGGCGTGCCCTTCCTGGCTTTAGCTGCTGTGCTCCTGACAGCTCTGTCAGCAGAGGTGGCCATCGTTTCAGCAGTCATTTCTCTTGTCTGCTGTGATTCAGTTGTAGCACAGCGACCACACCACAGCGACAGTTCGGGATACTCATTGGTTACATGTGGTTTCAACAGTTCAACAACATGTTTTGTTAAATGGTATATGCTGTACAGTGACACGCAATATATTCTCTGATATAATCAATATCAGTAAAAAGCTAATGCTGTGAAAAAAAAAAGATCTGTAACTGCGTTTACACTCTTCTATCATAACTAACAACCACAGCTTCCTCAGCTGCAGCCAATGCTTTAAGTCAAATTTAAGTTGCTTACCTCTTAAACTGTCTCATATTACACACTTATGGTTTAATAAGACATCAGAGCTTTAAAACACCCACAGTAAGTACAATCCTTTATTATGTCAAGTAAGGATGCACTTGACATGCAATACTGGGCACACTGGGAAAATGAGCTTTGTGAAATTGTTTAAATTCTTTCTAATGTAATTTTTAAATCTCTAAAACCTAAATAATTTTTAACACCTCATCAGTCGGTGATGACTTGTACAACAATATGTTCAAACACCAACCAAATCTGTAACCTTGGGACAGCGTTTTTTCATATAAATCCTTTCTACCTCACTCTCTACCTTCATTGCCATGAACAATGTCAGCTTTACATGTCCCTGTCTTTGTGTCTGTGAGAAGTGAAATCAACATAAAATGGCTTTATAAATGTGGTTTTCAGGAGGGAATATTTAAGTGTTTTGTGTGCAAGAACAATCCCATCGCCTCTCATAAATTGAAGTATATACCCTCAGTGTTCTGCAGACTTGCAGTCATAAGCAAGGTTACCTTGAGAACGCATCGTCGAGTCCATCCTCCACATCCTGTTGAGACACAAACAATATGAATCAATATACACATGAATTACTGCAAATTACAAACCTGCTGCTTTCAAGCCCTGTGCATCTCCCCTGACTCAGTTGTTTGTCATAACCTGTTTTATTCAAATGACACATACATTAATTTGTGAGCTACTGCTGTCCAATCAAATTGTGCAAAAGGGATCTTCCTGTTTCAATCACCACGACTATACTACAGTCAAATTTTTACACCAATATTCCATGACTTAGTTTCCAACAGGGAATACCATACACTCTTTTATCTACCTTCATTGCTTGAGTTTTTGGGATGGTGATAAAAAAAAAACTATTTAAATCACATTGCATTGCATTACATATTCTAAATTACTAGATACAAATAGATACAATGTGATAAACATATCAAACAAAAAATATTACATTTAACCATATGCAGGGCAAATGTGGAAAAGATGACAAGACAAGAAAGTCCAATTATAACATAATTTCACCCAATGAAAGCAAACTGCTATCAAGTAAAATAAATGTCTTAATGGACACAGATAATCTAAGGAAGATATTCTAATGAATATGGCGCCACCTAGTGCTGAACATCTGTAAATGAACAAACAGGTCTGGTGACTGATGAGTCTCTGCAGTATGACACATTTAAATTTATTTATTACTGAATCTGAATGGTTCGGTTCGGTTATACAGCACTTATATAATATATATAATTATTGGTCACATTGAAAATTTATTTCTCTTTAAATCATGAGAAAACTACGCTCTAGAGCAAAGTTTTACTTTATCATTCATCATCATTTGCTTTCTGTTGGCCCAACCAGGGCCTAGAGGTTTGTTTACACTCAGGTAAACTCTGGCTTCCTGCCTCTGGCTGCGGAAACTGGACACTTTCATTCCGTCCTAGAGGACAACAGGAAGTGTCATCTATATGACTTGGACGAGGGTGAGAATCAGCGTGGCCAAAACAGTAAACTAAACTACACAACTACTACACAACTGTATAGGTCTTTCAAAAGTAAATGTACAATACTTTGCATTACATCTGACAGGCATTTTTTGTAGAGCCTTTCAAATACCTGGAATACCCAGAGATAAGGTAGTAGTGGCATGGTTTACAAGAATGTAATAGAAGAAATACCAGACACACACAAGTCCAATGTACTGGATCAATTTTGACACAAAGACTGATCCTATTATGCAGATCAGCTATCAAAACAACTGAGTACAGCATTTATTTCAGCCCTCTCAGAGTAGCTGGTTACTTAACTTACCCAAGAGTCATGTTTGATTGGTCGCCTTCGAGTGGGGTTACTACGAGGTGAAGGTGAGCTGAGTGAGGCAGAGAACAAAGGCCTCCGGAGCTTCTCCTCCATCCCAACAGGCTTATGTGCCTCTGGATATGAGGGAGATGGCAGGTGTGGACGAAAGACAGGAGAGTGGAGAGAGAAGTAAACGTGAAGGACAATGAAGGACACAGGACAGAGTAGAGAGAAGGACACTTATCAGCATTTTTGTCTCCTTTTCTCTGCAGTCTGCAGCACAGGACAGAAACATCAACTCACGACTGTGGCACTTACATCATGCTCTGCAAAAGTCAAAATTTAAATCATGTCTGTAAAACTTTCATGCATCTCTCTAAGTAACTCCTGAGGTCCTTGAGGCTTTCACATCAGATTCTCTCTCTGCACCTCGGGCCACTACCACTGGGAGTGGAGCAAATTTTAATTGAAAGAAGCTGGGAAGGCCAGGCTTTAACTAACAACAATCCGAGTGGATGATTAAGTCTCATTGTGGAGACCATTTGACCCCCTGAGGAGTAGAAAATATTTTGACCTATAAATGTCACGGCCACTGGAAAGCGCTTAAAATGTGCTGCTCCTTTGAATGACTAATGAGTCACATGCAATTAGGTGATTTATCCTCCGTGTGAATGAGAAGTGACTGACATCGGTTCAATCGGTGTGCAAGGGGGTGTAGTGTCAAACCACGCAATTGCAGGCCTCATTGTCGTGCACACAATGCAACTGGAAAGGTCAGTTTAAAGTCATTATCCGGCTGACTCCAGCAGCATTTACTTAGTAATGATTGAAGCAAATGCTACTGTAGTTTGTGAGGGTTTTGAATCCAGGGCTTCAAGCCTGAAAGAGTTTCCTCTTGTCACTGATCAGCAGGTCCTTTCTCTCCAGCTTTATACAGTATGCTGAAATTACACTCCTTTTAATTCTTGAGAATTTCTCTATAAACAGTTAAAAATGAATGCTTAAATGAGCAACAGTCAAAGATAAAGTTCAGCTCCTGAGTCATTTATAAAGAGACAAACGGAAATATGGTTATCAGTTTTCTAACAGAGATAAGGGTGATACCACTGTCATGTCTGGATGGTAGATATGAAACTCCAACCTACAGCTGGTCAGTAGCTTAGCATAAAGACTGGAAACTCAGGGAAACAGCTAGCCTGGCACTGCCCAAAAGTAAACTCTTATACATTATTTCTTGTTTGTTTAATGCATACAGAAACCAAAGTCTAAAAATTGACACATCGTGGTTTTACATGTGGTTATGTGCCAAAAGCTGTTGTCGGCCTGGTGCAGTAACTTCCTGGCACATAACCGCCTGTGAAACCCAAACAGCAGTTTTTGCACTTCAGGTTTTGTACCAATAAACAGTATAAAATGAATAAGCTTTAGAGGTTCTGCTAAGCTGAGCTCTGTGAGCCACACTGTGTGAGGACAAAATAAAACCGACTCACCTGCTGGAACACACTGAGTGTCTGCTGTCTCCGTTTGCCCGTTGCTTGCTGCGCAGGAACAGCAGGTCCTCGCCTTCTTGCTTTTGCCTGTTCACACATAAAGCGATCTCAAAACGAAACCTGAAGAAACCTACAGGATCCATCTATGTTTGGTTCTTAGTGATTTATCATTAGTGGCAATTTTAGGTGCTGGAAGTACAACAGTGTGCGTCATTTATACACAGCAGTGCATTAACTAAGAGAGAGAGGAGGTCAGCATGTGAAATATTTGCCATCTCTTGACTTAAAAAAAATAAATAAATAAAAAAAAAAATTGAAACTTTCCTGCCAAGTTGACTTTAAAACCAAAGGAACTTCCAGTAAGATTAGTCACCGATTAGATGACGCTCAGCGTTGCCTTACTCATATTTTGTCTAAATAGCCCAAGAGGAAAACATTTTATTGAACTGCCCCCAATGTCACCTTCCCTCAGTTCAGTGGACTCACCTTCCTGAGCAATCTCCCAAAGATCTAGAGCTACTTTAAAGGCCTGGGCTACCGTTAATGTCACAGCCTGAGCCTGGAAGGGGAATTGGAAGAGAAGAATAACACAGTGATATATGCATACTAAAAAATAAAACATAGAGAAGGTTTTGTTTGACTTATATCATTAGATTTACTTAACTTTTTAAAAATACATTTCAAACATTTTTAAAGCCTTGACTGTTTTATAAACAAATGTATTTCTATGGGTCTTCTTTATCTCTCAAGAGTGGTTGATTTAATAGCACCCAGACGTGAGTGATATGAGGTGGCTTTCAAGAGGCTGCCACAAGATGGAGCCACACACCATCTACTCTCCGTCATTACATGTAGTCAATGCCCAAAGAGTCTGAGTATGCATTCAACAACTTCAAGCAATATACAGCTATATATACACAGATATACACACAAAAAAAAATCACAAGTGTCCAGCACTTACAATCTTCTTCTTTTGGCAGAGAAACGCATGGCACTCCAGAGTTTCATTGAACTGACTCTGAGAGACATATGCAAAGACCTTGTCCTGAGTTTTATCTGCTGTGCAGTAAGAGATTCTGAAAGACAAGAGGAAGAAAAAAAAGCCTTACTACAATTTACCAACACTTTCAATCCACCTGACATTAGTGCATCTACAATGATTATGAAAATAACTGAATCCGACAGGGACTGATTTGTTACATTAATGTCTGGAGGTAAACAACATTTTTAATCACAGGACATACATATAAAACAAAGGAAAGCTACACTGGGTACATGTCAATTTGGAGCCACAACTTTGTTTTTGTCCTCAACCTTTTCGCATTTGCATAAGCAAACCAATCATTACGAGATGAAGAGCAGTGGTCATGAATATTATGTTGATTAAGTCCCACAGCTGGGAATGGTGGAGCAGGAGACAAATGAGCAGCAGCGACATGCATGAGAGATGCTTGAAGCTGTGACTGAGCTCTTCGGCACTTTTTCGGCACTTATTTTCAGATGAAGCGTGTGTTTTATGCAAAACTCAGCTCAAACCTTAATATTCGTGGATGCAAAGTTTTCCATACAAGGCTCAGATGGTCAACTGACTGTGAAGTCCTCGATTAAATGTTATGATAACAGAGATAAAGGGGAAACCAAAGCTTGAAAAGTAAGCCTTTTTTACTGTATTTTGGCAACTTGTATGCTGTTTCTCAGAGTTTTGTCTGATTTGTCTCTGAGAACATTAACTTCTGGAGAAAGCTATGAAAATCCGCAAATCTGAAATGATTTCCCTTACGTTACATAATTTATTGTAACTTCTTATCAGCTACCGATAAACCCCCTGTGGTGTAGATACATTTTGTTGAAATATCCGAATTTCAGTCAGTGGAAACTGGAAAGTCTTGGATTACAAATTGGTCTCCGCTGTGACTATACTGCACTTGAGTCCTCATTCCCCAACAGTCACATTGAATTTCTCCTAGATCTAATATCTGGTTTTCAGGGAAACCAATTTGTCTGCAAATCCAGTGACAGCCATAGCCCTGTGATTTTCAATGGTTATCTAAAACCAATCTAGACAAAGTCCACCAAACTATTTTGCTCCCCTACAACAGCTCGTACAGGTTCACTGAACCAACAGACATGCAACCCATGGATTTGTTTTGTCAGATTTTATGCAGCTTATTAGAAGCGGTATCGATCTTAAGTCTCCCTGCATGTCTGTCTGAGGCGGTTACCTGAACCAGTAGTGTGCATCATGTTATTTTGCTTTAAATAGATGCGTAAACATACAACCTTTATTATAAGCAGCACAAGGACAAGTTCAGATCCTTCTCTGCTCATTATGGCATGAAAAAATTCTACTGTGCAGGCTGAGGTGTTGTTTACATCAGATCATCCTATCTCCAATAGATTTAGATACTCAGGGTCTCTCAGTGCATGTCGTCATCATCACTGAAGGAAGACACCGCAGGGGTGCAGTCAGCAGTGCGTGGATCTCTGTATAATCATGACAGCAAGTTGTAAACTGAATGCAAAGGGGATTTGTGGATGGCAGCCACTCATTTGCCACCCTGCTTCAGAAGGGGAACTAAAAAGGAAGTAATATATTCGATCAAACAACAAGCATGAAATCGCCAGCCTTCACATCTCCCTCTCAGATTGTTTGCTGGCTTGCACCACTGATGCATGACCCACATAGCAATGCCCAGGACACCCCCGCCCCCTCCCAACACGCTCAAACTCATATTTGGGCCTTAATTGCAGAAAAATGAGCAGAGAAAAAGTTGAAAGGGTTGACCTATTTAAGTTTGGAAAACAAGTGTGATATAACCTAAACTACTCTAATACTGTATACTGCACTGTATATGTATTCAATATGAAATGATCATTTATCTAGGTTTTAACTACTTTCTGTTACCTCCCTGTACTGTCTTGTGCAAACTGATTTTTTTTTTTTTTTATTGAACTTGCATTGCTTAGGCCTTCACAGGTTTGCATGCTGTATGTGCATTTTTGTTTTTCCATTTTATTATATTCTTATTATATTATAATATTAATAGATTTTTTTATAATAATAATAATAATAAAGTACTATAGCATTAAAGCACTATATGAAGTAATACAGTTGTGTTCCTGTCATTTAGGAGTCATTGCTTTAGACATATTAAAGCCAATAAGATACAGAATTTTATACAAAATTTTATACAAAAGGCCATTGCATAAAATGTATTTAAAACCAGCCACTGCTTTGATTTTGGCTTGGATTTTTCTTTTTATTACTTATAAGTACATATATAAACAAATCAGCAGACTCCACTCCTCTTGCTTATCGTGTACTTTTGTAAATAAGTACCCAGAGGGTGCAGAGACAGATTTTTACAAATGCCTTTCAACAAGAAAAGCTGTTAGCTTCCCCACATACCGCTGTAAGCACAAGTAAGATGAGCAAATAGGTCAGTCCACATACAGTGTGTGCCTGACTCGCTACTGTCCCCAAATATGTGCATCAGCAAGAATCTGTAACTGCAATTTGAGCACTGAACTTTACAAAATTACATAATCATGGTACACAAAATGGAAATTATGAAATTTGCAAACGCATCCCATCTTTTATCAACAGCAAGAAAGTCATGAATAAGAATTTATCATACATATACGCACATCTACATATGAGTAACCCAGAAAACTGTTCAGTACAATATCACATCAATTGTGAGAATAATGTGAAACCGGCAACAGACACACTTCACTGGAGTGAAAACACATTTAAGATTTTATCTTTTTGGCAATGACACACAATCTTCTTCAATTCAGGAAAAAAAAAAGGTACAAAGTACAAAGGTTTCTTTAAAAAAATCCCTCAGATGACTGGAGTAAGGGGAAAAAAATAAGAACATTTTCATTACCGCCACCACTGTGACAGACAATGAATCACATTCACAATATGAGCTTTCAGTTTGAAACAACAACAGAAGAAAAAAAAAAAATTGACAGCATCGCAGAGTTTTCACTGAGCTCGAACAACAGAGGCTGAGCTGTCAGGTTGCATCATATCTCCAAAGGGGCTCTGTGGACTGCAAGCCTTTGATCTCCTCACTGTGTAGAGCACCGGTGTTGGTGAGGAAGAGACGGAATATCAATGGAAATATTTAAATATTTACAGCACAAAGCCCGAATAGAACTTCATACATCAAAGCCCCAAATTCTCTGTACACACTGGTGTGCTGTTTATTATAACAATGAGCTGCTTTTGTTCAACTTTCAACCCGACATAAGTGCAATAATGAAAAAACAGCACTTTGCTTTTGCTGCAGGGAAGCAGTCATCAAACCATTCTAGCAAAATGGTGAAACAAAAAAAAAAAAGAAAAGAAAAGAAACAGAAAATGTCAAAATATTTGCATGAATGTTCATGACGGTCACATCCTGTATCTTCTGTTTAGGAATCCCGCAGACACATCTCACAAATCTAAAGGCATGTCAGAACAACGTGCATCATTACCATGTGGAGTGTCAGACAGTGTCTCATCTCTCCTTTTTCCGACCCGCATGTTTTACTGATTGATATGCTGGTCGGTCACTGAGAGCTCTTAACAGAATATGAATCAGAAACTCCAGTCCAGATGGAAGCTGAACGCCCTCACAATGTTCGGCTCACTGGGATGTATTTAATATGCTTTTTTGTTGTTTTTTTTAAATAAAATAAAATAAAAATAAAAAAATGACAAATGAGACAGCCTGATTGCATTAGACTTCAGACCAGGTTACTTTGACAGTGGAAACCACACTAACCACAGGTCTACTGTCCTGGTCATTTGCTGCTTTGATTGATCATCCATGTTTCTTCCTACAGCTGCACTGTGGCATCAGATAGGATTCAGATCCCTTCACTTTTTGCCCACTTTATTGATATTTACCTTTGTCAATATAACCCAAATAACTGCTGTGATACGATATCATCAAACCTCCCGTGGCCACATCACTGACAGCGGTTAGACCTCCAGCAGCTAACTGCTACAAGGCAGACTTGATCATGTTGGCAGAACAAGCTCATGATAAATTTCTGATGCTACAAAGTAGATACACTGTAAAATGTGCTGTCAAGAGCGGAGCGGCTGTCACGGCTGCCGAATACAATATCAAGTTGTGAAAGTGAACGCTTAAATGCCACTGATAAAGTGCGATATTGCATTGTTTGTGTGTGGGTGGATTGGTGTGAGTGAGTAGGTGTGAGTGTGGGTGGATTTTGGGGGGGGGTCATGGCGTTTCTAATGCCATGCACAGTGTCTTTCATTGCTTTCTATCCATCACTAAGCTTTGCCTGAGGGAAACAGCCCGGGTTTCCAGTCAGCGTGTACACAATTAACTTTACAAACACACACATTTGCATACACACTCACTGTGTGATGTGCATCCAGGCGTGGACATATGTGCACACATACACACTAACCCCTTCTTTTCCCTTATTCGTTGAGCACAATAACCAGAGACAGATATGATCCATTCTCTAACATCTACGCGCCACTTTCTTTCACCCTTCACTTGGTTTCTTGGCCAATAAATGGATTATGTGCAACAAAAATAAGATATACGAAAGGAGATGCAGGAGGGGAAAGGAGCTGTAAGGAGGAGGAGGTGGGGGTGGGGTCTCATAAAGGGGATAAATCAATCCTCAGTCAAACCAAGCTCTGTATGTAGCCCCTCCATCTCTCCTGTATCATTACTTGGGGGTATGGGCAAACACTGGCAGCGTGAGCTTCAAAGCAGGCAATTAGTCGTGGGTATTCCTGAGTTCTGAGCTCTGTTTATGTTAATATGAGCAGAAAAGAAAGAGTTCTTTGCAGACAGTAAAGAGGAAAAGGGGAAAGGAGAGAAGGGTTAGAGAAGGGGAAGATAAGGAGAGAAGAGGAGGAGATCAAAGAAGTGGCTGATTCCCCTGGCCTGTGGTCTGTTACCGCTGATAAGGTGGATCAGAAGGGGATGCAGACCTCTGTGCACACATGCAGAAACACACACCGACCACATGCACACACGTACTGCGTCTTCATCACAGCCTGTTCTGTAATCACAGTCCAGCCATATGATATTTAGACTGTAATCCTCAACGACACAAGGCCCCGGTCTATATTACAGGATGCAATCCGGAGACGAGGAGGCCAGCCAAACATATCACAATCCACACACAAACACTCTGCACTGAATTGGCAGCATGAAACCTTTCATTGACACAGAGAGAGACAGTAAGAGAAACCCCCGGCAGCCTCCTCCCGCCCTCCCACTATTGGTTTCCGAGTGAACTGATCAAACACGAGACTCACAACAGCTCTGAGAAGCACAACAGCTTGGCTTAATCCTGCAAAAGGAGCCCAAGCATGGACAGATGGGAAAGTGGCCTAGTAATAAATTAGTTCATGAACCATCCATTTAATAAACCCATGCTAAGTCATTCTGTATTGTGTCATATTGCTCACTTATGCTTGTAAAGTCAGGGCATTCTGCATGCAGAGAACGCTATTTGTAAAGTTTTTCATGACATTTTCAATCATTTGAATGAGACCACTAAACCTGCAGGTTTCTCTGTAAATTCTGACATTAATGTGGTGTTTTTCAATTAGAATCTACAGAGAATATTTATTCTGAGGGCGACATACAAACGTGTATCAAAATTCACAGCAATCTATCCAACGGGTGTCAAGACGTCATTAAAAAACAATTAAATATGAATCCATGTACAAACTTTTCTGCTAGTCCACATAGTAGATGTTGAGATAATTCACTGGACAAGTGAAAATATTGACCTGCTGGTGGTGGTAAAGGAAAAGTCTGGGAATCACCAGTGTCATTAGGATCTATCCTCTGCTGACCATGAATGTCAGAACAAACTTTTATGGCAATCAATCCAGTAGCTGTTGAGATATTTCAGTCTGGACCAAAGTGGTGCCATACCTCAACCGCGAGTGTGGTTAACACGATTTACCTGTATATGGAGACATTCTCTATGAGGTCCGTAGTCTCTGTGTCTGTGATGATGATGCCTTTTGGTGAGATTGTCAGTGTTACTTTCCGAAACTTCTTAGCACTGGCTCTGGCCTGTGGACATGAAATGTAAAAACACAGATACAAACACAAAAATCAGAGAAAATCTTGCCTGAGGAGCAGGAAGATCTAGCTTGTCACTCTCACATTAACATAAGATGATTCTAGTTCTGATTAAACACCAAAAACCCTCAAATGTGACAATAGCTTCCGTCCCAGACAATGTGGGGAATTTATAAAATGTGACAGAACGGGCGAGGGGGTGGGGGGTGTAGCTGCAATGTGAAGCCCAGAACGAGTACTTGAGGTCGGGCTGGAAGCCACAAACTCCCCCTGCTGCTCTGCTCCATCTGGAGTTCAGAAAATACAGCCATAGTGCTGAGCTTGCGGTCTGCGAGAGCCCCTGTTGACAATGATAGTGACCTCCTTACCATGAAATCAGCGAGCAAACGAGAGCAGTTTAGTTTCGCACTCAAACGATATCAGGTGGAGTGACTGTGAAGGAATACGGAGGGGAAAGATAAAAGAAGGGAAATTAAATGAAGTGATTTCAACATTTACTGAAAATGTATACATTCCCCCTGTAGGGGGTGAAATAAAGGAGAACAGTGAAGCGAACCTGAGGATAAAAAGGAGTGGGATCTTCGCTCAGAAAAAAAACGAGGACTTCTCAAGGGCAACAGGAATGGTGCCATGGCTTTCTGTGGCAGCCTAAATGCCCTGGAGATGGTGACAACGAACAGCACGTTCTGCTTAAACCCACAGTGCTTAAAGAACGGGGGAAACCGGGAAGGAAAGAGGGCTGTGCCTGACTGTGGCAGCTCATTCATGTAGGAAGTGCTAACAACCACATTTTCTGCTGTCATGTTACAAGTGTCGTGCCACGAGGCAAAAACCAATCTGTCAGCTTGAGATACGCCAAGTTCAGCCTTTCTCTATACGTTTGGTCCCCTCGGTCCTGTCTTATCACGTTTGACGACCGCATGTCATAAATGGAAAAGTCACAATGTATTCAGTCATCCCATTCAGGTTGATTGGTTTCCAAGGGAACAGAGACAACTGGGTTTCTTTTTCTTCTGTCCTGGTGCAAATCAACTGAATCTTAATCCAGCCATTAGGTTTCGGTTCAGTCTCTAATTGAGAACTGGGGGGATTGTGATTAGACTGCATGTGCCAGGCCTTTCTCTCTGCAGAGAATGCTTTCCAACAGATTGGACATTTTTATTGTTGGCAGCATTCAGTGAATAGGTGTGTGTGTGTGTGTATGTGTGTGCACATGAAATGAAGAAACATGAATATAATGTGTAAGTTAGTGTGCGAAACATGCAGATAACTGTGGTTTTTGTGTGTTGAAAGACTGGCTGGTTTAAATGCAATAGTTCATCTGCGGTTTTTATAACAGTCTTTTGAATGGACAGGATGCTGAATCAATGTGGAAAACCATGCTCGGAAATACCCCTGTGTGGCTCAGCGTTGTTAAGTAAACATCCTATCACTGATTTGACCGCTGCAAATGTTTGGCTCTTGATAATCCTGGATTAGCAGCTGTGATTCCATGCAGCCATACTGGCCTTGATGTAAACATGACCTAACTGTAAGTACATGTTAAGAGAATTAGAGAAAGTTGAAGGCATACACAACTGATTATTTAGGTTTAAAGTAATGCCGGTGAACAGTTTCGCAGTTTACTGAACTTTTGGATCTTTCTCTCAGTGGCAACAAAGAAGAAAGGGCATTTTTCTTGCTTCCTAACTCACTGCAGAAGAGCACACTGACCCATGAACACTGAATTCAATGATTACAACAGTGTTTTGACTGACAAAACACTGTCCTGGGTCTTCAGGATAGCATGGATGAAATCTAAAGTTAACAGCTATTCCCATCTAAGTCATTCAGATAATGTGCATTGCAGTTTGAGGCTGTAATTTCACAAAACCACAGGAGAATTTCTATAAAAAGCGCCACCGTAATTGAAATCTTCACAATGTCACTCTTAAAATTTCATGTTGCTAATGAAGGTGCTGCTCTTGCCTGCAGAATTTTATGCAAAATATCAGAATCGGTGCAAATAATACGTGCTGCATGAAGAACTTGAACAATGAAATACAAATAGTACAGTGGATTCATCAAGCAGGGATTATAAAAAGTCATAGTAAAATAATGTGCATTATAACGTTCTCTGAGTAAGAAGGGGAGCAGCAACCCACCGTGGCGACAATTCTATGAATGGCGGCTGAGGCCATGTCCTCCCCTTTAGGCTGGCCCACCAGTGTCATACCCAGGTACTTCACGTTGAACACCATCCCCTCCAGCAAAGTCTCCTTGGTGTCTGTCCAGTTCTCGGGCAGCTCTAATAGAACAAAAAGACAGGCCAGTGAAAATGACTGAAATGCTTTGATGCTATGCAGCTGAACAAAGATCATTATCATTATTAAGACTGCAGTGGTGAAATGTGCCTTAAATTAGAATCCTGAAAAACATCCAAAGTAACACAATCTTTCCAAATACTGGTGGATGGATGCTCCCAAATGACAGATGAATGTGTCATATATATACATTTAAAAGTCTAGCAGACTGTTTACAATCCTCAGCACAGACAGAATGTGAGCTGGCAGAGTAAAATCACAGCTGAACAGGCAGGAATGTCGATATACAGAATTCAGACTTGTGTGTGTGATATAACGATATGATATAACGATATTTTTTGGGTGGTCTCTCTCGTCGCAACAATATGTTTTTATTGCACTTGCATAATAAGAAAAGTTTCAAATATGTGTATATTGGAAGGTAAGAAAATTTGATCAACTCTACTGAGAGTGTTGTGCATGGCTATTTCAGATAAAACAGATGGTAAGATCATTTATTTTGTCTTTGCAACATGAACACCTGGGCGGCGAAGCCGTCTGTAAATGAACCTCATATTCCAGACAACTGTGCGCTTGCATTTGTGAATTTGAATCCATCCTGCACCCTTCACTCTATTGAAATTTGAGAGAGATTTGTAGCCATCTTTCTTTTACTGGCTAGGAAGATAGAATTTCTGTAGTAGGAAAAAAGTGTGGAGACCAAGAAAATAAAGAGATAAAGAAAAATTGTTGCACAGGCCAGAAAAACCCAGTATGAGCTGGGCTCTGATAGACTGTGCAGAATGGCTACGATGTCCTGCTGTTGCTGCGATATCCAACAAGTAGCACCGAGCTGTCCTCTAGATGACTACTGTAGGCAGGGAGGGGGGGGACTGTGCCCATACAGAAAGCTTAAAATATCTCTCAGAGACACCTGGACACCCTGCAGAGGAGCATCGGGAGAGTTATACCTTACAAAACTATGCAACAGACCACATTCTGTGATAAACCTAATGGGGTGATAAGTGAAACATGATCCATTTCAAAGCATTATTTAAACACACAAGTCTGCTGTGATAAAGAAAGTCATATAATCAATGCATAGCCAACAGATAAACAGTCACGGAAGTTGTAGCCTGTTTTGTTTTCTCCTGTGTTCAGAGGTATTTATGCTCAAAGCACTGAATAAAATAAGAGAGTGAGATTGACAAACAGCATGAAAAGAAGAGCATGAGAGAGAGAGAGAGAGAGAGAGAGAGAGAGAGAGAGAGAGAGAGAGAAAGAAAGAAACGCACACACGCACACAATCATTGTCCAACACTCTACTGGGCTATACTGGCACCAAACTCTCCACATGGGCTGAGCCATCTGTCACTGGCAGGCCCCATGCAGCTGTGAAGGCGAACAGCAGAGAACACCATCCCCGTTACACCGCTTCCAACAACTCTGAATTATTAACTAATCTTCAGTCGCACTATGGGGGCTGCTTCAAAACCAGAGAGCACATTTGACTGTTCTGGATGAGAGGTGCATGACAATTAAGAGTACGAGCAGCATATTTTGTCTGACATATTTTGTCTCTACTTAAAGCAATTCAGACAATAAACGTAATGCGTTTTCTGCCCTGAGCCTGAAGGTTAACCACTTTTTAGGAATGGTTCTTTAATGCACTATTGATCCATGAAAGGAAAAAAATTCCTCTTTTTGCTTTCTCCTCTCCACAGGAGGTCAGAGGTCAGGTTTAGCTACAGAGCAACACAAAGGATATTCCAGTCTTTTGCTCAAGAACACTAAGAGTTGCAGAGTTGTCAGCAGCCAACTGACAATTCTTGCAATTGACAATACTTGCAAATAAAACCAACCAACACGACATAGGTCTATACTGGCTGTACAATTAGCACAGTATCTATTAGCACAGTATCGTGTATATAGCAAATGAGTTTATTAAGACCCTTTCACATTTTAAAACGAATCTGCTGAAGCATTTAAAAGCTAGATGGAGATGGAGATGTTTTCAACAAGCACATGGAGGTTAGCGGCACGTAGCTAGCTGGCTATCTACAGCTCATAAAACCTGCTAGCGACAGTCATTGTTTCAGGTGTCTGCTTTTGTTTACTTCTGTGTGAAATTGGAGACTCATCGTTTCAAAATTACTGCAAATTCTGAGTGTTAAATCTGCTGGCATTACCATACATATACACCAAAGGGTCAATTTTACAATTAAAATATATTTATCTTGGATCAGTTTCAATAATATTTTATTTTAAGTATAGTTTGGCAATACAGCGCCTCCTGGTCAAAAGCTTTACTGCATGGTTGCCTTCTTGAAAATGTCACAGCACTACAAAGCTCAAGTGCTACAGTCCATGTTGCGTCTTCACCAGGCTACACACATGAATTATTTAAGAGCTTCGTGTTGATGCTGCAGGGTTTCCAATATATTATCCCCCTAAAAGGAGCGCTTAAATTTTTAATAAATCCTGTGAGTCTATGGAGGGACTGGGACTGATAAGAGTGACAGGAACAAGTGGAGGGAGGCTAATTGGATTTTAGCATGTTGACAAAAATACTGAGGGGCACTAAGAAGTGCTATTTTGGAGGCCAGTGCATATGTGTGCATCTGCGATCTGTGTAAATGTTTGTGCAAGTGTGTGTTTGTGAGAACGTGTGCATGAAGGAGGTCTAACTGCACAGAGCACAAAACAAGATTAGGGAGGGAGATGAAGGTGCACTGATGATGTCTGCATCTTTATTAAACTGATGTCTGGCAACACTCTCACACTGGGGCTTTTGCTGTAAGCGCACTAACTCCTTTAAGTTCACACAAAAGCCTCACAGCTGGGGCACAGACAGAAAAGGAATCAGTGCATCACAATGAAGCCACACAGCAATTTGATGACATTTTGATGCACCGGGCTTCAAGTGTATTCACATAAAGTTATAATACTGCTGCCCTGAGTACAATGCTAAATATTCAACACTCTGTTGAACAAACAACTGACAAGTGTAGCATTTCACACTAGCTGAGCTGACTTGGGGAAGTGCTGCTGTAGTATAATAGGTACCATGTGCTCTGCACGCCTTCAGCTACATGCAGCGATCACCAGCTGTCTCTTTGAGATCCACACTCAGTAATTTAATTTGCACTGAGAAGTCAAAATCGTACCCGGGTGAATTCTGCTTTGAACACCTACACTGACGGTTAATTAATAACACAAACAAGAGAACGCAGATATGCACACAGGCACAATATAGCAAGAGAGGGCACAGGCACAGGTTTGCAGGGGGTCCACACACACACACATACACACACAATGTCTGAAAGATACCATTATCTGAGTTAATTGCAAAAACTGTTCTGTACTGTACTGAATCTGTGTTTGCTCCAGGGTCAAATTAACAAAAGCATTTCCTGTTTTCCCACTTCCCTACCGCTCAGAAATTATACACACACACATCATCTTGGTTTAAATCCAACGGAATGAGTACAACACCAATATATGAGGAAGGAAACCTCTTGCTGATGCCCCCATCCTCCACTCCCACCTTGATCTAATCTCTTTGCCTTACTGTTTTACTCATCTGACAGAACTTTGAATCTAGGACACCACCTTGACAGGGAAAATAGGCCGCACATTCAGGGAAGATAGTGGGCTGGGATAGTGCATGTGTGTGTGAGTGTGAGTGTGTGAGTGTGGTGGGGAGGTAACTGGATTCCTGATTCTGCCTTGAGGGGGAAACAAGTAAAGCCAAGTCCATCCTTTCAAGCTGTTGCTCTTCTTACTGTTTTCCTAATCCTAATCTTCAGATCACCCCTCTAACCTCCTGTATCTACATTTCCTCTGGCTCTGATTGTACCCACAGAATAAAACAAACAGCTCATTAGGTACCTCTCAATCAGAGCTACAGCACAAGCTACGTTGACACCATCAACAACAAACAAAGACAGCCCATGTTGCTAAGCAACCACAGGCTCCATCGCTAACAACCCAGCAGCAGTGGGGAGGTGGTACCTGCAAATTACATTACTGAACACCTTGGCCAGGCATCAAAAGAAGCGTACAAACCACATACACAAGTGGAATTATGCTGCACTGGAGCAGTTCATACGATTCCCACCTCTGGACGTGAATATTACACATCTCGTGGGCCCAAATACAAAACCTCAAGTTATGCTATGTTAAAATATTAACACCCCAACTTTGACTTCCTTCCTTTCACTGACCTCACACAGACATAAACCTCACATAACAGGAATGCTGCAAACAATTAAAAACGTCCATCGCAATTACCAAAAGTCAAAGGTGAGGTCTTCATATTTCTTGTTTTGCCCAACCAACACTCCAAAATTCAAGGATTTTCAAATTATTATCACGCAGAACTAAGTTGAAGAGCAGCAAAATCCTAACAAATCAAGCTGGGAAAATTTCTTTAAATAGTAATTGAATGCTAAAATAGTTCCTAATTATTTTGGCTCTTGTATGTAACATGGGAAAGGGTAAAATAAGCTGTTTCTGTTAAACAAGTTGTTTGAGTTTGTTTGTGTGTTCGTTTTTTGGCAGGAATCTAGTAATGAATACACACACTGACAAAGGCCCTGTGCCAAACTGCATTGGTTAAATACTGTAAAAAGCAACCATAGCCAATAAGTCACCTAATGTTGCCAAGTTGCAGTTTTTTTTAGCATTGAATAGACAGAAATAGAATGCATTTTCACACACTGGGTTTTACTGCTGTACCTTATTTGACTGCGTTGGTTTTTTCCATGGTGTATTCTTCTACATCACTTGTATTAAACTGCAAAGTCCTTTGAAAACATAATGGAATCTGGTTTATAATGGGGTGGTGTTTCTCTTGTTCTTTTATTTTGATCACCAAGTCAAATACAGGCACCTTTTCATTTGCCACTTCATCACAGTTTTTTTAATTACAACATTCTTGAGAGCTTTGCAAAAGCTTTTTTTCATGGAGAAATTTGATTGAACTCACATTTTAATGTGATGCTTTTCATTTTCTCCTCACAAAAACTGTCAAAAAAGGACAAACGTAAGCAGAAACCAATAAAAGGCTTGATTCAATCCTTGAGGACCATAAAGGGATTTAATTGTGCTTCTGTCTACTCTTAGCACAGTAGCACAGTGGAGTCATCAAGCTTCTGTACCATTTTGTTTAAGCTTTTATTTCATTTTATTTTCATTTACACTGACAGTGAAAATATCTCTAGAGTAAAATAAGTCTGATTCAGGAATCATGTATTTACCCTGGAGGTCCTCGAATGAGTCAGTGCTTGTGTGGATCTTTCAACATAATCCCCTTTTCACAAAAACCCCTCGTTAATTGCTTTCACTTCAAACAACCAATATGCTGTTAATCATAACTATGATGTGAGTTATCTAGCATATGCATGGCTGAACAAATAGAGGTACGGCAGTGTGGAAGCTGTTTAGGTAAGACTGTGAATATGAGGGAAGAAATTTGTTGAGTGAGTGACATTATGTGGCTTTGCAATCTCACGCTGCTAAAATATAAGCTGATAAATGCTTTAAAGGATGCCACTCAATATCAATCATTTTTACACTGAAAAAATTCAGCATTCAAATGGTACGTGTGCCTGGAAGCGTGAAAGATCCAACATGTGCGATAAGCGAGTATTAAAAATGATAAACAAAAGCACAATCAGACTTGATAAAAGATTCTCCTGTAATGTTCTGAATGCTAATTGCCTTTCACTGCAGTTATTATGCAAAGCATAGGCCTTAACCTTCCCATCAGGAACCGTCCTCCAAAGGCTCCGTGACTCATTAATTAGAAAGGATCAAACCGATGACCTCACATACTGTACGGCGGTAAAATAGCCTTATCTTCTCTACTCTAGGAAGCATGTTTTGTCCTCAGAAGTGTCCAGAGAATGAAATGGGATTAGCACTGGGGTGATTTTGCGGGCAGGCATTATTACATGTTTCAAATTAAAAGTCAACACAGATGTCTGAATGACTTCCTGCACTCTATTTATAGCTGGCACCCCGCAGTGAAAATTGGACTATTTGTTGTGCAGACAGTGACAGTTAGGATGAGGTTGGTATGGTGCTGTGCAGATGGATTGAGCTAGATAAGCAGACAAAGAAAACATTTTTTTTTTTAACAAACCACATAGAATAATTCCAAGATGCAGAGTCCACAATGTAGAGTGGCACCAGAATAACTGAAAACTGTATTTATTGTACTCTAGTAACTGTATAGGAACACTGAGGTAAAACAATGCTGATGTGTATTACTGTATATATCTGCTTGGTTCAAAGTGGTGCTGGCAGCACCACCGCTGCACTAATTGATATATTTCCGTTACCCTCAGCTCTATTAAGTGTTTTAGTGTCTTTAAGCTCATTGTTTTGGTAGCAACCTTTTTTCCAACAGGTACAAAAAGACAGACAAAGTTAGAGACTAGTTGGCGAACATAGCAGAGTATTTAGCAGCTAAAGAGCCAGATAGTTCCCTTAGAAGTAGGTGGAGACCAAAACTGAGCTAAAAGCTGACTGAGCATTTAACGTACACTTGTCAGGTGAAGTGAGACATGACTTCAAATGAATGCTAGTGTCCATGTCTGCTCGAACTACTACTTTATGAGGTGATAATATGTGAGTGTTTTGTTTCCAGTTTGTTGCGCTGCCCCCAAGCTTCTTTTAATCATGACAATGGCACATCCCGCAGCCTTCACCAATTTAACCAAACCTTAGCCATAGACGTGACAGATCAGAAAAGAGCTTGTATGAATACTTTTTGGAGCAGTCATATGGGTCTTTTGTGAGGGGACTCACAACCTATTTTGCTCTTTAGGTATAAGGACTTGTGGTCCATCTTCTCTTTAATAAGGCTTTATTCAGACAGATTTGTGTAAAGCCATTTAAATTCTCATTTACCTGCTTTGCTCTGTGCTAATTAATCAAACAAAACATGGCAAGAGAAGAGACTGTTCACTGTTTACAACCTCCTGACAGTTCTAGTTTATCATTGAGTAAAGGGCATTAGATACGGAGGTAACTTGCACAGTAAATGTCCATTGAAAGTGCCTTAGATCATTTTTATTAAGTGACTCAGCAGCTACTGTTTATCTATGCCTGACATGCGGCCTGCTGCTGTCTATAAAATTAATATTTCTGAGATTTCAGATAGGTCCGAAGCATCAAGGGCAATTTTTCTACCCACATGAGCTGAATGCATATTTCATCTGGAATTTCAATTCAACCTGGAATTTATGTGACTGGACCAAAAGCCATTCAGTATGAGGAGATCAAGGAACACACCAATATTATGAGGTACAGTCAAGTCCAATAGAGAAAGAGTAAACATTTCCAGAATCATGCCAAGATATCATAACCACATTAACAATGCAGACACTTCCATACTGAAAGAAATCTTTCCTCACGGCAATTTATTCATTAAGCATAACTGCTCAGCACCGTGGAAGGTTTGTTTTCATTAGCAATTCAAACAGGGCATGATTTTCTTTTTTCTGATACGGATCTTTTCCCCCTGGAGCCTGCTGGCTCCTATTTCAACAGCTTTATCATCTATAAATAGCTCCTTCAAAAGAAATCCATTCATGAAATAACAGGTTTATATTTAATAGTTTGTTTTCTATTCAAGGATAAAGCTGTGACTTGTAGGAGAAAAATAATAATAAGAAAAAAAAGTTTCCCAATCACCATCTCCAGCTGAGTGCTAGGAAAACAACACTTTGCTTGAGCAATCATTAGCTTCCCCATCCATTATCACACCAAAGAAAAACAAGCCACCTTCTAGAGCTGCTAATCTCATTTGAGACAGTGCATCTCTGTGCCCTGTTAACAGATGAGGGCTTCCCACAGGAATCCCCTCTAATGCGGTAGAGCACTTTAGACCCTTCAAAGTGAGTGATGGATGCTGGTCTGACACAGCTGGATACTTCGGCTCAGGTCTCATGTCTCTGGAGCATCAGGAAAATTAACAGGCCAATCGATGTGAGTGCTGAAGCTCTGCTTTAACAGTGCAGAAATGACTCATTCACACTAAATGTACGATAATGCATGTAAGATAAAAGCTCTTGGGCTGGATTTGGCTTCAGAAGGTTGCAGGTATTGTACATGCAAGGGCGCACAGTAGGTTTGGCTTCAGAAGTGACACACACAATGAAGTCGGAGGTCCTTCAGCACAAATCCCGCCTTACATCATGGCAAATGGCAAACTATATGATGAAAATTGTTCTTGAGCTTTCTATAACAATGGCAGTAGAGCAAAAAAAAAAAAAAAGAAACAAACAGAAATGCTATATAAAGTGCTGCTTTATTAAGTCTACTTCCACTTTATTATAATGCATCTCCATATTTACTACAAAGAGCACTGTGCTTTGCTACCTGATCTTTGATGGATCTTTAATTACAGCATGGACCAACAAGCTCCAGAAGTAACACAGGACAACCATTAGGACAACCACTAAGAGGCCATACCCAGGGATCTAATGGCCCTAAAAAAAAAAACTTACTGCTTCTCTGATCAGGATTTTAGCAGCAGGACAGTAAGAGAACATGGTTTAGAAAGGGTTTATGAATAAATAAATGTGAGGGAGACAAAATTAGGACTTTGAAAAGGGGAATGTCCCCAAATTCACAGTGGAAATTCAGCGCTTGTATTCACGGCATGAACTTAGCCAACTTAACAAAAGGCACCTAAAAGGTAATTTTTCTGTAAAATAGATGTAAATAACTTAATTACAACAAAATTACAAACAAAACAAATTCTAAATTAATCAACTAAAGAGCAGAAAGCACTTTTCTTACATTTTAACACTTGTTTTTAAAGTCGATCATGAGCATCTGGCTTCATAATTACTAAGATGATAAAAGGAATCAGTTAAAATCTCATTATTGATCTCAGTTGGTTTGAACACTAACAGCTCATCTCAATAAAAATAACATGTCTTATGAGACAACAACCCTGCTGGTATTTTTAGTGCTGTGTTCCAAGTATAACAGCATGCACACTGTGTTTCTATACAGCAATGAGATACTAAAGTTTTCCATTTTCACTCTGACAGTATCAGGTTATTTTTAGGTTATTTTGGCTCTAGGTGCTGAGTTCAGATAGGGAAATGACGTGTCAGAAATGGTGAGGGGAGTTTGAATATTTCAGAGGAACAGAGCAGGGAGATGGGATTTAGCTCTCCAATGGAGGAGCAGGTTCAGCTGATATTCGTTCACACACACACACACACACACACACACACACACACACACACACACACACACACACACACACACACACACACACAAAGACACCTAGTGAGGAATCTGCAGTATTTAATCTCTCTCTCACACACACAGGGTAACAGTTGAAAACATGCTCATAAGCAGTCTTACACCAGAGTGACAGCATATCCCATTTCACAGACAGCTGTCATGGACATCAAACAGAAAGAGGACCCAGATGTGAGGACTTCACTGTGCACACTAAACGGGAAGCTGGGTCATGTGCATTTGTGTGTATCTATATGTGTGTGTTGCCACAGTAGCATGAACATGCAACTCTCCCAAGACAGGGTCTCTCAGTTTCCTCGTGTTGCATAATTCACAACACTTCAGGCCAGGGAACATTGTTGGTGCTAAAACCACTCCAGAGAGACTGCACAGAACAGCATAATAATGAGCTCAGAGACTAAAACTGTGGTTTGATTACACATGTAAGTGTTTAAGGAGGTGAAACAGGGCACAGGGCATGTATTGTCTGCATTACATTGTAGGTGTGAAGAGTGCCCTCAGCTCTGTTATTGTTAAACTGCAAGACAGGGATACAAAAGTAAGCTTAGATAACCTAGAAGGCTTAAAACATAACATACGAGTTACCAAATATAACCATTCATTTACATCTTATTCCATATATATATATATATGTGTATATATATATATATATATACACATA
>JBBMJY010000011.1:11108258-11120879 GCA_037833715.1 Toxotes lorentzi
CCGATCTTATATATATACTGTGGGTCATGAGAAAACATTGCACACTTGCCATAACACAACTCTCAAGAGTCTGACAAAGAAAATCGATATAGAATATGTTGCGGAGTAGTTTTTAATAACATGAGGCCGAGGCTTTGAAAATCAATATTTGTGAAGTGCAACAGTGAAGAAACTATACTCGCTCTTCAAACGTAACAAGCACAGGACAGCATGTGAAAGAGTGCCCAAATATGACATCGCCCTCATGAAAAATTGGATTCAATATATGAACGTTGAGTTGTAACTGAGTTATTGCAGGATAGTTCTCAGCTTCATATACAAGAAATTCGATGTACAAGTTAACCGTTTCTCCCAGAGGGAAAGTAGCACTTTAAGTAGCACTTGTTGTAACCTTCCCAAGAAAATGAAAAATTGGTTTTAAAAGATTAAACCAAAGCCCCTGGCACATACTTTAAGTACGCACTGTCACAGCAGCACTAGCTCCTTTGTTTTGACTACAGAGAAAGACAAAATCTCCACTGTTCATTGTATCTTCAACTAAAATGTCCTCTGTTATCCTTAAACCACCAGGAAGAATTAAGGTGAATCTCCTTGGCACAGTTGGGATTTTCTGGCATTAATACAGAAATGATAGTTGTGGAATAAAGGACAGATGGGCTCCTGCTGAGCATTAAACCCAGACCTACGATAGCAACAGAATGAGGCTTTATTAAATTTCAAAACACTCACAGCAACTGCAGGATTAAAACACAAGAGGACAAGTGTGACAAGAGGAGCAGCTAGCGTGGTGAGGCACTCGTCAACCCAGTGTGAGGCTGAGTAGCATTGTTCACACCTGTCCAAACAAACCTGCTGGAAAACATGTTTGGTGTGACAATATCCTAAATCCATTTAATACTCTTATCTCCTCTGAACTGAGGAAAACGCAGCCAAAATAATTGCACTATTTTGGCTCCTGAACTGGATTCAAGAGAGGATGACGGGAAACAAACATTAGTTAAACAGATAATGGACTGCCAACAGACAGAGTGGTACTCATTTTTTCAGCACAAAATATAAGCTACAGCATAAGAAACTTCCATTAGGCAATTGACCACAATGACATGAACATACAGATTGAGTAAGAGTAGGATTCATCCCCCGAGAAAAATGAATGTCTGTACACAACAATCGCGAGTAAGAAGCAAAAATAAAGTCTGTGCAGAGCTGTCACTGATGTAGCCGTGCTTTTGACAATAATCCAGTTAATCAGATTCTTGGGGGGCATTTAGCTCGTGTAGTCCTCTTCCGACCAAAGTGGAAAAAGTCAAAAGGCATCGCACTCACACAAAATCCTCTCAGTTATTATTCGGAAAACTAAATAAAACTGCATTAGAGTATCATGTTCACTGTCATTTTGCTCATTCTCACATGCGCTAAAGAGGAAATGGCTATGAAGAGCTTTTCAGAAGGGAAAACTACAATGTTTGTTACATCTAGTGAAGAAAAATCCTCTAATACAGTGTCTCAACATGTTAATGTTGCTCCTCTACTCTAGAGATGACTACAGAAAGGAAAAAGGGACCGATTATCTCATGATAACTGAGCTTTTTGAGTCATAAATTCAAAGAGCCCTGAAGGAGAAGAGATAAGTTCAAATAACTTAAATTCATCAATCCGATGCAAGCAATATCTCACAACTTTGGCGACCGCTGATCTCTGAAATAAGAAATCCATCAGGCAGGTTACTTTCCTCAAAGCAGGCTCCATGAAAACTCATTAGCTGCACTTTATCATCTAATCTATCCTCAGTTTGCGACTGGTGAGACTGATGAGGCTGTGAGGACGAATTATGCAGAGTATAGACGAGTATAGACGAGTATAGACAGGAAGTCTGCTCAGTTAAATCATCGCCTGATACCGATGCTCAACTATAAGAGCACATATTGCTTTAACAGATCTTCTAAATGAGTGTGTCTCTGTAGATCCAGGTGGATGTAAGATGCATAATAGAGTATTCCTTCTTTGAGCATTACTGATAAATGGTGGATCAACAGGATATAAAAAAAAAATAAAAGTTTGTTTGAAATTATTGTGACTTCATTTTAGTGGACTTCTGAAAAGTTTATGATGCAGTTGATAACAGCTGATAGATCTTTACTTTTTAGTAAAGAAATGATGCCTGTAACTGATGCCTGAGCCATTTTAAAAGACAGACAGTGTGTGAGAGTACACAGACAGACTGGCTGATGCTACAACCGATAAACTCCCCTGTGCCCCTTTTTGTTCTTGTTCTATTCTGTTTGTCTGTTCTTGGTAAATTGTATTTTTACTGTGTGTGTCTAACTGTAAACAGGGCACTGCAGTAAAAGGTCATGTACCGTATGCTAATACCACAGTTCCTGTAGATGTTGTGTTAAATAATCTGAAGGCCTTGCCGCTGAAAGCCCTGACTGCATTTTAGGACTAAAGTTCCATTCACCTCCCTTGCATTAGAGAGGTGACAGAACTCACAGAAATGCACATCTTCCAACCCGGATAAATGCAAGCAAAGCAGTCTGCATGGTTAGATGCCATTGATGCTGAATGGGAAAATATGTCCTTGTGAAAAGACTCTGTAAATGGGTTTCCCGTGCTACATAGACAGATTAGATTTGGTTCTCAATATCAGAGCTGCTTTGGTGACATTTTAATGGTACATCATAACACAAATCCAAATGCTCCATCAGTCCCCAATGATCGACTCCTCATCTTATTTATGACATTCAAAGCACAGGAATCCCCTGTAATTTGCTGCACACACTAATCCTAAGAGTTCATCCCTCTCTTTGACATTCCCTCCATCATTATCCTGTACATTCCCACCATTCCTTCTGCTCTCCCTCCTCCTCCTAATCCTCACTGGTATGTCTGTGACTCATGGGTTCCTGAGTCTTAACGAGCCACTGAGAGATAATTGCTCCTCGAGGAGCAGTGCTAACTGACACCACTGCCTCCTGTATGTCATTCAGTCAAGCCCCTGTCGGCTTTAATAGAACCGCGGGCTCTATTCACTGCCAGACGTCCCAACCAGTCTAACCTAATGACTGCTGAGTCAACTAATTTCAGATCAAGCTCTTCACTGGGCTGCAAAGTACAGAGCAACAATGTGTATTCAAGGACTAAATGGAGCTTGTTATTTTCAGTTTTTTCTTTCTTTGATACTGACAGAAGGAAGATCTGATATATTCCTCACGAAGAGAACTACAACAACAAAAACAATCCTAAACCCAAGGTCACAGTCTTACTGGATAGAACTCAAGTCTGTCCCAAAGCTACACGAATTTAAATTGATGCAGACCGTACAGCATAGAAGTCCTTGGTGCCAAGGGCAAGTGTGTGTGACTTCTGAGATAGAGAAAGGTCTGTCCTGCTTCTATGTGACGTGATCCAAAGGGATGGCTCGTACTCCGGGCACATGCTGTGTCCTCTTCCGTCCTGCCAGTGGGCTTTGACCTCAGCAGATGACAGCGGACGGCCACGAGCGGCCATGGGGAAGTGCTGTACATGTCAGTTTTCTGCTGGCTAAAGAACTGAAGACTGGCCACAGTAGATGCCCAGAAATAGCTCATTTCATCTTAGTAAGATAGAAAATTTAATTATTCTGCCTGTTTATTTATTTATTTTTTTACTTGAGAAAACTGTGCCTCACATCAGGAATGCCAAAGCCTTAGTGACAGTAAACTGCCTCTGAAACTAACCTAATATGGCATTTCAATACTGTTCAGTTTGTTAGATTCAAATTTTGGGGACAATTAATATCTTGTTAAAAAAATAAATAAAATGAGATCCCCATACACAGAGGCATGTGTATCTACAGTCAATTTCATGGAAATCCAGGATTATTCTGACGTCCCTTTCATCTACCTAAGACAGCTTTGGGTTATTTAAACACAAGTGGTCATTATATAAATGTTTGTTAATACAGGAGCCTTATGAAAAGAGCCACAGTGTTTGCACATTGTTTGGCACCTGGTGCACGAGAGAGCAGTGACACTGCAGGAAATTAATACCTCATAGGCTTCATCAGCAATGCAAAAGAAAAGTTATTTTGCCATTGAAGCCTCAAATTATGACCACTGCGAGTGTGAGGGACATCCAAAGTGAGTTTCTGATAAATATTAGATAGCACTTTTCTTTTTTTTGCCCATTTCATAATGTCCCACAGTACCCAGGCATAGAATGACAATAGGGTAAGTTGGGACTCATTTAACATCTATTTGCTCTGCATAAACATGGCGTGTGCAGAGCGTTTTGCCTCATATTCATAACGTCTCCCATGCTGTTTGTAAGAATGGAAATCATTATGCATTTTATCATACACTGCTGCAGCCTTTATATTAATCTAACAGCATTCACTTTTACTGTGTTGAATGTGTTACAGAAATGCTACTGGGTCCAACCCAGTAAGATTGCATTGTGACTGTTATATAGAAGTGGCTCAGGCGCTTATTCAGACATTAGACCAATGTGTGAAATTGCTATTAATGTGATAAGATGCATGTCTGGAAGGGTCATTAACCAAAGTGTTGATCAAGGGGAAAGTTCAGCCTTACGGTGCTGTTAGCAGAAAGGCCAAGGAGTAACCGAATTCATTATGTCGGCATGTTGAATTAAAGCTAAACCCATGCGCTGTTGAGTGGCGCTGCCCCTTAAAAATGCAACACCCAAGTCATTCCCCAATTCTCCTGTCTCATTTAAAACAAATCACTACTGCTAATGCTTTAGTACTGATAGTTCGGCATATTTAACCCATGACCTTTCTACAGAAACTCCAATGCCATAGTTTCAGTTTATTGTGATATTGATTTTCGGTAATATATGCAAGCCTCTACATCTCACCATCAAACGACTTGGCAAGACACAGTTAATATACAGAATATGTCCATAAATTAAATGTAGACTGTCATTAACTGTGGTTTTTGAACTAAGGTGACTTTACATCCACATTTTGGATGCAGTTTCCTCCAGTCAGTAGACAGGACACAAATAATTCATCACCTTTTTTGCAACTTTAATCACACCTAATTTGTGTGAAGACACCGAGCAGCTGCAATGATGCCTTATTTGCATTCCAACAGTCATCTCTGATGCATCGCCGCATGCTGGCATAAGGATGCTGTCCTCTCTCCAAATTGCCTGCTAAGTAGCTTCTGGACGTTAGCAGTCACCCTGTCTGTCTGTCTGTACTGTTTGCGACTGCTGTGTTCACATTTTTCCAGCCTGATTCCTTTGGTGGCTCTCAGATACAAACTGCCTCTGTCATCAGGCGCTGAAATCTGTCTGGATTCTGCTCCGATGGTATCATTCGGCTCTTTCTTCCCTCTCTTTCTGATGCCAACAACAATAAGAGAAACAAAAGCACAATGCAGAGGCTCCTGCTAACAATGCGACACAGACAATGTCTTTCCAGATAACACGGTGATGGTTTGCTTGTCAGCCTTTGTCATCATAAAGTCACCATGGTAATAATGGAGAAATGTTGGCGGTGCTGAGGAAAATAATAACAACTCCTATTCATCAGTGTTTGTGCAGAAACCAAGATCAGAAGTTTTAGCCCAGCAGCCATCAACAGTCATCATCCCAAAACCATTCATGACAACCTGTCACACTCACTTAACACTGACATCCTGTGCTCAAATTGAGACTCATTAAAGCCCTAATCCAATGACAAAACTTTTAAATCCCACAGACTTCTACTCAATATTCAATAATTTATGAAGAACATTTCCTAGACAGACATGAAGAAACCAAACACATCTTCCTGGCTGTGAAATTAATCAGTCACGTTTAATGAAAGCTGGCAGGCGGGCGGCTGATTATTCACTAAGCAGGAATTCAGGATGAGGCAAAGGCAGCATGCTAGCATTTATGGCAGTGAGAAGCTTACAGGCGATGTAGCTGCAGGGAGGGAGCGTTCAAGACAACACTTCACACAGCAATGAGACAGCCGAGGCTGCAGGCAGCAAAGCAGCTCCTCACTCTCTGCCTGACACTGATGTTGTGACACGGTTTGTTGCTCTGGCCCTTCACTCAGCACCCACAACTGGCTGTACTTCACACTGTAGCAGCCCAGGAGCAATGTCCCATATTTTGTGTAATATTCTCTGAATAATTTGGAAAACTAATGGCAAATAATACAGTGTATTCAAGTACTGTATATCTCAGAATTTTGTTTAATTGTGATTTTATCTATGTATCTATCTATCTATCTATCTATCTATCTATCTATCTATCTATCTATCTATCATCTATCTATCTATCTATCTATCTATCTATCCATAGAGTTTTCCATAGATTAAAAACACCCAAAAAGGCTTAAGTTTACTTTAATAAGAGCATGTATCATGTATTTCCTTGAGTGTCTTGGCAAATAATGCAAGTGTATAGGATTTTCTTCAAAGTGGCACCGTATCACAACACAAACTACCTTTGGATTGTGTGTTAGGGATGTAGAAAAGTGACAAACCTAATAAAAAATCATCCTATGAGGTATTCAATGCTGAGTATGAAATAAAATGAAATGATCCTACTTAGGTATATTTATGTGGTGGAATTATAGTATTGCATTTAATATTAGGTCTGCAACAAATGGTTATTTTCATTAGCAATTAACCTATGCATTTATTTTATTGATTAGTCGGTTAATCATTTACTCTATGAAATATCTATCAAAGAGAAAAATGCCCATCATAAGTACTAAGATCGTAAAGTGATATCTTCAAGTGTCTTGTTTTGTCTAACCATCTATGAACCACAGACATTCATTTCAAACCTATATTAAAACTATATATAAGCTGTAAACACCATTTTGTGCTTGATTAAGCAATTAAAACGGTTAATCGATTTTTTTTTAAACATTTGCCAATCGTTTCTTTCTTTCTATGGATCGACTACTCGACCATCTGACTAACTTCCAGCATCACTTCTAATTAGCTAGATTTAATTTATGATATAGGCTAGTAAACTTAACAACGTAATAAAACAAAATAATAATAATGACAATAAAGCTTTGGACACTACAGCACAGTCAGTACATCAGTGTTAACTGGCAGCAAGACAAACAAAAGCTCCCCGGTAATAAAACACAACCGACCACTAGCTTACTACAGCCACAGGCACACACTGTCCTCCTCTCTCCCTCTCTGGCAGATAATACTACCTTTACTTCATCGCCAAAAGATTTTTTACAACATTGGACCAGATCCAAACATCTGAACACACACACACACACACACACACACACACACACACACACACACACACACACACACACACACACTGTGTCACTCACTTTCGTGCTTTGAAGTTCCCCATGTGTGCCGCGGAACTCCGGGGCTCTTGATGATCGCTCTGCCGGCGGATTTCAGGGCATCCATCCCGAGGTGTGTCTGCTCTCCGGCAGGTGGATTTCCCCAGTCTCCGGACCACAGGGAGGTAAATATAGCAGGCTGAGCTCGACGGCGTATGCGCCAAAGAGAAGAAGAAGAAGAGAGGGAGCGAGAGAAAGAAAGAGGGAGGGGGAAAAATGCGAAGAGAGAGCCCGCTAATATAAGTTACCACCCTCTGTTTCTCCTTTTCCCTTCCCCACGGCTAAGATGAGCAGCTGACGGTGAGCACATGTGCCCACTGCACCGTTTCCAAAGTTAAGGGCGTGTCCTTCTAACCTTGGTGAGCTGAGAAGCTCCCCCCAAAGTGCTCCTGTTTGACGGAGCAACCTTAATGAGAAAATCACTACAGAATTATTGCAGCGTAGAGGAGCAACACTCACTAATGAGTTGATGGCTAATGAGCTTGCACTTGCACTTTGTGTGTGTTTAATGTCTTTAATGTGTTTAATATTTCTGGGCTGCATCAGAAACAACACGTAATTGTTGTTTTAATTAATGATAGGATTAGAAATCTAATAATGGACAAAGCCATTTAACTTTTATTTATTTATTTTTCAGGTTAAATCATAGTCTGACAAATGATCAAGTGGCAAACACAAAGCTGGGAAAATGTTTGAAACCAATGCATTGGTTTTTCTATTTTTTTGTATGTTGGTGCCCTCTATTGATTGTAGCCAGTTATTGCAACTTTGTCACTGTATTAGCAGGACGTTTCTGCAACAGAATAAACTATAAATTCATTTTTAAACAAAGACTAAATCAGTTAGCTTGGTAGCCTAGAATTCTAAGGGGCCGTGACATGCTTAAAAGGAGAGGACAGTAGAAAAGAAAAAGAAACATGTCCACACAAAAGATTATGTCCATCTTTTCTGACTGTTCTCTAAACTCTTTTCTTGTGAATTAGTGGATCAATTTACTACATTTTACTACTTGAACTAGACTTGCAGCTGGTAACAAGACCTTGTTTCGATTTAAGAGGTTAGGAGGCAAAGCACTGTTCAAAGATGTGTAACAACCTGCAGCATCCCCTGTGAAATCTTGACTGGGGACTTTTCATGCGTCCTCCGCCTGGTTCCTGTCTGTTCTCCTACTGTAAAGCTATACAAAAATTGAACTTGAAAAATTTATTTTCCGACACATACAAAACATGCATTGCGCTTTTGTCCTTCATGGTGAAATCTTTATTTAATTTCTCTCCACAACCCAGCACAGGTTTATCATGTCATGTCTGTGTTCATCTCTCACAAGTATTTCACACTCAGGAAGCTAAGCAGTGCATGTATAGTCACGTATTTCTCATAAATCATCTAGAAGGGGTTATTACAGTTTAGCCTGAGGTGACATGCTGCTGTTGTAATTTTGGTGCTCTGTGATCACTTGAGAGGGTCTTCAGTTTACATTTAATGTTCTCAGCAGTGCACAACTACTGCAACTACACTGACTGCTGTGCGTGTCGGCATGTGTGCGTGTGACTGTGTATGCAAATATGTAAGTCCTGCGTGTGTGTACGTATATGTGTTATCCTGTATACACAGCGAGTAGTATAATCATGCAGCTATTTTAAAAGTTGAGACTCTCCAGAGTGTTGCTGCCACGTTGTTGTCGCTAATGCATGTATCTGCATTAGGATTGTGTTTTTACAACCTATAGCAATGTCACACTCTTCAGTTTAGAAGGACAAGCTGCACTAACAATGCAAAAGTGACATTGCCCCTTATCTGCTTCCATGGAAGACAGTGGATTGGTGATTAGTCGTTATAATGCACGGTATTTATAAGCCCTCTGGTTAGTTCAAACAATCACTGCCACAATGTCACAGAGCATCTTTGAGTCCAGTAGCGAACAACAGTTACAGGCTTGAACAGTTTCCAGATGTCACTTTCAGCTGGACTTCTTTCACAAAAGAGTAACCGAACAGTGCAGCATGCGTCGCTTTGCCAAAGATTGCCCAATTCGGGTGTGAACACTGCATCTGCAAAATTCAGGAGATATTCTTTAAGGTTAAAAAAAAAAATTAAAAAATCATCTTACTGTCTTGCAGCATGGCTTGGGAAGTGTTTTATAATTATTCTTTGACAAGACAGTTGTTCCCCCATGAAACAAATCATGCTTGAGAGGGTTTCTTTATTTGTAAAGGAGAGAGAGGAGGGAGGTGAGGTCACTAAAAGAAGAGTACAGCCAGATGAAGAGAGGGCTTCATGAAGTAGATTTATAATAGAGGGGGAATAAGGTAGTCTATTCAGAAAGGACCACAGAGAATGAAAACAGACTGAACTAGTTGGCTAACATGCTCTCAGTCACTTCTGTTTTAGGTTCACTGATGGGTGCTATCCTGTCTGCTTTCCAGTTTATCCCCCTCCAGTTTTTATGTCATAGTCTCATGCTATTTGTCTCACACACAGACACACACACACTCACACACACTCATCTTTTTCATTCGCTCTCTCTAAACCCGCTTCTTCCTTAGAGGCTGCAGCTAGAAGGCATCTGGTGGGAGGGCCCGTCTTGGAAGCAGGAGGTGGCCTTGGCCAACGATTTTCAGGTCAATCCAGTGACGTGTCAGCTCATGGATTTGTTTATTTCCATAAAACCTGACTAAATCTTCAACCAAGTACAAAGCCTGCATTGGAGGACCTCATACACCATCTATTTCAAAGACTGGTGTCCCTTCGTCTCCTCCTGCTGCTTCCCCTCCTGGTTTCTCTCTCCCCTCCTGCTCTTCTCCTTTTCCACCTCCCCCCTCTTGTCTTTCTTCCAGTTCTGAGGCACACAAGTAGTCTTGGGACTGGGACTGCGAGTATCCCAGGGACTCCACTGACAAGCTTCGGCTAGACAGGATGCTACTTAAGCTGGACTGGCGGGCGCCTCTGGGATGGGTCTCAATTTCCACCTGGACCTCAATATTGGTTCCTTCCCTGTAGAGACAATAGACATCCACAGAGGTTATCAATATAAAGCTGCAAGGTATTCAATAGTAGACTATGCAAAAAGTGCTGCAGTGTGTAAAAAAAAAAAAAAAAATCACTTTAACAGCAGGACCGCTTTCTTAAATGGCCAACATTTACCTCAGAGCTTGTGTGTCGTCGAGCTTGCTGTCAGGCACAATAACCACCTTGCAGTCTGATGGGCTGTCCTGCTGGGTATATTCATGGCGTTTAGTGGCTTCATCCAGTCCCACATAGCTATCTAGCTCTGGGGGTGTGGTGCTCGTACTTGGGAGGACGCCCACTTCCTGTACACTGACTCTAACTTCCTGGACGCTGGTGTCACTGAGCGTTGGGTTGTTCTGACCCGTCCAGTGGTCACTGACTACATGAGAGAATAGAAGATCTATAAGAGAAGTTGAAACTTCATCAGATTAGGCCATGCTTTGGAGCAAACGTCACAACTCAGTACTGATGTGAATTATTTTACTATAAGACATCCCTGACTGAAACTATACGGTGGCCAAACTCTGTACTCACAGCTGGCTAAGTCCTCCAGTTGGATTTTGTGTGTTTCAGGGGGCTCACTCTGCGGTCGACACCAACCGTTCCTACAGAGTGACATAGGGACGACCCCATAGACATAAATCAGCATTAGCGGTACACCCACACCTGCAAGAAAAAAGAAACATATGAGAAACCAATTCAGACATACATTATATATAATTATAACCATACGTCTTGAGACTTTTAATAACATACAAATGGTTATTAAAAGGACACAACTGCAATTTAGTAGTACACTTCAGTAAAGTTGGGGGCTGGTGAGAGAGTGTTTCAATAAATTGTCAAAATCAGACTCAGAAAACACTGGAACCCGTAATTCCCATAATGCAACTTGTCACCATATTAGTATAAACCCTCCTTCCCTGGTAATTCCTCTTGTCTTTCAATATCAGTTTGTAACAAAAAACTTTGTTAAAAATGTCTAGAAGTCTAATCTGTGCAATGTAATTTCATTAATTTACTAAGAATAGTATCTGGTAAAAGCTTTTTTTAAATAGTTGAAATGGTGGAGTCAGTATTTTTCATCATTATATTATTACAATGACCCAAAATAAACACAAGGGGGAGACCCTCCTGCTTTATTGTGGACTGGACTGAAGTTTCCAGTACACACTGATTAAAGCTTTTTGTGGAATCTTAACCTCCATATTTATGCAGTTTTGTAGTTCCAAATAAAAATGGGAACTACTGCGTATGTGTAATGTTCCTAGTGCGTACCAAGAGACCTTATTTCCTTGCAAGCTTTTAAATCCATTCCAATTGAACTGTTGCTCTTTGAGCTTTATTCATCCATTTTATGTTTATTTTTAAGAAGTTTAATCTACCACATATCTGTTTTTATATTACTTATGTTATGTTAGTACATCCCTTTGATTTTTGCAAACCTTAATAATTATTATACTATTTCATATTTTATCTAATTCATTATACGTCTGTGCTATAGGTTTTGAAACTCAGTGTTTTTCCATGTGGAGCTGCTACCTTGACCAGGATGCTATTTCCTGGTTATATATGATTATAGATTTATTGTGTTGAGAAGCAGAAAGAGATCACTGCAGTGGATATTTGAAAAGTAGAAGAGTATTATTTGACCTACTGCTTGATTTCATTAACACACACAGACACAGGTCAATGTGCAGCTTTCCAGCGGCTAACACTCTAAATTTGATTGTTGAAGCTTCCTTAAATGCACCAGCAAGAAAGATTACAACACAGTCCATGCAATGGCAGGATATAATAATCCAATTCTGACATAACAATTAAGTAATGGATGAAGTGGTAACTGTGATGGATCACCTGTCTTCATATTAAGTCCGAATGAGAATATAGCAGTGCGTAACTACAATGGCAAAGTCAGATTTCATTTTACACGTTCAGTTTCTCCCCACTCTCCTTCATAACCTTCACAAAAGTGCTTTGAACAAACTCGATGAGCAGCAGCCTCCCTGTGTTGTGTGATTATGCAACCTGTGATTGAGAAAGGAATTTTGGAACACAAAGCAGAGTGCCAACCAAACAAAGGGACATCATTAACACAGCGGGAACACTGGGACACTATTGACTCAGCAACAGGGTGAAACCAGGGCAAGAGGATGAGCCTGCCAGCCAAACTGTTCACAGAGAGAGAGAGTGAGTGCGAGATACTTGTGTGTGTGTGTGTGTGTGTGTGTGTGTGTGTGTGTGTGTGTGTGTGTGTGTGTGTGTGTGTGTGTGTGTGAGAG
>JBBMJY010000011.1:11120979-11150213 GCA_037833715.1 Toxotes lorentzi
TGTGTGTGTGTGTGTGTGTGTGTGTGTGTGTGTGTGTGTGTGTGTGTGTGTGTGTGTGTGAAAGAGAGAGAGAGAGAAACGCAAAAGACCGGGAGCTGTGACTGAAATATGAGAAACAATTGTAGAGAGGGGAGAGCACAAAACAGAAGAGATATGAGAAAACATACGGCAGACAGAGAAAGTGAAGCCAGAGTGAAAAATGACACTGAAGGGACGTAGAGCGGGGGGAGGGGGGGGGGGGGGGGGGGCACAGGGGTAGGAGGTGAGGGTGAAGAGTGCTGTGCGGCTAAATGTGTGTTTGAGTGTGCCTGCGCCAAGGGCCCTTCAGTGTGCGGTACAGTGATGGTTGTGACACTGTTGAGGGAAGCTGAGAAGCCGAAAAAGCCTTGAGGATTTCTGTCACCATTACCCACATTAGGAAGTGGCATGAGTCATCAAAATGCTACTTTGCACTGTGTATGTGTGTGTTAATGAAGTCAAGTGGTAGGTTTGCATACAGAAACCTAGTATGTGAGTATTCATATGGCTGTACACTAAAAGTTTGCCCCAAATGAAGCCTGGATGCATGTTCAGATGTGTATAACTATGATTTATTAATGGACTAGTCTGACATTTTGGAAAATCTGTGTGTTAATCAGTGTGATTTGGAGGTGAGCCATTCTTTGTGCAAAGTGTTGATCCTACAGTCTTTACTTTATTATAGAAGGATATATCCCAGACACTCCACAGCTAGAAGCCGGAGTTCTGGTCAAAGCCGCATGGATAACCTTTCTGTTTAATGACTTTTTGACCACATAAATACTGCCTCAGACACTGGAAAATTCGATAGAGCTTCAGATTATTGTTCAAACACAAGGAAATATTTTAGCATATTTGGCATTTAAGATCTCCTTAGTGGCAGATCTAAACTGCTATGTGTTGTGGCTATTTTATCTACTTTCTTTATAAAAAAAAAAAAACAATTTCTATAACTACTTCATAACTAATTTAGCAAAAAATAAGCTAAATGTACACTTTAATTACTCCTCTCTGTGTGAGGGACAGAAAGAGGCCATGTTGTTGTTCACTCCTTACCCACAGTGACAGCTGCTATAACCGGCGACACAAAGACTGACATCATCACCCCACTTGCCACAGTCAAGTAGTGTTTACTTCCTGAGATATTGTTTTTCTTACAGCGACCATGGACCTGTAGGGTAATAAATAAAACATAGATAAGGTAATGGAAATTTAATTTGGTCCTAGTTGTTGTCCTCATTCTCTGTAATCACTCATTCCTGTCACTTATCCATGTCTACCAATAAATGCATCCCAGCATGCACAAGGGGAAAGGAAAAAAAAATCCTGTACAGGTCAGCAGGCTACCACAGTGCTCTAACACAAAGACAGACTAAGACGTTCACGTCTAATAACAAATTTAGCTCCAATTTAGTGGTGACATAAGTTTACAATCCACCTGACCTGCATGATGATTTGTTCAAAAGTGATCTCAGATCTGTTGATTACATGCAAATTAACAGGATTTTACCGTTATAAACGAACCGTTATAAAGAGCCAGTCCTAAAATAAAGTAAGTGAATCTATTCAAAACAATGATTTCCCGATGTTAACTGTGTTGTTTTGTACCTTTCGGCCCATGTAGATTGGTATGCCCACAATGATGACTGGGATGGCGATGCCCGCTATAAGGGAGATGACCACCGGTGCTCCTAGCAACATGCCCACCTGCCACAGTACCTTGCGGGTTTGCGACCATGGCTTCTTCCCCCAGAATGTACATCCTGAGGGACTGAGACACATAGGAGAAATAAGGTTATTATTGTGCACAGTCTAAAGGTCATGGCTCTAGACTCTAAGACTTGTCATCGCCACGTTAGCACAGATTTTTTTGGTTTTACTCAAACTTCAGACTTAAAATATTCAGTACATTTACACAGAGACACTCAGAATCATCATCTCCAAAGCTCCTCAAAACACTTTTAAATAATTACTTTTTCTAAGAAACAAGTAAAATAAATGAGTACTGACCACAAGACAACATTAACGGGCTGTCTCATTGCTGTCATTACATTACATTACCAAAAACCGAACTATCTCATCTACATATATCATTTATCGCCCCTGAATTACAGTCATTTGCAACTACAGTTCACATTCTTATTTTTCTTACATGCTGGTTACTTAAGTCTGTTTACGAGGAGTCAATATTCTGTCACCTGATGTGACTTTAGGTATAATAAATGTCGCCTTAAATGTTACTTTAATCTTTTATCAGCCCTTGGTGTTGAGGTGTAATTCTCATTGCCAAGAAAAGCAGTGCAACAGTGACTAATGCTGCTTGCTCTTAATCAAGCAGCAATTAACTTGTAGGAACAACAGTGACAAAATAAGGAGCACAAATAGCACCTTAGGGCTATGCTGTTTCTCAAAGCATGTGTTTGTGTTAGAGCTGCAAACGTCCCTTTGGGATTCCAAAAGCCTGATTGGGGAAATTATGGTGAAATATTATGAGTGTGCTCTGAACTTGCAGATTTGCTGTGAGATAGTAAAAGCTTTGCCCTTTTATAGGACATTCACTGTAATTTGTAGTGTGAAAGACAAGGGTGAGAGAAAAGAAGGGGGGGGGTGTTGCATGGGGGAAAAGGAGGAGAGAAAGTGTAAAAATACAATGCGGCTCATGCAGGCAAGAGAACCCAAGACATGAAACTGATAACTACATGAAAAAAATCATGCATCTCTACACCTTTCATACACTGTACTCCTAAAATGGACCTTAGCCAGCAGAAAGATGACACTGTTTCTTTAAACTGACCTAATCAGGTTCTAGCTTGAGTTACATATTCTGCCGCATTGGAAATATGGAGGCAGACAGAGTTGATGAGCTGATGACAAGTCAGCAGTGACTCCCTTCCAGGGCTGAAAGAGTCAGTGGAACCTCAGGCGAACAGTTTAAAGCAGTGCAGTCTCTAAGCATAATGACATACTGCATGTGTTTTGCTGACTTGAACAGTTTTTATCTCCGACTGGGTACTGCTTAAAAAACCTACAGAGGGAATAGTGGTGTGAACACAGGTATACTTATTTTAGTGAATCTAGTTATTAAGTTTTAGTCTTTTAGGATGAATTGAAGTTTCTTACAAATTCCAAAGCTGGACTTGTGCCATCAAGCATTTATTTTCACTTCATGTTGTCTGGGGGCCAACATGGTTCATTATAGGGCTGCAACTAGTGATTATTTACAATATTAGTTACTGGGTCTATTTTTTATTTTTTTGATTAATCACTTGGTCTAAATAAATGGTGCTAAAAATTCAGAGGCCAATTTGGCCAATAGTCCAAAACATGAATATAGTGTGTTAATAATAAGATGAAGAGGAAAACAGTAAATCCTCACACTCAAGAAGCTGCAACCAGCAACTGCTCAGCATTTCTGTCTGATAAATAACTTTAATGATGTAATTATTATTATATTTATATATATTTTGTAAATATTTCATCAGTTGATTAACCATTTCATATCAAATCACAGCTTCTGAGTTAGATGTGGGCGTCTGGTTGTGTGTGTGTGTGTGTCTGTTAATGTGCTCATGTGCTGACTGTGAACAGGACACCTGAGGTAGTGCACGTCGGTGATCTCCTGCATACACAGCCAGCAGAACTGACAGGCACACACAGTACAGTTCATACGGTTACAGCTGCCATCATTGGTCTTCATGATGTAGGCACCACAGCGAGGGCACGCTTTGATCTCCTCTGCATCTACAGCAACAGGGAGAACATGGAATGGGTTGACCACACATTCTGCAGTATTTATTTATTCACTTAAAGGAACAGCTCAACATTTTTTGGGGGGTAAAAACTCTTTTTTACTAGGAGCAGTACTAGTTTTGCCTAGCAAAAACTAGAGCCAAGAAATGTCACAGAGACATTTTTACACTTTGGCTTTTGTACGGATTAAACTAACAAGATAAACCGTGTTAATTAATGAGCTCCAGGGGTGCTGGTAAGCATATGTTGTTAGCTTAGTCCTACCTCCTCCAGGTTCTTCATTGAAGACGTACAGCGTGGAGGCATCGTTGCCGCCTGAGGTATGGCGGGCTCGCTGACGCCGGGCCTGGTCACACGTCTGGTTGGGGTGCCACAGCTGCCGGCAGTGGTAGCAGAACTCTGTGTCACATCCCTCCCGGCCGCAGCTCAGCTTGGGACACTCTGCACAGCCGTAAGCTATCACTGCATAGCTGAGGAGAGAGAGAGAGAGAAAGAGACTGCAGATATAAATGTCAGAATGGACATGATTCATAGGATAACTCATCCCTGGGGGGAGACTCCTCCTAAAGGACATTTCAGCAGGCATCATGGAGGTTTCAGTCCAGGTCCTCTTTCCCACCCTGCTGCCATACCATGCAGTTTTATTTAAATATCACAGCTTTGGTTGGCTGACTGGACTGTCGATGAAAAAAATGAAAACAAAAAAAAAAAAACACAATGATTCTCAAACCTGCTGTCTTCCTTGTATTGTTCTGTTGTTCAGCCTGGTGAAGCACACTGAATTGTTCATTGTTGTCTTTGCTCACAAACAGCACATTTGTTGACTTTGTGGCTCAGTGAGTCACAATTCAAAGAGGGATGCAACTATCTGTGGGACTGGTTTCCAGAGTTCAACACCTCAGATCTTGAGCAGTCATTATGATAGAAACAAGGAACTTCATCCCCGTGTACCTAATCTCACTCCTCAGAGGGGATAGGAACATAAATTTTAATATTAAAAAGATCACATGATTAATGATCAAACACAAGTGAAAATAACCGTGAGTGATTCACGCGCCTCTGGGATCCAAGCAGCACTGCTCTGCTGTGAAGTATTTTAAAAGCTCCACCAGGGTTTTTCATACGGTAACTCCGACCTTATGTGGTTTCCAGGTTTATCTGAGAGGACGACGGATCAGACAGGATAAAGGCCCCACACACGCACACACACATACGAGGATAATTAGACTGTTGGATTCTACTTTGGTGTCAGAGCAGATTTGATCTGACTATGTCTGATTCTCAAGTCAAACACTTTTAGCTGATCAGCAAAGCTGATTTTTTTTACAATGTGCTCATGCATAAAAAAACTTTCCAGGTATCAGTGAATATCTTTATAAAGGAAAGTAGAGATAACTGGAATCATACAAAGAATTTTAAAGAAGTCCTAACAACATAACACTGGCAATGCCACAGGCTGCTGACACCGCTCAAATCGAATTTTACTTGACAAGCAGTGCTACACTTTTATTTCTTGCCTGTGTAACATAGATCACAGATAGTTCAAAGTTTTAGCAAAGCCTTTTGCAAAACCCATGCTTATATATAAATAAATTCTTAAAAATTCCCTCCAGACAAGTTTTAAGACATCTACAAACTGCTTGAGTAATAATTTGTCTGATATGGTTTTGCTTTAAAAGAAAAAAGAAAATTTTAATTACTTAGTTAAAATTTCTTAGCATTAAATCTGTTCCTGTTTCTCCCTCATGGCAAAGTCCAGAATCTATAAATATGCAAATCGCTTAGGAATCAGTGTAATGGCTGGACACAAGATGTCTCCTGCTTCACTGAAAAGTCCATTCTCATTTTATGTGAACTGGAGGCCTAAAGCTTCCATGTCACACTTGTGAACTAGCTGTGACGTCGCAAAATTATGTTTAGTAGGTAAACATCTTAAACTCAGATTTAAAGTGAGCACAGAGAACCTTTCCACCTTCAGCAGATGAATGTGAAAACGGCAGTGTAGTGCCAAACTCTGTACATTCTCCACATCAGTGGTTAAACATCAAAGTCAAGATTGTAGGTGGACTTTAAAAGTACCCTGAGGAGTTTCTGACCACTAGTTCTAGTTAGTCTAGTCATAGTTCTGCACTATGGAGCAAATGTTTTCAAGAGCGGATCCCTGCTTTGTTTATATCTAGTGCTCCAGGATGCATGTGCATGCGCACGAGAACGCAGTGACACCATGCACAATGGTTTCAGGCTGTTCCACTGACTGACAACTGGTGGTGGTAATGTATTGAGACACATACAGTAGCATTGCCATAGCAAAAAGAAATGAAGAAGAAGAGTTAGCCAATGTAATTTGGGTAAAATGAATCGTTACTGTGTAACTAAAGATGTCAATAAAATTATACAATATAATAAACAAGTGCACATATACAATAAACTGCAATAATATTGGATAAAAGTGCTGCTATTTGTCATTCACATGGGCACAAAAAGGTTTTCACCAGAAATACTTATGCAGTAGATTCTCTGTCTCTGCTGAAAAATTCCTCGCTGATTCTCATTTGAAAACCACCTACAGTCAAATCACATATGCAGCAAAAACATGAAAAATGTGCTCACACAGTTACAAGTGCGTGGAGACACACTCAGTACAAAACACACATTTTGCCACAGTTTCTCAGAACCAAGATAATCTCAAGCTAAGCTTCTGTCACTAAGACCCCAAGGAATGTCTGTATGTTGGGAAAACTGGAATACACAAACCATAACTGTGAGTGAATAGTTTACATAAGGGGTCAGCAATTCAAAAACTCAGCTCTGTTAGTCATTTTACATTTTAAACACCGCTACATTAACCACCACTCCAAAAATCAGAAATCTTTTTTTATTTTTTAGATCCTTTGGAAATCCGATCTCTTGTGTCTCTTGTGTTATATTTAATTCACCACAGCATCAGACAGATTGGCGTATTGATTTCTTCTCCACTCATTCATCATGACTGGACTGTGAGCACTGACAGTTGGGGAGACAGACAGTCTAGCACTGAGTCCTGAACCCCAGTGCATATGTGCTGTCGACCACAAATATCCTCTAAACACACAAACACACGCAACATGCACATACACACTTTATGATTTCCCATCAGCAGCCCTCTCCTGTTACCCATCCATGAACATTAAGGTGATACAGCAATGGATCAGTGTCTCTGCATGTTGTAAACAACAGCAGAAAAGAAGAGAGTTAACTCAGAACACGTCTTGTGGTTGCATTGCATTGTGGTCTATTGAGGATCCTGTCAATGGAAAAAAAATAGATATATCTCAGACTCTTCCACAGAGGATTTCTCCCTGTATGATTAATGATGACAACTTAGATCGATCCTGCAATGAAATCACAGCGTAGCTGTGCTCTAAACGTCTCGACGTGATATAAACCACATTTCAGCCAGTTATCCTCAGGGAGCAAGAAAAACAGTAAAACGATCCAAGAAATGCCAGGCACACCACAAATTATTATTATTTTTAAAGCAGTAATGTAATAAAAATGAAAGGAGAATTGTTCCTTAAACTCCCAATACCACATGTATGTGTTGTTACTGTATGATAGATACACACACACATTTAGATAGATGTAGATAGATTCTTGAAAGATTATAGTTACAAAGGGAAAGATACTTGCTTTATCATCCACAACCAGTCTGTTCTGCAAAAATACACTGGTTGCATCAAATTTTAAGAGCCTCAGGATGCAAGTAAAACTCAAAGTGAGCTATCGCTTGCTGTCAGTTCAGCTTTTCAAAGTCCAATCAATCATTCTGACACTGTTCACAGTTGTGTTTCATAGCATAAAGCCAGTGGTGGGATGACAGGGTTTTGATGAGTGCTGTCATATTGTAGTGTTGGATTAGGGCTAATTGTGTTAAGTTAATTACAGTACAGTGAGTTTCTACAGCATGACTCAAGATGTCCATGAAAATACAATTCAGAGGAGCCAATAGTCTTATATTCTTCTTCTCTCTGTGCTATCAGTTAACTAGTCATGTGCTAAAAACTGTTCTGGGAAAAACTGCTGATTTGCTCTTAAATGTAAATAGTGCAGGGTGGTGGTACAACTTTGATTCTCACCTGCAGTCAGGCGCAGGGCACCAGCGCGTATCTGGATCAGCAGCTAGAAAACGCCTCAGCTGATACTCCTCAAACCGCTCCAGCAGTGCCCGGTCATCTAGGATGGCACGGACATCCAGTGGTGCCAGTGTCTCAGGGCACTGTGGGCATGCGATGCCCACCCGGCTCTCTGAAATCTCAATGCGCAGGTACTGGCGGAGGCAATCGGAGCATGCCCGGTGAGAGCAGGAGGTGAGTCGTGGGAAGTGGCAACGCGGTTGACTGAGCAGGCACAGTGGGCACTCCTCCAGGTGTTCGTCCAATAGCTGCTCCTGGCTGGAGGAGGAGAGGGACAGGACGCCGGTGGAGCCGCTGCTGACCCCGCCCACGCATTCGGCTTTGGCGGCACCGTCCTCGCCCAGCTCAGCCACTGCCGGCGGACCTCCTCCTTCTCCTCTTTCTGCTCCAGAAACTCTTGATTCTCCAGCCTCTTCTACTGTGAGGCTGAGGTCCTGTGAACAATTACAGAGCTGCTGATTTACCAAATCCAATCATGCGCATTAAAAATGTCCTCATACACAGGGTGAAACTGAGAGACAGCAGACAGACTTGTGAGAATATTTTTCTGCTGTTCTCAAAAAATGTTTTATTTTGAAAGATAAGAAATATAAGCAAATGGAGCACCCTCACATTTCTGGTGAAAATCAGTTTAGGTGAGTGTGTATGTAGCTGGATACTTATTGTCTTTGGTCTACTTGGTTTCTTGGCAACATCATTTCTAGAAATTACCGATTAATTAAATAAACACTCTAATGGATTTGGGCTATAACAGTATGGGAGAGGGAGGAAGCAAGCAGAAGCTAATACATCCAAGGTTAATGATTTGCAGCCTCTCTTCTGGTTCCTCTGTCTTTATACAACAAGAGAGACATTCAGATTTCAGTCATTTAAAAGAACCCAGATGAGGCATCTGAAATGTATAAAAAATGCTATCACTTATTACTGTATACTATCCTTTTCCAATAACAGGTTTAACTGAAACCAGGAGCAAACATACGACACACAAGTAAATTTTCATCCAAATACAAATTTCTGTGTTCACAAAGCCAGCATTACCTATAAATTCCATATAGGCTTGTTAATGTACTTAATAAAACTAGAGCTCAAACTGGAACATATAAAAATCTAATAAAACTGAAAAAAAAGAAAGAATAGAAATAAAAGTTTTTAATATGAGTTTACTTCCTCACTCACCCTCACCTGCTCTGGATGCTCGCTGGGGGTCAGGGTGATGGCCACCTCCTCTTTGGGCCAGGCTTCCACGGGCCTCTCGGGCTTCGGCTCCGATTTGGGCTTTCTGCTGAAAAAGTTCAGGAAGCTCAGCGGCCCCGTCTGCTGCTTGGGCCTCTTCATGGTCTGGGACTAGAGCAGGAGCAGCAGCTGAGGAGGGCAGGCCAACGACCATGAGCAGGATGCAACTGTCTCTGTGTGTATGTGTGTGTGTGAGTGTGTGTATGAGAGAGAGCAACAGCGTGTTTGAATTTGTGTTTATGGGAGGGTGAGCTTGGAGCTTGAGTCTTGGAGCTAGGCGGCTGCTCTGCCGTAGGAGGGAGGAAGAAGGGGAGAGAGGGAGAGGGAGACGGCGGGGAGGAGGTAATCCCTGCCCAAGGGGAACATCACTAATTTGGAGCCTTTTCAAGGTGTGGTCATGTGGTTTACTTCAGTCTTCTTTCTCTCCTCCACCTCCACTGCGGATCCCTCGGTCTGGGCTAGTCCTGATCCGGCTGACTCTCCATCATCAAAGGCCACTTCTTCCCTGATAGCACTCCCTTACACTGGAAACAAAAATTAAATCAGTGAATTAGAAATAAATGTACAGTGCTCTCTGAAGGCATGTTCTCAATTTGTCATACAACATTTTGTTCTACAAAGAAGTCCCTACATGGAAAGTGGAGCTGCTAAATGCATCAGAGGCTCAGAGAAAATTCAGTATAATTACCGATCAACCTTCAGTGTAACTGCATCATGAAAATTTGATTATATTGTGTTATATAGTTGCACAAAATGTTGTTATCCAAATTAGTACAAGCAAAATGTAATTAAGAACTAACATATTGAGTAGGAAGGTTTTGTTTAACGCATTTCACATTTTGTCTAATATAACACATTACAGTAGAAAAAAACTATCATGTTTTATATGAACTAATTATAGAGGAAACAGAACTAATACATAAAATAGATTTATTTTCCTGACCTTTCTCAAATCTTTGCTATTTTCTGTGAATTTGTCAGTGATTTTACTTTACTTTACTTTAAGTAGAAAAACAAATCGCTATTCTGTTGAACTGTCAACCGCTAGACATATGCAACAGTTAATGAGGTTGCAAGTACTCATTTCTTCATTTTAAGGAGTCATATGTCAAAAAGATTGGGAACTGATGATCTAAACCATACTGTCCAGCCCAGCATCAATACCATATCCATAATTTACCATGTAATTAGCCATGGCTTGCTTAAATTCATGTCTGTAGTCATGTTCTCTTTTGAACATTTTTTATGTAGAGAAACCTCTCTGTGAACCCCATGTACATGAATACAAATGTTTTCGATTAACTTTTTCCATCTGTCTGAAAACTCAGAGCCCCAGAACAACAACAGCAAACGGGGCTTTTACACAAAAACACAGATAGCTCCATCTGTGCTATCATGTTTAGCTTTGTTACGTCTTCAGCCTATTTATATTTAATTACTGCAAAACTGCTACACATAAATTACGAGATGTATATTAAATAGTGCTTTCGGGCTCAGGGTTTTTGCTTGTAAACAGAGGCTTGAGGTCTGACAGGGCCTGACACCAACTGACATTTACTCAAAACTGAAGCAGACCAGGAATTCATCAAAAATAGCAGTTCATAAAATATGCAACACCATTTCACTCCTACATATCTATTTGAGGCCCTCAGAGAGTCATTTACATGAGATAAAATTTGGAGGTTTGGATGACTGCACCCCGGCTTCCCCTTCATGGAGCCTCAGACATGAGCGGTAAGGTCGCAGCCATGAGACACAAAGATAAGTTAGCAGATGGATGAAAGCATTGTGACTGGTTTGACAGAAAGAACCGGGGGTAGATGGAGGGTGAGGGTGAGGCAGGGGAGAGGTGGTGATAGACAGCACAGACAACTCATTCTGTCTTCATTAGGCAGCAGTGAGCTTTTATAATCAGGCCCAGAGAGAAAAGGGAGAGCGAGGTGATTCATGCAAACTCCAGTCCGAATAAGACAGCTGTCTCCATATCGACACAGACGTCAAATCGGAACCAGGAATATGACATGAAATATGATATGATTATAGATTATCGCCTATTTTAAGATCTAAAATTGTTCTGTGTTATGCAATTGTACAATTACAGAAAAAGTAAAATCTATTATCTCTAAAAGTAAAATCAATGGCCAGAGGCAGGTTATAGCTACAGGAGCTACTATATGTTTCATCATTCTTTAAATTGAGATGCACAGAGAATGTGGATTTATGTAACACTGCAGTGCCTAACCTGCCTTCTTGCACAAAGACCGAGAGTTAAGAGTTGTATTTATATTCCAGTCCTGTGGATATGTTAAAATCGACATGAATAGCAGGCTCTTCTTGCAGCAGCACATCATTACATGTGGTAATTTAAGAGTAAAGAAAAGACGTTCTTGCCCTTTGAGAAGTTGGCACCATAAACCGATGATTAGATGATGCAAGTTTTTTTTTTCCTCACTGTGGCTCTGCTGGATATATTGTATCTCAGTGTTTTGCCGAGATACAATTTGGTCAATACACTTTTAAATAACAATACAGGTACAGAAGTGCGACGTCTGTTAGCAGATGAAACATTGGACACGATAAATAAGGTGAAAGAACTGATTCAGTAGCTTGTTGCCAACACAAACGTGTCTGTTCTGCTTCTAAAAAAACTAGAGTAACATGAACTGGCTAGATGACTGGTGTGGACACGTTCGAAGCTTTCTGTTACACAGGGGGAGACAATACAGAGGATACAATGACAAAAGTTACACATGACACAGTTGCCGTGTCCATGCAACTCTTTCAAACTGCTTCCTGCCATAAAAAAAAAAATCCACTTCAAGGACAAACAGCAATGAAAGATGACAACTGCAACTTAAGCTCTTTAAAATTCTTTAATAAAGTCCTTTTTCATCTCTCTCTTGGTGTTGTCTTTCCATTTAACCGCAGGTTACAATCACTTGGAGTTCAGTTGTATTTGTTCAGTGTTCCATTGGCAACTCTTTACTTTTTCCAACGTGCAGTAATTGAAAGCTGTTGTGCAAATCTCTCATGGAAAACTCTGTTTGTAGACTAAAAAAACACACAGAGCAGGAAATGCATTCTGTTGAATAAAGTTGTAAATGTTAAAATTTTAAAAAAGAAACAGCAGCAACAATTTGAAAGAGTTTAGGTCTCCCACTACATTTTTTTTCCACCATATGCAGCTTTTCTGCAGTTCCTAGTAACTGTTACTGATATATATATATATATTTTTTTACCTCAGTTGTGCATCCACTTAAATTTTCCCAACAACCATATTCCACAACCGCTGACTTTCTTAGCCCGAAAACAGGATCCAAAGCAACAACCTCTGTGATGAACACATCATGCTTTATAGGAATAATTCCCACATATGCTGACATCAAAAGCACACGCATAACACATTCAAGAGGTCAGTTTGCATACCATGAACACGTTGTTTCTATGGCGTATCTTTCCCTACGCACTCGCATTTTCATGCTCAAGCACACACAGATACACTGATACATATGTCACACACACACACACACACACACACACACACACACACACACACACACACTCAGAATTGAGTGTTTTTAAATCGCAGCTCAGTGGGCTCCAGCAAGGGCTTATCACTCTGCTCCAAAGACAAATAACCAAGTAATTACGACAACACAATTCACCGCCTAACGGCTTAGATAAGTAATGAAGGAATGAAGTTTTTCATCAGAGAGTTCAGAATTAAAGGGGTTGTTTTTCACACTCACTTCTCGTGCAAAGCGGAGCAAAAACAAAGCTGTTCATATGAAATTAGATCGTACAGAGCATTATATCAACGGCATTTAATTCTTCTCAAACCCCGCATGATAAAATGACAGTCAGAAACCATACACACAAAAATAAACAATAAGGGTGTTGTGTTTGTCCTGAGTTATTTAAGTAAGTTTGTAGTTTTACTAGAACCGCAATCCATTGTTTATTGAAAAATATACACAGCAAATTAAAGACGAAACTCTACTCTACATAATATTATATAACATTGCGTGTCTGTGCTAAATGTCGGCAAACTTTGCTGTGTTTTGGCACCGAAGGTCTAAATGTGATCTGGCTCTGGTTCATGCTTAGCTGCCAGATTTGACTAAGATTTAGAGGCTCAGACTTTGGCTAAAACACTACTCAGACAAGTTTTGGACAAGTTATGGCCTCTAGAATCAGCCAAAGTGTTCTGGCCAGTCAGTTTGAGACACAGAAGTAAGGCCAACGCTGGGCTGAGTCCTTTTGACTATGTAGGCAGACTTACAATTTGTTGTTTTTTTTTTTCTTCAACATCTGACTAAAGCTTCCATTTATCACACATTATCTTCTTTCACTCCAACTGTCTTGTTCACATTGTTATAGATCATCATCATCATCATCTTGAATCAGATACTCCATCCATCAAAACCTGCAGAAACAAAAAGCACCGACATGCACGCTCACATCCGTACACACCCGAACACACAGGCACCCACGTTATTATGCACATGCACTTCTGAATTATCTGGATGCAGAGATGGAAATGGCAGAAGAAGCTTCTGGATAATGAGATGTTGTTTGTCCTCTGCAGCCAGTGGATCCAAAAACACAATGAACCTTACTGTTTAGGCTGACTCGTAACCAGAGAAAACTACTGTATATAGTCAAAGGCAAAACTTGTAACAACAAAACAGGCGCTCGTGGGACATCAAAAGCCAAAAAAATTCAGTGGGAGTGTTCCTTTCAATCTCTTTAACCTCACTGACTCACCAAAAGGTCAATCATCACAACGACATGTTTGTGGACAAACAGTTCCCTGTTTAGTTGGCCACTGTAGCTACCAAATATAGTGAAATGTGTATAAAATGATACACAGGATCATATTACAGTTAAGTTTGCCTTGATTTTTTAAAAATATACTCATTAAGAATCACGTAGCTTCAATGATGAAGTGTTGTGACAAGCAGATGAACGTGACTGTATATATATATATATGATGTTGTCACATATCCAGGTTTTCCCAATTTTTCCTCAATTTAAAGGGAAAATTGGAGTTAACCTGGGTTAAAAAGTTAACTGCATTAAATATTTCAAAAGAAATAACCAGAAAATAGAAAGGAGTGATTTAATCGCTGACTAAAGTGCAACTATAGTGAGATAAAGTTTTACTAAAATCCAAAAAGATTGTCAGGTGTCAATCAAATTTTATGGCAAATAAAAAGCATCCAGGGAAACAGATGAACTCCTATTAAAACATATTCTTATATAAAAGGCATAATAATGATTTGAAGTTATTAAATTGAGCAAACTTTACACAACCTCTCTCTAAATATCTGCAATGATGAGACAGTGGGGACTAAATGAAAGGTCCTGCAGTTTTTAATGTCCCTCAGAAAGCTCATGGGAACATGGTTAACAACACCTGCTCGGAAATAGAGAGCACATATTCAGTTTACAGCTTAATGGTTTTCCTCTCTCTTGAATGACGGCGTTGATGTATGTGTTTGTGTGTGTGTGTGTATGTGTGTGTCTGTGTGTAGTATACTGTAAAATGCTCCTGAGGCCAAAGACACACTTAAAGATTTGACCTTCCCTAACTACAGGACTCTGGCGCTCCTTTGATGTTTCATACTTCACTTGCTTTCTCGAGAACTCTTAGCCACAGAGAATGAACAATCCGATAAAACGTCCGTTACAGGAATTCAGATTCTTAAGGCGTCTCGGGGGATTACAGAGAATTAAAGGACAAACACAAAATCTGCCCTAGAACTTTCTTTCTGTGCCAAAGAACAAATAAATCACCTTCCATCCAGGCAGAAAGTCTAACCTAAATATTTAATAAAAATTTAATATAAAGATTTCATGACTTGGAATAACTGTGATAAATCTGTTTATATATACATCAAGCTGTGTGTCACATTTGCACAGCAGCAAAACTTCAAAGTGAATCGTAACCTGCTGTTATGTTTTTGGGAAACACCTAGTTCTTCTGAGAGTAGTCAACTCACCGGAGAGGGTCAAAATCAATCATGTTGAATCGGGTCCCACGGGAGAATTATACATTCAGAAGAAAAATAACCCACTTTAGTCCCGGAAAGAGACTCTGTAGAGTAACTGTCTGCAGTTTTCTAGCATGGGGTAACATTTCTGCAAGACTAATGTGTTATTAAACATACTTATTCAGCTCATTTCTTCTTAAGTTTCCCACTGAACTTATAATGTGATGTCATTTCATAGATGTGTTATAGACTGGTTATCATTATGAAGTCTATCACTCGCAATGCAAAAAGGAAAGTTACTATAAATCATGAATGTCTCAACAGTAGAAGAAGAGGTGGATAGCTCAGGATGACTTTAACAGGGTGCCTATTTGACCTTGTGACCTGCTCAAGCTCCTCACAACAGCCGCAGCAAGTAATACCACGAAACGCCACTCCTTCCATGTGCTATCAGCTACAACGCCGCACAAAAACAAAAGCCTTAGCCACATATCTCAGTCTTAATTCCCAACAGCAAGCCCTCATTTTTAATGTATTTTCACGAGGCAAAAGAAAAACCCATCTCTTGGCCGACAGCATCGCCGGACATCATTACATAATGTACAAAAGGCTTTGGCTGGAACCTCGTTGTCTTACCTCCTGACATGATTCAGCATGCTGAATCACTCCCGTTCCAATCTGCCAACAAAAGAAGCATGTGCTCGAGCACGTTTCCACCAAAAATATAACATAGGTAAAAAGTTTGCGAGTAGAAGCTTTAAACGGGCACTCCACCCACATAGGTCACTTCATTATTTCCTGTTCCCTTGTTGCTTCCAGATGTGTTACTATCATTAACTTATCTACAGGTGAAGATATTTCTTGAGGCAGGTAGAGAAGCACTAAACACAGTGAACTTACTGTGAAACTTGATCTGTACAGATGGCTGTCTCTGTGTCACAAAAAAATGAGATTAAAGCAGACTTTCTGACCTCCCACATAAATGTATGTAGGTTAGAGCCTATGGAATGGCACTGGTCTCCATGACAGATGAAATATCACTGACAGATGGGATTATTACACAACCAGCATCTGCCCCAAAGCAGTTTCCCCTCCTTTGAAATGCCAAACAGGGAAGAAACTAGCCAAGTTTTTTCCCCCCTCTAGGTTCTTTCCTTCGGGCAAACCAAATTATCACAAGCATATTATCTCGCTTTGAAGGATGACACTTGTTAACAAGCCGTTGCTATGAAGAATCATTGGATTAAAAAAAAAAAAAAAAAAGACGGTCAGTTTTCAGTCTGATGTCTACTTCAGTGGAGGGAAACCTGATGATACACCCTATTAAATATCTGTCCACTGGACACAAGCCCACATCAGCAATGCGGGTTTCAGAGGCATGAGAGTGACCTCAGCCTGCCCACACACACACACACACTCACACACTCCTGTGCTCTGTGGCATCCCTGACCAAAATATACTGTTTCTGTACCATGTGGTGCTCAATACTGAGTCTCAGTGACCTCTGGCAGCCCCTTGCCTACTTTGTAATGTTGATATTAGGGATTAGGTTTGATTTAATATCATACTATTGTAGCTTATGTTGGTATGGAATTTCATAGCAGTGCTACAAGTTCTCTTAGTCTATTTTGACTCACTGATTTTTTTTTTAAAATCTACAGTTAAAATAAAAGAAGTGAAGAAGTCATCCTCATATAAACCATATGCAGGCCTGTAGTGTATATACTGTGGACGCAAGTGTTAATTAAATGTCTTATGAAAGCGAACAAATCAAAGACGACGATACATAACCTCCACACTTATTTAAAATAAATAAATAAATACATAAATAAATACTGACATTCTCACACATCCATTTTAATCATTTCAAGAGAGCTCTGCTCAGGGCATCAGTATTGCAATTGCAGGGAGTGGCATGTTTAATAGGCACCGTATTCGCATTCACCTCCGCCTCCATGTATCCCCTCATGGACACGAGTGATGACAAGGATAAAGGCGTCTAAATGCGCATTTGAAAGTCCTCCCTGGCAGCAGATAAAACACACAATAATATCTATTACGTAAACGGTATCTTACCTCTCTGCACGGCGCCTTCTCTTTGCAGCGTAGAATCAACAACTGGCTCCTCCCCTTGAGGACCAAACAGTAGCACAGAAATCTCCTCCTCTTTACTGCTGCACCGAAAAAAACACAAATGCCCGACCAGAAAAAAAAAATAAATAAATAAAAACGGTGGAGGGAGGGTGGGTATGATGGTAAAGTCCGGTCCGGTGCAGAGGAGAGCCAGGGAGAGGAGATGATCCGCGGCTGAGGAGGAGAGCCTTCACCCCCCCGTCCCAACCCCCTGGTGCAGCGGCAGACTGATGGCTTTGCTGTGCGGCGGCGTGAGGGGAGGCACACTGCAGTGACATGAACCAATGAGATGACGCAGAATCCCAGGATCTCCTATTCATAAATGCCCGGTAGCATGAAAATACAGTGGCTCTCACATTGTCTTCACTGTCACACAAACGATGTCTGGTTTTATATTTTGTCCCAGAATGAAATGTATAAAAAAGGATTTGTGTCGATTAATATTGAAATGTACATCCCAGAAGTCCAGTGCTCGCAAGGGGGAAAGATGAGCGTGGTTCTTTCTCTGTTACCATCTAATGAGATCAGTTCCTGTAAAGTAAAATGCAACCATTCCCCGGGGATCTCCTGAAGCAGCCCTGAAAGACTCGCGTTTAAACAAACACTGCACCGTTTATGTTGGTGGAAATAACAGACAAATACAATACACGTAAAAGGTGCAGAGTGTATATAAAAGACCCTGTGGAACTTTTTGGGAGGACAACCTAAATGTTTTTCGTTAGACTAGTTTTGAGTCTAAGTCTATAGGCCTATTGATACACCCTCCCAGGGCGGGTCTGTGCTACTGAACAGTGAGTGTAATGGGAGCTACTAATGCTTTTATACAGACCCTGTACAATTGTACTTCAATATATACATACTTATTTAAAAGTAAATAGACTGCTGTGCATCCGTGAATTCTGTAGATTTTAAACCGAGATAAAGAAATTAAGCAATCCTTGAATAAAAGTCATTCTTAAAGCGGTGATTTTGCTGTTATGATGTTTTGTTCGTTTGTAAAACACAAATAATGACATAAAATGTCTCAAGATACAGAAAATGTATTTTTATATTTTCCATGTGTATTACACATAATCATCACTGGACTCTGCTGCACTCAAGCTTTTAGTAGAGGATAAAAAACATTAATGTCGCTGGTGAATTTTTATCCTTTGCCATGTAAATATTCTGTAAAACGTGTATATATTTGGTATCAGTCTCACAATAGACTGGTCTCTACTGTCTACTGTGACGGTGAACTGAAGCATGTCTGTTAGGGTAGTTATTTTCTCTTCCATTAGATGAGGAACAGGACACACTGGCCCAGAACTGCAAAAGAATTCAGTCACGATGAGTTTAAAAGCAAAGGAGCGTTTCAAGCATTTTCTATAGAAACTACAACTACAATGATTCAGTGAGGCACAGCAACCGGAAATTATTTTCGGAAACGGAAACACCTAATAAACGGAAAAGAAGTGTATGCAATAGAATCAAGGTGCATCCCACCAGCAACAATAAAATGTCCGGTAAGCGCCTCAGGCCTTCCGAATAAAAGCAGAGTGACAAGTCTGTAGTGAACAGTGAAGTTTTAAAAACTTCGATTTCATAGTCATACCAGTTACAAAAACTGTGCGGGTAATCAAGGTACCACTGCTGAGAACTGAATACTAAGAAACTTCTGAATTAAAATAATCTGCAGTAAATGATTGTAACAAGAAAGGTTATAATGTGTGTAAACTTTTATCTTGAGCAAATTATATTGGACAAGTGTTAGTACAAATGTTGTACAGTTAAGGCTGAATTCTTATGCTTTTCTTATAAACACATCAACAGATTAAATTACCGTGAGAGAATGAACTAACATTCCGTGCATATTAACAGTATGATATGTGTTTTGGTGCTCAATTCAAGTTTTAGGACATGATTAGTGGATATGTTGCTTTTACTCTGAAAGATTCGGGCCGGAAGTGTCATTGTTGCTGCTGCTGGATCACAGGCGAACAAAAATCAATTAAGTTATGAAAAATATCATTAATTGCCTTTCTTTGTCACCGCAGCTCATGAAGAAATGGCGGCTCTCCAGACGTTGTACATTTGAAGAAAAAAATTTCACACCTAATGGCGTGTACACGGACGATAAAAAGCATCTCGGTCGACAGGAATATTTACGTTTTTTAGGTAAGTTAGCATGATAGCTAACTAGTGAAGTTGACATTAGCTCCTCGGCTAATTTAGCTATATGTTAACATGTTTAGGCACGGCTGATATCTACTGAAGATGGCACTTGTCAGTCATTACTACGTGCTGATGAGGACGCGATGTGATTAGCCACTAGAGGTTGCGTACCGCCACTTTTCACCAAATTTTGCTGACATGTCTTGTTGTACAGTGATAACATTAGCTAGCTGTATGCTATGTGAAGACATGCCTCAGTTTAAATTGCTAGCTGACTCGCTTGATTGCTCTCTGTCGGAGACCAGAGCTAACGTGTTAGCCATTTTGTAAAAGTAGCATGGTGGTTAGCTACTTAATTGTGTATTTCCTGTTTGTTTGCAATGTAAAAACACCAGCCCATATACTCAGAACGATATCTGTGACCTGAAATATTAGTTACCTTTAAGAGATATTGTTTATGTCAGTATATTAGAGTAAACTGCAAGGCTACAGTATGTTAATTACTCAGCTACTTGCAACTCGCTTTATTGGGATACAAATCACAGGTTCATAGCAATCATAGTTAGAGGTTTTATTTAAATACAGGTCTTAGAATAGAAAATCTGTCGATACAGTAAAATGACTGAGGAAGCTGTGTAATAATCTGTTATGTAAGGGATATAGGCAGCATCAAGATTTGTTTTCATGACACCTTCGCTGTTCACTACAGAGTGACTTGATCAAATTTACTTAAGAATAACGCTATTGACAATGGAAATATATTCTGTTTGTAGATAGATATTAGAGCTGAAATGATTTGCTGATCAACTGAAAACAAACTGTGCACTTTGAAGATGTCACCTTGGGCTTAATTTGTAACAAGAATTTGCATACCACTTAGTTAAAAAGGATTATCCGTTGCAGTCTTATCTTCATTTAGCTAGTATGTTGCATCTCAAGATGTATGTGTCTTCTGTTTTGCATCCATAGAAATACTGAAGAATATCTTCCAAACATATGAGAATGAGCTGATGGTTTTGGAAGTCTGCAAAAAGACAAAAAGACAAAAAAGAGAGAGGCTGACTGGAAGATGCCAAGAAAAAAACAGCAGAATCCACAGCCAGTCAAGTGTAAGTGTTCAAAGGTTTTGTTACAACTCAGGTCACAGCTCAGCTGAGCTACATTGCCGTGTGTTTCCTCTTGCTCTGCTCACATCAGGACACCAGGCATAGGTACTGACCCACATTCTTGTTAAAAGTGATGGGTTAGGGATAGGACGTATTGAGTTATTAAATTTGTATAAAAAAAGACACTTTGATAACTGGTTTTTATGAGAAAATTCTGCTTCTCTTTAATGTGCTTTAATGTGCCTGGTACCTGTAGTATTTAAAATTATATAACAAAAACCATGATAGTCATCTGCTGCTTCATACAGAGCTCAAGCTGCTGCAGGTACAGTATCTGTGCTGCAGATACCATTTGTGTAGGCTCAACTAATTTCTCAACCATTTCTCAAACATCTCACTAGGGCCTAGATATTCAGGCTGCCATATGAGCTGAAGGATTCTATTTATTTAAATAACTTTTTTTGTTTCTACACTAACCCACCAGAATGTAATCAACAAAAAGTAGCCAAGGAGATGTGATCATCACAGCCAGCTGCTATGATTCAAGTTAATAGTCCTATCTGGGACAATAGCTCTTCAAGTAATGTGTTTCCATTTCTTTGGCCCAGCATTTAATAACAAGATTGTAACTATTGGCTCTGTAAGAATAAACATCCTACATACTCGCACACATACAAATGACCAGTAGATGGTAGCAAGAAGCTGGTACTCAAGGACTTGGCCTGAAAGTAGCTTTATGAAGAACAACAGCTGTGTGATAGTTGTTTGGAGGCCATCAAGTTAGTGTTTCTGGCATCATTAGCTGTAACTGCAGTAAAAGAGCTCCAACTGTTAACTGTAAGCAGTTCATTTTGTGTTTATGAAATTCTCTTTTACTTTGTAGGAGAAGGGTTATGTCATTTATAGCTATAAGCTTCATGTTTGTAATGAGTTCTTGATCTGTACAAACAAAAATTGTCTTAAGACATCAAGACTGTTTTCTTTTTGACATAAAAAGTGTAGATATGTCATTAACATTTTCCTGCTGACTTTTGTTATTAGTAACAAACAAAACACAACAACAAAACAGTTTTTCTTGCATACAATATCCCCGTCAAGGTGCAGACAATTGTAGCTTCAGTGTCTCTGAAATTCTGCGTTCTGCTTTTTCACTGCCCACATCAGTGAAATATTCTTGCAAATAATGAAGTGATAGCAGCCATTTGATGTCATTTAATGTTGTTAATTCCGTACTTCCTATAACTTTTAGTGGATTCTGAAGATGGTGTAGCCACTGAAGCCCCAGGAAACCTCACATTGGACACAGACTTCCTTCTCGGACAAGACCTTGAGTTTGGTGATCCAGATCATGACAACAAGATTCTAGGCCTGGAAAAGTTCTCAGGTTTGTAGTCTTTTTTTTTTTTTTTTAAATATATAATTAAGTGTTTACAGTTATAATCCTTGAGATTTCAGTCCTGATTGACACTCACTGAGCTACTTTGTCAGAGAAACAGAGGCACAGCTGATGTCTGTTTTTAGCCAAGCACACTCTTGTTCTTTTTAAACAAAGAAGTCAGTAAAAAATAATTGCAAATGCAGTCTAATTTTCATGCTGTGCACCATCAGAGGAGTTGAATGAGTGCAGCCTGTTGCCTGCAGCACTTCATCTAACAGCTCACTGTGGCAGATCCTTCTTGTTCCTGTACATTTAAAACATTTAAAACGGATCGACCAACAAAGATTTGCCGAAAATGACCACATCCGGTTTTGTAGATGCATTTTTGATATGTGATCGTGGTCGGTGCTAAATCCTGTGACTGCTTTACAATAAAAGCCACCATGTGTTTCGCCAGTTGAACGCTATAAAGGTGCCAGCAGTAGGAAAAGTTCAGTTGCCGCTAGCATTAATACAGCTTAGTATAATACAGCTCTGATACACTATCAGGAGCAAACAGGATACAGTGAGGCTAATATAAAATAAATTATACAATAACAAACAGCACAGCTGGATTACATGCTGCATTGTTTCCTGGGAATCCCTCATGCATAGATAGTCAGTCTGAATCCAGCCTATAAATGGAATCAAAAACAGAGTTTGATTTAATGAAAATTAAAGCTTTAAAAGGCCAGATGTGTTTTCTGCCTGGTTGTCTTTATATTGGATCTGTCCATTCCCAAGTTTTCCTCTTTTAATGTCAAGCTGTCTTCAGATGATGCATGTTTGCCCTTTTGCTTGTACATTTTTTGTGTTCTGCACTAGTATATTTCATGGACATCTTATCCCACATATTACGAATGTGTCTGTTGATTTCTACAATGAATGTGAATTTGAGGATCACACAGCCTGGTCATCATAGTACATTTCAATTTAGTCCACAGGTTGAACTACATTTGCTTGGTGAAAGGACAATAGGATCATTATGTTTTGTGTAAGCCCTCATTTTCACTTCCTGTCATTACCATGAAGACATGGAACGAATCAAAGACGAAAATTATTTTAATGGCTTAACTACAGAAGGAAATGCTGCCTTGTCTTCAACTGTGAAGTGGTCGAACAATAAAAAAAAAAAAAAAAAAAAGGGACTTTCACTGTTTGTTTCTCAGTGATGAAGTGTAGCCCCTCTGTGAGGCAGTAAGAGAAATGGCACCACCAGCTCGTATTTCTCAGCGTGGCTCTTTGTCAGCGAGAGTGATGTGAAAAATGGAAAACTAGAGAAAGGAGCTGAGACACCATTATTATATCAGGGTCATAAAAATAGGACCATTACCATCAAGGACACCATTATAAGAGGGCATTTATTTATCATCATCATCATCATCATCATCATCATCTGCCTCTGCTCCCACAACCCCACTGCCATTATCGTTTCCCCCTCATCATCATCATCATCATCATCATCATCATTATCATCATCAGCAGCAGCAGCAGCAGCCTCACCATTATAGTCATCATCATTATCATTAGGCTCGGTAATCATCCACGAGGGGTTTCCATGGGGCAGGATAAAAGGGCAGCATCGACTCTCGCCTTCCTCACATCCTGCCTTGGCATCTGTGAAGGAAGGTGCTTGTCTTCTGGCTTGTCGGTTCTGAGAAGCAGCCTCTGAAGCCGGAGAGCGCTGAAGTCTTGAAGTTTGGAAGCTTTTCTTTCTACCTCCTGGGAAAATTCTCTTTCTTTTTTTGGTGTTTATTTCTTTATCTGAAAACCTCAGATGGCATAACAACAGTTAAAACACATTTGGCCTCGCTGGTAGAACTGTGAGTATCAGACGTTACTGCCTTTTTGAAACTTCCTTTTCTTTTTTCCTGAAAAGAAAGGTTCTCTGTCCTGAAGTTACTTTACTCAGTCACGAACTGCTGGGAATCACTGGTTGTTTTCTCTGTTTTTCAGTTTTTAATAGTTCAGTGAGATTTTTGAGACGGAGAACTTGGACATGTGCCTCACAGTGTCTTAATTTCATAATAACCAAGTCCATATTAATTTGTTTGTATGGAAGTCCAGGATGTTTCAGTATTAACTCAGAAATATGAATGGTGATTTATTCTGTCTGACATTTATTTCTTACTGGCGTTGTTTTTTCCAAGTGACATTTTATCACCCCCTGGCCCCTCATCCAACCACATGCTTCCAGACTCTGTACTATGAAAATAAGAATGAGGGAATCGCACATTCTTATGATAATTTCATAATGTCTCATCAATACATTTGTACTGAACATCTGTTACAGCTGTGGTACTTCTTGTTTTTGTTTTTTTTGCCTAATGTGAGAGAAGAATACAGATAATAACATATGTCTGCGATTGTCTCAGATTCTTGCATGTCTTCTCTCTCTACTTATTTCTTCTACCGTGCCTTTCTTCTCTTCCATAAGAGATCTTCATCTCAGTGAGATGAAGAAGATCTTATCAAGATTATACTGTAAAATGCACTAAGAGAGAAACTCTTACAAAGAGTTACAAATATAAATCTTGTCGTGAAATGGAACAGATTCAGAGAATAGTAGTACAGAAATGCGCTCTACCTTGTATTGCTCTGTTGCACAGCACTGAGAGTGGATTGTGTTGTAAGTGCTGAAAACATGCAGCGTTTGGAAACATTTTTTTCTGTTTGTCTTCCCTGCACAGAAGTAGCTGCTGAGATTGGTTTCTCTGTGTATCCTCTGGGTGATGAGGAGAGCCCTGCCTACGGCCAACTCAGCATGGAAAGTGAAACAGACAACTCTCGCAGCACAACTGACAACGGGAGGGAAGACGAGGGCAGAGCAGCCCATTCGGAGCCCAGCTTTCCTCCCTACCTGTCCTGCAGGGGCTGCGGACAGCTCCGCGATGAACCTCTGGGACCTGGCATAGACCTTGTCGGCCCATATTGCCTTAGGTGCTGCAAAGCCTCCAGGGAGGCCAAAAGTACAGACTTCTGTTCACCTTTTGGAGGCATCAGCGGGATTCGCTCAGGTTCCCATTTGCAGTTTGATGGTGAAGGGTTGGGGAATGGGATGGGTGACAAAGCACTGACAGCTGAGGACAAATCGCCCAAACTGCACTCGTGTCACCTCTGTGGCTTTTCCTCACGCTACGCCAACCATGTGAAGCGCCACATGAAGACGCACAACGGGGAGAAGCCCTTTAACTGCCCCTTGTGCACTTATGCCTCAGCCCAGCTGGTGAACCTGCAGAGACACCTGCGCATTCACACTGGGGAAAAACCTTACAAATGTGACAGCTGCACTTTTGCCTGCAGTTCCCTTGGCAACCTCAAGAGGCACCAGCGCATGCATGTGCCCTCTGCAGGGGCGGGACAGGACGCCCCACTGCGACCTGCAAGTGGCCAGAACAGTCTGAGGAGGCATGTGACTGGGCAAAGACCAAGCGGGGAAGAGCCCGGCGCTTCAGCCAAGGGTATGTATGCTTTTATAAATGATTTACGTGTTCTCCAGCTTTGTATTTTGTGTCATCCTAAAGCTGTTTCTATCAATCATTTAGAATATAATAACTCAATAGTTAATCTTTTTGTGAAGTTTCAGAGATTGCAAGGCCAACGTCAAACCTGAGTTTGGGAGCCCACAACAATGACTCCCTGTCGGTCTTTGATGATTTAAAGGGGGCATCGCCACCGCCCATACCACCCTCTAACCCTGCTCCTGGCCACCAGCCTCCACCTCTGCTGCAGGCCACAGGGGGCAGCACGGCAAGCAGAGGGGGCGTAGCAGACGGACCCACCCTCCCCCCTTCACTTTTCCCTTTTACTTGCCGTTTGTGTGGCATTGTCCTGGAGGACGAGGACGGCTCCTCGGCCCAAATTTGTGCCAAGTGTACCCTGGAAATGCTTACTAAAGACGCCTCATCATCTCCCAACAGCCCCGGCGAGCGAAGTGATAAGGTGTACACCTGCGCCGCCTGCCCCTTCCTCACACACTACCCAAACCACTTGGCGCGCCACATGAAAACTCACAGTGGCGAGAAACCATACAAGTGCCCACAGTGCGACTATGCCTCAGCGCACTTCGACAACCTCAAGCGCCACCACAGAGTGCACACAGGCGAGAAACCTTACAAGTGCCATTTGTGCGATTACGCCTGCGGGAACCTGGCCAATCTGAAGCGCCACCAGCGGGTGCACTCAGGCGCCAAACCCTTCCAGTGCGCCGTTTGCAGTTACAGCTGCAACCAGAGCATGAACCTGAAGCGGCACATGCTGCGGCACACGGGAGAAAAGCCGTACAAATGTCAGGAGTGCGGCTACACCACTGGCCACTGGGACAATTACAAAAGACACCAGAAGAAACACGGCCTGGCCACAGACAGCTGGGTCAAGGTTCCAATGACTGGCAACGACGAAGAGGACGAAGCCAGGAAAGGGATGGGAGTTGGAGTCCAAACTCACAGGAAAGAAGCAGGGGTTGATATGCAGTACATGTCTCGGGAGGGAGGTCAGACAATACACTCGTGCTACAAACTTGAGATTGTATAAAATATAACTCAGCAGAACTAAGCTACCAGCAAGTTGTTTTTCTTTTAATTTTCACAGAGCCTTTATATTGTTTTAGTGTGTGTCGGTCTTTAGTGTTTTGTCAGACGTCTTCAGAGGCTGCTAATTGTTTATTTGTAGAATCTCGCACAACTAAGAAAAAAAATTGTTCCTAATATTTTTGATGCCTTTTGGATTAAGTAAGGCGGACGAGGATGTCCATAGTTTGTCTTTTACTCTGTTACTCTGTGTTTGTGTCAAGACAAATGGACTGTATCTGCTGTTGAAGTCCTTTCACTGTCTCATTCTGTATGTTAGACTGCATTAATTGTGACATTTCCCTCTCACACTACAACACATATCATTCTTTATTCCAATATCACAGAACACCACCAAATACTCCTCAATACATGGAACTCATGCACATTTTTGCCTGAACCGTTGAGTTGCAATGTGTAGTTTCTTTTTAAGGGTTTTCTTTCACTAAAAAAAAAAATATTTTTTTTTTTAAATCAAAGTCAACAGTGCCAGGTTTAGGCCAGACCTTTTGTTTTGTACCCAAAATCAAATCAAATAACATGAATGTAACTGATTTCTTTTCACCCTCCCATCACATTTACAGGATGGAAATACCGATTTAGCTTTGGTTTGATTCATGACAAAATTTTAACATTAAATTAGGCTTAAAATCTGCGGTGACTGACAAAGTTATTTTCCTGAGACTACAGAGTGCAGCTTTAAGTAAAGATGGCTCCTTGTAAGGGCCATTGTTGTGCTTTCTTTGCATTGGGGCACAAGCTCTGGTTATGGCATGCCTTCAGATGAATTTACTAATGTATGTGCTACTAGCAAAGTGCTACTTAATAGTACTGGAATTATTTTACACTTGTTAAACTATACTAATTAATTAGGTTGTGTTAACGTTACTAAATAATCTCCTGTGTCTTGAACTGTATCGTCATTTTTGCCAAACCCCTCAGGATTAAAAAAAAAAGAAGAAGAAGAAACGACATTTTTAACACTAAAATTGCATGCACAAGCATTTTAGTTTTAACTTGGTTAAAGGGAAAAGCACAATCTCACACACACACACACACACACACACACACACACACACACACACAGCTGCATTTTGGGAGGTTTAGGATTAAGTTCAAGAGCCAAAAAAAAACATCAATACACTTCTATTATTTGTGATTCAGGAGTGACATAAATTGTACAATGAGCATGTTAAAGAATTTCCCCCACAAATGTGCTACATATCAGTAAACTTTAAATTTTTAGGTCTTTAATTTATTCTTTTAGGGACATGTCTTATTTTTGGGGAAGAGACAGACTGTTGAATCACCTTCCTTTGGATTACTGTTTACTATGGACTGTGAAATTTGCCCATTCTTGTGTTGTTTTTTTTTTACTTGGAAAAAAAAAAAAGATGACACTATTAGTAAGCATGTGAGTGTGTAATAGTTGTTTTATTTTTCTAATGTGGCTGTAATACACTGCTAGAAGTTCATACTTTAATATATAGGATTAGATTTTTTTTTTTTTAATGTGTGGTGTGTCATTTAGTTACCATGGGAAAAACAATAGGGATTAGATTTAAATTTACTCTCTTTGTGAATGATTATTATATGCAAGTGAGATATTTTTCAGGTTGCCAACTTGCCATGACACAATGGAGCATTGAACCCATTGATTAGTACCGACACCCCCCCAAGTGTCCATATCTGTCCTTATGCAGTGTCTCATAAATGCCTTAAGTGAGGAATTTGAAATAAACACATGGGATTCATTTCATTGAATGTCAGACATCAGACTCAGTCTCTTTTCATTTTCACACACTGGCATCATGTTGTTGCTACTCAGAGCGGCTGCAACTGACATTTTTGTAATAGCAATGGGCCAAATTAGCACTTGCAATGGAAAAGAGATAACACCCACAGGTAATTATTGTTGAACTGACGTTTTCAGCTGCAACAGACAGACACAGTTAGCGGCTAGCTGGTGAAGTGATGTAACATTTAGCAGCTCAAGAGTCAGATATAAGTAGGTGGAGACAAAAACAGAGCTAAAAGAGAGTGATTATTAAACATGACTCCAAATGAATGCTAATGTTGCTCCGTAGCTGCTGGGTCAGTAAATACTCCAACTTGTTTCCCCTGTTTCCAAGTGACCAAAAAAAAAAAAAAAAATCAATCATTGCCAGATTAAAGAAACAGAAATGATTCTTCCATGCACCATGTAGCTCCCCTACACCAAGTTTGGTGTAAGTCAGTTCAGTACTTTTTGCGTAATCCTGCTGACATAAAAAAACAAACAAACAAAAAAAAAAACAAACCACCAAGCAAACCAACATGGGTGAAAACAACCTTCTTAGCAAAGGTAATTAAGGTATATAGAGCCAAAACGATAAACATAGAGATACATTGTTAGTTTGGCACAGATATATCTTATCACCATACAAGTAACTAGATAAAAATATCGAATGTATGTTAATTATGTATATATGAACAATGATGCCATTGCAAAGTTTGTATGTATATATATATATATATATATATATATATATATATATATGTGTGTGTGTGTGCGGACAGCTGCAGTGATGAGTTTTTATGTTCTATGCAGGATGATCCATGGACATATGATTTTTTTTTTTTTTTTTTTTTTCTCTTCCTTTCTTGATCCCCCCTGGGGAAACTCTTCTCTGCACTTTTCCCCCCAC
>JBBMJY010000011.1:11150313-11174802 GCA_037833715.1 Toxotes lorentzi
AACCCACGACCCACCGATCCCAGGCCAGCCCAAGCCCAAAGCCGCACTCTTAACTTGTTGCGCCACGGCTGCCCCCCATTTCTATTAATTGTGTTTGAACAGAGCGTCTCCACAGGAGACCGCAGAGTCATGACAGAGAACCAGCAAGCACAAGGACCAGGACCCTGAAACTGAAGCAGAAAACTGAAACAGAATTCAACCGTCATTAAAAACTAGTTACACATGCTTTTCCTACTGTAATATGCCAAAATGTCTTGTGTGAGAACAGCCTCTAAATACCGCAGCTCATGTTTGATCTACACAGTAATTTTCTTGGCATATTACATGGCAGAGGAGCAAAGCTGCTGCTATACATAAACGTGGGAGTAAGGCAGGGCAATGATGAAGAAATGACTCAAGTGGACCATTAACTGACAACTGAGAGCCACAAGGTCATCTAATCTCAGAGTTTATTTTAGCATCATGACAAACAGACCAGACAGTTGTCACTGACCTTACCACTAAAATCAAAAATGGAAAATAGAGGAATGAATCAAGTCAATCCAATCTTCATGAAAATTGACATTTAGTTTCATAGTGACACTGACGTTAATGCACTTAACGTGTAATTTGGCACCTACACATTTACTAACATCCAGGACCTTGCAGCTTGTACTTGGTATTGACAGGCATAGAGAAAATAAAGGTGACGGGTGGTGTCAACATCCCTCTACTAAAAAATACATCTGAAAACAAAGAAGAAACACAGTAGTGAAAGAACAAGACAGTATATATATATTTTTTATATTGAGAACATTTTTGTTTACAGTTGTGGCTACCAGTAAAGCTGTTGATAGGTTGGCACTGATTTACACTTAGAGGCTTCAAAACATGCCGAGACACAGCTTTTTAAAAATAACTGAAGCTAACAGTAATGAAAAAAAAAGCAAACAAAAACAAAACAATGGAATGACATGACTTATAAAACAGCGAGATATGTTCATTTTGTCGCCTGCCCTCCACGAACGTCACTCACTCCAGCAAATTGTGATCACATTAGCCACTTCATCAAAGCACCGTTTTTCAGCTAAATCCTCTGAGATGATTGGCACAATGTACGTACAAATTACAATGAACTGAAGCCCCTAAGACTGCTCCACCATCCCTCGCCCACAAAGGACACGACAAAGAAAATCAGAAGCAAAAATTTGTAAACACTTTCCATTTTAACTAAAAAGTCCCCTAAGCATTATGTAAACAATGATAAATGTTAGTCCATTTAAACTTTTTGTTCTATACAGCGTAGATTACATTTGATCTATTTGATTACAATAAGCTATGATGATAAAGATATTAGTAAATGTTCAGAATACTTAATTGCATGTACATAATATAAAAAGTGACATTGTCATATTTTTTTATGTTTATTTTGTGCAAAATGCTTTAGTAAACTATAATTTGGCATTTATGAGAAACCTTAAAAAATTGGTTAAAAAAAAAATAAAATAAAATCACAGATGGATTTAAAGAACCCCTTGGGGTAAAAAAAACAAAAAAACAAAAAAAAAAACATCTCCACAAAACGTTTAAAGTTATGCTCAAGCTTCCACTCAAACATTCATCTCCACCTGTAATACTGTGCAAAATGACGGGTTCAGCAAGTGCAAGCAGCGCGGCCAAATCAACCATCTCTTAAGTTCTGCAAGATTCTAGGTAACACCGCTGACACTGACGTTTATTTTACGAACCTATGTCATGGTGGATGACAAGGCAGAACAAAAAGAGAGAGAGAGAAAGTAATAGTTAAGGCATCAGACTATTTCTCAAGGCTGTGTGAGTGACTGTGCCTCAAACGTAAGCTGAAAACACCACTGGTATCTTGTTAAGATATTCACCGACCTGGCACATGAATAACATGGCACACAGAGAATGACTAACAGTATAAAAACATGACATTTTGGTATATAGCCAAGCCAAATATTGATCTTCCGTACAAGTAAGTAGGCGCTCTGAACAGTTTCGAGATCAACTTCAACACATTCGCTGGACCCTGGGTCATTTCCAGAACTATCCACGTCCAGTTCTGCTGTATTGTCACTAGTGCCAGGTCTAACTAATACATTTGGCTCTCTAGTTGGAAAGGAACATGCAGCCATCAGGGGAAGAATCCAGGATCTAGCAGATTTTCTTCATGTAGTTTATAATATATTAATTTACTTTTGTACCGCTGGAGGATTTAACTGCACTACAGAACTTCACACATACTGTCCATGAAACAGTAATCCATGTGAACTGAAGCAGGAATTTGTCACACAGTCACATACAGAGAAGCATCCCTATTTGAGTACCTGTAGCGTCACATGCTGTTGTACTGTATGTTGCCACAAGTTTAATAAAATGGGGACAAAGTTTCAAACGAATGTGATGATTGTAACTCAGATACTTTTAAGCTTTTAAGAATCTAAAAGAAAGGACACTGTCAAAGATTAAACGAGAGCTTAAGGCAGCGATTTCCCCAGGAAGAAGCTACAATCTTGCAGAATCGGACAAGTGTGTGTGGTCCGCTCGGCTCGGCTCGGCTCATAATCTTTGTCATCCCAGTTGTTGACAGTGGAATGAAGAGGGGAGGAGGGAGAACAGGGGGAGGGGGATGGGTGGTGTTACAGGTCATCGTCCCCGATTCCCTCGAAAGCATAGTTGCCGTGGAAATCATTGCCACTGATGTCGTTTGCCGAGTTGGAGGCGCTGATCCCTCGGAGGGACACTGAGCTCAGCTTGGTCTAAATGGAATAATCAATTCTATAATTAACACTGACACTGACACAGATTCTGTTCCATCTGCTATTTGCTACATCACAACAAAATTCAGTCCAAGAAAACAAATATATATACTCACTGAGAGTTTGACAATTTGTTCACGGTTTGGGTCAGGGGAGTCCTGAAGCAAAAAAAAAAAACAAAAAAAAAAAGAATTAAATGAACCTGCACCAGAGATCTACAAGTCCAAAACAAAAACACACTCATGGCATGTCGTCCTGTTTCTCACCAGCAGGGGGGGAGATTTCACAGCTTGCTGACTGTCTGTTCGGTGGATGGAGCCGTTGTGTCGTTTTCTCAGCATCTGGAAGGCAACAGTACAAAGATACAGTTACAATTGTGAGGTTTGCTTTACATTCACGTGTCGTGATTTTTAGTACTGCAACTTATTATAACAACAAAAATCATGGGAAATGTCTGTGAAATTGTGTAAACCACATTTTCTTACATAAAATATGGGAGACATTGAGTATTGAGGGTTTTTTTTTGTGTCCTTATGAAACACTTTTTTTCTTAACACAAACCTTTTTTATGCTTCCACCTGACTTCTTCACCATTAATTCATCCACCATGGACTGAAGGCAGATACTCATCATTATAGCCTGAAACCACAGAGTGAAAGTGAATTAAAAAAAAAAAAAATTCTGGAATATTTCAACAGTAAAAATACGATCTCAGTTTACTTTAATGCTTGTTGACTCCTCTTACCTGTTGACTGGTGATGGTGACCCACTGGAGGCGGTCCTTGCTCATCAGATACTCGAAGGCCAGCTCCAGTTTGACCTCGCATTTGCCTGAGCTGCAGGGATTGGTTGTACCGTTGGCTACTGGGACTTGCTGCAGTGTTGGACAAAAAATTGATTTTTATTATTTGGGGTTTGGCAGAAATCATCCTTGTCATTATTAATATCATCCTCCGTACATCAGTTCTATAGGGGTCTCCCTCAGCCCTTTAAATTAAATTTGCCTTTTTGTTTTTAAAGAGTATGAATAAGTATTTCTTAACCAACATCCAACTTGCAGTCTTAAGTAGAAAATAAGCTTCCTATTTTACTCTGTGTACGTTAGCAGTTAAATCACATTTCCTATCCTACATCTCTTCTCCTTAAGCAGCCATTCTTGACGCTGCATCACAAATGACAGCCAGCCAAATCCTAAGAAGGCACATGATAAAAGATTAACATGGGTGCAAAGAAAGGAAGAAATCTGTACTAAAACAGAAATTCAAAAAATGTCTTCCAAAAAAAAAAAAAAAAAAAGTGTGGAGCTCAGCGACACGCACAGCTCCCTGGAGACGAGCCCTCATTCCTCATTTATGAAGCCTGTGCTCTTCACTGAGACAGTTTCCTCTAGGCCAGAAACTAGCTGTACCTCCCATGCAAACCACACACACAAAGATAACATAAAGAAGGAACACAGATAAAAACAAACGTCTGATACACAGAGACCCACAAGCTAACTGTTTATATGTGTTCTTCCGGCTGTGAATTCGAGATTGGGCTACCAGGGGGGTTTGCAGTGCTGCACCAAATGAGATGTTTTGAATAGTTCGCTGGGAAGGAAAGGGCTCATTAAAATGACTTTGACCTCTGAGAATGAGCTGAGGAATTAATCACCCCGCTGGACAGCGAGGGGGCTCAGTCTGTAATCAGACAAGCTGACGTGCATCTTAATTTCGGATGTGTTCCCAATGTGTCCAGAAATCTCTGTGCAAATTAACTTTTGGAGAACGCTTCTGTGATACACATAATAACTGTGGATCGAACCCTACTGCAATACAAAAGTGAGCTGTTTACCCAGTCACTATTTAATTTAGGTCTTGCGTCTGTAAATGTTGGTCTTTCAAATGGTGGCTGAAACAATAAGAGTAGAGCTGCATGTAATGCTCTTCTGAGCCATTCACAGAAGTGAAAGTAGATTGTTCCAGCTTTCAGAGGAACTGTCTCTTCGAGACGACTGACTGGGTGAAAGCAGACAGAATTGCATTTTCAAAGCTAATCAACTGTGTGGTGCATGGTGGTTTGAATTGATGCTAATTTTTTTTTTTTTCTTCGGAGGCAATTCTGGCTGACAATTATGGAGAGGTTTTATTTTAGTCTTCAGACAGGAGGTTTCAAATGAACAAAAATACAGCTGCAATCAGTTTAAGTCAGTCAACGTGAAAAATTTCCTCCCTTGGTGTAGTATTATTGCACTTCCATAAAGTTGGGGGGACTTATTAGAAACATATTTAAAAAAGGAACGGTCAAAATAGAGAAGCAGAAGCCATGAAATCCTTTTAGACTTCAGTTTGTGTCCAAAACCACCGGCAACTACATTCCCCACAATGCAGCTGGATCTGAAACTTCCTTAGACCAGTTAGTAACTCATACTTTGTGACAAAAAAAGTTGAGTTTCAAGCTGAAATGAAAATTTCCTCTGGAGCCAGAGGTGACACTGTAACCACAGTTTTCACAGGGTGAGTAGTATAATAAGGTTTATTTATTCTGCATTGTCGTCGTTCCACATTCGCCTGTTTTGATTGGCAGGAGTCCTGTTTCCACCCTCCTGTTCATTTTGTTTTGTTTTCCATTTACACAAAGGTTCCGCTGAATGCAACTGTCTCAAACATTTCCTGGAAAATAACAAATAAGGAAATGTTTTCTGTTATTTAGTTCCGCTGACAGTGCAACACCCTGCATTCACTGATCACTGAGAGCTGCACCTAACATGCGTAGGCCCTGATCAATCCATCACTGTCATCTGCTGAGGTGCGTCTGACGAATCCCGACAGCATCTCAGTTACTAGGTGACAGTCTAAACAGCAGCTGCTATTAAACACATGTTTAACATAAATCCTCTGGTGTATGGAACAGCACATCTACTCTTTCCTTTCCCTGAAGGTCTCTAAATTTTTATTTTCAAAAAAACTCTTAATTTCTTATGTTGTCAGCGGAGCTCTATGGATGTGTTCAGAATAGCCTGTGAAGGTGTTTTCTTAAGACTGCCATCAAATTCCCCTCCTTTCCAGAGGACAATTATCAGTTCAAACAAAATCATGCTGCTGGATCGATAAAGCACTATCCTTGCGTGGGCTACGTGTTTGGGTAATTGGACTGATGAAGATAGATGGTGCGGTGGTCAGCACTTGCAGCAGGAGTAAAAACAAATGCTTGGCAAGACTAAAGACGTTGTGTTTGCGGTGCAGTGGTGAGAGGAGGTTTGTAAACAGGCGACTTTGGAAGCACGGGAGCTCTTGTTGGTTTGAGATGGAGCTCCAGCCAAAATCTGCTGCATCTCTGCTCTGCCAAGTCACAGTCTCCTAATAATGTGGAGGGATTCCAGCTCCAGTGCTTCAGAGATACAGACATGCCTGAAGGTGAATTCGCTCACCCTCGTGCTATTGCACACGCAGTTCCACTTACAGAAGACGTGACTCGCCAGCACCTCATGCGCGTGACCTTGAAGCTTCCCTCCTTCATCTGTTCATTGGGCAGCTTGACGTGGAAGTTGAGCTCGTTGTTGCCGGCGCTGACGATGACTTGGCAGCCCTTCTCTGGGAAGTCGGTAATACATGGGTCGAACTTGATATAACCGTAATACTTGAGCGTCTGAGCTAGATGGATGAACTGGAAAGAAAGCGTAACAAAACTATTTCAGACCACTAACTTTGCTTGAAAAAAAAAAAATCTGTCTCTGTCTAATCCCTGGGGAAGAAAGTTTGAATCCTCTACTGGATTGATGTGATTAAAAATTCATATCATGGGAAAAACTAGGCTAATTGCATAACAGAATGCACTAGAAGCAGTATTCTCTGTGGTCTACAGATCTATCCTTAGACAAATACATTTCTGAGTATGGGCTGGATTCAAGTTAGATGCCGTGGAGGCAGAATAATCTGGAAGATGCCCTTGCTTACCTCTTTCTTGGAGCCTTTCTCCTGCAGTGATTTGAGCTGCCTGTGCTGGTCTTTGTTGACGAGTATCCAGCCTCGCTCAATGTCAGACACTGTCTGGTGAAGCAAAAACAAGAACTGAAGTTCATCTTTCTGCACAGATGAACAAAATAAAGCAGGCTTTCGTGTTTCCTTTGGTACATGAGGGAGAGATCACACCCTGAGCCCTTCATGTAAACAGCGCCGCTCAGCAAATAATTACACAGAAACACGCACAAATGCACATGCTTGCAAACGCTATTTATTTTTCTTTCATTCCCTTTTTTTTTTTTATTTAAACGTCCTCTCTGCTACGCAGATGCACCACTCAGCAGTTCCAGATTTTAATCAAACTAGCTGTTCCAAAAATGCTTAATACAACAGATCACAGCTGTCGCAGCAAAGGAAATCCACTATTAATAGGATCACACAGGGCCACAAAGAGGTACAGGAATCCAAGGTGTTGCAAAGTTAAAACAAGCTGACACCACTATCAGCTAAAGGAGGGGCCCGGGGGACAAACAAAAGCATTTGGAGGCCCAGGGATGTAGCAGTTGCTCGATTTAGTTTTCGTGATGTGAAGCCGGTTCTGTGCAAGCTCCATAAAAACAGATGTGCTTGGGTCCTCACCTCAAGGATAATAAAAATTTTTTTAAAAAAGAAAAATTTTTTTTTTTTTTTTTAAAAGAAAATGTTTTTTTTTTTACGACCATTGCTGCAGTGGTGAAACCTCATTACTCTACCTAAGTAATGAAATCTCTTACCTGGGCGTATAGCAAATTTAGGCCAACTCTGCTGTCCATCACATCACTATCGTACGCCATGTCCCAATAGCTGCAGAAAGAAAACCGGCACCAACCGTCAGTTTCTATAGATCTTTAACAAATCTGTAAGTTAGAATTAATAAAGCCGCACAATTACTATTGACAGTGCCAATTTGTTCCGTTTGTTTGAACAGCTTGAAGAGACTCAGAGAGCCTGAAACACACTCCATAAAAATACAGTCATATTTGGCTTTTTTCCACCTGGTATATCCTCTCCTATAACTGTCTGTGTAGCAAGCAAACAATTTATCTCAAATAAAACAAACATTTTTTATAACCCGGTCTGATTTCAGCTTTGTTACAATGTATTTTCCAGATAAAATTAAAATGTTCAGTATCACTGAGAGAACAGTGTGAGTAGCAGTGAAGGACAGTCGGTCTGCTGACGGTGATGTGGATTGTAAGTGTTGCTGATGTGTCGGTGCCGGAGGACAGACTCAGGAGCAGAATGTGACGTTACAAAAAAAAAAGAAGAAGAAGAAAGAAAGAAAGAAAGAAAAAAGCATGAATTCCTGTCTGACAGTTTAAGGAGAGGGATCTGATCTGGGTCGACATGTGAAAATGTCACTAATTTGCAAAAAAAAAAAAAAAACTGTGTGAAGAAAAGTGAGGAAAGATCACATCTGGCAAACTGATCTTTCTTACTTGAAAACGATGAGGTCGGGATTATTACCCTCTGAGTTAGCATAGCACTGAATGTTTTATCCTCTTTTGAGCTTTAGCTTAATTCTCACTGCATTCATGTTTGCCCCAACACTTTAGCGCAGGCGTGAAATTTAACATGTTGTAATTGCGGGACACGGGGGTGGGAAAAAGACAGTGGGCTGAGAGTGAAAGGAGGAAGGAAAAGGAAAAGGAAAGGAATAGGAGAATAGAACTAATGGATGCAAGATGTGTATCTCTGTGAGAGCTTTTTTGCAGCTTTAGTAGCAATTAAAAGTGAACTGCAAGTCCCCTGCTGAGACATACAGGCTGTGTTGTGAATTGTCTTGATGCATAATCAGAGTGAAAATGTCAATTAGCCCCAGTTTTGCATTATAAATATTTAAGTGCATACTGCTGCTGACCTACAAAAACCTCCAATACTATTCACATTCCTTCTTTCATTTCACCAATGCTTCGGAGAACTCTATCACCAAAACGGTTGACATGATGTAGATTTAGTGTTTTTGCTGTACAGAGAGCATTTCCTCCATTTTTAGCCTGAGCCTCCCCTGGACCTCAGACACTGGGGGTCTGTTTTTCCTCCAACTCCACTTGTTAGTTCTACATTCATTCTTCCCTCGCTGCTCTACGCTCCACAGTGAAACTAGGTCAGGAGGACTGAGACTTTCCTTGAGGCGGAAAGAAAGTAAACATCTTGTGTACCTCAGTCAGCAGGGGGCAGGGTGACGAAAGAAAAGACACATGAGGAAGCAGAAAAATTTTATGTTGAAGAGAGGAGCAGTCACTAACTTCAGACTGGAGGAGGAAGTGGCATTAGTATTTTCCATTCATAGAAATGGTTTGGCTGGTCCACCAAAATAGACTTGCTCACACCCAAGGAGGTCTTTTTTTGTTTCTTTTGTTTTTTATAGGTGGGGCATGAAACTTTAGATGAAAGATGCTCATTTCCCTGCACAGGCAGCCCTTGACCACCTTCCCTCGTATAACAAGCAAAGCTGCTCTTGGGAATTTTTATCTGTAATTTAAAACTGTTTTCAGAAAAGATAAAAGAAACCAGAGGATTTTCTGTAAAACCAAAGGAAATATGGTTAAAATAAACCATATGTGCTACAGTTGGTTTACAAAAGGTTTTGTGTTTCAGGTAGTTTGATTTGTTAATAAACAAGGGATTAAGTTTTTTAACAGCCCTCATGTTTTGGTGGAGCGACTCACCCCCTCCCTCCCTCCCTCCAATGTCATGTGACTTTATAGACTTACTGATTTAACTTATACCAAGTACACCAGATGTAATGTGTACATACTGCTTAGCAAAAATGGAAATCTCTGCGCTGATCATTACAGGATAAAATAACTCTGAATATTCTGGACAATGAATCAGAGCTATGAATACAGTAGATGTGGATGAGAGCACTTTGAATTTCATCCTGCACTTTCAAAAGTCATGATGTGAGCAGGTGGTGGGTACCTTTTCCGTAGGAGTATGTGAAATTCAGAGTTCCGCAAGCTGGTGATGGATACGTAAGGCAGCTCAAACTCCTGCAGCTTCCGCACAACTGAGAGGAAGACACAAGAAAACAGAGAGAGTAAGTAACAAGTGTAGCTGAAGTCCCAAGGACATTTGGATAATGATGCCAACAACAAACAATCGGGGGTGGGAGGACTCCATCTGGACAGGTCCCAGCAGGGTAAAACTTTTTGTATGTGTATGTGTGTGAGTATTCAAATGTGAAAACAGATAATGGGCTGTGTGTGTCTGTGTGCATGTGTATGTGTCTGAGCGTTTCTCCATAATCTGCAGCTGTTTTATTGCAGCCTGTTCCCTAAGGAGTGTGAGGAAGATCTCAGGTGCCTGTTGCTGCTGCTGCTCCTGGGTTGTCATGCATCAGTAAATGTGCACAACACAAAAAAAAATCCCAATGTCTGAAGAGCATTTTATTTTGCCATTAGGTTTGAAAAAGTATGTTCGTGTACTCTTTATGGGCAGAGAGGCTGTGTACAAGAAGCAGATACACTGCTGGCTACTTTGATGTTGGAAATCTCTGCAGGAAAAAAAAAAAACACATATGAACTGAATGCCTAAAATGTTTTGAAACATTCCTCTGCAAACTAAATCGTCAGTGGGGAAACTGCACACAAAAAGAAGAGCAGCACTGCTATCTCAAACCACGTACTGAGTCTTCTTGACATTGCTTTGCATATTTTACAGCATATATTGATTTACACACAGACTTCTGGGAAACTTGCTGCCTGTCAGTAAGGAATTGAATTCTTCGAGCTATCCTGTTATGTCAATACTCCCACCACCAAGTTTTGTTTGATCCACAGCCTGCTGTGCCGGATTTATTCTAGTTGTAGAGTCATATGTAGCATACAGCCCTTCTCTTTCATACCGCTCAGGTTTTCAGATTTAAACTGGGCCAAGAATATACAACATGCCTGCAATATTCACGGATTCCTCCAAGTTCACCTGGCACCATTTTAAACCTGGAATGGATTCAGAGTGAGGAGCTAGGGGGAGCATTTGGCAGGTGGGACTTAGGGGGGATCTGACCCCACAGGGCTGTGATGGAACGGAAAAATGGAAAGAAAAACTGAAACATCTTGATGTGAAAAGCTGTTCCCATGTGTCACCGTGGTGATCCTTGTGACAACACATGCGGGCGCAAATATTCTACAATGATTCCCACGGTTACTTATAAACAAACAAGTGAGTACAAACAAATATCAGAGTCAGAAAAACTGCAACATTTATTTTTGTCAGTGATATGTTAACAATCATTGTGTAAATTGCAGATTAATTTCTTAAATCTCCTCTTTACAAAGGAAAAATTACTTTACTGAGCAGAATGTGATGGCATTTTGAAGCCAGCACGAGAGTCAGATATTAGACACACAGCACGAGATACGTTCTCACCTTGAAAACACTGCACACGGCCTGGTGTACAAGCTGAAGCCACTCTAAACACTGCACAACTGTTTTGCGAGAGCCAGCCAACAAACACACCGAGCCCAGCTCCCACTCAGCTCCCAAGCACCTAATAAATGAATAATGCAGTCTAGCCAGAAATACAGTGGGAACAAGATTCAGCTCCCATGGAGCAATGCAGCTCTTCTTTTTTAATTAAACTACAGTGCATCTCCAAACAGGGAGACAGAGCTGAGCTGCTGGACTGTTGCCAGAGCAGTTCTTTACACTCCACTGTGGAAGATTTAGAGTAAAAGAAAACTAAAATCAAGAGTATGACATTACAGTATATAATTCCCTTTGGCTTATCAGACGGTTGTTCTAAAGTGAAGCTTAAAAGTTTTAGCCTTTAATCCCAAATCCTATTTTCCTAGTTTCCCTGTTTGTAAAATTAGTTTGTCCTCCAAGCTCTGTGTGATGTGTGTGTCCTCAGAGAACGGTCCATGGCTGACCTGATAAAGTACTTTATATTTACCTTATTTGTTAAAAGAGCAGAGTGTGCTGAGCATTTAGTGCGCTTAAATTATCAACATCAGTTATCTGATGGTTTCCAGCTTTGGTGATTTAAAACACTGACGCGCTCAGAATGGATTAAGGTTGGATCTGAATGATCGGAAGTAATGATTTATTTGATTTTATACCGATTTTTCTAATAGATAAAATGCTACAAGCTAATACAGCTTGTAATATGGAGCACACTATCTAATATTAGCAAAGACAGGGAAACGTCTCACATACATGAGGCCAAATTGGTTTTCATTCTTTGTACTCCTCTGTTTCTTTTAAGGGTTTTGCTGTTGACACTCACACGTTAAACCTCCGTCCGCACCCTCTCGAATGAGGAAGAGACTGAAATAACCAATGAGGTCGTCTGCAAGTTCAAGCGTTGTTGCAACAGCCTGCAGGAGATGAGAAAGGGGTAGACAGAGAGAGAGAGAGAGAGAGAGAGAGAGAGAGAGAGAGAGAGAGAGAGAGAGAGAGAGAGAGAGAGAGAGAGAGAGAGTTCATTGTCACGGTCAGATTCAATTAATTTATACCTTCATCTGATTTTATGAGAACTGAACATAAAAATGACTGAAAACAGGAGAAAACAGAGACTGAAAATCAGAATATGCAGTAGATCAATAGGATTTCTCCTATAGGTTTAAGAAAATGAATGTGCTTTTCTGTGGTTAGACTTTGATCAAAGCACTTTAAGAGTGCCCTAACAATCTTGATTTATAGCCAAGGACATCACGATGAAACGTCAGCATGTTTACTGTGATGAGTTCTTTTAAAGTGCGAGCGGTTGTGGGTTGTGTGTGTTTTTATGGTCAGTAAAAGGAAGAGGTGAAGTGGATGTACTAAACAGGTTTGGCCACTACCTGACCTATAAATAAATCTCATGTTAAATATCACCAAGGTGTCCGACTGTTGTGTATATTTGCTCTGTTATCTCATTATAATTACAAATTCTGTCCTTGGTGCGTCGACTTCCCTTGTCCGTGGCCTTGTGAGCATGATATCAAGTGTCTTGCTTTGTTTTGTCTCCTTCCATCTTACTTTGTTTAGTTTGTACATTATCACTTTATTGCGTCTTTTTATTAGATAGATCGAAGGAGCCCTAACTTCATGAAGTCCTTCAGGCACTGCTCTGGTGAAGACGGCCTATAGAAATGAAAGTGACTTAATTTGATTTACGATATGTACTGTCTACTGAGCCCATCGGGGGAGTCTGCAGCATCACTGCTCGCCTGAAGGAAATCCCAGGTGTTCGTCAGCACTGTTATGAACAGCGGAGATCGAATGCCTCAAGTTAAACAGGCACGAAGATGATAACACAGTAAAAACCTTTTAAGACCTCAGATGACAGTAACCTCATCAAGTTCTCGTAGAATGAATTAGTACTACATCATACATTTTCCAGCTGTAAACATTATTATATTACATCTACACACTAAAGAGGATCATTTGCTATATGTACTTGTGCTTCCCCTGGTAGACAGTACATTCAGTGGCACCTTAATCACACTCTTCTTTGTTTTTACACCTTAAACTACAAATCTTTACGAGCTGTTGAGTTGGAGACTGGGTGAAAATGGTGTGTTTATGCTCTGTCTTTAACGGCACTTACATCAAGGACGTCCTCCGTCTGATCTGAGCTCAGAATATTGACCGTAACCTTCTGACCGTTGGAGAGGCAGATGTCTAGAGCAACATCTTCTGTGGGAATCTGCTGCGTCTCCTGTGGGAAGGACACAAAACACAACAGGCTTTCCTTTAGCTTCATGGGTAAGCTACGTGTTTTCATTCCTCGAGTCAACAACAAAATCTCACCAAGTCTCATGGGAAGAAAAATACGGGCTTGTCAGAGGGAAGCTGAACTTTCAGCAGAGATAAAAACAAAACATACAAGCTACCCATTTCATAGTTATACAAGTGTTTTTAACCCCATCATACTCACAAAATCAAATCAAATGTAATTCTTTCTGCACCTTAATCCAGTGAGCCTGATCAACTTTGGACAATTAAAAAAAAAAAGAAGAAGAAGTCTGACAGGGCAGACACAAGGACTGATCAAAGGCAAAACAAAACGATAAGCACTAAAAAAATCTTGAGTGAGGGAGTGAAGCATGAAAACTGTTATTTGTGAAATGTTAATTCCTTTACAAAAGTAGAAGCCATATTAATGTTTAGCCATCTGCAATTACAACTTTTACATTGACTATCTTGTCTCACTGATTCATCTTCTATATAGTGTCAAAAAAGGTGACACTACATTCCCAGAGTACAAAGTGATGCCTTCTCTTGTCCGACCAACCGTCCAAAACCCAAAGATATTCAGTTCACTATCATAGAAAAATAAGACCAGAGAATTTTAACTTTTTTTCTTGATTAAAAATAATTAATTCATTATCAAAATTGTTGCAAATTAATTTTCTGGCAATATACTGCTTACTGCAGCTTAAGCAGTCTCATCCATTTATTTTACTGCAGTCAGCTCACACAGAAATGAAGGGAGCTGTTTTCATTAGCACTGCTCGGTTTGTGCTTCTGTTCATGCCTTAAGTGAACAAGGCAGACGATTGAACAAAAAAAAAAAAAAAAACATGAACCATGAATAACAAGTAAGGAAAATAAAACTGAACTGCAAAAACCTATGAATATTTCAAAACTCTCAGCAGTAGCTTCTAAACTGATAATAAGAAATATGAGATCTTAAACTGGATAACCCTGGTTTCTCCTGTCCCCAGGCAGTCTCTCATCACCTCTGCTAAATCATCTCTTATCTTGGCTGTTTCCTCAGCGAGGGGTCTCCATGTACATCCCTGCCACTAAAGGTGCAGATGAAATGACAGCACCAGGTGGCAACTCATCTCCTATTCTACACCTGCTGTCCTTACAGTGCATACTGTAAGGGGGGGGGTCTAATGAGAGAATAAGACAGAGAAGGAGAAGCAGAATGGGTGTGATGTGGCTGCAGACAGATGAATCCATCCATGAAGATTATTGGATTTACAGCCATCCTGGCAACACAGGTCACAGCTTGAATGATGATGAATCAACCCTGTTGCCAGGTCTGAATAAGTTATTGACACGGCATCTGTTTTTTTTTTCCCCCTATCATCAGGCAGCAACAACACAACATGTGTTTGTGTTATTACGGCACCGTCCGCTTCAGTTAGGAATTTGCTTGCATTTCTCGTACTGCAGAAAGAGCTGCTTGGCAAATCTTGTGGGGATGAATCATTAGGTAGCTCACTCTTTTTTTCTCTCTTTTTTTTTTTTTTAATGATACAGTGGTGATCCAGCACCTACACACGAGGCACCTATGCTGCTATATCTTGTAAAAGGTTGCTCTCCCCTCAGCTTCATGTTTGACGCAATCTCTTCTACATGCAAACAAAAACTGAATCTGACAGGTCAAGTGACTTACAAGTAGAGATGACATAATCTAAGATTATGGGTATGTGCTGCCACAAACTGCGACACACAGTAACAATACAGCTACCTCACTCCACCACAACGCCAAAAATAATTACTAGTCCGCCAGAAATGATTGCATCAGCCTTTTGGCTCAATGAGCAAAGGAGCACACCCTGTCTCCTCACGGGCCCTGTTGACCAAGAGAAAACAGCCTAATGCAGGTAGGAGGGGGGGGGGGAAACAAACAACTACAAACCTGCTGTGCTTTCCTTAAGAAGCTGTTGAACATCTCACTGGCTCCAAGCAAAGGATCCTGACGTACTGTAAAGAAAACATAATCAGGAGAGAAATTAGATACACCAAAGCAGAAGATTACAAAATTAGCTCGCTGTTCAGTGGGAGAAGCAGCGGAAGTCAAAAAGAGATGTTTGGTTTTGAATTGATAACACAGCAATTCGTTAAGGGTCTTTTAGTGGACGTTATGTAAACATAAACCTCCTTAGGCAGAGCCTAAGTTCTTTTAAATTTTCCTCTTATCATGCAATTTGATTTGGTTTCCTGTGCAATGGGTTTGACCTTTCAAGACATTAGTGGAGGAAGTTTGGCTCGCAAAAAAAAAACCTGCACTTTATGCAGGGAGGTCAGTAAAAACAAAATGCATTAACTTGTTATTTGGCGTGGGTTCAATTCACTGTAAATTATTACAAACCAGTTTCGACATAATGTAGTCCCCAGATTTGGTAAATAAAAGACGAGATGAACAGCTCTCATTTGCACTCTACTGATGCAGTTTCTCAGTTTTCAGGGCAGTGCATTTCATTATCTGCATGATAGGTCTGTATGACTACAGTTTGACTAAGTGTGTGTGTGTGTGTGTCAGCCTGTACACTATTGTCCTTTTACAAATTAGTCTAACCCTTTGACAAAACGCGAAAGTTCTGCGAGCCATCTGCGTCACAGCAGATTGTGTTTGTGGCAGTTCATTTTCCATAACTATGTAAGAAGGCATGATGTAACCAAACTAACTCGTAGCCAAGAACACCCTGTGTGCGTATGCTCCCAGAGTATGAGCAAATACACACTCGAACAACGCTTCCTTGTTCAGCTGTAACTGCCAGTGCTTGAGAGGATTAAAACAAACCCTCTGCATCGCTGCCAGTTCCACTTATTCATGTGTGTATGCAGAAAGCTCACCCTCGACCTGTTTACAAAATTTAGGCAATACGCTGAAAAACCTCCCCAGCTGGGACATGAAACTCCAGTTGGCTTCTTCAAAATGACATAAGACTTGCAAAAGAAGCTTTTAAAAACTGCCATGAGGGATATTTATTAAAAAAAAACAAAAACTAAATAACTAATGCTTCACTGCTGCTGTAAACTCAACAAAGAATATGAATTATTCTTTGATGACATTCAGGTTTTCATTTAAGCGTCCCCGGAGGAAGTAAATCATCAGTAGAGGATCAAAACCCGTCCCTACCAAGTCTGAAATCCTGAGTAGGGATTTTTTTTTGTCATCAGGTGTGTCAGCATAACTCTGACTAGCGAGGCTTTCCCAGCTGACTCTGTGCTCAGATCATCAGTTCTTTAGTTAAAAAAAAAAAAAAGTCTCTGCTTTTATGTGGCATGACAAGACCAGTGTATAGCTGAACTCCCCGCAGACACAAAGCCAGGTCATTCTTGTTATTGTTGTGGAGAAGCAAACATTTCAAGGAAATTGTGTTTGTGCACCAAAGTTGTTCTGTTTCTAAAGCAAAATCTTATTTGGCTCCTTTTTTCCTCCTCTCATGCCACGAAAACCCCCCCCCCCCATCCTTACAAGGGGAAATAAATTGTCACGGATATGTGAAAAGTGAACTGCAATTCAAAGAATAGTATCCAATTTAGACACAGACAAAAACAACCACATTGTAGCTGGAATTTAAATTCAGACAGAATCGAAGTGAAATGCAATACAAGCCACAAGTAAAAAGTCCTTTCAGTCTGAGTAACTTACCAGCCTGCATGTATTTCTCCAGCTGTTCCCGTCTCTGTTCGACCTCAGCGGGAGTCAGTGTGAAGATCTTCTTTGGGGGGAAGGCAGGCACCACGTTGCTGCCATATTCTTTTTTTATCTGTTGGTGCAAAACACAAGTTGTGAATCTAACCAGAGCTTTAGTTTTGAAAGCTACACATCCTGTATTTTTCTAAGAGTCAGATGGCTAAATTAATGGCTGGCTAAAATATAATATTTAGAACATCTGTGAGAGAAGATACAGCGGGAGGAAAATAAGTATGCGACACGTCAATTTTTTTTTTTTACATTAAACTGACAACGATAAAGAAATCACAGCATTACAATTTATAAATCAAGTTATGTTTAATAAAGTGGAATGACAAAGGAAAAAAGAAAGAGCTCACAAAGAAAAAGCACAAAGGAAAGTCGAGGCACTCCTATCTGTGCAAATCAGTCAGTTGGGTTTGTGCATGTTGACAGGTTGGAAAAAAAAAAGTTACCAGCGTCTGAATGCAAGTATACAAATCATTTGTTACCAAGCTGTCACGCAAGAAACTTCTCATGTTGTGAAGAGGCAAAGAGCTCTCCCAAGGCCTGCACAACAAGACTGCTGCACTACATAACAACAGCACTGGTTACCAAGTCCTAAATGTTCCTATGAGCACCAGTGGGGCCATTATCAGCAAGTGGAAAAAACATCATTCCATCATCAGCCGGCCATGCACAGCTCCTGAGACCAAACCAGACCAGAGAAGTCGGAAGTTTGGTCAAAAAGTAGCCCCAAGAACCAAGGATCACTCAGAGAGAGTTCCAGAAAGACTTAGAGGCAGAGGGTTCAACTATCACAGGAAAAACAATAAGCAGTGCACTCTACCACTGCATGATCCATGGACACTCACCCTGGAAGACTCCATTACGAAGAAAAGACATGTTGAAGATTATTTTTGTTTGCTAAATAACATTTGGAAACTTCTGTGAATTTTTGGGAGTATGTAGTCTGTTCAGACGAGACAAAAATCCTTTTGACAACAACACCACAAGCCATATTTGGAGGAGAAACAGCTCCCTAAAAATGACCCTAAAAATACCATACCAACAGTGAAGTGTGGACGTAGAAGTATTGTGATATGAGGCTGTTTCTCTTCTCATCGAACAGGCAGAATGTGTATTATTAAAGGAAAGATGAATGGAGCCATGTACCAGGAAATTACTGAGATGAATCTGTTGTCATCCATTAGGATGAAGAGGATGAGACGCTGCTGGACCTTCCTGCAGGACAACAATCCAAAGAGGACTTCAAGAAGACACTCAACTGGTTTCAGAGGAACATTTGTGGAAGGAACTGAAGATCAAGATTCAGCAGAGGGCGCTCTAAAATCTTCAAGATTCAAAGACATTGAAGTCCATTTAGAAGAGCTGACCAAAATCCCACCTGAGCCCTGTGAGCGATTAGTTTCCTCACAGAGGAAGTGTCTTTAAGCTGTCTTCTCTAAGTATTAAACAAATTTCAGTTAATGCGTTCAATACTTTCCCCATCCCTGTCATTTCACTTTATTAAACATAACTTTAATGTTATGATTTCTTTATCTGTGTGAGTTTGTGGAGTTAATACCAACGTCTGGTCATGTGAATTGCTGCATAGGAACTGTGTTAAAAAGAAAATGTTGACGTGTTGAATACTTATTTCCCTCCACTGTATGTGGGTTTATATGATTAAACCTATTAAGTCGAGCGCAGAGTGGCAGTCTCCTGAATTAAAGAGTTGCAGATTCATTTTTCTAAGAGGTACATTCATGCTGTTTGAGATGAATCACAGGTTTATTTTAAGCACCGTTTCAATGACTAGCTGGTGGAGTTTCCGTGCATAACACACACACACACACGCACACATGTGCACGCACACAGAGAGACACATCTGGAACCCTGAATGTCTAGTCATTCCAAGTTTACTTTGTCTTCCAGTCTCTTGACTCATTTCTTCCCATTTTGTATCATCTAAAAGCTGGTAGCTTTGAACTGTGGAGGTCTTAAACTCAGACCTCACAAATCCAGAATCACGCATCAAATGTGGTTTAATTTTAACCTGCATCTCGCTGCAGGCAAAAGCTTTGCATCGCACTCATCATTAGCAACTCACGCACACATTTTTTTCTCATTATGGAACACTCAGATCCTGCACATATGGTATGATGAATGCAGGCTACAGTGGGTACCAGAGGAAGAGAGGTGATTTTCACCTCAACATACTGCCCTCTTGTATTTTAAGTATGCCAGAGGCAGCACTGGCTACACATACAAATCAGCTCCCTGGACAGACACTGAACACGAGCTACAGATTCATCAGAGTCCCCCAAAATCTGAAATAAAGCTGAGCTCATGCAGTTTGTTCCCAATCTTTACAGAAAAGTAAACAAGAGAGAGTCTGAGCCTTGCAATCACCAGACTGTTCTGGGGTCATGCGTACGCCACAGGATGCCCTTTGGGGTTCATGCTTAAAGATTCGAGTGTGTCCTCCCCACACCCTGTTGCCAGGCAACCGCAACTGTCAGGCTAGATAACACAGACTTGAGGATGGAGATAGCGAAGTTTGGCCCTTGCTCGCTTACTTATTAATGTGTGAAAACAGGAGACTGCTGAGCACTCCTATAAAAGGGTTTTATGCCATGGAGTACATTTTATAGCACAAAGATCTCACAGGAAGTCAATCAGATATCAAACAACTACATCCATCTCTAACAAACAATACCTGTGCCTCTTCAGCACGAGGCATTTGTTACCAAAAATATATACCAAGCACTTTCATGGCTGCGTTTATTTTCAACCACTCCAATACAAAAAACAAGCTGATGCTGAAAGCACTAATTGCTTAAAACAGCTCTAACAAATAGCTGTGGCTCTGTGTGAAGTTTCACTGAGACAGAGAGCAAAAAATGCCTAAGACCAGGAAACTCAACGCTTTCCAACAACATTTCTCCTTCAGATTAAGTTTCTTTTCCCAGCAGGTGAAGTGAAAGAAAGGCCAAGAACATTCCTTCCATGTCACATACCCCCTCCAACATCCTCCACAACGCTGCCCATTTACATGCAACAGTTTGAACTCTGAGAGGGACAACAGCACAGGACTTCAAACCATCATGGCTGTGATTCAAAGTGACGGGAGGCTGGCTTATCGACCGTACGACACAAAGACGAGTAAAAGGTCACGTTGGGTGGATGTGGTGGCATTTAAACAGCGCTACACATGCAGAACCGGTCACTTCTGGTCTAAACCTGGGTGACAGCAGTGGGTATATCGGGGTGGCTTACCTGTTCATGGAGGCCAAGGAGCTGACTGTAGCGTACCCGACAGTGCAGGACACCATTGACATGGATGTTGTAGGCCTGTGGGGACAAATTAAAACGTGAGGACACTGTGTAAAGCCCTGACATGTTGCAGAGAGATGGAACTTCAAACACTTCCACTTAAAAGAAAAAGCTTGTAGTTGGAATCAAACATGAATATCTCAAAATAAAAGAATATGGCATAAATAGGAATATGCTAAAAGTGCATATGGATAAATATCAAACAGTAATACCCTTTCCTCAATTACAACTCCATAAAATAAAATTCTTTTCAATGCATCAGTCCAAATTTGACAGTTCTTCAAATGCATTTCCCAAAGCGCAGAGGTAAAACCCCAACTGCTAAAAGAAGCAACAGTTATTAACATCCTGTTCCTAAGTTTCACTGCTGGTTTCCCCACACAACACCGCAAACAACATGTCATCTTATCTCACCACCAAGGGTTTTCTCACTGTTTGTTTTCACTAGGAAGACCAAACAAATGAAGTGCGAATTGGATTCGATCAAACCATACCAACTTCCGAATAGGCAAACAGAACCTGCTTCACATTTTACAATCAAAACAGCTGCCTCTTGCATTACGCAGAAGCTACCAAACACAGAGAGTAAGAAAAGCAAAAAAAAAAAAAAAAAAATTTAATTCTCTTTCTCAGACACCCCTAGTTTGTTTTGACAGGCGCTATCACTGGATACTCCTCCACAAAACCACCATTTGGAATCAGCAGTCCAAATATCTGCCTGCAGTCATGTTTAGAGCCAATCGCAGAAAGTAAATCTATTTTTCACGTCAGATGCCTCATTAAATGTTTGGAACGACAGTAAACGGCATGAATAACAAAGTGATACTTTAGTCATGCCCTGAGGAGGAGAAAAACTTTTAAGTTTACCCAAATACAGGCTCACTCACAAAGCAGCACCCTTGAACTGTAAAAGTATACAGTGTTTTTCACAAGGTACCACAACTCTGTTTAACCACCAGTCAATCCTGCCACTCTAAATAATAAAACTGCCTTCAATTTTTTTTTTCTTAGAGAAAATAGCTTGACGCAGACACTTTTCCAGCACAGAATCTACTGAGAATTCATGGTCAAAAGCTGCTAAAAGTTTGGCTAATGTTGTGATTAAAAACAGCTGTGGCTGCTATCAATTCCTAAAAAAACAAAATCATTATACAACATATGAAGATTACCGTCCATTGGTCTTGTTTGTCACAAGTTTTTCTTTTTGGTGAAAAAAAAAAAAAGGCCTGGACTAATAACAACTCTGAAGAAACTGACTGTTTATGACTGGGTTATTTTGTTATTGATAGTAGTACTTGCTCCTTCATTTGCTAAGAAATATCTCCTTCCACCAGACTGTGTGCAGCTCTGGCCAGGGATGACAGGAAGTGAGATCTGTACGCTTGTTGAGGAGACTTCCCGTTTGGGTGTCAAGGCACAAACTGTCAGTGCTTTAATCTCTTTCCCCTTCTGGCTCAATGAATATTTATGGTCAACATGTTGGGTCATCTGTAAAAACAGAAGGAGTCTTGAAGACTCCTGACTACACTGCTGAACATGGCACCGCTGACCTACAAGAGCAATCGATAGAAAAAGAGCTAAAGTATAAATCAAAACTTGCAGAGGGAAAGAGAAAATTTTTTAGAGGAAGGCCAATGAATGAACTGAAATATGTGCATAGGCAGTATCCAGGCAGGAAGGAAGAATGAGTGTGCAGAATGTCTTGGTAATGCAAAAAAAAAAAAAAAAAGAAAAGAAAAACTATTTTTTTTGTGAATTGAGTTCAACTCAGGGACAGTTCAACAGGGTGCATGACTTTCTCTAAACACAACCACAATGAACTCCTTCTCTACTGTACTTTTTTATCCCAATAGGATTTTCGCTGGGTCAAAAACATTTCGATTTAATGAAGAACCAACATGGATTAACATGGATTAATCTAAATGTTTTGGACTCAAAGAAGATACAACCAACATCAAAACATTGTCTAAATGTTTGTGATCTAAATATCCAACTGCGCTCGAAACGTTATTTAAATATGTTTGAAGATCCAACTGGGATCAAAATGTAGCCTATATGGTTTTTAACGTGACAAAGATCCGACTGTGACCGAAACATTGTCAATTCTAATGAAAAAAAGTTGCAGTTTGGAATCAATGTGCATGCGTTACTCTTTTCATCACTGCCTACATCCAACAGCCCTGCACCCACCTTCTTTGCACATAATATGACGCATGTGTAGGAATTTGAACACGTTTTGAAAATCATCCGTGTCTCTAAGTTTATACATATTTCTCACTCCCAGATGTAGGTCGATAAACAAAAAAAAAATAATAATAATAATTTTTAAAAAATAAAAGAAACAAAAAACCCAGAAACAGATTAACTTGTTCATAACAAAGTCCTAACTTGTTCCTCACCCAAAGAAAATGAGTCACCATCACTTACAGTAGAACAAAAGTCTATAAAAAAAAAAAAGCCATACTAAAACACCAAGTGAAACACAGAGGAGGATACGCTGAGTCTACAAGACAACAGGAAGCGTGAGCGCTCTACACAATCGTCTGTTCTTGCACAGGAATAACTGCAGCCCTTGTTATTCTAAAAAGCCCTGTGCAAACTCTGCAGATTCTGTGGCCTACTGGTTCCAAGGTACACAACACATCTCTCAGCATTATAATCAAGCAAAGTCCCTTCCTGTGAGCTGGTTACAGGAAGGTCACAATGACAGTCACAGGACTGCCAGCTGAGAGGTGAAAAGCCATCGCTTTAAAGTTCCCACTGCAGTAGAGGCTGAAAATCTGCTCAGCCAGGTAGGAACGAGGCAGAGATGGCACCTGAAATGCTCTTTTTAGAAACGTACTGATTTTCAGAAGCTACAATAGGTGTTTGCTGAACAAAGTGATATAACACTAACTTGTATTTCTAAATTGCTGCACATAAAATACTACGTCCACCACTTCTCTAAAGTATCCAAGTTTATATCAAAGCTAATTTCTGTTTAGCACTGACACTGAACACAGATTCATATATTAACAAGCTTACTCTAAGATTTTTTTTCACATCTTACATGGAGTCAAGATGTGAAATAGTAATTTGCAAGTGTGCGACAGTGAGAATAGCCAGTGTGATATGGTGAATATGAGAGTAACAGCGTTCATCTATAAAGCATCTGCTCCAAAAATGTTTGTTGTTTTAGTTCGTATCAGATTCATCAGTGACAAGAATTAAACTTGAATGCAAGCAACATTATGACTTTTATTCATTGACAGGCCTTGTTTATAGGCATGTTAGAAGACATACATTCACACCAATACTGTTGTCTAAATCATTAAAGAAAAAGGATTTTAGAGATGACAGTAATTCTTTGGAACAATGCTGCCTCTGACACACATTAGCACAATGTATCCTGACTGTGTCTGTGACTGGAGCTCATGGTTTGCGATATCAGTGTCAAACATCCACAAAAGCTTAAAATGGTTTTTGTCTATGATGCTTCACTCTGGTTGTCCTTGATCAATTCCCATGAATTATGCCCTCTCGACGCTACAGCGAAGGCCTGCCAATGTGTCAAGGCAACGCAAGGCGTAGCACCTTTCAAACACTGTTACAATTCAAAAGTGTTTCAGATACCGAGTGTGAACCAGCCTGCAAGACAATGAGAAAGGGACCAGAGTGAACGGTTCAGTAATGTTGGCTGTGTTTTTTCTCTAAATAACATGGAGGATTGCAATATCATAATGGTAAATCTGAAATGCTGACTCAAATCCTTAAAACAAAGGAGACTCTGTTGTGTTGAAGGTGAGGCATCAAGAGACCGGGCCACACTCAAGTTTCCTCTGATGACTCTGACAGTAAATGACATGTCAGTAGAGCCAAGTTTGAGACACACCGCGACGCCAACATTTTTATGTCCATCTTACCACATCTGCCATGTTAGACAAAGTTCAATGTCAGAAAACATGATGAATCACAATGAAGGCCAGGGCTTTTTTTTTCCCCTGTTGATGCTCCTACGTGGTATCACAGAAATATATATATATATATATATATATATATATATATATATATATATATATCT
>JBBMJY010000011.1:11174902-11202443 GCA_037833715.1 Toxotes lorentzi
CTGGCTTATCTAAGAACAGTGTACATGAGGTCAAAACACTTTTACTCAACTCCTCAACACACTAATTACATCTGTGATATAAATCAATATTGTGTAGTCTATCTGGGAGTATAGCTGATTTTTATTGTATTATGGCAGTTGTTTGTCCTGTGCTGACATATCACTGCTCGTGCTATCAGATCATTTAAAACAGTAAACACAGAAACTCGTGCCAGCTTTAAACAACACAGACTAAGTGAAAGCGGGTAAAACAAAACAAACAAACAAACAAACAAAAAACAAAGACACAAAATAATCATGCTTACCACATATGTTGATCCATTTTCTCCCGAACGAACCTCCGTTTCGGGTATGGAAAAATGCATTTTTTTTTAGCTCGAAACACAGGCTGCTGCCAGACGACAAGTCCTCAAACGCCACCACAGCCTACGATGGAGAAGAAGACACCACAGTTTCCCCCAACACAAAGTCCACTGCAGTGACTGTCGGCGGTGATTACAGAGGAGGAGGTGGCTCTCACACAGCTCATCCACTGCTTTGTAAGTCCGGGGAGAACGGTGCCAGGCCGGGGGAGACTGCTGACGACTTTATTATCTGGACAACAACTCATGTACCAACTCGCATTCGCATAAAACTTCTCCCACGTCAGTGTTAAACTTTTCTCACTGCCGTCCCCGCAGCAGCCATGTTGCAAGTGTTAAGTAATTACACCTTCAGTGCTGGCGTTAAAATATATATTTTTCCACGCACTTTTTTTTTAAGTAATTCGCGGTAATTTAAGACCACTCACTGTCGGATTAAACGGTTCAGTTCATTAGCGTAACCAAGATGAAGCTTCGGGATAAAAGGTGCAGTTGGTTCCTCTAAACCGCCGCAGAGCCGTTGGTAAAAAAAAAAAAAAAAACCTTTCGAAAGATGAGAGGGGACAGTTACACTTGTTGTGGTTATGCTTGTTTTTTCTGCCCTTCCCCCTATATTTGCTGAAGAAAAACGTGCTCGGCGAGGGGGTACATACATGGATAAAAGATGAGAGAAATCGCAGATGTACCATCAACGCCAAGCCATCCTGTGTTCAGTGTATCTAGTGGCCCATCAACGAGCGTTGCAACAATCCTACTGGGCTAAACCATCTCACCTTAAGCCGGGGGACCTCCGGTCTCTACGGGTGAAGAAAAATAAGAGAACACTGGCATAATTTCTGTCATGTGTTTTACAGTTGGAGATATAAATTCGTATTTCAGTTTTACAAATATGCCACCAATACTGTTTCGACACGGAATACACTGTATAAAGTAGTCCAACTTGAAGTCCCCACTTCATTTGGCGCAACCCAAAGTGACAGTGAAACGCAATGAAAATTCATTAGTCCAAAAAAAAAAGCGTCTAGATTTTTTTCTCCCGATTTTAGAAATTAAAGTTTTATAGAACTGTTAATGTTGCATGCTACATTGACTGATGTGATTTATTATGCAAAATACATTTTAAAAGATTAAAACATGCCTGAATATTCTGAAGGTTTTACTTAAAGAATTTTTACCTGCTTGCATTGAAACATGTTGTTCTTTTTATTTATTCAGCATCCAGTATCTCAACATATTATCATATTTTTTCTGCACAAATAAACAAGCAAGACGCTTGATTTATGTGTTAACTCCCTACTCTATTGTTTTACTCACTACAGACAGATTATATTTGATTTCATCGTCCCCCAGTTTAGTGTATGCGTAACTGCAGCGCAAAATTAGAATTCAGGATGAAGTGTAGGACCATTTTCCTGTCACATGTCTGCTACAGCACGATCATGTGACTTCAGTCGACGAAAATGAAAGCTGGGTGCAGCCAGCTGGAATCTGTGGTGGTCATATTGATCTTTAATTTATGTTTTTACTCGAGTTATCAGGTGACTGAGCTGCAGGTAAGGCTGGGATCTGTCAGTGACACAGTAAACGGACGTATCGCTGAACAATACCACAATACCGTGTTTTGGTGGATGTACAGTAGCCGTAGGTGGCAGATGAGCGCTAAATGTTTGGGAATGTTGTTGTTTACTATCTTATTTTCCGTCGTAATGATTTGTAATAACAGGTATGTAAGCTCTGCGGCGGGCAGGTCCTTAATGGCACCGTGGTGGGCCGGTTTTGCTCCTCATCCGCTGGACGGATAGACGGGCGCTGCTGCCTGAGAGACGACAACACTACCGGCCCTGAACACATCATGGGGTAGGAGTTTGATGTTGTCTTCAGGGTCAATCGGATAAATAGATATTACATTTAATTACAGCCTGTTATAATAATCCTGTGGATAACAACATGTGGTTAAAAAAGTTAATACTGTACAGAATGCCAGCATTTGTAAATAAATTAGCACGGGGCAGATAGGTATGAAGTGCAAAAACGAAAACAATAGAAGTAAGTAAAAATTTTATTTTGATGTTTTATCTCTATATATATTTCTTTCTGTCCTGGCTTATATTTGCTTGTCTTTGTAAATATGAAAATTAGTTAAGTGTAACTTCCTAACAATTTTTTTTTTTGGCAAAGAAGTCAGTATCAGAGGACAGACACAAAAGCATAAGCTTGTTTGGCGGAGCGATGAAAGTAAGACACAGTGTTGGGTTGAGCAAACCTTTTTTTCTGCTTTGTCATCACTTTGTGTATAAACAGACCTCCCTACGGTATATTCTAGGCTGCCAGTGTTGTGGCCTTTGTCCCTGTTTCACATCAATTGCAAAGCACAGGCCTCTGTAACTTCAGTACCTAATACCAAAACAACATAAGTCAGAGTTTCACAATGTTGAGTTTTGTTAACGTTTCGACCTGTTTTTTGTTTGTGTTAGGTTGGATCTATCCAACTGTTCACTGACTCACATAGAGGATCTTCATGAGGCATCAACAGCATTCATGATGTATGTACAATAAATACAATTTCATACCCATTTGCATAGTTACAACATACAGTATAGTGACCAAATAAAAATCATTTAACACACTACCAGGATGCTTCCTCAGTGACTCTGTGAGGTTATTTTTTAAGGCCAAAACAAAGCAGAACTGTGCTTATCACCACAGCACATGTTGATTCTGCGGAATAAAATGTGCCTGTTCAATGTGATAACATGTTGTAGACTGGAAAATGAATGTCACGCATGTGGGTGATTCCTTCAGACTGATCTTTGTGTTGATAAGAACTTATACAGGCAGCAGGAGTTTAGGAAGGTTTCTGTTTCTGCAGCAAGAAAAACACTTTCATCTTTTCTACTGGCAAAGACTGAATAATAAATAGACTGAAAAATTTGCTTCACACAAAGTCTTATTCATTTTTTAAAATGTTTTATTTGTGTGGAGCCATTTGTCTTTGGCTTTCCAAAAGTATTTTACTATATAAACTTTTGTTTTGCAGAGACCTCTCACTTAATCCCATTCTCAACATCAGTGACACAGCATTTCAGGGATTTATGGACTTAAATTACATGTAAGTATGTTGTTACAAAAACTGAACTATGACAGCTGCTCGTGAGAATAAAGTTTGTATGAAGTGCTCATAAGTATAAAGTTCATCAGATTCTTTGTAAGTTAAATTGTGTGTCTGTTTAGGATTTTGCCAGGAGACATAGTTTGTCCAGGAGGCAACACGTCTTGGTCAAAGGTGGAGGTCAAAGAGGGAAATCGTATTTGTGAAGGCCAGAGAAACATATGCAATCAGACTGGACAGCTGTGTAACTTCCCTTCTGATAATCTTCTATTGTGACAAAAAAAAAAATCTAAAACTGAAGTTGCTCTCGGGTCATACGTGACATCTGTTCATCTCATCCTCAGCCATTAACTGCCCGGAGAACTCCCTTTGCGCCCCCTATGGTCCCGGCTTCTTTGAGTGCAGCTGTTCTGACAACTATCATGGATACAAGTGTCTTCGAGAGGTCAGTTCTGCTGTCAGCTTCATCTGATTATTCATGTTACTATCCGCTTTATTACTATTACACTGGTGCGCTTCAATCTTTTGATTATGTTTAGTTATGCCTTTGTTAACACTGTCAATAGGGGGAGTTCCCTGCTCTCAAGGTGTTTGGGCCTCTTGGGGCATCTACAGTCGTGATCTCTCTCCTGCTGTGGGTCACCCAGAGACGTAAGGCCAAGTCACTCTGAGGCTGCGCTGCAGTCGGCGGGTTTTTAATCTTCACCTGCAGTGATCAACTGAGCTGAAACTGACTGTTCTGAATGGAAAAGGCCTGAGGTGACCCCCAGGTTTCTTTTAGACATTTTATTTTTTTTATGTTACACCTTTCTGGGGCAGCTGTGTTTTACTTAAGGTACTTTCTGTTTCTGACATTATATCTTTATTACCACTGCATCATTAGTGCAATTTTAGAGAAAGGATTTTCCCCATGTTTTAAATTAATTATTTTTATTTTTTTACCACTATTAACACTTTAAGTAAATGTCACTGACTGTCAAAATATTAAGTTACATTCTGAGCTTTTGCTCACTGTTAACTGTGCCAAACATGTATTGACAGACTGAGTTCACATAGTGGAACTTACATATCTTTTAAGCACATTTGAGGGGAATTGTAAATTTTGGCAAACTGTTTACTGCATGTTGAATATGTACTTCACTCAGAGGAAAAAGAAAAATAATAAGCTAGTTTCGCTACTTGTATCATCATGGTAACCATCAAAATCTCAAGCTAAGTTGAGCTTTGAGTTTTTCTGTATTAGATTGAAACAAGACTCAAAATGTTGCACACCTTATGTTGAGTTACACTTTGATATATGCTAAACGCAGTGTGCTTGTCTTCATGTCCTTTGTTCACATGTAACTTTGAAAATGTTTTGACGCTGATGGGTGAGTAGTTTCAATGCTTCCTCCCAGTGAGATTCAGGTTTCTAATAAAGAGTTCAAAATGGCATATCTCTTTCTTTTCTTGAGCTACCATTAGGAACTTATAAAGCAATTCTACATTAAAACAACTTCAGAATTACTAAAATGTCTGCATGTTAGTGCAATGCGTTTAAACAGTGTCGAACATGGCAGTAACTAAAATGATCCTGTATAGGAACAAGCAGTGTGCAGAAAATGTTGCTATTTCCAACCTTTGCTTTCCCTTGTGTTAAGATTAAAATCTGTACCAATATAAAAGTACATGAGTATCATGTGTTGACCCATGGGGACATAACAATAATAATGAGTTCCTCTGCCAAAAACTGTTTTACTATCTGGTTTATGTCTTACTCTTATCCAATTCAATCGATCATTAAAAACTAGTCTGAGTAATTTACGGGAGCCATAAAATTCCTCTGAGAGACTGCGGATCCAACTGTAATTAGAGAGCCATTTATGGCTAGGTTAAAGCTGCATGCTGTGGTTGACAACCGGAGTGTGTTGTGAACCACAGCAGTACTGTTCTGCTCTTAATACTGGTGATTAAATGTTCTGTTGTAAAGGGACAGTTCATAGCATAGATCTATTAAACCCCCCCCCCCAAACGTTAAAAAAAGATATTTAGTTTTGAAAAAAAATCTCAAATGATCCAGTTTTACCATAAAACACACATGGACTCTGGTTAAAAAGCTTATGCCATTTCAGATATACATTTATTGCATGCTAAAAGCACGATATTTTGTGTTGTGTGCAAGCACTCATGCACACAAACTCCCCCATCAAGACTCAGAAACAGCTTCTTGGCTCAAGACTGACATGAGATGGAGGTCGTTCACTGGTCCACGTTTTTGACTCGCAGCACGACAGGGACCGAGGTGCATGGGATCATTCCCAGATCTGTGATGACCAGGTCCACGAAATCAGGCGGCGTCACGTCATACACCAGGTTCAGCAGGCCCAGAGAGTCCACTTGCTGCCAGTCCTTCAGCTGAGTCTTTCCTTTACGGGTCACGATGAGGTCATCGGGGTCATCTAGAAAAGACAGATGATGATAACGTGGTGATTCTGACAGCTTCTTCCAATGTCTGGGATGAATTTATATGAATACAGAAGTAATGTTGAGCAAAAGAAGAATTTGAAATGCAGGGATGAAAAATCAAAAGCTTATAAATTAAGTACAAATCTAATACGCCACTGAATGGTTTCCATACCGAGCTCGTTGGACACGAAAGAATCTGTCTGCACCCTTTCACAAAACTTGTAGGTCTCACAACACACGAGCACAGGCACGTTAAAGGCTTTGGCCACCAGAGCTATCTGCGATGTCCCCACGCGAGACATGACGTAGCCGTTGGCCAGCAGAGCGTGAGCACCGAGGAACACCTTCGATACCTGAAAGAGAATGAAGAACCTTAATGTGCCTTTGGCTACTCCATCTGCAATAAACTGCTTTGTCAGAAAACTATTAATGTCTTTCTCAGTCTACTGTGTCTTCATGACTACCTCTGGAAGGATGTAAGAGACAGCAGAGATAAGGACGTAGGTGCAGCTGATGCCTCTCCGGACCAGGCGCCTCAGGGCCTCCCTGCCCTCCAGTCGAGGCCTGCTGTCGACCACAATCACGCGGAACTTCCTGCTTTTCTCGAAGGCTTCGCACAGGATGTGGTTGACCAGTGACGAGCTGAGCGGAGGAAATTGGAACAAAAAATGGGTAAGGGAAAGTGTTAAGAGGGTTTTCATAAAAAATATTTGTGTCTGAATAAGTGCTGCATTTCTTTCTCATGACAAAACAATTAAGCAATGCTAAGTAACAAGGACCCATAGGTTTCACTACACAATTAAACATTATTTTAATTCCTTGCTTGTCAGCTATAAAAAAAAAAAAAGGGGGCTTACCATCCATAGACTAGGATGACGTCACCATCGCTGATTTTTTCTATGGAGTACTTGGCAATGGCTTTAGCAGCAAGAATGATCTTCTCATTAATGTAGCACTCAATACAGTTCAGCAGTTTGGTCTTTGCCTAAACAGAGGGAGAGTGAGTGTGTGAGAGGAGGAGAGATGGAAACTGAAAATCTGTAACTGTATCTCTACTGTCTCTATGGAATATGTGAGCTACAACACGTTTAGGATCTTAGGCTAAATTATGAGAAAATACAAATGTGACAATAACCTCTTCTTCTTTGCACTGACTAGGAATATTGGAAATCTCCTTCTTGATGTATTTGATTGCGTTACCCATGCTGGCTGACAGAGGGCGACACTGATTTAAAAAACTGAAAGAAAAATGACAAGAAAAGAGTTAAATCTTTTTTTTTTTTGAAAATGCAGAGACATGAGTTATAAGTGATAAGTGATAAGTTTATTTTACTTTTATTTACTGTGTGAGGTAAATGCCTTTTTACCTGATATAAGGTTTCAGCTTGTTGACCAAGTCTCTAGATAGCTCCTCATTTGGAGGTGTAGTATAGTCCCTTATTACCTGGGGATGAAAATGAATGCCAGTTATTAATATTACTGAAGGACTCTAACTTTCTTCTTTCAATCTGTGCACAGTAAAAATTAATATGGCAACCTCATATTAATGGTACATGTTGGATGAATCCTGCATTAGTACAGACGTGTGTAATCTTTTATGCTTCAAAACTCACTTGCAATGCTTCCTTTGTGAAAAAAAGGAACAACTGAGAACAAGGATTTCAGCTGTAGTCAAATGGGCAAACCTTCTTTTGACATTATTGCTTCTTCACTGTCCTTGATTACAAAGTGTCATATACAAACAATGTGTGAAATAGAGCAATTCTTAATTTGTTGCTGAGAGATGAGTCTGTAAAGCATTGAGACTGAATGGTCTGTGCTCTGTGGGACTGTACCTGTTTGAAGGCATGCAGCAGGGCTACAGAACGAGCGTTGGATCCTGCCACAATGCCCTGTGAATACTGGAGGCCCAGTCGAACAATAGCAGGATGAATCACTGTGGAGGGAATGCTGCAGCAGAGAAACAAAAAGAGCCAACAGTCAGTTTAAGGATGTGGGTATTACATGATACATCTGAAGTGCAGTGCAGACAATACTGCAGCATGTAGTCAGTTTACCTGAGTTGCTGTGTTAGAGGGGCTTTGCGACTGTACTGGTGAAGGTGAGAAAACAGACTGACTTTGTAGCCGTAGTCTGACCGGAGTGGGATCTGAAATCAAGCAGATTACAATCCAAAGCCATCAATGTCCAGCTGTTCAGGGTAGTGAGGTTAACACACAGCCACAGCACAGCATAATTCGACTAACTAAAATTCACTGAACCACAGCGAGAGACAAATGTTACTACTGAGGCAAAATTTTAGAAGGTTAGGATAATTTAGAGGTTAATTTTAGAAGGCGCCAATTAAATTAGACAGAGACTTGTTCATGTTTAACCTTCATTATGTGTGACTTGTTAGAAATACTCTCTAAACACAAACAAAAGAGCAGTATGGATTCCAGCCAAAGAGCTGCACAGCAAACAGCTGAGTGTTGTAGGTGAGCGCAGAGAATAAAAACAACACATTAAACGACCAACTTCACACACAAGCACATCCCACAGACAAACCAACTCTGTCCAAACAGACCACAATATAAGTTTCGGATTAATGAGTGGTGTTGGAATACGAGAACAGTTACAGGTTAGCAAACAAAACAAAGTGAGACAAGTGTCAAAGGCACACATCTGGGAAAGTCAGACCTTGACCTTTATAGCAGCAATGTACCCTGGTGTCTGAAAGAAATGTTAGGTACAATCACATGCAGTTAGGACCGGGGGTTATGTGGACTTGCAGTGAATGAGCAAATATGATTAACACGCTGCCAACTCTAGAATTGTTTTCTGCTTTCGAGAACCATCCTTTTTGTAAACACTCAAACATTAAACAGTAAGTAATAATAAGATAATCATTACCTTTTAAATGCTTTATGATAAAACTAAATAAATGAATGGACAATAAACAAATGATAAATAAATAAAATGTCCACAGGGTGGTCCAAAACGTGTGGCTGGCAGTTTATGCTCATGTCAAGGAAAAGCTGTCCTGAATCAGACACAGGATGCATCCATGATTAAAGCTTTTTAGAAATGGCACATGAAGAGGCTAACCTGCTGTCTTTCCAACTTCTTGGCCAGCTTCTTTAAAACATCCGGGTTGTCCACTTGGATATGTTCTGGGAGCCTCTTCACCACTGAAAAAAAAAAGAAAAAAAAAGAGTGACTTTCTCCTCAGTATGTAATGTGAACTTTCAGCTTGTCTGAATGGTTATTGTCACTTCTTGTGTTTACAGTACCTGGCTGCAGCTCACTGGGAGGTGCTTTGGGTTTGCCCGCGGAAGCCTGCTGACCCACCTCTCCCTTCTTGCTCTGTTTCGACGCCCTCTCAGCCTCTTGCCGAGCTCGCCTCTCAGCTTTTAGCTCTGCTTTACTCTTAGCGGACTTGTCTGCCGGGGCAGGAGTCTCTGAGGCAGGCACGGGAACCGGTGCAGGAGCAGGCACTGCTGAAGGAGCTGGAGGAGACACACACAGGCAGACAGAGGTGTCAGAGTTAAGATTAATGGTACTGAATATGGATCCAAAGATAATCTCCTTAGCTAAAATCACAAGTGATCCTGTGATCCTGATCCTTTAGGTGCCCTGCACATGATGCTGATGTCAAACTAATACGCTCATCAACAAATAAGATAAAATATCAATGAGCATGACAAATTTCAATGCAGTCCACCTCCGACAGCAATGATGAGTGCTGTACCCTGCCAACGTCAAATGCACCTTTCTGTGTTGTGGGTTGTGTTGGAGGCTGGGATGCTGGAGCAGCTGAAGTGACAGGCTTCTTTTCTTTCTTGCTTTCCTGTGAAGCTTTGTCTTCATCTTTTTTCTCTTTGTTTTTCTTCTGTTGTTTCTTCTCTTTCCGCAGCCGTTGCTTCTCCTCCTTGGTCAGCTCTTTGCCCTCACACTGTCAGGCGACAGAGTCAAAAGGAGAGAAGTGGGGGTGACATAAGAATTAGGCCTGATATGTTACCTGACATGAAACTGTAAGAAAATTCAAGGAAAAACAAACAACTAACCTTCACCCGTTCAATTTCATCTTTTCTGTCAGGTCCATCTGTAAAACAACCAACTGATGATCGTATGATTTCATCAAGTTATCGCACATCCAGGTTCCTTTTTAGATAACAGGTGATGGATGACATGACCAGCTTTCATTTAGCTTTTCCTCCTTGGTTTTGGTGGCGCTGTTAGCTGCCTGTATGACACTGAGCTGGCTGGGTTTGCATCAGGCTAACGACACCAGTCACCACCAACTGGTTTGCTACCATCATCTTCACATCATATTTACAACTTAAACGGACCTTTTCAGCTCTGTTTATTATTCTGTTTATTTAAAAAAAAAACTACTCATAAAGATGATGCAATAACATTAGGCTGCCTGCCGTTAAACTGCACTGTCTTGCGCGACGGTACCGTTGGCTTGCGTGCAATGCTAACGTTAGCACAGCTAGCATTGGGAAATTAACTTTGCTAGAAAACGAACTCAAAGTCCACAAAACAACAAATTATAAGGGCGAGACATTTTTTCCCGCCGCGCCCACAGTCAAATAACCCAAATACCTGGAAACAGATATAAACTCCAGCTGTTACACACTCACAAACTCACCTGTCACTCCACTGTCAGCCATGTTTACGAGCCTGCTTCGCTTCCTCTGCTGCTGCAGGAACTACAGCCGTGATAAAAGAATATCGCCCCCTCGTGGAGAAATGTTGTGCTGCTACTTATTTGCTTGCTTATCATCAATTCTTCTGTTATAAACAGTTGCTTTTGTTCTATATTACGTCTCTAACTAATAATGTTTGTCTAGCAGTTACTTTTACTAAATCACCTACAGTACACACTCTGTATGATACAATATGGTTCAACTACAGCACAAACTACATCCTCCATAATGACCATAAAGTTAATCAGCACCTCTCTCAAACAAAGACTGAACATTATCACCTTCATGAAGGGAGGATTTATTGAAGGACTGTTGTATTAGACTGCATCAACTTTGCGTGGTGTAACTAATAAACTGCCAACCGAGTGTATTTATCATTACAGTTCAAGAAAAAGTCCCTTTAGTCCTGATGGTTAATTGAATGCACTACATGATTTGTAGCTATGTTATGTACAAGCATCCCTACATATTTAAAGCTGTCAATTTCAATCATTCTTTGTAATGCCATAGATCTAAGAGAAATACAGTCCACACTAAATGTGCAGGATAAAAACACAATTCATTTAAACGGAATCAAGATGTTGAGTGCAATCCTCTCATGATGACGACACAAGCAAATTACACTTTTCATGTGTTTGTTGTCTGATTTCCTCACTTAACTCCAGGATTTACCATGTGACTTTGGCCTGTTTCGATGTATTTATATGGTATTTAGATTAGACACAGACTATTGCTTTTCACAATGTAATTTTCATGTAAATCTCTAATAATCTGCACATATCAAGAAATGCACACTTCTCCATTTTGAACATTTTAGACAAAAGTTGTTTTAACAATGTTAATATTCCAGTTGTCAGGTCAAACTGAATCATTCGTCAAACAGGCAGGGAAAAAGACTTTTTGGTATAATGAGGTGTGTGTATTTTTCACCTGTTTATTGAACAACACAAATTTTTATCATCAGCCGTTAAATGTGAGTAATAACTACTCAATTTGCCGTAGTTACCAGAATAATAATTGGATATAAATTAGGCCTGTATCACATTTTGAATTCTTCTATCAGTAATCAAAAACATGAACATCACATACACTCACTGAGATTAAAATACACTTGTAGGGAAATCTGATCCGGTGAATATGTTCCTTACAATTATTGCAATTTCCTGCAATTTTACACAATACAAAGACATTTAAATTCACCACTGTATGTTGTCAGTAATCTTTTATTTGCTTTTTGAAACACACATCGCCACACGGGAAGCAACCAACACTAAACCAACAAAGAAAAGAAACAATCTACAGTTGGCTACCACCTCCAGAGTATGCAGCATTACACCACAACGCCACTGTGTCTTTGACTCCACGCTGGTGTCTGCTGACTGAATTCACGACGCAGTAGCTGGTTGAAGGGGACCAAACCTCACAGAAACACCTGACTTGGTTCCGTTTGACCAGCCACAGCAAGGTGTGTTGCTTCAGCTGCAAGAGGCAGAGCAAGAGGGAGCAAGGGGAGGCATGCAGCAAGGAGGGGGGAGAGGGAAGGTTACAGGGGTGGGCGCAGAGGACATGGAAAACGAGGGAAAAGAGAGAGAGGAGAAAGCGAGGAAACAGAAGGTGTACATCATCTGCAAGCAGTCAGGCCCTCATGTCCTCTTCAGCCTTACCTGATGAAACAGAGAGAGAGAGAGAGAAAATGGGATGTCATTAAAGAATCGGTATTGATTTAACCTGAACAGTCACAGGTTTCTCCATGTTACCAACCAGAAAGGTCCTATTTAGAGGTTTGGGAACCCTGACAGCCAGTGACATCGACCTGTTTCCTTCCAAACCCAGCCTACGGGAGCGAACCTTCACCCTCAGTGACAGCACCACATCTCTGCCCTCCCTCCCCTCTGCCTGTTTTGAGAGTCCTGTGGTTGCTATAATGGGTGACAGCTGTGGTCTGTCAATCCTCCTTGACTGTCAGCAGTTGGGGCAGGGCAGGAATTTTTTTCAAGAAGTCCCTGAGACCCGATCAGCGGCCCTGGGAGTAATGCTAACTGTACACGTGCCTGAGCTGAAGGAGAGGGAACAGGCCTTTCACCTGTTGCCTTCCCACACACACACACACACACACACACACACACACACATGCTCATGAATCCTGAATCCCCAACTCATAAAACAGACAATTGCACTAAATGCAGCTCCATCTTTCAGAACTTGTCACTCACTTTTAATAGTAAACCTTAGATAAAAACTAAAATCAGACATGTCTCTTCTTCCCACTGTGGTTGGCGTTCATGTCCCCTTGAAACCACACACTTCCTTACATTCCATAAGTGGTGTATTAATATGGGGATATAAGGAAGCATGTCCTCACAAGGGGTAACAACTGGATTCACCGCTCCTTGGGCACAAAGCACCCTTTCATAGTCACAGATGCAGAGTAGCGGGAACAACCGGCTTAACAATGGTTAACTGTGACAGAAAGAGGGAAGAGGGATGGGGCTAAAGAAGCACGTGATGGCGGCTTCGATCCTCTGCACCACAGACTCACAAGAAATGTAGAGGTATAGGAGTTTTGATAGGTGGAAGGGGAAATTCGAACATTCATTTTCATTGAGAGTGTGGCTTATAAGCAAAAAAAAAAAAAGTATAGCTTTCCACTCCTAAAAGAAAAATATGAACAGCATCGTTTGACCCTGACAATAAGCGTTAGAAAATGTAAGACTTAAAACTGCCAGATGACAAATCCCCATGCAGCTCTCTGATGGGTAGTGCCAATGTGATGATGATGATCTGTGTTTAAATAACTCTGGAGGGCGAGGCAAACGTCTGACTTCCAGCAGACAAAGGTCACAATCTGTGTTATTTCCTAAACATCATGTCATGCCAAGTCATGTTGATCCCAACAACTGTGTAAAAAACCTTTTCACAAACAGAATTAATAAAAACGTAACAGAAAGAAAGAGCCCGGAGCGCTCAGAAGTTTAAACTTAATATGATGTAGGTGCTCTTTTTAGCAGTGAACTACGAAAGTTCAAAAAAGGAGAAAGATCTGAGGCACTCTTCTGGCAAAGAAAGAAAAAGTTAAAAGCCTTTAATGCTGATGGTTATTTCATAGTGAAATTCTTCACAACATGAACAACACGTTAAAAATGAGATGAGTAACAACCATATGGGTAGTGTCACAAAAAAAACATTCATCAGGGTGTCTTTATTTTAAATAAAAATATATCATTGGAAACGCACATATAAAAATGAAAGCTGAGCTTGAACAGATTTGTATGTTTTACTCACCTTCATTGAACTCCGTCGTGTCTCCTCTTGTGGTTTCCTTGGGGCGAGTAGCTGGAGTTGAGCTCCAGGCCACAGTGGGTTTCAGGCAGACTCTCCTACACAACTGCTTTCTATCTGGTGGTGACTCCCTTGATAAATCTGACCGCTGCTACGTCAAACCAAATGGCCATCAGAGAGGATAGCCCATCAGGTCGCCAAATTTCCTGATTCTTTCCTGTGTCACACCTCAGCTTCCCCTCACCTGACAGAAGTGTCGGGCTCTGCCTGAGTGTGTTGTGCTGTCGTAAAACTGAGGAGAAACATCTAACAACTGGTTCGACACCTGACTTCGCTCACACGGTGCTGCAAATCAAACTGAATTTAAAAGAAGCACAAGGACTTAAATTCTGCATCTAAATCTGAATCTTCACTAAGACATTTACACACAAAAAAAAAATACACTGTACAACATTTTGTTGTAAAAGATTTAAATAATAAAAAAAAAAAACAGAACAGACAAAACTCACAGACCAATCTTACTCCTTGTCCCTGAAGCTGCCCTTTCCACCCATCAAAGCCCAGACTGGTCTCAAACTATCCCTCCACTTCCTGAGATTCCTTCCCCAACTACACCCTGCTCCTCTCCTCTCTTCACCTCAGCTCTCCTGTGTTCAACCATCCTCCTCCGTATGTGGCTGGTGGATTGTGCCCACAACAGGCCTTGCAGATCGGCCTTTTCTATCCCGCCAGGAGTGCCCCCCTCCAAAGCGGCCTCCCACCTGTTGGTGTCCTTTAGAAGCCCGGGCCTCTCCTGCGCCTCCTGTCCGGCCCAATCAGGGCCCTGACAGGGGGGAGCCAGCCTGTGAAATCACACCTCTCAGCTGTTCACACTGGGCTCGAGACACCCTACACCCCTGCCGTTCCTCTGTTCAGCCCCCCTCCCCACTCTAGCCACCCACCACCCTCCACCCCACCCCCTCCACCCCACCCTGTCTCTATTTTACACTGAATGTCAATGGCTTCTTTTTTGGAGAAAAAAAAATGAAAAAGGGAGAAAGAGAGGGATTCAGAGAAACAAGGAAGCAACTGCACGATGGGCGTGTTTTATTAGGTTTGGGGGGTACAGTCAGAACAGAAGTTACAGCAGGCCACGAGTCACAGCTGAAGCCAAGGTTGAGTTTCATCCCAGTTTGGTTTCTGGGCTTCACTTCGGTTTCATTGTATCATTTACAATATAGGAAAAAGTGACGCTCACTGTTGTCAAAAGCATTTAGCAGCCTCTGAAAGCCATTTTCAAGCCAACTTTATGTGATTTAATGACAACTTGAGAATTTTTTTTTTTATGCGGGGCGGCCACAGGACAAATTTCAATCTGCTTCACATTAAATGCTTTGAGAAACTGAAACGTAAACCTCTTTTAATGAAGCACAGCCAATGATACGTGTGAACAAGTTATATGGGTGTTCTTGTAGCACCAAAAAAATGATCAATAAATTCTCCAGTGGCCACAAGTTGACCATCTTACCACCCTGACACTTACGTGTCTCATTCTCATACTTTTGTTGGAACATAAAAATCAAGATAAGATGTTGAACATGTACAAAATCAGCTAAAAGAGGCGCAAACTAACAGTTTCTCCATCAGCCATCATCGGCTATCCAGCCAGTATGAACATGAACATTTCCTGTCAATATCTTCAAGCTCAGGGGTTCATTTTCCTCTGCAGCAAGCACAAGCCGCTCCACTAAGGTCAACACCTGTGTTCTAAAATCAGCGCTGGGGTTGGGTGTGATAGGAACCCAGGCCTCATTCACAGAAAGCTCGAGCTCAGAGAGGGGGGCTTACATTGAAACCTAATGCTCTCGCTAGTTTCGAGGCACTCGCCGTCCACAAATAGCAACCCCATCGCATCTTTGTAGCTCCCGTTTTTCTCCTCCACAGGATGTTGTCTAAATTCAGCAGTTGTTCAATATTTCCCATGGCCCAGGGCCAGGGAGTATCACAAATGCAACATTTCCACTAATGTCAGGTATGCGCCAAGGCCTTGCCAGATATATCTGGGTGCTAGGACTATCAGATGACTTTTGTTGTTGAGTGGATTCTTGGTGGCTCGCACCGGACACAGACACAAATCATAATCCCGCTGTTCCTCTTAACGGGACAGCTGATCACTGTCACATACTGGCTCACAGGCCGAGGATTTGCCAACACACAGATCAGCCAAAGTGCCTCATCTAATCATCTGTTTCTCTTTCATCATGTGTCACGCATCATGCAAAAGATCTCGTCTTACTCCGTGATTTTTTTTCATCTGTCAACCCCTCTTCTGTTTTATTTATTTGAGTTCCAATCATCAGTCCGGTGATCGTGTACAGATATGAAACCTATTTAAAATGTACCCTAAAAATCCTTATCCGATGTCTAAGTGTGGTTCAGGGTGGGATTAGATGAATCCACTGAGTCATTTTTAAGAACAATTAAGGCAAAATGTGAGAATGACAGTACAGGAGCTCTGCAGTTGGGTTGCACGTTATCTACAAACTGGGTCAACAAGGTTATTTTTAACCCGTGTTCACATACCGGGGCCCCCGTTTGCTAATCACTTTGTTCCCCTCTGTCATACGCATCTGCCCCATTGCCAATGTCCCACTGTTTCTGGGGAGGTCACAACACACTTTTCTTGGCAGGAAGAAATAATTTCCCTCTGGGACAGCAGGTAGGAGTTAGACCGACTGACCCCAGAGCAGCTTTTTCAGCAGAGGATAGCGTGGATTTCTACGCTGTCCTCGGAATAAACTGGCAGCTGACACCAGACCAGGTCCTGCACATGCACAGGATGGGACCACCTCACAGATTAACCCCTGAACTCCAGAGGAAACACCCTGCAGAAGGTGAACAGTTAACCTTACAAATCACCTTAAAGAAGTGGTGTATTTTCACATTGTTTTCTCACAAATCTGTGATAGTGTGACTGAAAAAATGTTCTGTAACACACCAGAGAGTGGGATTATGTACACAAATATCATGAAAAGTAAGTTTTAACACTTCCTAAAATGTGTGGCAGATAAATTAGAAGTCATGACAAACTAATGAGACGATCCTGGATCCCAACAAAACTAAAACAGTTCTTTGTAGCATGTTGCTGACTCATTACGTGGTCTGACATTAATGCCACTCTCTGTCCTTCCCTGGGCACACCAGTTGCCGGTACTGAGGTTGACACAGCTGTTGCAGAGAGCCTGGTCCCGTGTGGTGAAGCAATGGAGCAGAAAGGTCAAAGGTCACCAGCATTTAGGCTAAAAAAGAGAACAGGTGATGGAGAGGTGAAGGCACTCCTGTGATTCACTGAGGGGGACAGAAACACTTAGATGGATGCTTTATAGTGAAGAGTTTTCGGTGTTTGGTTATAATCTAACAAATCATTTCTATGTTGTTTCCATCAAGAGACAATGTGAAAATTGATCTCAAAACCAAAACAAGTTCACTCAGTCAAATCACAGTGGAAAGTTATGTAGTTAAACAAAAGGTGGTCACTTTCGATTACATTAGGTTTCATCTCTGGTAATATCACACCCTAATTAGGCTCTGATCTGTCGCTGAAGCCCCACAAGGTGTCAAAACAGGAAACACATCCCTGTCTTTTCCCACCAATCAAACAATTAAGACATAAAAGGGTTCTGGGTGTCACACTGGGGCCTGTGTCCCCCCTAAATGGCCCTGTTGTAGTGGTCAAGCGGCCTCTGAGTGACCGAGTGACAGGTGAGCTGCAGTGTGGTGGATCAGTGTACAGCAGCACATGCAGGTCTGTGTATTTTTTCCACATATGTTGTAGCCGTTAACGTGGAAGCCCAATCATGACCCAGCATGAGACAATGTTTCAACTGTCATGATAAATGAAGTTTTTTACACAGCTCTTGATTGCAATAACATTTTCAAAGGACTTCACAGGCTTTTATTACACATGAAGTATTTCCATCAGTAATGTGGTGGAGATACAGGAACATAAAACAGATATACTGAAGTAAAGTACAAGTACTCCCAAACTGTACTTTACAGTACAGTACTCGAGTAAATGTATTTAGTTACATTCCACCACTGGTTTGGTTTAAAAGTAGTATCATATACATATTTCAGACACAGTTCTACGGGACAAAGTTTTGTCCATCACATTAAAATCTTTTGCCCTGGTGCTCTGTGGAACATATTTTCACATGATCCTTTACTGTGGTAGGAAGAATGAATGTGGAGCAGCCTATGGACACCCAAGAGCCTGTGGGGGTCGTCGGTCAGCTGCCCGACTCCCACCAAAAGGGAATGACAACTGCAGGAGAGCCAGCAGCCACAGCAGCCGCAGTCAGCAGCAGCGGTGACACCAAGATAAAACAGAGATGGGGGTTTATGGTGGGCAGAGAGAGAGAGAGAGAGAGAGAGAGAGAGAGAGAGAGAGAGAGAGAGAGAGAGAGAGAGAGAGCGGGGTGGGATCAGCTGAATCTGCCACCCAGCTGAGGATGTTTAAAGCAAGAGTCATCGGTGACCAATGGTGGTCTCTGTTCTGTCCGACTTGTCTGCTGGGCCCCTCTGAATACATGTTTATGTTTAATTTGGGATCAAATCATTTGCCTAGTAAATATATATAAAACAAGGAGAAATCATGGACATCATGGAATCCGGTTTCACCCATAGGCCAGACGATACGAACACTGTTATGTATGATAATCTATCATGTGTGAGCACTATTAACTAAATTAAGATGACATTATCTTTCCCATGGCTACGGTCCATGTTTTCCAGTCACTCCACTCATGACAAACAGCTTTTGTCAAGATTCAAAGAAGAGTTATATGATTTTTGATTCAGATTTTGTAGACTTGAGACCGTGATTACACCATTTACAAACCCTCAGGTGAAGTCCAACCAGAGTCATTTCCTGAATCTCTCCCTCCTTATTTCCTGTCAGCTCTTGAATGTTTGCTATCTAATTAAAGCACCAAAAATAAATAAATAAAAACACCCCCTCTCTCTGGCCTTATTTTGCTCATAATCTTCTACAATAATACTCTGTGTTCTCGAGTCAGACCTCTTTCAAAGGTCAAACATGGTGCTAAGTGGCACTTAAACAAACATGACTAGATGCCTGTGTAATTAGGATTAGGCTTGATTACTGTATATCTCGTCATTCGAAGATCTTGTTGTTGTTTTCTTCTCTGTATTGCATGTCCTCGGGCTCAGAGAAGACAATGGGCTGCTGTATCTTTACCTTTTTAGCATTTGTTGACCTCTATCATTCATGTTGTGTATAACTGATAGAGACACAATCCTAAGACCAAGCCATAACTATAATAAAATAAAAACTGCAGTAAAGACGTACAACAATTACTTCTGATTTGTTTTTCTATAGCACTTTATTATAACACTGCCACCTTCACCCCTCGATTCTTCTTCCCTCATAGGTCATCGTGACCATTAAATTTAGACCTTGTGTAATAATGGTTAAATTAAATAGAACACAAGAACTGGAAGTTTTATACTATATATAAGTATATAGGTTTTTTTATGCTATATTCTCAATAATGTGTCCGATTCAACCCCACACACTCCAAACACCTCCTCTCGTCCTCTCCATCCCCCTCATGGGAGGTAACAGCTGTGGTGTCACCCCGAGTCACGTGACAAGGGCAGGTGGGAGAAACCTATGTGGGACATCCATCCCCCCTTTTTTCCCTCCTATTCTCTCTCTCTGAATGTCAAACTCCACAGACACGAACACATACACACACACAATCTCCTCTTTTCGAGGGTGTGGCCATTTTCTGCTGCTAGAATGTGCTCCGTGTTTGTAACTCATACTGTATGTCTGATCTCCCACATTGATGAAATTCCACAGACAAAAATCTCTCCTGCTCCAGTCTCTGATTGTAGCTGCTGTGTCTCTGGCTCTGCCCAGAGACTGTCAGCTACTAGAGAGGGCATTTATGCATGGATGGCCCACCCATAACCTCTCTATGACTCGGACACACTGAGAAATTGCCTTTACCCCAGTGTACACGTGTTGTAATGATGATAAAGACACAGTCACTCACAGACCACTGCTCTACAGTGGCACTGCTGCTAAATATAAAGGCAGACCTTGACATGCAGATATGCATCTATGATTGATTTAAAACGTGCCAACCCACTGAAAAGGCTCCAAAGAAAAATATTTATTTTCAACATCAAAAGTGAGAATAACTTATACATTCAAAAAAATCTGAGATAAGACATCATGAAACGGAGGAAAAACTAACTGTATATCTGTTTACAAGTATAAGAGTAGTTAGAGAGAGGAGAAGACCGTGACTTGTCCCTGCACGGTCAGTCTTTTATCTGATCTGTGTCGGGAAGCTGAATTTGCTCAGACATGTTTGTGGAGCAAACACAGGGTGTAGCATGTTTCCGATCACAGCAAGTCATCAAAGCAATTTCATCATAATTGTGAAACTTCACATGGACTCCTAGGTATAATGTTACTTTAAAAAAACAAACAAACAATCTCTTCTGTTTTTTAATATGGTGTACATGAAGCGTGACATGGAAAAGAAGAATGGGAATGAGAAATGTTATTCCACTGTAGGATTGGAGCTCTCGTATGGAATTTATGCATCCACATTGCCGCAGTGCCCTTGAGCAAGGCACTAAATCCCCCTATTGCCCTATGACCGGTACCTTCCTGTGAGGGAGCAACTATGGATTTATATTTGGTTAATATATATTACATTAACATATATTACTGTCAAATACAGCTATTTCCACTTGGTGTCCCTCTCTCAGTGGGAACTTGATGCGCTGCCTCAGTTTCTGGGGGACAGTATTAACGAACGGACTGCCCGGTGAGAGGATGATGTTATAATCACATTTTAACGTCAAATTCACTTTAAAATTACGGGACTCTTTCTTTAGATGAACAAAATTAAAATGAGGTGTACTCGTAGACGTGGTTTGGGGATTTAATATTAAAGCAACGACTTTCTATTTGCTGCAGTATGGCGGCAATGAGAGGCATTAGCAGTTCCGTAATGAACTACGTGCTACCGTTAGCTTAATTTACATCGGTGTAGTTTAAGACGGTCTATTAAAGCTGCGTATTAACAGGATTGTTCTCTGTAATCTCTGATCTCTCTGCAGACAATGTTACTCACAGCTGCCCGCCTGTCCAAAGTGCTGCAGCTCACCCTGGCGGTCATCAAACCAGACGCTGTGGCTCATCCCCTGATGTTAGAGGTCAGCTCACACCACCTCACTGGTTTTTACATTAGCAGTTTCATGTTTGACTTTAAAGGGCTGTTTCTCCTCATCTAAGTCTTCCAGAGTGAGCTATGCTGTCAGATGTGGTGTAAACATTTTGTAAACAACCGTTTAGACAGTAGTTTTCTTCTTAATAAAAAACAGAAGAATCACCCTTTGTATCAGAAATTTGGCTGTAAGTATCATCCCTCTGGCAGGTATATGCTCCCCGCCATTTCCTTTTAGCTTTGTGGAAGAACTCTGCACAAACATATTTAGACACACTTTTTTTATTCAGTATCATGAGCTAAAGTTTGGCACAATAAGGTAAAACGTTTTATCTCTCTCTCTCTCTCTCTCTCTCTCTCTCTCTCTCTCTCTCTCTCTCAGGCTCTTCACCAGAGAATCCTGGACAACAACTTTGTCATTGTTCGATGCAAAGATCTCGCGTGGAGGAGACAGGACTCCGAGAGGTTTTACGCTGAACATTCAGGTGTGAATACGACTCATCTGTGTCCAGTAGAATTAAAATGAAGAAAATCTTGCTTTGATTCTACCACAGTGATTCCATCTGACTGAACAAGTGAGTCAGGAGCAGATATGTGTAGGTGAAAACGAGTGATTCATCCACACTGTACTGCAAGAGCAGACACACTGAAAGAGGGAAAAACAAGCTCTTGTCGTAAAGTGGAACCACAGAAAATGATTTCTCATGATGATTATGTTTCTGTCCAGGTCGGGCAGTGAAGTGCAGCGTTTAAAATAGTTTAGGAATTGAGTTGTTAAAGTCATTTAGAGGTGAACATTTGTAGTAACCCCACTTATTTTGCGAATTAGGGCGATTCTTCTATCAAAGACTTGTTGAATTCATGTCAAGGTAAGTTTCACTTCACACTCATGTTATAAATGTACAAATCCTGAATCACGGGTGTTGGTTAACTGCATGTATAAAACCACTGTTGCACTTTTGCCTTTGGATAAATGTGGTTTTTCTGTCTGATGCATTTGAAATGGAATAAATAATACATTTCCATAACGCATAGCCCACTGGGCTGGCACAGAAAACACTCGCCTCACTTGATGGCGCTCCCATTTCATGCTCAGCCGAGTCAACAATAAATCATTTTCTGAAACTTCACAACAGGAGTTTCCATTATGAGCAAACTGCCGTGTTTAGCACGATGCCCCTGGAGAAATTGTCTGAAAATTGCCATGTAGCCCTGCTCAGAATAGCTTCACATGCAGTAACTACCCACTGGATTGCAAAAAGCGCTTGTAATCACATCCGTCATGTCTGTCCCGTCGCAGCAGCGAATCAGTAGTTGCTACAGCAACCTCCCTCTGGGTGCTGGTAGTGTTATTGGAAACAAAACGAGCATCTTCAGCATGCCAGCTCCATTTGCCGTTAAAACTGATAAACCGATATCTGTGTATGCCGGATATGTATTTATAGCTGAGCTCTCTTCCCAGGAGGTTCTGGAGTGAATAGACTGGATTTTTTTTTTTTTTTTTATGAAAAGTCAATTTTCAACTTCTGTTAAAGCCTAGAAAGCTTTCAAAACTCTGTGTGTGTAACAGCCACACAGAGCAGCGACGGTGTAACATTTAACTATGATTTACTGCTCAAACTGCTGTTGAATTCTTCGCCGCAGTGGCCCGATGCGTGCGTACGTTTTAGCCAGAGAGGACGCCATACGCCACTGGAGAGAACTGATGGGACCGACCAAAGTGTACAGAGCCAGATACACCTCCCCTGCTTCCATCAGGGCCCAGTTTGGACTCACAGACACACGAAACACGACTCATGGCTCAGGTGGGAAACACGTAGAGTGTCATGTACTTAAATCTCCACACTGCTTCATATGGAGGTAAATGGGTTTGTGATATGTGATATGACACTGCAATTACACCAGGTTTAGCTTTGGCATAGAATTGCTTTAATCGTGTTATTACAGGGCATAAACACAAATAGCAATACATGTTAACTTTATCTTTTTATTTATTTATTATCTTTATGCAAGGCACTGCAAAGTACTTTTTATTGTTTTCTACAATAGTGCATGGAAAAATGTAAAGATTATCCTGTCAGTTATTCAAATAAAATTTTATTCAGTAGGAAACTGTTGACTGTTTTAAAGCCCCATGGACCAAAATTACAGCAATGCAAGGTTTTAAATATATACACACACACACGGTGTGGTCTAAAAGGCCAAGATCACTTTCCCATTTACTTGAATGGGTGAAGTGGCTGAGTGATTTTGGACAAATTTATAAACCCTGTACTTCCTATAAGCATTTTCGTCTTTTGATTTTATTTTTAATGCACTGATTAGTCCTTTTTTTTTTTTTAATAATTTCTCCAGATTCTGTCGAGTCTGCACAAAGGGAAATCAGTTTCTTCTTCCCAGAGTTCTGTGTGGAGGAGTGGATGGAGAAAGAGGAGCCATTGTTCAGATCCAGGCAGATACATTTTGACCATCAAAAACAGATCCACACTCTTTCAGCGCAAAGCTGACCCCGGATCTTATTATAGGACTCTGCTGTTGTTTATCCTTTGCTCACAGAAATATCCACGCCACCAGAGCTGATCCTACATGCTGCATGTGAAACTGTGGGAGTACGTTTATGTTTCACATCACTTCCTCAAAGTGCCAATATTATTAAAACTGGCTACTTAATTTAAGATAAGGAGGATGTTTTTGTTTGATTTATTGTCATTAGGAAACACACGACTAGATAAGAAAATCAGACACTGTATTGTACAAAACAACACGATGTACGTGACAGTTTTTACATCATCATCATCTTCACAAACTCCTGTCCAGGCTTCACTGTAAATAACGCAGATGTCACTATCACTTTCATTTTCCTGAGCCCTACGGATTGTAGCACAGCAGCAACCAGGTGTTGTGTCAATGTCAAATAACAAAACTATTAAAATATTTATGCTCTGTGAATATTCAGTAATGTTAAATAACACTGTAATAATACCTTTACACGTATATTTATTCTCAAAAGCATCAGAAATTTGAATGTGCCAAATGATGATTTCCTCTAAATGCTTTTCAGAACAGGCTGTCTGCTGTGATTACAGTTTGAATTCTTCATTTATTTTTGGTCTGTAAAATGTCACGTTTTGTACAGTTTTACATGTCAGTGGCAAAGTACAGTGAAACATTGTGGTAACAGGCACCACAGAAAAAAACATCTTACGGTATTAAATACTAAATGACGAAGTGAGCCATGTTTTTCTTCAGACGCTTTTAAGTTTCCCCCACAAAAATACGATCAGTTCATTTGTTTCACAGTCATCATTTCTCTTTGGCTTCTTCCTGTCTCACCTGCGCTCAAGTGTTTTGTGTGGCCACCTGTTTTAGAGCCTCCACAGGTTTCATAACCTCGTAGGTGGTGAGGGACTTCTTCACCTTCCCGTTCTTGTCCACCTGATGGATGCTCTGTGTCACTGTGATGGTCACCTGCTTGGTCGACATCCGATTGTCCTGCCATTTTGTCTGTTAATGGTAAAGAGTTAAAGATGGGACATAGTAAATATGCAATATTAAATATTAAATTTCAGATTGTGGCATGAAACGGGGACAATTTGGGCAGTTTGTTCCAGCCTCGGACCAGGAAATGTTTGACACTTGCTTTATAAAAAAAAAAAATTTATTCAATTCGCCCACAAATCATTACTTTTACTCGATGAATTAATATAAAAGGAAAGAAAAGAAGAAGAAACCAGAAAGGAAAAGTTGCTTTGATGCTCTAAATTGTCTTGCAGCATTTAAAAAACATCCAGGGAGAGACTCACAATCTCTTCAGTGTGTAGAACGCTTCGGCGCTGCACTGTGGTGCCAGACGAAGGCAACACCTCCTCTTTGGGTGGAGAGGCCAGTATTGCGGGAGGGCTGCTGGGTTTCACGTCATTCAGACTGGCTTCAGACACGGCGGAGCAGACCTTCAGATACGCCTGAGCCGGAGGAGGGAGGCCGTCCTCAAAGAAATCTGGAACTGTAGCAAAAAACAAAACCTTAGATTTGGTTCTCTGCAACAACTAAACCACTGGACTCTTCTTGTTGATTGCACATTTATGATTTGTACGGTGCAGATGTGAAAAGTTTGTGAATCAAACAGCATTAGTCACAGGTCAGAGCACACAGGCAGTTTATGGAAGCCTTACTGCCACCACTGAACTAATCTGACCACAGTGTGAAGCAGTGAAGTGTGATGAATTTTGGAAAAAACGCTCTGAACATCACTCTGAAAACGTTATTTGATGTGCACATCAAGTGTGGGTTAAGTGTGCTGGATGTTGGTACGGCACAGATGTAGAATAATGTAGACTTTTTAAATCAAATTCTGCATCATCATGTAAAAAAAAAAAACAACAACAGCATTGCCATGTCGAGCAGATGTGGCAATGTTACGGAGCCACTGTTTGATGCAATCTTTGTGGTTACCAGGTGCTGATTAAGTTGGCCAATTCTGGATCTGTTTTATCTCCTCAGAGTGGTGCTTAACTGAATTTGTCTTCACAATTACATCAAGGCTTCTCTGCCTGCATTCACTCACAGCTGTATCTGTTGCCATGAGAGCCAAGTCCTGTTTGAGCACACTGGCTTTTGATGTCACCTATTATGCCCATTTACTGATCCATCTCCTCCTGACTTCAAAGAAAACGCACCCACAATTAAGCGGAAAAGGCGAATTAACGCACGACAAATGAATTATAGTCAGATCCATCTGTTTCTGAGCTGTATGCAGAGCCACAAGTGTACATCAGACTAACTGTACATTAGAAGAACAAAGGTTTCCTCAGAGGACGTTTGATCTCACATCCTCATTCTCGATCCTTAGCTTGAGCATGAGGATCGCCCCAGTCATTTTTTCATCTTCTTCTCAATTTTCCTTGTGAAGATCCATTTCTTTTTTTTGAATGGGCCACAAAAAAACACTAGATGTGTTTAATATAAGAAGGGAAACTGTGTTAAACCTACAGGGAAAAGCAGACAGACTAACACATACTGTATAGGCACCACCCTTCACTTTGATGTTCAGTGTGAAGCTGCTAATCCAGTGAAATGACTTACAGCTGTATGACTCTCAGCCTGAACTCCCCCAGCCCGGTGTGAATAACAGCAAATGTTAAAACAGTCCCAGTGATAAAAAAAAAAAAAACTCATAATGCAGCAATTAAAAATGATGAATGTATATTTGGTGCAAAGACGTGTGAAAATTAAGTATGTTTTTAACAATAAAAGACACAATTGAACAATGTTAGGGTGCAAGAAATGAAAGCAATAGTATGATAGAGAAATTTAAAAACATGAAAAAATAAGATTGGAATTGAAAATAAACTGTATTCTGTGGTGGGAATATAATTAAGCACTAATACATACAGCCATACATGTATTATTCATCAGATCAGCAGTTAAATTGATGCCTCTTCCTGTTAGGAGATCAATTAACTATTCATTCATCCATCCACTCAACCTTAATTCGTTCTTCTTACCAGGGGTGATTGTTTTCTCAGAAGTGAATCCAGCCTCAGAGTTCTCAGAGGGGATGCTCTGGATGGACGACAGAGGGATGTCAGCGTCTGTGCTGGTCAGCCATGTCGACTCCGTCTCTTTGGTCCAGCTCTCCAGGTATCGAGGCTCCAGAGCGTCGGTCCTGCTCCCTCCACAGCCCATGGCTCTGCCTCAGGGCTCCTTCCCTTCCCAGCTGGACTCTTCTTCAGAGCAAAGAAGAGCAGATTTACACTGGATTTTAATGTAATCACAGAAAGCTGTGGTGCTGACTGAGTGAGCTCAATGTGCACCAGTTTCTTTCCTCTTAAAAGAAAGAGAACAATTACACAGCAGGTTTTGCAAAGACAGTGGGGTTGAAAAAAACACACTGGGGATCAGGAGCCATGGTTTACAAGTCATTTATTTATTTAACCAATTTCTACTATGCACTCTCATAGGACATCAACATGAACAATACTTACAACACAGCACACTGCTGCGGGAGAAAGCGAGTGCCCTCATACGGTTGACGATTAGTCTCCAATTACTTCTATCCTTCAGAGAGCGGGTTGAGTGTCTCCCGTTCCTGTTAACTCAGACACGTTTACATGCCTTCATGAGCATTTGGAGGCAGCATCTTCTAACTGTCTGTCAGGTCAAAGAGAACACATTGCACAGCAGCCTGCTGAACATCAAAACCTGTAGTCACCTGTAGGAGAAGACAGGGACAGAGACCGTGGCAGTGAGGAGGACGAATCCTTTTGTGTGTCTTTTTTTATTGACACTTTCTCAAGTCACTTCATTTGACAGACTCTGGCCTGCTGTAATCTATCTATCTATCTATCTATCTATCTATCTATCTATCTATCTATCTATCTATCTATCTATCTATCTATCTAT